>OV702292.1:1200000-2400000 GCA_916181665.1 Avena sativa | reverse complement strand
ACTGTTGGAGATATGCCCAAGAGGCAATAATAAAGTGGTTATTATTATATCTTTATGTTTATGATAAATGTTTACATCCCATGCTATAATTGTATTAACCGGAAACTCTAATACATGTGTGTTTTGTAAACATAAAAGAGTCACTAGTAAGCCTCTTGTTGAACTAGCTTGTTGATTAATTGATGATCATGGTTTCCTGATCATGGACATTGGATGTGATTAATAACAAGGTTATATCATTAGGAGAATGATGTGATGGACACACACCCATAGTAAGCGTAGCATAAGATCAAGTCATTAAGTTCGTATTGCTGTAAGCTTTCAAATACATAGTAACCTAATCCTTCGACCATGAGGTTATGTTAATCACCATCACCGGATGAGTACTTTGATGACATCAAACGCCGCTTCGTAACTGGGCGGTTATAAAGGTGTCATTGGGTATTCTGAAAGTATGTATTGAAGCGCATAGACCAAGATTGGGATTTGTCCATCCATATGACGGATAGATATACTCTGGGCCCTCTCGGTGGAATGTCATCTAGATAGCTTGCAAGCATGTGACTGGGTCACAGGGGATGACATAACATGGAACGAGTAAAGAGTACTTATCAGTAACGAGTTAGAACTAGGTATGGAGATACCGACGATCAAACCTCGGATAAGTAGAATATCGTGTGACAAAGGGAATTGGTTTCGTATGTTAATGGTTCTATCGATCACAAAGTCATCGTTGAGTATGTGGGAGCCGTTATGGATCTCCAGATCCCGCTGATGGTTATTGATCGGAGAGGTGTCTTCATCATGTCTGCATATTCACGAACCGTAGGGTGACACACTTAAGGTTCGAAGTTGTTTTAAGTAGATATGGAATATGCGTTGGAGACCGAATGATGTTCGGAGTCTCGGAATGGATCCGGGACATCACGAGGAGATCCGGAATGGTCCAGAGAATAAGATTCATATATTGGGGATCATTTTCTAAGTTAGGAAATATTCCGGAGTGTTTGTATGGAGATTCTAGAAGGTTTCGGAATGTTCTGGAAGGTTCTAGAGGATTTCTTGGAGTTTACTTGAAAACCAAGGAAGGGATCAAGGAGTCCAAGTGGGGCAAGACACGGATTCGTGGGGGAGGAGGACTCCTCCCCCCTTCCCACCGCGGGCCCTAGGAGGGGAGTCCTACTAGGACTCCCCCTCCCCAGGCGCGCCTCCCTCCCTTAAATAGAAGGGAGGGGGCGCCCCCTCTTGGCCCTCTTCCATAACACCCAATCTCTGCCGCCTCTCTCCTCCATTTTTCTTCTGCACAGGCATAGGCGAAGCCCTGCAGAATTCTATACTCCACCACCACCACCACACCGTCGTGCTGCTGGGATTCCGTGGAGAAGATCTACTACCTCCGCTGCTCGCTGGAACGGGGAGAGGAAGGTCTGCTTCGACTCCGCACGTGTGACCGTCTGCGGAAGCGCTGCCGGAACGCGGCGCCGGAAGGATCGTCCACACGATCTTGAGATCGGCAAGTGATCGACTACATCATCCACGAGATCTAATCTCGTAATGCTTTCGGTTCTACGAGGGTTAGTACCGATCTATCTTGTTGCTCATGTCTAATAGATTAGATCTTGGCTTTTATCTAGATTAGATCTGGGTTTTGTTCGTTCTTGCGGTAGAAATTTTTTGTTTCCATGCTACGAACCCATCAGTTGCCCTCCCAAGAGTACCGCCGGTTCCTCCCAAGAGGGCTTACGACCTGACCGATGAGGAGACCGATGCGGTCGTACGGGCCCAAGTGGATGCTCATTTTTAAAAGAAACAACCTGAGCCAAAGGTCCAAATAAAACCGGAAACCAAGGAGCACTTTAGAAAATTACTGACGCAGCCATCCCAAGCTCAGTTAAATGCGCCAGATGACTATACACAATGTCTTCAGAAGACACTGAAACAGAAGAGATCAAGCGGTAGAGCAAGCATCACAAAAGAGGTTGTTCCCCAGCAGGGGGAACACGCAAAACAATTGAATGGTAGCGGAAGCATCAGAACAGACGTCCCCCATCCGAGGAAACAAGCAAAACAATCGAGTGGTAGCCGAAGAACCAAAAGAGATGTTCCCCAGCTGGGGAAACAAGCAAATCAATCGCTCCCCCCGCTCCAGGTGCAGATACCCGAACCTCAACTATATGAGGTAGAACTTATAGATCCGGAAACGGCTAGGATATTGGCCGAGCAATGTAATATGTCTATTCATGATATCCTTCACAGCGATATGCTCAAGGCTGATGTAGCACCCAATTTTGTTCACGGGGAGCCTCTGGTCAGTTCTGAGAGGCTTCGGGATATGCCAACAAAAATGCGATGATTCCATGAATGGTACATGAAAGCATCAAAAGAACAGCAATATTGGCTCATACTGAAAGTTCGAAAATCGCATTACTTCGCTGAAGACGAGATCCCTGTTGAATTTACAGAATTATTTCAGTTATTCAATCTAAAGGAACTCGACAAAACTATCCTCAGTTCCTATTGTCTGTAAGTGATTACTTTATTTATATAATTAAGTCTCAATCTCAGCTTGTTCAATTCATTGTCGGTAAGTATACTCACTATATTCTTTTATACACTATATATAATGATGCAGAATGAAGATTCTCGATTGTAAAAAAAAAGACTATCAATGGATTTGGGTTCATTGACCCACATCGAGTTCATGGAGTTATACTAAAGGATAAACCACTGGAGACCGAGCACAACTTGTTGCGGTTTCTCACGAACCAATATTTCTGTAATGAAATACTATTTCCTTACCACGACGGCAAGTGAGTTCTTGTACACATTAAATTTTGCTTACTCGATGTTCAGTTTAAATGATGAGTTACGGACGTATGTAAACCTTGCGTAGGTACCACTGGATTCTTCTAAGCATTTTAGTTGACTTGGGAAGAGTTCACATCATGGACTCACTAAACAAAGCATTGAAGACTACCGCAACATTATCGATGCGCTCCAGAGGTAATTTCAACCATTATCGCACTATATCGGTTTCTTTCATTCATTTTCTGTG
Organism: Avena sativa; assembly: GCA_916181665.1. Classification (NCBI taxonomy): domain Eukaryota; kingdom Viridiplantae; phylum Streptophyta; class Magnoliopsida; order Poales; family Poaceae; genus Avena; species Avena sativa. Next base: position 2,396,945 of record OV702292.1, on the reverse strand, counting down.
ATATCAAGTAGTTATTAACTTATACATTCATTTTCTTTGTCGGGTAGGGTTTGGACACGGTTCAAAAACCATGTGCGCGGTCAATGGCGTGAGGAGCTATTTTTTAAATCGCTCTCGGTAAGTACTACGAGCTAAGTCCGCGCATCTATTTAATTCTTGTTTATGTGCATTTATCATGCTAGAGTTATTATTTGATTGAATTCTATTCTTGTAAAGTGCACGAGGTAGCCACATGGGACTAATCTATGTGGATTCTACGTGTGCTAGTTCATTCGTATCACTATTGAGAAGCCATCGGAAAATGTTCGAGTAAGTAAACAATATATTCACCCTTTATTTTTATTACACAAAGTTGTGTTGACTCTAATTCAGATAATCTCCTTCTTTATATAGTTGGACGTGATGCGGGACAAGCTCCTACCAGAGGACCGCCTAATAGCAATCCAAGAGAAATTTGCTGGATTTTTTGTCGACGAGGTCATAGACCCACGTGGAGAATTCTCTCTATGTAGACCCTAAAACATCTATGTAATGATCTCCATGTAATCAAATAGACATGCTCTGGACCCGGTTGAGACTCCATGTATGCTTGTAAGAGAAATTATATTATATATTGCATCAATGTGTACAAATACTGTGTAGTAGCGTTCTGTATGTATACGAAAACTTGTTTCTAATGAAAACACAGAATGAAAAATAATTGAACACAAAACACAAAATGAAAAGAAAAATGCAAAACCCTAAAACCTCATCTCCTGCCGCGGCAGCCAAATGGCCCAAAACGTTGCCACGACAGGGAATCTTTAGTCGAACCGGGACTGAATATCCTGCCATCCAGTGCGGCTCGCGTGGCCACGTGGTTGGACCTCTAGTCCCGGTTCGTAACAGAACCGGGGCTAAAGTTTGGACCATTAGTCTTGCTTTTGCAGTCCTGGTTCGCAATCCGGGACTAAAGGTCCTTACGAACCGGGGCTAATTGCCTGGTTTCTACTAGTGTGTACTCCCTCCGTTCAGAAATATAAGACGTTTTAGCTTTGTGAATCAAATGTATCTAGAGTGATGACTTGTTATTGCCACAAACATGAGACGTGCATACAAGTTTTGTTTGCAGAAAAATAAAGTGTTTTAATTTCAAAAGATAAAGGGCCGATAAAATAGAACGATGGCCAGATATAAGAAATAGAGTGATGACTAGTACGGGAAGAACAAGGTTAGCTTTTTTGAATGGAGAGCAAGCTGAGATGGTTGAGAAGCTCCTATACACTGATCGGTGTAATTGTGTAAACCGGCCTGCCGCACATAATACAAAGAGTTAAGCGCGGACCTAGTCGGCATATAAGAATCTTCAAGGGCGTTTTTGCAAAACAATGGCCGCGCCCATTAATTTTGGCCGGAGGTAGTAGAGTAACAAATACGAAAAATAGAAAAATCGGAGGAGGTTACCGAACTGGGCTGGTCCATACTGTGCGCGGGTTTGCCTGCGCATTAAGCACGAACCTAGTCTCGGAATAGTATTTTTTGCTAAATTTGCCCAAATCTAGAAACTTTAACCGAATCTGACTCCGGAGAGAAACTAATTCGTTATCTGACCCCTCACGTCGGGCGCCACTTCAAATGGCGCCGAGATAAAACAGGTCGACGATGGCGCCGAAGTAGCGACGCAGGGGTGCTGGGGTGCTGACGTGGCCGCAGGTTCGGCGCCACTTGAAACGACGCCGACGTCGGCGCCATTTCAAAAGGCGCGATAGTAGGATTAAGATTCACCATCTCCTCCAACCGGTCCCGATCCAATTCACCTCGCACTGCACGCGGCGGTTCCTCCTCCTCCCGCATGCCCATCCCACCGCCGTACCTCCTCCTCCGGGGTCCGCCGCCAGGCTCCGCCATCCGGACGCTCCGACGCCGACCGCCGCACCTCATCCACCTTGTCCGCCCGCAGGCCAGTGTCTCCTGGCCAACCGCATCCCCTCCACCCCAACCTCTTGGCCGGCCGGTGCTCCTCCGCCCCCACCTCGGCCACGAGCTGTCCCTCCTCCGGCCTCTCCCCGTCCCCGTCCTCTCTCCTCTCAGTTATGTCTCCCCTTCCCTCTCTCCCTCCCCCAAATTTCCCAAGATTTGTAGTATTAGGTTTTAGTTTTGTTGTGTGATTCGGAAATGAGCTTGTAGTACTAGTAGTAGGATACATTGGGAATGTTTTTGCTAGATTGTTTGGTGTTTGTAATGTAGATTGATATTATTGTGTTGAAAGAATTTGCAATATATATGAGTAACATTGGGTGTTTGCTACATATAATGAAAGAATTTGCAATATATATGAGTGTTATAGGGATATTGGTATTATTGTGTCATAGCACTGGTATAATGAAAGATATGTGTCATAACATTGATATTTTTGAGTCATATTGGCTAGTTTGTGTGCAAGATATAATGTGAGATATGTGTCATATCAATGGTATTTTTGAGTGATTTTGCTAGTTTGCTTGTCGTAATTATGTCTAATAGTTAGTCTAGTAATTGTGTAATATGTCGCAATTTGTTGGATAATGAACTCGCTAATGGATGCTATGTATTTTTTGGCTATTAATATAGATGGATTACGCAAAAGTCCTTCATGTACATCAGGGTGGGCGTGTTTTGCAATCGGACTATGGTGTTGAGTTTGTGGATATGGCAAACACTATGATATTTTTTCTGACAAGTCCTAGTCTTAGTGAGGTTGTTGTCAAGGTTAGAGCTGCGCTTGGTTGGAGTGACAAAGGCAATGAAGTTGGGTTGGAAGGAAGATACGATGCGGGTGCTCTAGATCTTATACTTAGATGATACCGATCAACGGTGACAACGAGTAGGGTCTATACAAAGAGCTAGTGGACAACTCGCAAATAAAATCTTTGGTCGTGGTTGCCGTCAAGGTCACCGGTCATGCCCATCTTCTCATCAACTTGAACCAGCGGCCCTCAGTTATTGAAAGAAGCAACGATGACCATCGTGAGGATGTGTATGATGAGGGTCCCAGCCAACCGCCTGTGTGGGACATAGAAATCAACAAGATGAAGGTTACTTGGAGGAGATTATAGAGGAGAAAGAAATGGCTGCTACCCTAGGGAGCGGACAACCAATTTCTGTTGAAAGAGAACGAGAAGAGATCATTGAGGAGAAATTGAATGTTGAAAGCTTAGAGCCGATCGAGGAAGAGTTTGTAGGTGTCTCGCCAATCAACATTCCATCATCGCTTTGTGTACCTTTGGTGGCATCCTCGGTGCTTGAGGGAGATCCATATACCTATGAAGATCACAATGAAGAGGACGAGGGGTATGAACATGCTTATGCCGTGGACTCGGACGATGATCGTTCGGTTCCCAAGATTTCGGAGAAGGAGACCGATGCATTTGTCAAGGTGTAGGGCAGAGATCCTAATGCTCACGAGTTCAAGGATGTTAGGGAGGTTCACCTAGCCGTGGCAGACTCGAACCTACGAGAATATGCGTCGGAGCGGCCTAGGCCCATCACCGAAGACGAGGCAAAGAGTTGACCTAGGGCACGACCGTTGATATACCCAGGTCTAAAATTCAAGGCTATGTTGGACATGCAAGTATGGTTCCAGGAGTACGTCATAAGTCATCATCGACCCTTCATAGTGTTCTAAGTCCGACCAAAATGAAAGATATGTGTTGATATGCAAGAATGATGATTGTCCTTGGAATGTTTGGGCAAGGAAGAAGAAACTTGAAGGTTGGTGAAAGATAAGTAAGTATGAAGGTTGGGAGGAGGAAATGAAAGGGATGGGAAAGAGAAGCTGGTCGAATGGTTATAACCCTAGGTTCGGTGCCATATCAGATGGCACCAACGTTGCGGCCAACCCAGCACTCCTGCGTCGCTGCTTTGCGCCATTGCCGACATGCGTTATGTCGGCGCCACTTCAAATGGCGCCGAGGTAAGTGGTCAGATTAAGAATTAGTTTCTTTCAGGAGTCAGATGTGGTTGAAGTTTACCAGATTGGTTAGATTTGTAAAAAAAAATACATCGGAATACGAGTATAAGAATTTCGGAGATGGGGTGTGGACTGTGGTCTGTGGAGAGAGAGAAAGAGAACCGATGCGGGCTGGGCCACGATTTTTTGACCGCAGCATCGGCCGCGCAGCCCATCCCAGCCCAGACTAATACACTCTCCTGTTGTGGAGAAGAAGCAGCAGACGAGTCTGGAGCACGGAAGGAAGCAAAGCCGCCGATCCAATTCCACACACACCCCTCTCCCCTCTCGCTATCCATCTCCGGCCAGCACCAGCGACGAAGAAGATGGCGGCGCCGGCAGCGCAGGTGGCGACCGCGCTCTCTGTGCCCCTCCTCTCCGCGATCCTAGGCGGCGCCATCGCCCTCGTCTTCCTCGCCGGCTACCTCCGCCGCAAGCGCGCCGACATCGCGCACCTCCCCCCTTCCGCCACCGCCGCCGCCCCGGACCTGCCCAAGCAAGTCCGACCCGCCAACCAGCCCAGGAAGGGCTCCCGGCCCCACCACCACGCCGCCGCCGCCGACAAGGTACATCCATCTCCCCCTTATCCCTCGCTCAAACACATACACCAGTACAGCTTATCCACGGACAGGGATCCGTGGTGTCTTCGGGCACAGAGAGCGCTCACCGACTGACCCCCAAGCACCCGTGTCTCTTACCGGTTCCAGTAGGAACATATCGTACCCTAGGAGACAGTCTTCCCAGTCCATTTCTGCATGTGATTCAATACAGATGCTGTAACGTGCAGTGAATCTGACCTCAACCGTGTTGTGTTCTTCTTGTACTACTAGGACGCCGCGAAGAAGCACCACCACCTCGACCTCAACACTCTGAGGGGCCATACCGACGGCGTCACCGCGCTCGGCTTCTCCGACGACGCCTGCAACCTGGCCACTGGTGAGCATATCCTTTGCCCAAACATTTGATCAGGCCCCATCATGTTCCGCGCTTTTTTTTAAATCTACTAGTGTGGACCATTTATTATTTGCCCTGCTGATATGGCATGGCTTGGTGATAAACAAATGAGAGGAATTTTGCATTTAATCAGGATTTATCTTGTTTCGTGCGAAAACTTCTACTAAAAGAATTCCTCATGAGAATCATTTATTTGTATTGCTGATACGGTACGCCTTGGTGATGAAATAAGGGTTTCTACATTTGATCAGGGTCTGTCTTGTTTGGCACGAAACTTTTGAAATTTTCCGTGTGGATCATTTATTTCTCTGGCAGATATGGCATGCCCTAGTAATAAATAAATTGAAGGATTCCTACTTTTGACCAGGACCTATCGTGTTTCCCGCGAGAACGTTCTTAAATTTCTGTATATGGATCATTTATTTATCTGCCTGATATGCCATGCCCTTGGTGACAAATTAAAGGGGTTCTACCTTAGCATCACTCATCCAGTTTTACAGACATTGCATTTGATCGACCAATCACGGCCGCTTATTCGAATTTCGATATTTATGTATCGTTGCTGCTTCTTGTGGCAGTATGTGCAGATGGAGCCGTGAGAGTATTCAGGATCGATGATGCCTCAAGCAAGAGTTTTAAGTAAGTTTTAATTCATTCCATATGAGTTATTCCTTATTACGTACAATTTACTAACGCTGCAGGGTTTTTGCAGGATCCTGAAGATAAACTTGCCTGCTGGGGTGCATCCTACTGCCATCGCGTTCTCAGAAGGGGCATCATCTGTTGTTGTGGCAGCACAGGCCCTGTTAGGCTCGTCTCTCTATATGTATGCGGATGTTAGTGCTCCTCCAACTGGGGGAAACAAACAGCAGGGCAAGCTTTCTCCTCCCGAGATCAAGTGGGATCACAAAAAGATTCACGGCAAGGAATCGGTGCTCAACCTTGCAGCAGCTCGTGCGACTCATGGGACTGGTGATGGGAGCACAATAGTGATTTCTTGCTCTGAAGGTATGGGTGGTACTTGCTTTCGATTGATTCTGTTTTAAATAGTTATTACTCATGAACCGATGCCTGCTAAACATAGTAGGCTTTACTATCGTGCATCTTGCAGATGTAGCAGCGAACATGTGCAATTACTGTGTCATTAAGCACGTGCTGAAACTCTTTTCGTACATTTAGATCTTAATTCCAGCATTCACTATTTCACCATCATCTGCATTTCCATATATGCAGCCACAACCTTTTACCTATAGTAATATTTAGTAAAGTAGTAAACTTCAATTAGGAAAGTGGCAACATGTTTCAGTTATATATTGCAGTAATATATGCTCCTCATTGTTAAGTGCTGACAAAGGGTTGCATGGTTACCTCACCCATCTTTGATTGGCCTGGATATTTGAGGTACATGTAGTGCGATTGAGGGAAGTCAAGGTTGCGAGGAGGATTTTTATAGGACAGTTATGGATGTCCGGATGTGGTTCAGAGGTAGAGGATGGAAATGGAAAGTTGTCATAGTTCAAAATTGGACTAGTGAGGGAACAGGTCAAGCGTCTACCCATTGGCGGAGCTGCATGTGAATTCTTGGGCGGGCCAGGCTAGAACAAAGTGTGTCTTTTCTTCAGATTTGGGGTATTTATTGGGCTGGCCCAGCATGAAAACCAAATGGGTGACCAAAACCTGGGCGGGCCATGGCCCAGGTCGGCCCCAACGTGGCTCCGCCACTGCGTCTACCTCACAGTTTGGCGATCCAAATCAACCTGTCCAACTATGTCACAGCATATTATATTTCATTAATTTTGCATCAATTTCTAGTAAGTTTATATTTACATGCTTCATAAAAGACGTAATATGTCACTATTTGCTTGCAATACCACCGGAAGGAATCGTGCTCCACTTGGTATTGGGTCTTCTGTGCACACGTGATGCTGTAGGTTGATGTTCTGAGTTTAGCCCAGTGTGGGATTTTCTATGTTTCTCCCTTGTCTTTTCCCAGTTGAGTCGGTGGTATGGTCTGGTTTTAAGAACTAGTGGTCCTGTTAGGCGGCATAACTTTTTTAGGATCAATTAATTCTGATTTAGGTGGCATGTTTCCAAATCTTAAGAGCATCTTCGATTTTTTACCCTTGCCCTCATTAATCTCTCTAAAACAGTTCCAATACCTCAATTCTCCACAAATTACAGCGCACTAATTACTGCATCTGTTATACACATCTTCCTCCAATCTCTTTCTTCTTTTCTCCTTCCTTTTTCAAATGACAACTTAAATTGGATAAGACTTTTTCAGAAGGGAGCAGAATGAGGAGTACATGTGGGTTTAGTGAGAAAATCCTGTGAGTTGAGATTTAATTGGGGAGGAGAATTTTGTATCATGGGCAGTATTGGGGCCTGGGGGGCCAGAAACGTCCAAAAGTGAGCTAATGTACTCAGCGCAAGACTTCCTTGATGTCGAGAATTTGCGAATACGGCACCTAAATCGGAATGGAGGGAGTATTAAATTAGCTTGATGGCTTTACCAAAAAAATAGCTTAGTGAAGATGCATCTGTTTTTTATGCAACCCATGTAAATTAGCACTTTAGCAGTATGCTATTTCCTGACATAGTCGTATTAAAGCAGATAATTAAGGACTTCATTCCAGGAAAGTTGTATTTTCTATTAACATTTTATTTAAAAAATTATTTGCAGCAACTGATATCAAAATTTGGCACGGAAAGAGTGGAAAGGAGTTCGGAACAGTTGACACTAATCAGTTAAAAAACAATATGGCTGATATATCCCCAAATGGCCGCTTCATAGCTGCTGCAGCTTTCACAGCTGATGTCAAGGTTGGTATTGTTTATGTGTAATGAAGCTTACTATTTTACTCATTGACTGCTTTCCCAGTTATGATGATGTTTACATGTTCGTTAGGTGTGGGAGATTGTTTACTCGAAGGATAGTTCAGTGAAGGAGGTTAACAGAGTGATGCAACTCAAGGGTCACAAGGTCAAATTTCTCCCTGTGTACATTTTGTAGCCAAGTTTCAAACTATAGACTGACAAGTTCTATATTTGAGTGCTATTACTAGCCAAGTTTCAAACTATATACTGACAAGTTCTATATTCAGAGTGCTGTTACTAGTTTGTGTTTCACTCCGGATTCTGAGAAGATTATTACTGCATCAAAAGATGGTACCATTCGATTATGGAATATCAACGGTAAGTTCTATATCTACCAACTTCTGTGTCCTTAATGCCTTGGAAGTGCCTGTTGATTTTAAATCCATAATATCTAACATTTTTTAAACCCTGTTTACTGGAAGTTCCAATGAGTCCATGTCAGCTTCTTTTATATTTTGGTATATATCCAATATTTTCTCATCCACTTTGGGATTGTTCGATTTTCATCAAAGGATAACAAGTTTTTTTTTTTTGCCTTTCTTCGCAAAGGTAGAAAGATCCTTCATTAGAGAAAACATTGATCAACTTGTCAAATATTCCATTAGGAACAACCCATTTTTAGGCTATTGAGATGTAGTAGTAGTATGTAGACTCTTTCGAGGTCATGGTACTTGTCCACTTTTACTTAACTGTTGTGTCATTTGATCATTAACACTGTGAATATGCAGTCATGTATGGGGTCCTGATGAAAGTTTAGCAGATACTGAAATATACAATTTTTTGTGCTTATGTTGTACTGTCCTTTTATAATGCGCTTCACTATTCCCTTCTCACGAGTTAACTGTTTTCTGTTATTTCTGCAGTAAGGTATCACCTTGACGAGGATCCAAAAACCTTGAAAGTTTTCGCAATCCCGCTGCACGATTCAAAAGGTTCTGCTTGCCTGTACAATCACATGGGCATCTCCCCAGATGGTAAAGTTCTGGCTGTAACAAGTGGATCGACGTTGCAATGGTTATGTGCAGAAACTGGTGCAGTTTTGGATACAGCTGAGAAAGCTCATGAAAGTGCGTAATGTTCCTATTTACCAGGGTGAATCCTCTTTAGTTTCTTCTGCTCTAAAAAAATGTATGGGGTGACATGTTCTCTGTTATATACTCAGGTGATATATGTGGCATTACTTGGGCTCCACGCACTATTCCAAATGGTAATGTTTTAATTACATTGCTTTGTGATCTGCATCTTTGTTGTTTGCTAGATCTTGCACTTGAGCTATTGGAAACCTGCTTAGGGTAGTAGTGCAAATATGTACTGGATCTGCTTAGGATGTCAGCCTCTGTCACACTGCATTTTGACAGCAGTTATATATGATCTGATAGCTGATGTACTTCATGTCCCATGCTCGCTTGTCCTTGTCACCATCAGTAATTCATTCTATGTAGTTTCGTGCTGTAAGATTTCCATCCTTAACATGAGCTTATGATGTCTGAATTAAATCGTTTGTTGATTTCCTCAGGTGGCGTTCCTGCCTTTGTCTTGGCGACTTGTGGGGAAGACAAAAAGGTGAAACTGTGGTTAGCACCAGAGGTTAGTTCAGCATGAGAGACTCAGGTCGTGTCATGGTCATCCTCTACAAGGCAGCTTCCCCAAGGGAAAAAAAGAAACAGAGAGGGATCCAAACTTTTGTTAAAAACGAGCGAACCGCAGTTCCATTTCTATGAGTTTGAGGGTAGTCTTCGGTGATAGTTGTCAAACATGGAGACAGTTATAGAAAAAGAGATAGAATGTGCTTGTGTAGCCGTGCATCTCACATTGTACTATAGTTTCTCCGTCGAATCTGCTGCCTTTTGGATATAACTAAAAGTTTTTATGGAGTGGTTCTTTTGACTAGAAGCTGTTCTCAAGCCACAGTGATTTGCCTCGCTAAGTTGTGCTCAAACTCCATAGTTTCTTGTGTGGATGCCATAGTAGTACTTTGGAATTGTTCGATGTATGGGTTGGTTTTGATATTCTGCTGGACTACATTGCTAAATCATTGAGCGAGCTCGTGGGAAAGAGGAGATGCATTTATAGAAATAAAGATACATATATTGACTGTGCTTCCTTTGAGCCTCCAGTTAAAATATAGATCTGGGATATGGCCTTGGGCCTCCCCTCGTTTCCTAGGCTCCTAGCAGCGTATGTGATGCTGTCGAATCATTTGACCGTGACACACACAGTCTGAGGCTGTAAATTTTGCATTATAAACAACAGTTAATTGACCAAAAAGTTATTGTAATCCTTTGTCAAAGAAAACATTTCGTGATAAACAAAGAATCGGGAGATCAAATGTTTTGAGAATGTCGAATAAAGCTTACACCACCAACCTTTCAGCCGTACGTTCCCCCCACAATGTGCTTTATTAGAGTATGAGCAATAAGCACAGACACTCGTGGAGCACTTCGTGTCGATTCTTCTCATTATTTTCTTGACGTTTTCACGAAATTACCTAGACTATCGGCAGATTCTATGCATCTATACCTTAATTTGCCCTAATTATTTGCCACAAGGAAGAAGTACCGTGAGTAGGAAGCTATATAATTCAGTAAGTAGATATCAGTCAGCTTCTCTGAAGTCTATAATCGACACTTGTTCGGAAAACGGATCAGATCCTGACTTTACACCCATATTACCACCTGGGTAGGGAACATTTGGAATCCACGATAATTCTTGTGCAATTATTAGTCTTCATGGTGTGATATGTTGAGTAGTTATCTGCCTCCTGCCGGGTTATCTAGTCTTTTCCCTGCAAATGATAGTAAGTGCTGCTTAATTACCATCAGAAAGCACCAGCCATGGAGATCATCATGCATCTGCCCATGTTCTAATTTTTTCAATTATGCGAACATGATCGAGCATCTTTTGCTTTCGGGATCCACCATAGCCTACCTCTTCATTGCGTAAGAGAATTCAGAGCACAATTCTGGACTTCATTTCCCTTTTGGTTCTTCTTTTGAAAAAGACAACAACGAAATCTATGCTCTGAGATCCAAATAAATGCCATGCTTTCTTCTTGAGACAGAAATTTACACCTCTCGCTAAACAAGCGAGGTTCTCGCAATGCTTATAAGAAATATTTGTGCTTTATTTAGGCCTTCAGTCAAATATACGCATGGGATATGGCGTCCCCTCCTCCGCTATGCGACGGCATTGAATTGTTTTACCGCAAGGCAGAGGCTGAAAGTTTACACTATAAACAACGGTCGGTCGACCGAAAAGGCATTGAAATCCTTGGTCGAAGAAAATACTTCATGATAAACAAAGCATTGGGAGATCGAATGTTTTGAGAATGTTGAATAAAGCTTACACACCAACCTTTGAGCCATACGTTCCCCCACAATGTAATTTACTAGTATGAGCAATGAGCACTGATACTCATGGAGCACTTCGTATTGATTCTCTTCTTTATTTGCTTGGCGTTTTCTCGAAATTAACTAGACTATCAGCAGATTCTATGCATCTATACCCTAATTTTCCCTAATTATTTGCCTCAAGGAAATGGAGACTGTAAGTTACAAGATCAGTCAACTTCTCTCTTGTTGATTTCATCGTCAGTACGTAATTCAGAAACTAATCTGATACTAACTTTCAGCTTGTATTACCACCTGGGTAGGCACATTTGGAATCCACAATAATTTTTGTGGAAGCACTCAACATGTCCAGTAGTTATCTGTCTCCTACAGTATTATCTGTAGTCGTTTCCCTGCAAATGTTAGTTAGTGCTGCTTAATTACCATCAGAAAGCACCAGCCACAGAGACCATCATGCATGTGGCCGTGCTCTGATTTTAAGTATACGCACACGATCGAGCATCTTTGCTTTTAGGGATCCACCATAGCCTAAGACTTCATTGGATTGGAGAATTTAGAGCACAATTCTTGACTTTATTTCCCTCCTTTTCTTCTTTCTAAAAAGAGAACTAAAAAATTCCATGCTCTGAGATCCAAATCAATGCCATGCTTTCTTCTTGAGAAAGAAAATCCATTGCTTTTCTTTTGGAATTTGTTGGCCCCTCACTCCACTTCCACCCTCGCACTCGAGCTAGCCAGTCAGTGTTTTCGAGTCAAAGGTCCAGCTGACCAATCATGAGTGACTAAATTTGATTTGTTTGTAATCTATTGCTACAAGTTGCGCCTTTATTTAATTTTACCTACAAAGGTAGAACAACTACTATTAATATACCCAACTTGAGAAAGCTTGCTTCGTGAGCAGCTAAGTATCCCGCAGGGTTTGATTTATTTTCATCTTCAATTAATTGTTGGTGCTCTATTGCTACAAGTTGTGCCTCTTGTTTATGTAATTTTGCCTACAAAGGTAGAACAAACTACTATTAATATACACACAACTTGAGAAAGATTGCTTGCTTAGCGAGATCCGGAGAAAGGTGAAGCAATTAGTATCCCACAGTGTTTGATTTTGGTTCCATCTTCTATTAATTGTTGGCACATTCTTCTTGCAATATGCACTGCACTATTCTGAATAATTAAGAAGACGCGTCAAGTTAAATGCAACAACGCGTGGCTATATATACAACCAACCTGGATTATGGATTCATATGTATTTATCTGCTTTCCGTTCCAATGAAATCTCGGCAAAGATTTGTTTCCACATAACCAATCATGCATATACCCATATTCTCTTAGTGCTACAGGACTATTTATTTTCTGTTGTCAGAAAAGGCTACAAAATCATACTACTTTATAGACCATATTTCCCCCTTGAAGATGGTAGGTAAGTGTATGGATCAAGTGTCTATCTCCCTGTATGCTTTTGGAGTATATATACTACTAACTACAGGAGTTGAGATTAGAGTAGGGAGCAGCTACTAGTACTAACTACTGGTATATAGTATGGATTAATTAAAGCTTCAGATAACCACCAGCCGCTGTGCCATGATTAAAGCAGCTGTTCTTCATTTCCCATTAGTTTTACAAAGCATTTTCTTTCAGAAAAAGATCACTTTTTATTTTTACTTATGTCTGCCTGGGTGGACTTTTCAGCAAGATAGGGTAGTGTCCTCCACCACATTAACAATGACATGGCATCAAAAGGAAGCGTCCATGCAGATTCCTTAAGCCACAGAGTGCTTTGAGAGACAGAACACTACATGTGACATGATTCTCTGATCTATGTTCAGGAGCTTTCGTACCACCCCTCCTATGTGCAAGATGGAGACATTTGTAAACCTCAATGGATCTAGCAAGATTGATCCAGTAGCTCAAAAATGTGATAGTACTAACTTTACAGATCATAAATCTCCTTAAATTTCCTACTCTCTCTTAATCCATAATAAGCGTTGCTGATCAGAGCGACACTTATTATGGATCGGAGGGTGTGTTATTTTATAACATGAGTTGGAAAATTTTCAGAAATGCAGAAGCTGTGATATATTAGCACACAAGGACAAACAGCTAGGTGTTGAAGAAGCACCTAATTGAGCAGCTGTGGCCTGTGGAGAGCTGGCTGGGACCGTAAACAAAAGGGATTTGAGATCTTCCATTGTATGAACAACAAGGTAGGTGCATGCATGGTTGGTCACTCTGACCTCAGATGTAGCAGCATCCAGTAGCTTCAGTTGAACATGAGCATTACAATAATAATACAGAGCAGAGCAGCTCTGTGATTCAATTCAGGGGCAGCTTAGATTAGCATGTGATGCATGGCTGGATGGAAACATGGAATCCTCCCCCCTCCATCATGATTGACTCCCTCCCCATGTGTTCCCCAATTCCAGTCAGTGGTACCACCTGCAGATTACTTAATTAATTAATTAGACAATTTGCAGGGAGCAAACAAAAGCAAACAGGTTGCTGAGGATGTAGAAAGGGTGAATGCTTGAGCAGATCATAGATGGATATGGGGCTGCTAATTCAGGAGCAAAATCTACAGCTTTGGATTTACTGTTTCCACCATTGCCTCCCCTGGAGTGGACACACACATCATCAACATCATCATCATCTTGTACAACTGTAGCTGCTGCCTGCCATTGCCATGGCCACAGGTCAAGGCTGCATGCACCACTGTGTTGTAGGGTTGCTGTCTGTCATGATCTTCAGAGACAGATGCATGTATGTTGCTCTCATCTCATCTCATCCACAGGAAAATATTTATCATATATGAGAATATTTCATTTCTATGTACTATTACATGGCACTGCTAATTAATCACTCACATCAAGATCCCATCTGGCCCCAATTACCACAAAAATCTTTTGACTTGGGGCCGAGAATATATATGGAACAATTTAAACACACCAATGCCTGGCTCCTCTGATCGACTAGACGCGTTGGATTGCGATCGGACGGTTCTAGGCGCACGGGCTTACTGTTCCATTGCCGGTTCTGTCGTCGACGGCACTGCCTCCTCCTCCTCGGCAACTGTCCTCCGCGGCGGCGGGGCCGTCGAAGTTGCCTCCGCCTCGCTCGAGGAGCTGGCGGTGGACGGCGAAGAGCGCTCGGCAGCTCATCTCCTTCTCGAACCGCCACACGTAGTTCAGCCCGACGAGCAGCTCCGCCACGGCCGCCTCCACCTTGTCCCGGTCCGCGAACTGCAGCGTCTGCAGCAAGAACGTGCTGCCACCGCCACCGCCGCCCCGAGGTGGCAGCCGGGCTATGTCCGCCCCCGCTGCCGTCGTCTTCCTCTGCTCGAAGCTGCGCTCCGCCTGCCACCGCACCGTGGCGTGCGCCATGGGCGCCAGCCACTCCAGGATGCCGCCCAGCGCGGCGCGCCACTCTGCGGCGAGCCCCGCGTCAGCCTCGGCCACGGCCCCGCGCAGCCGCGCCCGGAGCTGCGCGCGCACGCTCGCCGTTAGCATGCCGTACAGCTCGTCCCGCTCGTCTGGCCCCACCAGCCGCTGCGGCGACCGCGCCATCCGCTCGATCGAGATCACCAGCCCGGCGTACCGCGGCGCCCAGCGTCCCCGTCGGCGGCACCAGCGTTGCCGTGCTGTGCTCGAAGAACCCGCGCCGCCCTCGTTTGGTCGTCGCGCAGCTGCTCTGGGGTTGGACGGCGACGACGTCGAACGGCACGGCCTCCATCGACATGGACTTGCGCGACGGCGTCGGCGGCGGGGCATCGGCTGACGGGTGGACGGCGGAGGAGAGGGTGAGGCTGCGGTGGAGCGGCGCGTGCCGCTGGTCCCGGCTGAATCCGCCGTCGCCGAAGACGAGCTTGATGCGCGCGAGGACGGTGAACGCCGCGCGCGCCAGCGACGCGACGACGGCGTCGAAGGTGCAGCCCCACAGAGATGTCTGCTTAAGGTTCTTCACGTCCTGCTTCTTGGAGAAGATCAGCTGCTGCTGCTCCGACGCCACCGAGATCTTGCTCGCCGACATGCTGCGCCGGTGCCCTCCAGCTCCGGCACCGCCTCCACCAGCGTCGCATCGTAGAAACTTCCGGAGCCCGTGCTCGGCCTCCACCAGCTCCTCCATGGCTCTGCGCAGCCCCGCGGTGCTGGCCACCTGCTTCTCCATCTTGCGCGCCCGCGCGTCCATCTCCTTCCACGTGGCCGCCGCCCACCGGTGCCGGTCACGCCCGGTCTCGGCGAACTCCAGGAAGGCGTCCCTGAACTCGCGGAGACAGGGGTCGGCGCAGCGCGTGGCGAGCGCCGCGACGGCGTCGGCCGCGGCGCGGAGCGCGTCCACGAGTTCCGCGCGCGCGAGGCCGAGGAGGAAGGCGTCGTCGTCCGAGACCACCTTGCGGACGCCGTCGAGGTGGAGAGTCTCGTGGCGCAGCCGCGCCACCGCGGCGTCACCCACCGCGCGCCACAGGTGGAGGAACTTGGAGACGAGGCTGGACACCTCGAAGGCCAGGATGCCGACGTTGCCCTTCTTGCTGGCGGCGCCGGCCGGCGGCGGTGTTCCGGACGAGGAAGACGGCGAAGACTTTGTGGTGGTGGAGGACATGGCCGACCGTACCTTGGCGAGCCATGACTCGCGCGCCATGGGCGTACGTCGAGATCGATCTGTCGTGGGGAGCAAGTGGGCGAGCTAGCTATGCTACCACCAAGAAGAAAGCAAGACCCAACCACTTGCCCACATATATATAGGAGGAGAATAGTAGTAGTAGTACAAGGAATGGAAGGTGTTCAAGGTCAAAATGTTTCAATAGTTTCCTAGTACACCACTATTTTTGGGCAAGGAAACCAAATCTCTACTATTTTGAAAAATATGTATAAGATGGTTCAGAACTATTTTTGAAGTAATGGATCAGATTGTTGGAACTTGAGTTAGAATGTTTTTTTGTGTCATAGGAAGATCTAGAGTGCAAAAATGTGCATGTGTGGAAGGTTGATGAGAAAAAAAAATCAAGACATACAAAATGTGAATAAAAACCCAGATTTTTGTGTGTGTGGAAAGGCCATCATAGATAGTTTTGGAATGTTGGTATGGCAATTAATCTTATTTCCACACTAATAATATGTAAACATATGGTTGAAACTTGCTTTGGAATGTTTGGTATGTTGTAGTAAGATCTAGAGCGCGATCAAAATCGTCATGTGTGAAAGGTCAGTGGTGATAGCGATATAGGAATGGAAACCGCATCGATTAAGGATGAGTTGTAGATAGTGGGGACATGTGTGGTGTCAAGTGTCAACCTCTGTTTGTGAGGACAGCGTTCCACCGAGAAATCGGCATTACAAAGCAAGCCTAGGGGGGTTGATCATGGGAGCTCAAATTCATGTAACCTCTGAAAACAATTTAGTCGGATCTTTGTCCGTGGACACGTCCGGAGAGTCAAAGTCCCGACCACAGGACGTCCGAAAGAAGATCTTCTGATCACATTTTCTCCAATCCCGCAAAAAAAGTGGGGAAACATTTCCTATCACAATTTTTCGACAAAGGAATCTTCTTTTATCACATGAGTTTTCTCGTGGAGGACTTGCAAGGACTTTAATTTTGAAATTAGGTGGCGGATTAGATTCTGGCGCGTGAGGGGGTAAACCACAAGCTAGACAAGTGAAGGTGGTGGAGTGGTGCTGCATCATATCCATCCCCATCCACCCATCTCTTTGAATTGACCACAGCCCGAACCACATGGACATGGCCATCCATGGATTCCTAGCTAATCTTTCTAGCTAGATCCACCTGCTTGCTACACATTGTGTGGATGAAGCATGTCTGACCACTGCTCAGGTGTAAAGCTTGCCTCTCTGTGTGTGTGAGTCCACTTAACTTTTTTTCTTTTTCGAAAAAGCATATCTGACCATCACACTCTCGGATATTTCTGGAGACATGAGAATCAACATAGAAATTTATTTGATCGCAGTCACCATCACACTTGGATTAGAGTTCGGATCGGAGATTTGATGTTACACTGAAAATAGTCAGGTTAGAATATTGGTCAGCAAGGGCTGTGCTTCAGACCTATGATAAGGTGCGACTATTGTTAGGAAAGTTTTTTTTTATAAGTTGTTAGGAAAGTTGTTAGTACTAGCTAGGAGATGCAATCATGCAGATAACGAGCCTTGAGGTAGGAGTTGAGGTGAGGTAAGCTACTGCATCTGCAGAGTATCCACCGTGTTCCATATCATGGCACTCGGTCCACGCTATGCAAAAGAAGCCAGCCTTTTCAGTTTGTCAACCATGCATGTGCATTGCCCAAAAGAAGATGAAAAGAAGAGACTACTTTTAGTGATCAGTCCAGCTCTTATATGAAGCAGTACAATTTTCATCCTCAACTTCACCAGATAGTGAGCTCTTCTCTTTTTTGACACTTGGATTGGAAAAAAATTATAGTGAGCTCAGTGACATGGCATCCTAGTGAGCTATTCTCTTTTTTGGCACTTGGATTGGAAAAAGTAGCACAAGTGCAAATGAAAGTATGGAACCAACTCAGTGACATGGCAGCCTAGTTGGACTTGCACTGGTTTTGACACTTGGATTGGAAAAATTGTAGTGAGCTCTTCTCTTCTTTTTTTTTTGTCGCAGGAGCCTGAGCAACCACAATATAGTAGTGAGCTATTCCCTTTTATCGTCGCGAGAGCCTGATCGACAGATCGACGAAAGCTAGCTAGCCACTAACCATGGCACGAATGCACAGGTCAATTAAGTAGCAGCAGCACACTAGCCTGTCAAAAATAAAAGCAGTAGTAGTAGTAGTACACTAGACTTTGTTGGGTTTGACTCCCCAATGGCGCCCATGCATCCATGGTTCCCTTTGACTAAATTTTCATTCTTGGATAGCGAGTGCGCCTTGCTTAGCTGGTCCACCTGGAAAAGCAGTCATGGGTCATGATACTGACAGCCACATTCCACCGGCGCAATGCAGAATATATATGCAAATCGAAATGCCTGTTGTTGCATCATATATAGTAGATATGTCTATGTGCCATAACATTTTGATTTTTGTCCAACTAGCAATCATGGTGCCATGTTTGATGGTGCAATATGATGTCTAGTTAGATACTGAAGACAATTGGTGCTTTTAGTCGCTCTGACTATAGTCTGCAGTCTAGGTGCTTTAGATGTCGTGCTCAAGGTCAGAGCTGTGCTACCAAAGCCGACGCTCAGCGGCAGCGCTGACCAAAGAGAAAATTAAAGTAGGCCTGGTAGATGATAGAGCGATTGACATCTCCAACCCCCACTTTGCGTGGCCAGTACCCAAAGTCAGACGCCTTTTACATGGATGGGCGCCTCCAAACTCAATGGAGGAGCTGCCATTCCAACCATGTATATGCACCACAAAGATGCATTGCCAAACTGTATCATGACACCAGATATGGGCTAGTGCTGCTACTAATTAGGATGAGCCCTGCAAAGCATCCTCTAGGCACACCTCTTTCTACCATGATACTTACTAATTTTGTCATGTACCAGAAGTTCAATAACTTTCCAGTAGAGACATTCTGTAGAGTGATAGATCATGAGGAACGTACAGTGGTATAGAAATTTGGTGAATTTATAGGTGTGCTAGTTCATATTCAGAAGCTGCTATCTGACGCCCAGCCCTTCTTTTCCAGTGCCAATCTCAGCGCCTGCCATAGAACAAGAATGGCACATTATACCATGAATATACAGCACACTGAATGACAGAAACGATAGGCGTGTGTGTGTGTGCCCGCGCTTGCCTTTACTCTCTTCTTGTTGGCATCGAAGTCGATGAATCCTGACCGAGACGCCGATCGATACTGAACAACGGATTTCTTGCCAGGTGGGAACCAGAACTCGACATCGTCTACAAACTGCACAGAGCAATGGGCAATCGTTATTACTGAATATAACAGGGCAGTCCGCACGACCGCGACGATGTGTAGATTACAAGAGTAAACAGAGGTGCTACCCCGAATATAGGGCTCTCGTATTCAACCCGAACGTAGTCGTCTCCTTTCTCCACAACACGTGGACTGAAGTTGTCCGGCTTTGTCCTTGTGACCTGCCAACAGCCGTTTCAGTTCAAAACTCCCAACTAAGTACAGCATGCTGATATGACTTCCTACAGTTTGCCCTCCAATTGACAACAGGAGTAACAAGTGCGTGATATTTGTTTGCAACATGACGTCTGTGTTCATACTTACAACTTCAATGAGCTCTTTCATGGCCTCGTCTTTGCTTATGGGTTTACCCCTGGGGCCATCCTTGGGGTTGTAATTCCTAGAAGACAGCCATGTTTAATCATTCATACATTATATAAATTGTCACATAATCAGATATATCAAACAGACCTTTAAGGACCACTAAAGGATTATGTGACACAACACCCATCAAACAAAAGATTCATTTGCAAAGCAGGTGGTGAAAAGAGCCCAGTGCAGATGATTTTCTTAGGAGGGGGAAGAGTTGCTGCTAAAGGTTTGAGTTGACAGATTCATTCTTGGTCTAGTACCGTAACAGGGTCATGTTCTTTTATGGATGGTGATAGTTTAGTTTTTTGAGAAGAAAGAATACTTCAATAATATCAGTAAAATGCAGATAACAGTCTTGGCACTTTGGTTCATAAAAAACATTAGCACAGGATAAACCCAGTTAGTCATTTCATAATGCACATGCTGCAGAAAGGATGGAGGAAGCAGAGCTAGTAGTGAACCAAAAAAAAAATTACGATGCTGTAGAAAGGATGGTTTGAATCGCTGGGTGTTAAGTTGATATCAAAAAGGAGAAACATAGTAATTTCACGAAAAACAGGGCACATTATTTGCCCGCAATTCCACATACACTGAAACTGCATATGCATGCAGGCAGGACATTGCGCAAGAAAGAAACAAGATATGGTTACCATGGGGGAGCATAGTGATTGGAATCGCTTATCCTCTCGGACGTGGACACGCAGTTATTGGTCGCGGGGCACTTGGCGAGGGATGGAGGGCTCTTCTGCACGCCGAGGTAGGTCGGCTTGGTGCCACTGGAACAGCGAGACGCATACACTTGTCAGATAAGAGAAGAAGAGATTCAGTTAGCCACAAAAATTCCCCTCCTCCGTTCAGACTGATTTTTTCCAAGAAAACAGTAGTAGAGTGCAGTAGCTGCATCCAGTGACGGTGAAGTGGTGAAGTGTTCTTGTGACATTCTCAGAGTTAGGAGTGGCATTTTTCTACGTAGTGGAATTACAGTGCCAAATGAAATGAAGAGAGAAGGTAAATTCAGTAGCAACCTGAAGTGGAAGATGGCTGCGAGGGTGGCGAGCTCGCTGCTCCGGAGCACCAGGTCTCTTCCTCCCGGGAACATACAGTACATGCGGCAACCATTATCAGCATCATCAGATGCGTACCTACTTGGAGAGAGATGGGGATGGGATGGGATGGAGTGCATACCTACGTCCGATTCGTGTGCTGCTCTTGTTGAGGTGCGGGATTGATGCCTTGCTGCCGGCAGCGGAGGCTGGTGTCGGTGGCGGTGGGAGGCAGCAGCAGCAGGTGACCACCGCGGACGAGTTCATCCTTGGTCCGGTGAGCAGAGAGGAACTCGCTCCGGCCACCGTGGTGGGGGGATGGGGTGGGACGGGAAACACGAACAACGCCCAAGAACCGCAGGTCTCGGTGGATTATTTGGCCTGGCCACATGTAACAGAAATCAGCCCAGCCCAGCCTAGCCCAGTCTGGGAGTGGAAGACCAGGCTGAGGATGTTGGGCCTGATCATTCTATCTATACATCAAATTTAAAAAAAAAATGCACATTTCTATTTATTTTTCTCTATTAGCAAAATTTACACTATCAAAAGCTACTGGCTAAGTGCATAGTTGGTTACTTGCAAAAAAAGTGCATAGTTGGTTTTATATCTCTTTAACCCAATACACCCACATTTGTCAAAGGATATACTCCCTATGTTCCAAAGTATAAGATGTTTTGGCAAATTGTTTTAGCTTGTTAAACCATCTTATATTTTGGAATAGAGTGGCCATTGTATTACTCCCTTCGTTTCAAGATATAAGATGTTTTAGCTTTATGAAATGAGTGTATATAGACTTCTGTTAGTGTGTAAGCTCAGTTTAAACCGACATAAACCTGCACACTAAAAGGGAGTCTAGATACACTTCGTGTACAAAGCTAAAATGTCTTATATTTTAAAACAGAGGAAGTACATATTAAAAGTAAATTTCACAAATAAACATTTGAAGGTTAAAAAATCTCCAAAAATAAACAAACGTGTTATTATGAGTTGAATGTGTGGAAAACCTGGTTTAGAGGTTAAAGTGTGTACAACGTGAGCGACTGCTAGGCATGACTTACTAGACTCATGTCTAAGGAAAACAAATCTTCTCCACTATTTAGATCAGATAAGGGCCCTACTAACCAGAATAGAAAGACAATAAAGAAAGCCTGCTAGACAATGATGAGCAGGTCCGTCTTCCATTTGATGCTCTTAGACATTGATCTGTTATTAGACTCAGGGTCTAGAAAAACTTAGCTAGACTCACCCTCTCTAGTGTTTAGACTTAGATCTAACAAGAAAAAGATGCTCTTGGCCATCCATTTTTTACAACGCTACACTTACGCGACTAAATCTACCTGCCTAACAAAATTCACCCTTTTTTCGACGAATGTGCCTTTTTGTCTCCAAGACGAATATGTGACTAGCTTGGAGACACCATGGTGGAAGGAAAAGTTCATGAATGTAAATTTCTCTCCAAAAAAACTTCGATACTTCTTGACATCCTTGAATTGACATCATGTCTCTCAACACCAAAGCAAGATAAAAGCAAGTTAAGATGCACAATCAAGTATAAATTGACGACAACACAAAGCGCAGACGTAGAATACTACAAAAGGAGTCAAGCAGCGATCAACCATCCGTTTTACAACTCTTGATCTGAAAGTGCCACAATTGCAGTCTCTGAGGGTCTTTGTGCTCCATGTTGGAATCCGAGGTGTTTGCATGTGGGCTTTTGGCCCATAACAAATACTAAATTCTGAAATTCTCTTTGGCCCATTATTTGTGGCAGCTCATGTGAGTGCTAGTGGTGTCAAAGTTTAGTCCCACATTGCTAGTTGAGTCAGAGTTACATGTCCTTATATACTAGGTTGTTCTACCACTCACTAAGGTGTGAGAAGA
The DNA here is from genome assembly GCA_916181665.1 of Avena sativa. NCBI lineage: Eukaryota > Viridiplantae > Streptophyta > Magnoliopsida > Poales > Poaceae > Avena > Avena sativa. Next base: position 2,374,621 of record OV702292.1, on the reverse strand, counting down.
AGAGCAGCTCTCGGGCACTCCTCCTCCGACGCTGCCCCACCTTGCCTCGTCACGACGTGCGTGCTTACCGACTCGGACGTGGGCTGAGTCCCACGATCTCCCTGACCTGCACTATATAAGCGTCTACGCTAAACCTAAACTGTTGGAGATATACACAAGAGGCAATAATAAAGTGGTTATTATTATATCTTTATATTTATGATGAATGTTTACATCCCATGCTATAATTATATTAATAGGAAACACTAATACTTGTGTATTTTGTAAACGTAAATGAGTCCCTAATAAGCCTCTTGTTAAGACTAGCTTGTTGATTAATAAATGGTCATGGTTTCCTGATCATGATTATGGGATGTTATTAATAACAAGATCATATCATTAGGAGAATGATGTGATGAACATACACCCATAGTAAGCATAACATAAGATCAAGTTATTAAGTTCGTTTTGCTACAAGCTTTTAAATACATAGTAACCTGATCCTTTGACCATGAGATCGTGTTAATCACCATCACCGGATGAGTGCTTTGATAACATCAAACGCCGCTTCATAACCGTGTGGTTATAAAGGTGGCATTAGGTATTCTGAAAGTATGTGTTGAAGCGCATAGATCAAGAATGAGGTTTGTCCATCCATATGATGGATAGATATGCTCTGGGCCCTCTCGGTGGGGTTTTTAAAGGTTTTGTGGGCCAAATTTTCTTTTAGACCAAGATAATGAATAAGATAATATTCAAGAAATAATGATTATAAGTTAGGGTTTATATGAATGGTTTTTGGGGCTAAATTTTGGCATATTTTATTATGTCAATTATGGAACACAATTGTGTGACAAATTATTCTTTTGTCATGCAATTTTGTATCTCACTTAAGTAAGTTGAATGTGTTTCATTATGATAAGTTAATTCTTTCTGATATGTTTATTATATTTAGTTATTTCTTTTGTGTTGTTTTTCAAATAAATTGTGTGATAATGTTTTGCTGCAAAATAAAGTTTGAAATCCTCTAATTAAGCATGGCTTATGTCTATCATTCTGGCCAAAGCTGATTGATGGACATTTTGATCATGAAATTTTTATTAGTCTGGTTTACTTCTGGCCAAAGCTGATGTGCTCCAGACTGATGAAAAGAATTTTATATGTGAAAGGATTTGATTAAGTGTGGCTTATATCTGTCATTCTGGCCAAAGCTGATTGACAGGTATTTTGACCGCATAATTTTATTGATCATGTCTATTTTTGGCCAAAGCTGATGTGAACTAGGTTAATAAACGAAGTTCAAAAATGGTTATGCTTATTCAAAGCATTTGTTTTCTTTTGTAGCATCTAATGCCTCTCAAATTGCCAGAATTATTAATGGTATAGAATAGTTGACTAGTAGCAATTTTGGTACGTGGAAGGAAAAGCTTGAGATCAATCTCGGATAATCCGCATAAAATATCAAATTATCCTTATCCGTCGAATATCATCAATACCGTATCCGCTACCATATCCGTCGGATATCTGCGCGACAAATATCCGCATCCGCATCTATATCCGCCGGATATCTAAAAATGTATACCACATCCTTAAAAACGAACGCGGATGCGGATTCGGAGCGGAAATTATCCGTACCATTTACATCCCTAGTGGTAGCGGCGGCGAGCTGCTGGAGTGGTGGTCGTTGGGGGAGGGGGTGGGTGGGGACACAAAATGTCGGCGGCTTCACAAGCACGTGTCATCAACAGGGCTGGCTCGCGTCATTTTCAGCTTCATCCGGCGTCTCCGCTTGCCCCCCATGGATTGGGTTCAGCCTGGGACGCCGGATAACTTAACTTGCCGTGCCGACGCGAAATAACATTTGGGAGGCGCGGCTGGACGTGATTTTAGGCGCCGGCACACCCCATAGGCCTTTAAGAACCCGAGTGGAGTGCTCTAAGATTGTTACCTGAATTACATTGAAGAACCAAAGAGAACAACCACGAGGTTGCCACATTTCGCATGCTCACGGATCCCACATACAAACCTATCAACATCTAAACTAGAGTTGGCAAGCGGAGAGCCGCATCCGCCTAATCGGGTGGGCCTGAAATTACTACTCCGTCGTGATTTTTTTACAAATATGTCCCTCTGCAATTCGCCATCGCCAAAAAAACCCCTCTCGCGCCACAAAGCCAAAAATGCCCTGGCGGGAGGCTGAAAAGGCGACACGTGTCACCTCCCACCACGGGGGGTGGCGGGATGTTCCTTCCGCCTTTGGCGGTGGCGGAATGACGTCGTGGGGCCCACCAGCGCGCGCGCGAAGTCGAACCTCCTGCCAACGCCAAGTCGAACCTCCCCGCTGGCCCGGCCGTGGGGCCCACAACATCCCGCCACCCCCTATGATGTCCCCTGTCACGACAGGATGAAAATCCTTGATTGAATAAAGGTTGTTCTGTCTCACATATGTGTTTCCCATCTGTCTTAGAGCCACTCTCGTACCTACTTTTAGTTATTATTAACTTGTAATTTTATTCTCAGATGCACCATTATTCCAGTGGATGTATAGATATCTCTGTGCATGTGTGCCTGTATTATTTCTTCCCAAGCTCTTTATCCTCATTGTTTTTTTTTTGTTTCTTAAAGAATGATGCTCATTGTTATATACTACTTCAGGGAAACAAAGCCTTTTCATTTCCTTTGTGAGCGCAGCGATGATGGTTTCCATTTTCCTTTGCTATGCTGTGTTTGCTCTTCTCAATTGGTTTGGTTTAGTCTATCCATGAATTTCCAATGGTATATACTAGGCTTTTAGCTATGCCTGGTTTAATTTCTGCTACTATTTGCGTACCATGTTTTACAGCTAACTAACTGGAGTTCGAATCTGTGGTTTAATTGGTGTTATTCCTGTACTGGTTCTTGTGGACTTGGGGGAATGTGCTACCTCTGATTTGCGCACACCTTGACCGTGGAGTTTGGATCTGTGATTTAATTGGTGTTATTCCTGCTGCATTGGTTCATGTGGATTGAGAGGAATATTGTAATGTTTATGTTGCCAGTACGTGTAAAAATGGAGGATGCCTTGGTGTTAGTGGGAACATATTTTTTTCCCTGGTTGTATAGCTCTTGATTAATCTTCTGATTGTTGATGTCACTCACAGCTATTGATGTATTAGTCGATTTTAGTAGGTGGAGATTGTGTTGTGTTTCTTCAGACAAAATATGAGTTTCAGCGGTCTGTTTTATTGGAGAACCCATGCTGTAGGAGCCAAGTCAGCCGTTTTGGGTGCCTCCTTTCAGTATCCTATTTTCCGTAGGATCCACAGATCTTTTTAGTGTGAATCTAAGAGATTGTGAGTGTTAACTTAGTTTCTTTGGCCAGGCGTTACATCCGTTCGTCTTGTTAGTGAAGTCATTTTTCGCGATGTGAAGCCGGGCACACACCAAACCTGAATCGGTTGAAGAACGAACATATTCATGCTGGAAATGGAAAACAAAACAGTTCTCCCATCTTTCTTTTTGTTCCTTATTTTCAAATGTCCCTTTTTCTAGAACTGAACTATCCAATAAGCCAAAGGTTTGAGATGGTGCATCATTCGGCTTCTCCAGCAACCAAGTAGCTCGTCCGGTTTACTTATGGTTTCCTTTTCTCATTTTACACTCTTCTAGATGGGCCTTTCCATTTCTTTTTCACCCCTTTTCTTAAACTCGCTCCATTCATATTTTTCACTTCTTGTCCTAAATGCAGGTGGTCGCATTTTTCACCCATTGATCTAAAATGTACTTCAGTCAATGTCATGTTTTCCCATCTTTCCTGCAATTGTATTGCCTCATTAAGCTAGCAGTGACAAGAACAGTCAAAAGGGATTCCTCGGTGAACAATATCATAAAGACTGAGTTATGCAACAAGATATGCCCTATGGCTTCATGAAGATGGGTCATGAAGCCATGGTAACAGAAAACCTCTCCGCCCCCGGGTCGCTCCAGGCGACCCCGAGGCGTCTACGCCACCACCACTGCCACTAGAATATGCATGCGCCACCCCCTCTATAATATTCCAAAGAACATGAACACTTTAGGACTGTATTGTAATACTATGTGAAACTGCATTGCATGCATTTAAAAAGTATGTAAAATTTTGAACTCTTGTTTTGAGATGGTATAAGTGATTGAAGTTAAACTCTAGTGTTGAAGTTTCATTTAGGTCAACACTAGGATTTGATTAAAATTTCAAAATGAACTTGTATTCTCAAACTTTAGTAATGTAACACCCATTTTAAATTTGAGTTAAAGACTCGAACACACTTACACTCAATTACAAAGATTCTAGAATTAGTAGAATCCACTTTGAATTCAAAATTGAGGTTTGAATTATTCAAACTGAAGTACAAATACAAAGTCACAAGAAAATAAATAAAAAATCAGAAAAACATGAAAATTCTCATAAAATGATCTTTATTCATAATAAAATGAATACAAAGTTGTTTACATGAGGATTTCATCAAAGAATTACAATTAAATTCTGATCCTATTACAAACTAAAAAAGAAAAGAAAAAAGGGAAATGAAACTTAAACCCTTTTGATCGTGTTCTTCTCAATCGTCTAGCCACCTGACCTATACAGCAAACACAAAAGGGACAATTTTGTGGTGATTAAAATGTTGGATTCATCAGGTGTACTTCCTTCGTCCCAAAATAAGTGACTTGAGTTTGTCTAGATTTGCATGTATCTATATACTAAAACGTGTCTAGATACATCCGAATCTAGATAAACCCACGTCACTTATTTTAGGACGGAGGGAGTACATGGAATCTAAATAGAAGCCCAAGAAGATTGAGGTGTATAGCAAGAAGATTGAATTTCTCCATTCTCTCTGATTTCCTACAAATGGACGACACAAACGAACGGAAAGACTAAAACTCGATCGAGCAGAGCTATGTACTAATAAATCTTTTCCATAATGTAGAACGTTTACATTATGGAACAGATGTCGTACTACACTAGCTGGACGGCGCCGGAGAATAAGGCCACGCATAGCACGGCCAGCGCTGTCGCCGGGATCTTCCCGGCGGCGAGGCCTACCAGGATCACCACGACGAACACCGAGAGGGGGAACCTGACGAGCCTTTGGTCGTCCACCACAACCACCACGGATTCCGCCCAAGAGGACGACGATGACAACCCTCCTATGCTTGGTTCTGCCGGCGTTTGCTCGGTGGAAAGTATCTCGATTTTCGCTGCTTGGTCATGGTCGTCACCCGCGTAATTAATTAGCAAGGCAATGCAATTCAATGCAGGAGGAGGTAAATTAAGGTACAACTGGAATGAATTTTGACGATCGAAGCTAACATTCAATGCAAATGGAAGAGGCAAATAGCAATACCCATATGAAGATTTATCAATGCATGAGATTAGGAAATAATGGATGTCATGTCTGCTTGATTGATTACGTACGATTGAGGTTAATTAATTCTAGCGACGAAGCTTTGCCTGCAAGAATACTACGCACTGCTAGTCCGTTTCCTAGTCAGGTTTAGGGAAATTCATTTTATGATCCTCAGGTTCATATATATGCTCCCTTTATCAAAAACACACATTCCAAATTGTTCAAAAAAGATTCAAGAAAATATTCGCACGTGAAATCTCCACATTCCACGTAATCACATAGAGCTTCATGAAAAAACCTGCATGTTTTGCTGGCTTTGTAAAAACGACAAAAAAAAAATGACTCGAGAAGAGCCATATTTTAGCACCTAATTTTTTTCTTTTTACACAAACCACACAAAAAGTCGACTTTTCACGGAACAAATTTATGCGCATCTAAAATTATATAGATGCACCCGCCGATTTTTTTTCTGGAATCTCGAACATTTCAAAATAAAAAAGTCTAAGATACATTTCAAATAAAGTTGTTTCTTCCAAATACAGATCGGACAGAGGCCGAGAAAGCTGAGCCTCTGAAGAAAACTGCTCGGATTAGCAACCTCAGCCCAATACTCCCCATGAATACTTAAGAAGATGTTTGGGGAAATTGAGAGAAAGCAGGCATGAAATTCTGAGTGAACACCAAGGAAACGCTAGTCTTTACTATAGTATTAATGTCAAAGTTGTGTCGGTGTGTAGTGTCACACTTTAATATAATCACGGATAAAATGCCTTCTCACTCGGTATCATTACGTCGCTACTCCCCTTATCGCTAATCCTCCCCTCTCTCGCGCGGTCCAACAATATAAGGTGGGTGTGGCCTCCTCCCGTAGGCGAGGTGGGACTAAACTAGTGTAGCCTCCACCGGTCAACAGTAGCTTAACATCCTATCCCCTAAGAAGCCCATCAGGAAGGCATGACGATCACTAGCTCTGATACCAGATGTTAGCGTCCACTTGGACCAGCCCAGCTCTCATACTATGTTCTGGACGTTTATGCGCAAACATCCCAACTATAAGAAGAGAGTCCACTCCATACCAAAAGCCTGTACTGAAAGGAGAAAGGAATCTCTCCCTTATAAGGTGGGTGTGGCCTCCTCCCGTAGGCGATGTGGGACTAAACTGGTGTAGCCTCCACCAGTCAACATCAGCCTAACACAGCAGGATCACTGCCGCCGGCGTAGAGCTCGTGCCTCTGCCGAGTCTGGGGGGGAGGGGGCCTCGCTTCCCCTGTCTGGATCCGAGCAGATAGAGCTAGACCGGGGCGCTTCCGCCGCCTCGAGTATCAACGAGACATATGAACCCGATAGCGCCTCACGGAAGCTCCACCGCCACGCCGCCGACATTGCTCCCTGCAAAGTCGCGCTGGCCGTGCTGCCACGCCTCACAGAAGAGGGAAAACCCACGGCCCCGCCGACGCCGACGCCACACGGGATTTTCCCGGCGGCGCCCTCAGGCAGCGACGAGGGGAGAGGGGTGGGAGGGAGGACCTACGCCGGCGGCTAGGGTTGCCTCCGAGGTCACCCATGGGAGCGACCTGTGAGGAGAGTCTATGTCTTTTTTGAGGATGGTGAGGTGATGGCTATACCATGAAATCAGAATAAGATCCTCCCCGACATATCTGGGTGAAGTCATTTGTTCGGCGGATCTCTTGGGTTCTTGTAGGTTTTCGTGTTTGCTGGTATGGTTTCAGGTCAGCCATTCCCTCGCTCTAGTACTTGTAAATAAGAATTTATACAAATCTGTGAAACCTTTTTTTGGGATAGAGGGAGTAGTACTAGTCCGTTTCCTATTAAGGTTAGGTTGTTTCCGAAAATTTACTCTTGATCTTCAGGTCAAATTATAAAAAAAATCAAAAAAATATTTAGCGTGTGCATCTCCACATTACATGTAATCAGACATTCTTTGTGGGCTTTCTACAGACCACACAAAAAGTAGAATTTTCATGAAACAACTTTATGAGCATCTAGAACTAGATGCACTCGCTGACTTTTTTCTGGAATTTTGAACATTTCAAAATACATATAAAATACATTTCAAATAAAGTTGCTTCTTCCATTTTGCATGCATATATATAGACATGCAGGTACAACAGAGGCCTACTCAAAGTTCAGATGCCTTTTTCCAAATATAACATTTGAAATAAAGTTGTTTCTTTGCTTCTCTGAAAGGTTTTAACCCCAGATGACCTACTCAAAGTTCAGATGCCTTTTTCCAAATATAACAAGTACATTGACGGAGCCAAAAGGGATTTCCGGTTCATTGACTGCTTTTATAAGGCTCAAACCCTTGTTAGCTACCACGTTCGAATCACTTGTATATGGCACACTAAATGTGTTGATATTAGTCTGATAATACGCAGAGCGTTCAGAAGCTCAGTTGATAATTTGTGCTGATATACCGAAGTGACAATTTGTAGAGGGTTTCAGAGGCTCAGTGTAAGCCTGCTGAATAATCTGATTCTCCTCAACATGCTGATCACTGTAACTGCAGGAACTCCCAGAGTGTATGCTGCTAACCAACGAATTCATGCCCATGGGCTCTGCTCATCATAATTACTTGCATGAGTATTCGCTGCATTTCGGCCTCCCAGCAAAAGCATCTAAAGCGGATGCCCTAGTTGCAGCTTGTGTCACATCTTGCTGATCGGTATGCCTCAGCATAAACCAACATTTTTGATGGCTACTCAGCTGTCGTTGCACTGATCTAATCCTGGCACAAGCTCACGGGAGATGTGCTAATTAACCTTCTCTGCAATGGTCTCCAACCCTGCCTGTGAAGAGTTCTGCAGGTACAAAACACAAAGCTGCCGCTGCATCACGGGAGATGTGCTCAACATTGTCGCTCTCGGCGACCATCAGAGCTCCCGCATTATCAGCAACACCTTCAGCACTGACAACAGCCACTTGATACCGCTGCCCTGGAGCCCCGTCATAACTCCAACCATGGTAGCGATTATAATGTAATAACTGCTGCTAACTGGAAAGCACAACAGAACAAAAAAAACTATTTTTGTTATTATTTGAAAATAACCAAGGCATATTATCCTTATTAATGAAGATGACGAACAAGCAATGCAAAAATGGTGGGGCATAGACAATCAACTTGACAGCTCATTTCATGCATAAATTAGAATTACCTTGTAAAAGAAAGGACTTTTTGCAGATAGAATTGCAGAGCTGATGTAAATAAACTTCAGTCTCAAAACCAGATTACACTCCATATTCAATGATGAGTCGCTGCTTTCTCCATCCTCACCTGATACAAATGGCAAATGGCAAAATAGTATAAAGGAACAAAATGGTGGATAGCAGCATTATGTCATAAGATACTTGGAGCACAATATTCACATGCTTTATGTAGACAAGGAATCAATTCCACACTGACTGAAATAACAGATATTCTAGCTTTGCAGCTTGAACATTCTAGTGTAACTACATCCTTAAATCAACGTTTATCATTTCCTTTCCTACTTCATCTCCTAGTGAAACTACATCCTGAAATCCACGACACAGACAGTGTTGTTGGAGAAGCAGGCTGCTATCTTGCTGCCTTCTTTGTTCCAGCACACTTCAAAAATGCCACCTCTCCCTCTAAAAGTCTTCACGACCTTTCCTTCTTTGACGGACCATATATGTAGGCTTTTATCTTGGGACCCACTAGCCAGGTATTCGCCATTAGGGCTAAATGCCACAGAATAAACTGACTGACTGTGTCCAGCCAAGCTGTACAGAAGGTGTCCTTGCTCAACTTCCCATAGTTTGATAGACGAGTCAAACGATGCGCTCGCCAAAAGCAGCTGTTGATTGGGATTATTTGTTCCTGGACCTGTTGGGCTCCATTTAATAGTGTATATTTCCTTAGTATGCTCTTTAAAATCATATACACATTTGTCCTGCTTCAGACTCCATACCTTTGCAGTCCAATCATCAGAACAAGACGCCAACAAAGAACCACTTGGATCCCACTTGATAGCATTAACATCGCTCTCATGGCCGCTGAATGTTTTAACTGGGCGTGGATCCCCAATCTTGCAAACATAGATCATCTTGTCATTTGAGCATGTTGCAAAAGAACTGTTGTTTCGCCAATCGACATCTAGTGTATGAGCTGAATGAAATTCAAACTGCTGCTTACACTGCCATGTCTTTGTATCCCATACAATAGCAGTTTTGTCTACACTGCCACTTAGGAGAAAATCCCCTTTCCTATTCCATTTCAAAGAAAATATAGGCCCCTTGTGTTTGATCAAAGTCTGCTTCAGCTCCCCATCTCCACTCCATATTCTCGCCTGGCCATCATAGGAGCCTGTGGCTAACAGTGATCCTTCCCCATTCCAGTCAAGTGTGGTGACTTCCTTATTCTTCTCGTTAGTCCTACCTTTAAAATGTTTTAAAACATGAATACTTGCAGGAGATGGTTTAATGGAACCACATGGACCATCAGAAATTGTCCAGATTCTAGCAGTTGAGTCTCCCGACCCAGAAGCTAGGAGAGAGCTGGCTGGGCTCCATGCACAAGCAAACACCTCTGAAATGTGTCCTTCCAAAACGGTTACATCTGCACTAGAAATTTCATGAGGAGTTGTAGTTACATCCATTGGTGTAGGACCTCCACTGGCAAGGGAATCATCTTCATGCTTCAACTTATCAATACACTCTGTGTGTTGTTTTTCCCTTTCATTCTCTTTCTGTTTCACCTTGTCTCTTTCAGCTCTGTCTTTTTCCCTCTCTTGGTCTTTTTCTTTATCGTGGCACTCTCCTGCTCACCTGCAAGACGGTGTTCATGTTCCTTGATAATGCATTCTTTCTCCTTTCCCTTGTCCTTGTCAAGGTCAATCTGAAGTCTCTCTCTTTTTGCCTTCTTCACGATCTGCTGCAACTCTTCAACATCTTTTGTGATGATTTCAAGAGGATCCAGAAGGGCAAACTCCTTGTCAACTTCTTCATCATTTCCATCAGTATTTGCTTCTAATTCAATGTACTGGAGGCCTTTCTGCACAACAGTGATAAGAGCACCAGGGGGGACAACATTTCCATCTATCCCGCCTTTATGTATCCCTGCTTCATACCCTAAAGTAAACGCTGCATGAACAAAACCTGGAAATATTGGTTGGAGGAGACACTTTTATCAGTGAAAACTGAAACAAACATGCGTTCAAACATAACTACAGATAGAAATTCTAGAAGCGTACAATAGAAATGCACATGGCACAGAAAAAATCCAGAAGAATAAGAGCTGCATGGTAGAGCATTACAAGAATCGGACAAAAGTTAAGAGATCCTGAAAAAAAAAACCTTCCCTCAATGCACCGAGGAGTAACAAGTGGTTAACAGAAACCAATTAAAGAACAACAAATAGCACTTGATGGTTTCGACTTATGAGGTGCATGAATTTGTACACTTGAGGTCAGTAAAACGAATACCAGAGCAGAGGTGGACCAAACTAAGAGGGTCAAGTTCCACCACGAGCAAAGTTATCAGAAAAAAGCAAGTAAGAAAAAGAAGTTTGTTAGAGAAACAACGCTGCTAACCTAGAATGAAACTCTGAATCTAAGGGTGTGCTTGGTAGAGCTCCACTCCACCTAGCTTCACTCCGCCTTTGAACTCCTCTTCACCTATTAAACCCTGAAGCTATGAGAGGTGTTTGGTTACCACATTGTCCCTGTTGTTATTTTTATTCTACATGTGACTGCTCTTTACGCTTCTAGCAGCACTATTTTCTGTTCTCTATCTCAAAGATGTATTCATCCGTTCCAGATCGCTTACAGGATATAATCATCAGTTATGTATATAAAAAACTAGTAACTGGTGATAGCTGCTATAGGAATTAATGAAATCAACCAGAATCAAAGATCATGTATATGATTTTCAGTTTTCTTTTCAAGCATCAAGTATTAATTGTTTATCATGTGCCAATGGATTGATTGGTTAGTGGTTACGGACCACTGGTCTAGTGGAACTTGTGATCATGAACTTGAACGTGAACCAAATTTTATCAGAGAGTCAATTACCCAAATGGAAAAAAAACCACCAATAACACTTATGGTTTTGACTTGTGAGGTGCATGATTTGTACATCTGAGGTCAGTAATACCAATACCACTTGATGGTTTTGAAACTAAAAGGGTGAAGTTCCACCATGATCAAAGTTATCCAAAACGCTACGTAATAAAAAAAGACATGCGTAAGAGAAACAACACTGCGTAAACACGTTAGCTCCTGATTAGGATTACAGAGAGGTTTTTTTTGGTGGAAGTACCACATTACCCTGGTTTTTATTTTACTCTACTATATGTGATGGATCTTTACGCTGGATTGATTTGGTATCGAACACTGGAACTTGTGAACAAGTATTCTAGTATGGGCTTGAGCACGAACCAAATTTCTCTGAATGGATTACCCATAGTTATACTTGATGCAACCTGAACTCTGAAGAAAAATGTGTAGGTTGTTGAACTCAAAAAAGAAGACGTAATTCCCCATGCACCCAGATCCATCCAACACCAACATCAACCAAACGAAATTCATGAACAGATCTCGCCGTATGGAGCACGAAGAAGAGGCCTAAACCCTAAATCTCCGTGCAAAGTATGGCAGATTCTGTCGACCTAATTAATTAATTAAGCAAATGAAAGAGGGATGGGATATGGAGGTGCTGACCAGAGTCGTGGAGGTAGCGGAAGACGAGGACGTTGAGCTCTTCCGAGGTGAGCGCTCCCATCGTTTCGTTGACCACGCCGCCGCTGGTACCGGGTCGGGGAATCGATATTATGTCTTTCCACCGGTTGACCTTTTTCTTTCAGCAAACTAAACTAATCGCAGGGCGCTCCTGTCCTATATATAACGCCGCCTAGAGCGGGACCGGCCCACTCCTTCTTTTTCCTTATTTGTTTTTTCTTTTTCTATATCTTATTTCAAACTCTCAACATTTTTCATAATTATGATTTAAAAGCACTGACCGTTTTTCGAATATTACTAAAGTTTTAAAAAAAAACATGAGTAGATACGGGTATATCTATTTGAGTAGATACGGGTATATCTATTTAAAAGCACTGACTTTCACGGATGATTTGAGTAGATACGGGTATATCTATTTGATGAAACACAAGTCTGAAATTTTTGAAAAGTTCAAGGAATTTCAGAATGAAGTGGAAAATCATCGTAATAGAAAGATCAAATTTCTATGGTCTGATCATGGAGGAGAGTATCTAAGTTACGAGTTTAGCACACACATGAAAGAGTGTGGAATAGTTTCACAACTCACGCCTGCCGGAACACCACAACGTAATGGTGTGTCGGAACGTCGTAATCGTACCTTATTGGATATGGTTCGATCTATGATGTCTCTGACTGACTTACCTCTATCATTTTGGGGTTATGCACTGGAAACCGCTACATTCACTTTAAATAGGGCACCATCTAAATCCGTTGAAAAGACACCGTATGAATTATGGTTTGGAAACAAACCTAAGCTGTCATTTCTTAAAGTTTGGGGATGCGATGTTTATGTGAAGAAATTTCAACCGGATAAAATCGAACCCAAAGCAGAAAAATGCGTCTTCATAGGATACCCTAAGGAAACGATTGGGTATACATTCTATCACAGATCCGAGGGAAAGGTCTTTGTTGCCAAGAATGGATCCTTTCTTGAGAAGGAGTTTCTCGCGAAAGGTGTGAGTAGTCGGAAGGTAGAACTCGAAGAGGTTATTGAACCTTCTCTTCATGAAATGGCGAGTAGCGCAGCACCGGAAGTTGTTTCAGAGTTGACTTCACCTAATGAAGAGAGAGCTAATGATATTGATCATGAAACTCCAAAAGAGGACACTACCGAACCTCGCAGGTCAAGCATGACACGTGTAGCTCCTGAACTGTACGACAATCCTGTTATGAATTTCATGATTGATGAAATAGATGATCCTGCGACGTATGAAGAAGCGATGATGAGCCCTGATTCCAACAAATGACTAGAAGCCATGAAATCCGAGATGGAATCCATGTACGAAAACCAGGTTTAGACCTTGGTGGACTTACCTCACGATCAAAAGGCCATTGAGAATAAATGGATTTTCAAAAGAAAAACTGATGCTGATGGTAATGTAACCATCTATAAGGCTCGACTTGTCACAAAGGGGTTTCGACAAATTCAAGGAGTTGACTACGATGAGACATTCTCTCCCGTAGCGATGCTTAAGTCGGTTAGGATTATGTTATCAATTGCTGCATATTTCGATTATAAAATATGGTAGATGGATGTCAAAACTGCGTTCCTCAATGGTAATATTGAAAAAGAGTTGTATATGATACAACCTAAGGGTTTTGTCGATCCTAAGGATGCTGATAAGGTGTGCAAACTTCAGCGATCCATCTATGGACTGAAGCAAGCATCCCGGAGTTGGAATCTCCGCTTTGATGAGGTGATCAAAGAATTTGGATTTGTCCAAACTTATGGAGAGGCTTGTATTTACAAGAAAGTGAGTGGGAGCAATGTGGCATTTCTGATATTATATGTGGATGACATATTATTAATTGGAAATGATATAGATCTTTTAAACAGTGTTAAAAGTTATCTAAACAGCAAATTTTCGATGAAGGACCTTGGTGAAGCTTCATATATATTAGGCATTAAGATCTATAGAGATAGATCAAGACGCCTAATTGGGCTATCGCAGAGTACATACCTTGATAAGATATTAAAGAAGTTTAATATGGACGGAAGTAAGAAGGGGTACTTACCTATGTTGCAAGGCAAGACATTGAGTAAGACTCAAAGTCCGGCTACGGCGGAAGAAAGAGAGATAATGGATAAGATCCCCTATGCCTCAGCCATAGGCTCTATAATGTATGCCATGCTATGTACAAGACCGGATGTGGAACATGCTATTAGTTTGACTAGTAGGTACCAATCTGATCCAGGTTCGGAACACTGGATAGCGGTCAAAAATATCCTTTAGTACTTGAGAAGAACTAAGGATATGTTTCTTGTATACGGAGGTGAAGAAGAGCTAGTCGCTAAGTGTTATGTCGATGCTAGCTTTGGCACTGATCCGGATGACTCTAAGTCTCAATCCGGATACGTATTTCTTTTGAACGGAGCAGCAGTTAGTTGGAGGAGATCAAAACAACCTGTGGTGGCTGGATCAACGACGGAGGCGGAATATGTTGCTGCTTCAGAAGCGGCGCAGGAAGCGGTTTGGATGAAGGAGTTCATAACGGAACTAGGTGTGGTTCCTAGTGCGTTGGACCCAATGGTGATCTATTGTGACAATAATGGAGCCATAGCCAACGCCAAGGAACCAAGGTCTCACAAGAATTCCAAGCATATTAAGCGCCGGTTTCACTCCATCCGCGAGCATGTCAAGGATGGAGATATAAAGATTTGTAAAGTGCACACGGACCTGAATGTAGTAGATCCGTTGAATAAAGTACTCCCTAGGGCAAAACATGATCAACACCAGAACTCCATGGGTGTTAGATTTATCACTATATAAACTAGATTATTGTCTCTAGTGCAAGTGGGAGACTGAAGGAAATATGCCCTGAGAGGCAATAATAAAGTTTTTATTATGTATTCCTTATATATGATAGATGTTTATTTTGCATGCTATAATTGTATTGATAGGAAACATCAATACATGTGTGTTTAATAAACAAAAGGGTTCCTAGTTATGCCTCTCTTATAGACTAGCTTGTTGATTAACAAGATGATCAAGGTTTCCTGATCATGGACATTGGATGTTGTTAATAACAAGGTCATATCATTTGTGAAATGATGTGATGAACATTCATCCGAAGTATAGCATTACGATCAAGTCATTATGTTTATATTGCTATAACATCATACAAAGTATTCTTAGTCCTTAGACCATGAGATCATGTTAATTGCTAACACTGGAAGAGTATCTTGATAACATCAAACGTCACACCGTAACAGGGTGACCATAAAGGTGGGTTCAGTGCTATGAAGGTGTTATGTTGAGGCTCATGGATCAAGAGTGGAATTTGTCAATCCCGATGATGGATAGATATACTCTGGGCCATCTCGGTGATATCACATTAAGATAGCTTGCAAGCAAGTGATATGATCACTAGAATGTTATATCACAGGAACGAGAAAAGAGTGCATGTCGGTAACGAGATCAAACTAGGTATTTGGATACCAATGATTGAATCTTGGACATGTATTATATCATGAGACAAAGGGATTAAATTGCTGACGTTAAAGGTTCTCACGATCACAGAAGTCATCGTTGAATATGCAGGAGTCAGTATGGATCTCCAGGTCCCGCTTCTGATTATTGATCTGAGAGGAGTCTCAATGATGTCTGCATTATTCGCAAAACTTAGTGTGACACACTTAAGGGTTGCCGGACACCATTTAGGAGCACATATGTTCCAGACAAAAGGTTTGCAAAGCGCAGGAAATGTTTCGATAGAAACTGGAATTGTTTCGGGTGAAATTGCAGAAAGTGGTTCTGCATGTGATATTAAAATGTTGCAAGGGTTTTATGTGAATGTTTGTTAATTAAAGTAATTAACAAAATTATGAATAAAATAAATAAAAGAGTTTTATTAATTGAGAGTTGCATTTAATTTGGTGGAAATTAAATACATGTGAGTGGGATTTTGGGTGGAGGCCATGTTTATGTGAGTGGAGGTTCACCACATGAATGAAGGACGGGAGGAGTCCCCCCCTCATGCGCCGGCTATGGGAGGGTAGGGGTCTCCCTCCCTCCTATATAAATCCCCCTCTCCCCTCTCACAAACCACACCTCCTCGTGAAGGATCTCTCTTCCCCTCTAGATACTCCCCCATGGTCTCGGATTAGCGAGATACATGTTCCCGGTGGCCTTGCGTCTGGAAGGAGTTGCTGCTTCCGCTGATTCGCTGGAGCGAGGAGGTGGAGGTTGTCCGGTGGCTTGAACGTGTGTGCGAGGATGGATGCGCTGCTGATTTGCGGCGCTCGGACTTCCACACGATCTTGAGATCGACAAGCGTACGACTACATCAACCACGAGTTCCTACTCGTTTACAAAACTTGTTGTCTTCGAGGGTAAGTTCTCCATGGATGTATGTCCACCCGTTGCTCTGTATCTAGTAGATAGATCTTGGCGTATAGTTCTCATCGTAGGAATTTTTTTGTTTTCTATGCTGCGGACCCAACAACAACTTGTATTTTTATTGATAGCATCTACGGGGTGGCCATCCATCGTTGCATTCTCGATCATCAGTGTATCATCAACCTGAACCTCTGTGGAGGCCATGCTGCTTTTCCACTGAGATGGGCCGGCCGTACTATCGAATGCAGGATCTTGTTGCCGTCCTAGTGGTCTAAGTTCATTAATCTGTTCCTGCTGCTGCTCGAGCATGGCTTGAAATTCCTCGTTCTTTCTTTCAACCTTTGCCAACCGCTTTGCCTCCTCCGCCTGCTGCCGCTTCGTTTTTCTCGATCGGCTTTTATAAGTGTCAATGTCCCGGGGAAACCCAAGCTTCCATGGACAAGAAGGTCCAAGGCCTCGTGTTCGTCCTTCCTTTTCAGGATTTCCGAGGTCTTTTGTCAGCTCATCGTTGTCTCTCGGGATGGAACTTTCCATCTTGAACCTCTTTTATCACTTTAACAAGTGCATTCTTGGATTCAGCAATTTCTTTCTTTGCAATACTGTCCCCTGTTTGTGGGTCATACGATGCCCCATGCCCAAGTAACCAATTTCTTGACCTCAAGGGCCAATCCTGTGTAGCTAGAGTGATCCCTTTAGCACGCAGGGCGGTCTCAGTTTCTGCCCACTTAGGCATGGCACTCCTGTAGCCACATGTCCCCATATTGTGGTGATATTTATTTTTAGAAGCATTTAGCTTATTATTTTCTGACCTTGCCTTAGCTACTTCGGAATTCTTGTACTTCACAAATGCGGCCTAGTTATCCCGGTTCTTCTCTAGTGCACCAATGAATTCTGGAGCTTTTTTCTCCTTGACATAATTTCGGTATAATCTTTTCTTCTAGGTTTGGAATTGTGTGGCCATCTTCTTAAGAGCCCACTCCTTGACTTTCAATGTCTGTGCCTGTCTGATCTCGTCAGTTTCGCAGATTGGTAGGCTGAAATATGTCATGCGTGAATTCCAAAGACAATAATCTTTGGCTCTATTATCGACAAAACTAGCTTAGTCTTCCTTGTCAGCCTGTTCTTCACTCGGATGCTCGCGAGGTGTCCTTCACGTCAATCGGGAAGAATTTATTCTCGTTAAAGGCACATTGTCTGGGTGACAGGAAGCATATAACGGAAGATGGCTCTTGGTTTTTTTGGGACTGTCCTCTCATGGTGGAGAAGTATGATGGCGCAGCTAACAAATCCACCGGTCCCTAGCCGAGATCCAGTGTGCATTCAGATCCACAATATACCGGCTTTGTTCCGCACTGAATCAATTCTCAAGCAATTGGTGGCCAAAGTGGGAAACATAGACAAGGTGGAGACGAGGGTAGCTCCAACTGCCGATGGTGAATTTCACCGAAGATGAACTGCAGTTTGGCAGTTTGATGCTAGCAGCGATGGAGACTTCGCACCCCGAAACTTCACGCGTACATGGTGGCTTTGGGACGGTTTGTGATGGTACTAAGGTGGGCGTGGACATACTGAGCATGGGGGTCGTTAGGCGCCAGGTGGCAGTTACCAGTGCATCTGACATTGCTCCATAAGCCTAGGATCCTGGCTTGACAAGCCATTGGGAGGTTGGAGTAGTCTGACGTTACCCAGCGAGCCCTGTGGTGTCCCTCCTGGTTGAAAGCAAGGGGAAGGGATCCATAGGTGAGGCCCCCCAATACCTGCCACCCAACTCGGATAAGGTTTTCGGTCGGCGGTTTGTGGTGTCAGTAACGGTGCGCTACGGGGTGGAGATGTCCCGTGGCGGTGTTTACGGCCATGTTTGGCTCCGTAGGTGAGGGTTTTGGTCCGATCCAGCTCTGTAGGTGGGTGTTCCGTTCCGAGCTAGATCCACGTGTGAGGGGTCCACTCTTGTGACAAGGGGAAGAGAAGGGAGGCGTACTTTTTGAACTGACCCAATTAATCAGATCATGCATGTGTTTATCCGTCTGGACAAATTCAAGTTTCTAAATTTAATAAGTAGAAGTTGTGCACATGAAAGATGGGAAAGATGGCATGCCTATGCCTCTTTGTTTGAAGAACACTAATTTTATAAATTTATGAGGTACGAGGAAAGAAGCTTCAATCGATCTGTGTTTGGACAACTTATAAGTTTTCAAAAACTGAAGGCTGAAGTCATACACATGAAAAATTGACATCCCAGTTTGTTTGGAAAAGAACACTAATTTGTTAAATTTATAGGGTGCACGAAAAGAAGCCTCATTTGATCTGACTCCAAAGGATGGCCGATCTTAGCATAAACTCAATTTTGTCAGAGTGACGACGAACCTGTTCTTGGTAGAAATGGTAGCTCCCTTTATATATACGCTCACTGTAAATGTTTAGAACTAGCTATTATATGAACGCATCTATCTATATTTACTGAATTTTTATGTTGTAGATGAGTTACTATCAAACCTTTTTTTTAGTAAATCTTTCATCAATTTGTTCTATATTTCCAATGTTAGTTATTGTAAATACATCCTCCTATTTCGCTGATTGTATATGAAGAATTTGTCTAAAAATTGTATTATCATTTTGGAGCCTAATTTTTATCGAGGTCATACCAAAAGTAAATTAGTGCGAATTCAACTGAATCGTGCGCCAAGGCGCACTGCTAAATCTAGTTTGTACGGTGGGCGGTGGCCGACTGCGATTTGCAGGCTGCTCCTACGAGTTGGACAATTATTTTCCTAAGAATCATTGCTTGTTGGGCCTTCTGGGCCTAATTACATTCGATCAATCGGAACCGTTGATTCAATTCATACCGCTCCCTCTCTTGTGTCCAGTAAAAGGGACCGTAAATGTACCGAAGATAAAGCATGGCCATCTACATTAGAATAAGCAAGGCCCCCATCGTCAACAATTTATAGAACTACAATTCACTTCAACCTGCTTACTCTTTTTAGCGATCGACAAGGCCGGAGCCTACATATACATTCTGGCCGGCGAGGTAGAAGTAGAATACACAGGGTTCACGACTGATCAGGCTGAACGTCTACTTTGTGGCTTCATACAAAGGTTTCGTCTGCCAATAGAACATGGACAAGTCAGGCTTACACTAGTGCACACCCCCCCTCTAACACCGGTTTGGAGGGCCCTCTAACAGCGGTTATAGAACCGCTGTTGAGGGTTCGGTGTTAGAGCCCCCCCCTTTAACACCGGTTCTTATGCGAACCGGTGTTAAAGGGTGGCGCACGTGGGGCTGCCGCAGGGCTCAGCCCCCCCTTTAACACCGCTTCGTAAGGTTCTGTGCCGCGGCAGGAAAAGGAGATAAATCTCTGCCGCGGCAAAGTTCTGCCGCGGCAGGAAAACAGCCTAAATCTCTGTCGTGGCAGAGTTCTGCCCCTGCCCCGTTCTGGGCGTATTTCTGCGGCGCGGCGGGGACGGGGAAGGGGGGGAGGGGGAATCGATCGGGAGCGGTATACACATACATCGTCATCGGTAAATACGAGTACATGAATAATTAAGCAACTATTATTATACACAACATCGTCATTGTGTGGTATTCTCCGTAAACGTTGAAGCATCAAGTACAAGACAAACACGTTCAAGCATATATATACAACGTTCATTTTGGTGGATATCTAAAGAGTTCTCCACCAGGCGTGACGACCTCATCAAGTATGAACCCCGCCAATTCCTCTTGAATGGCTCGTATGCGGTCAAATGGTAGGAGTTGGTCCCGCATCTGTTCGATCTGAATATATGAAGAATGGGGTCAATATATATATAAGAATAAAACTCAACACAATTGATGGTAATAAAATAATGTTGTGTACTTTGTTTACTTACTCTAAGTTGTTCTAGTGCGGCTTGGCCCGTCGCACATATCGTGTTGCGAATGAACTTGCAAACATAGTACCCACATAAGTTATTGCCGTGTCCCTGATGCGCGCACTTTACGAGAATAGAGAGTTCAATCAAAATAATAATCAATAAAGCATGATATAATGGAATTGGAAGCAGAATCAAAGAGATACGCAGACCTAGCTAGCTAGTATTACTTACATTTTGGTCTACAAATTTTAGTTCTTCTGACCATTCACCCACGGTCCTGCCCGTGAACCTTTTCCAAACCATGTCCGGCAAAGAAAATGGATAAAGGAGTAATTAATTACTTGTTGTCACGAAAGTTGCCGATCTAGTGCGATAATATGATTGAAATTACCTCTGGAGCATCTCTCAAAAGTCTGCCCATAGCTCTTTTTATTTTCGTAACGAGTCCATGACAAGGACTTTTCCTGAGTCAGGTTGAATGACTAGCAGAATAAAGTGGAACCTACGCACGCATAACTCATCATCAGTTACACTTAACATCGAGTAAGCCGAAACAGAATGTGTACAAGAGAGGGTAACAGTACTCACGAGAAGTTGTAAGGCAATAGTATTTCCCTTTTGGTTTTTTGTCTCAGTAAAGACCTTAGCAATAAATCTTCTGTTTGCCCGGGTTTGGTTCTTACCACTTCTTCATGAACTCTATTTGGGTCAACGAACCCAATGTCAAAAGGTCCTCCTTTCATGCATTCCATAACCTTTTTCCTGCATAATAGTATATACATATATGGTGAGCATATATATATACATGCAATTAATGAAGTGAATGAGATGAGATAGAAAATACAGAAATAGTACTTACACACAATAAAGGCTGATGGCAGCTTTGTCGAGTTCCTTCTGATTGAATAGAAAATACAAGTCTTGAATGTTGAAGTCGATCTCGTCGTCTCCGCACAAGAAAATCTCATCTCTTATATGCGTCGTGATCCATTCTTCCTTTCTCGTCTTGCAGAAATCAAGGTACCACTTGTGCAATCTTCGCATCTTTGTTGGTAGATTCTTGAGCTCCTCTTTCTTGACGAGATTCTTCCCATACTTCCATGCCTGTATGGGGTTGGCATCGCATTTGGGCAAGTTGTCTCCCATGATGTTCAAGTATGCAATGTAAGTCATCCCCATCTCATTGGCCTTTCTTTGTAGCTCTGCCTCGTAATCATTTACGGGAGGAGCGTCCCGTGTGTCGAACACTTGGAGCGGGGTGCATGATTGGTTTTCCTGCTCTCCGAGCATGGGAACTGTTTTCTAGGGTGCCGCACGACTGCTACTTTCAGTCTCCCTACGGCGCCTTGCATCCGCCTTCAAAATCTGGCGCTCGTAGTCCGGCACAAGTGGGGTTTCAGGTTTCAAAAGATTTTTGTAAAACTTCTCCACCACCGCCGGATCTATTTTCTCCTTTGGCTCGGCCCGTCTAGGTGCAAAGAATTTCTTGACCTTTTCTTCCAAGATCCTATTGGTCTCCTCGTCGCTGCGATTCCATGGTAAAACCGGCAATGGCTTGGCGGAAGGCTGCGGGACGTAGTTTTTTGAACTCTTTGTGGCAGTGCTACTGATGCTCTTCGTGGCAGTGCTCTTCCGCTTACGCTGAGGAGATGGCTGAAGCGCCGGAGATGGCTGACGGGCAGGACATGGCTGGCGCGCCGGAGATGGCTGGTGTGCCGGAGATGGCTGCCACACAGGAGATGGCTGAAGCGGCTCAGACTGCTGACGCTGCGGAGACGGCGGGGGTGCCAGTGGCCTCCAATTTGGAAGCACAATGTGTTCCTTCTTCCAAAGAATGGTTATTTTTACTGCAAATTTGAGTTGAGTTTCCCCTTCACCTGTAGCATGGTCAAGCTGTGCTTCCTCATATTCCTTCACAACCTCATCCACCCCGACAATAGCATAGCCATCTGGAATCGGTCGGCAGTGGTAAGTTCCACCAGCTACAGGAGGTAAGGCATAGCCGACAGCCACCTTAATGGATAAGCCCATTAATCTCACATGCAGCTCAGCGTGTTCGCTCTCCGTGATCTCATCCACGGGGTATCGAGGACCCGCCATTTCAAGCGTGGGCTGCACGTTCTCCGTGGAAGCCACGCTGCTTTTTCGTGCAGAGTCTAGGCCGCTGGCAGCTTCCAATGCAGGCTCTTCGTGCCGCTGAGATGGGCCGGTAGCTTGATGGCTCTGTTGTGTATTCACTTACGCCTGCAGCGCCACAAGTGCATGTTCTATCTGTGTCATCCGCTCTGTACGCTCTTTTTCTTTTCTGCCGCGCCATCTGTAAGAGTCGCTCCACTCGGTAAACCCATCCTTCCACGTCATACCCCCTGTGCCTCGTGCATGTCCAGGGTGTTCTTTTTTACCGATGGCGCGTGTGAGCTGGTCATTCTCTCTGTCGGGATGGAAGGTCCTGACGGCTGTTTCCTCGTATGCCGTGATGAGTTCAGTGACGGGTTTGGCAAGAAGGGTTGGAAAGATACACATTCCTGTTTCTGGGTCCAACCTTGCCCCGATTCCGTAGAACCAAGTCTTTGCACGTAGGTCCCACCCATGTGTCTGGGGTGTGATCCCTCTATCGTGCAGGGCCTTCTTAGCTTCCTCCCACTTAGGCCTCTGAGATATGTAGCCACCTGACCCTGTCCTCTGGTGATATTCCTTCTTCTGGGCATTTAGCGTATTGGTTTCTGACCTCTTTGTAGCTATAGCACCTTCCTTGTATGCCACAAATTCGCGCCAGTGAGGTCTTATCTTCGCATAATATGCGTCTTCGAAATCTGGAGTCTCGCGAGCTTTGACAAATTTGTTCAATTTTGTCTTCCAGTTATAGAAAGCGTCAGCCATCTTCTTTAGAGTCCACTCTTTGACCTTTTCCTTTATAACCGGTTTGTTTTCATCCTCCTCTGGTGGAAGGGTGAAATTTACCAACAGCGAATTCCAAAGCGTTTCTTTGGATCTTTCATCGACAAAGGTACCGTCGCCCTTCTTTGGCTTATTCCAATATTCAATTATGATTGGGATTTGGTCCCTAACAAGAACTCCAGCCTGATGTACAAATTTGTCTGCGGCCTTCTTGGGCTCCATCGGCCTGCCATCAACACGGACTGCTTCGATCGTGAACTTTGCACGATCTTTCAACCGATGGCTCGCGCCTCGCTTGCTCTTTTTCGTAGAAGAAGATGGTTGCTGGCTGGTCGATCCAGAGGGCTAAAAGAAGAAAGAAGCGTTAATTAATACATGTAGAAGAAGATTGTTGGTGGAAGTCAGCAGAGGCTTAATCAATGCATATACCTCGCCAGACTTTGTAATCACTAAATTGCGTTCACCGGAGTCTTCATCTTCTCCATGACTACTTGAGCTGTCATCATGTCCCTCCAAGTTCAGATATTGTGAGGTGTCCTCATCAATAATGTTCTCCATTATTTCTTCTTCTTCAAGGTTTCTACTAAGTGGATCCATAGTTTCTAAAACAATAATATTATCTAGAGTAAGAGAGTAAACATTCACGTGGACTTGGATTCATACACAAATATACATATTATTCATACAAAAATACACAAATAAATACACAAATGAAATTAAAACCCTAAGGATGCTTGATCATTTTAAACGAGTTCCGAGGGGTCCAAACCCTAATTTGGAGAAATCCCGGATGCATATGAGAGGGGCTAGCTACAGTGGCTGACCGGAGGATGCTCCAGAAAGCGGCGGCTGGCGGCGCTAGAGAGCGACCTAGGGTGCGCGAGGTAGCGGGTTCGCCTCAGCGTGATGCGGCCTACCTAAAACGGGCGGCTCCACTACCTAGGGGTCACCGGAGCGACGTTAACGACGACGGCCAGCGGCGGCGCTTGCAGAGCAGCGAGGTGACGACCCTAAACTAATACTAACTATAAAATACACTAAATAACCCTAAACTAAATACACTAAACTACACTAAATAAATAACCCTAAACTAAATAACCATAAACTAAATAACCCTAAACTAAATAAATAACCCTAAACTAATAACCCTAAACTAAATAAACCCTAAACTAATAACCCTAAACTAAATAAACCCTAAACTAATACTAACACTAAACTACTAATAATACACACTAAACTACACACTTATAAAATACTAATAACTAATTATATACATATATGCAACAATATATACAACATATATGCAACAATATATATATATATATGCAATTACACACAAATAAAATTATTCATACACAACAATATATATTCCACTTTGTTTGGATGTTTGCTTTGGGAGGCTAGGCATTGTATTGGGTTGAATGTCCAATATCCAGAATATTGATATTGAGCTAGAATGTCAATATTTGTGTTCGGATGTGTTAGATATTGGGAAGAGAACTAGATATTGAGGTTGAATGCCAAATGTTGTTTGGATGATCAAATTGATGAATTGCAGTTGTCCGAGACATTGATCATTATACTTCTATATAAACGTATAACAATTGTAGGCAACAAACATTCTAGTACTCGAGACAAAAAGCAAATATTTTTATAACCACAATAGATACAGACAATATAAATATATAATTCCCATCTGCGAGTGCTACTCTAGATAAGTTCCAATTATTAATGTTAATGACCATTGTCTTCCCAACTGACGGTGGCTGGTTAAGTCTGATTGGCACTCTTGAAAGTCAAAACTACAAGCTGGAGAAATAACCGTTCAGGGATAGCTTTCGGAAGTGTTGGCGAAGGGGTGAAGCATAGCTACCAATCCCGCGACTAATGAAACCTACGGATTCAAGGCATACTAGGCCGGACGCCGTTGGTCACGATGTACACGCACGCCTGTTGCCGGTGTTCGGACAAGTCGTCTCCTTCCTGCATATGTAGAGAAGGATGTGAGATGGGAGGGCGAGAGAGCTTGCAGGAGACAGGGCGTCGCCGCGCCAGAGGGAGGACGACGGAGAGGGAGGTCGCCTGTGCATGCCCAGCCGGAGGAGGAGTTCGCCGGCGGAGAGGTAGAGGATTTACCTGTGCCGCCGCCGCTACTGGTTTTCACACGCGAGAACTATCTGGAGCCCGCGGTTTTCTTCTGCGTCGACTCGCCCAATGCCTAGCGATGTCGAGGGGAAGAAGGAAGGGGAAGGCGCGCGTTATACCCCCCCCCCTTTAACACCGGTTCGTGGCTGGAACCGGTGTTAAAGGGGGGGTGTGCGCGCGCGAAACAAAATAAATGCGCCCCCCTTTAACACCGGTTCATGGCTAGAACCGGTGTTAAAGGGGGGGCATTTATTTCATGCATTAAAGGGGTGGGGGCATTTATAATTCAAAAAATAGGATATGAATTTAGAAAATTCATATCTTATTCATTTCAACTCAGAAAAATATGAATAATATATCATAATTTTCAGAAAAATAATATCTATCCATTCATGTAAAAACATTTTATATTTACTTTAGATGAAAATTTTCAAAATGATTAAAACACTTACATATAAATTTTGATTATTCAATTCAAACAAAAATAAATTGTCAAATCCTAAAACTTTGAACATAAGAAATATTAAGCATCTAAAAAGGAATCTAACCCTATTTTATTAGAGCAAATCATATTTTATTTTGTATTAACATTTTTGAATTGATTGAATATTTAAATGCCACATCTTTTGTATACACTTGAATCTGACAAAGCCTCGCTCAACTTGCATTGGATTTTTGATAAAATAGCATATTGTGAACCTAAAAATGATTTTTGTAAAAAATCATGAGCATCGTATCATGTACCTGTAGTTCATATCTGACCCACTTCCTGCCGATTCGGCAGGAATTTGTCTTTTTCACCAGAGGTGGACGGAAAGGTTTCAGATCCCCCTGTTGGTACATTGTCCATATAAGGTGGTCTAGTATTTTTGTAAAATGTGGTGGTGGTTTTTTGAATTAGCCATTTGGTGGCTGCTTCACAAAACCATCCGTTTTTATGCTCGGAAAATGGAAAATGCCTTTTTGGTGCGATAAAAAGGAAAACTTCCTCTTGCAACATTGTTTGCCATGCCATGATGCACATGTATGCACAATATGGCCATATTATCACAAACTATGCCTTGATTCTAGCCATAACATTGGTCATTTGACCCGAAAGCCAAGAAACCTCGAATGAGATAGGTCATTTTGTGAAGGAGATAGAACTAGAATTAAAATAAAGAATGCAACTAATAGTAAGTTACATAAAGTACGACTGAAAATTAAGATACATAAAAGAACTGAAAATTAAGATACATGGCCAGATTAAGTAACAATCGGCCGAACTTGTTTCGGAATGTTGGAGTGATTCAGTCATGATCCTGCCTACACCTGTAATACTCGCCACTGTAGTCGTCGTACTCGCCGCCGCCGTCATTGCTGTCGTCGTCGGGGTCGCCGTAAGTGAACCTTGAAGGCTGAGTACGCGTGGGCTGGACTTGAGGGTAGCGCAGACGGGGGTTAGAGTCGGCGGCAGTGTCATAGGCCATGACGCTCTGGAGAGTCCGACCGTGCCACCATAGCCGACGGCCGGCCTCGTTGAAGTTCGGAGGAGGTGGGCCGTCCTCCTCGTGCCTGGCGAGCGCCCTCTCACGCCGATCCACGAAGAAGGCTTCCCAAGTAGGG
Organism: Avena sativa; assembly: GCA_916181665.1. Lineage (NCBI taxonomy): Eukaryota > Viridiplantae > Streptophyta > Magnoliopsida > Poales > Poaceae > Avena > Avena sativa. The sequence continues at coordinate 2,347,678 of OV702292.1, read as the reverse complement.
AAATAGTCGAGATGCCATCTAGGATTCCTCCGCTGCTCCGGCTTGAGCTCGAAGTAGTAGTGGTTCGTGATGGCCATCCGGCGCGCCACACCTAGAGGGACAGGAGGAACCGGCACGCCTCCGGCGCTCAGCATCCAGCCGACGGGGACACAGTAGCCCGACGGGCAGGGGTAGTTCGAGGCGCAAAGCGCCTCCGCCTCCCTGGGGGTTAGTGCTACGGGGGAAGCCATGGGAAAGAGTGATGAGGTTGCAGATATGAGTCTAGAGATGTGCAATGATAATGGAGGCCAACCCTACATATATATATAGTGAAGAACTGGCGGGAAGAACTGATGGGAAAAAATGGCGGGAAGAAAAATGACGGGAAGAAAAATGGCGGGAAAAATGGCCGGAAAAAATGGCGGGAAGAAAAATGGCGGGAAAAAATGGCGGGAAGAAAAATGGAGGGAAGAAATAGAAGGAAGAAAAATGGCTCATTTAATACATATACTGTTAACAGAAGAAATATGACATTGATTTCCATGTTGAGATACATATGTGTGCTAAAAATGGCTCAATTAATACATATAGTCAATCTTATGATCGCGTCGGCCGTAACCATGGAGTATCAACACCGTTTAACAGGATGGTTGGGTCAGTCTTCACTCTGAAGGGCGGAATTTCATCAAACTTATTATAATTTTCTGACATGTCTGTCTTGTCCTCCACTCCCACGATGTTTCTTTTCCCTGAAAGAACTATGTGACGCTTTGGCTCATCGTGTGATGTATCTGTTTGCTTATTTTTTCTTTTTTTCGGTTTGGTAGACATGTCCTTCACATAGAAAACCTGAGCCACATCATTGGCTAAGACGAATGGTTCGTCTAAGTTCTTGTCTACTTTCATAAGATTGTTGAGATCCACCGTTGTCATTCCGTACTTCTTGTCTACCTCAACCCCCCTCCTGTTAGCTTGACCCATTTGCATCGAAACAAGGGGACCTTAAAATTAGGTCCATAGTTAAGTTCCCATATCTCCTCTATGAACCCATAATATGTGGTCTTTTTCCCATTGTCTTCTGCTGCATCGAAGCGGACACCACTATTTTGGTTGGTGCTCTTTTTATCTTGGCCTATCGTGTAAAATATATTCCCATTTATCTCGTACCCTTGGAAAGTACATACAGTCGAAGATGGTGTCCCGGCCAACAAGTACAGCTGATCCCCAACAGTGGTGTTATTCGTGAGAAGTCTTTGCAGCCAGCCGCCAAAACTCGCCATGTGTTCACTTATAATCCATTCATCAGACTGCCCCGGGTGTTTGAGGCGTATTAAATTCTTGTCTTCATTGATATACGGGGCAACCAAGATAGATCTTTCTAAAACCGTGTAGTGTGCTTGATTGAGAGAATGCCCGTCCCTACATATCATTGCTTTACATTCTAGGGTGCCTTTTCCACGCAGTCTCCCCTCATGTCGTGATTCTGGAACACCAATCGCCTTAAGGTCAGGAATAAAATCAACACAGAACTCAATGACCTCCTCTGTTACATAGCCCTTGGAGATGCTTCCTTCTGGCCTAGCACGGTTATGAACATATTTCTTTAAGACTCCCATGTACCTCTCAAAGGAGAACATATTGTATAGAAATACAGGATCGAGAATGGCAATCTCTTCTACTAGGTGAACCAAGAGATATGTCATAATATTGAAGAAGGATGGTGGGAACACCAACTCAAAGCTGACAAGACATTGGGCCACATCTGTCTGTAACCCTGGTAGGCTTTCTGGATCGATTACCTTCTGAGATATTGCATTGAGGAATGCACATAGCTTCACAATGGGTACTCGAACATTTTCAGGTAGAAGCCCCCTCAATGCAATCGGAAGCAATTGTGTCATAATCACGTGGCAGTCATGCGACTTCAGGTTTTGAAATTTTTTCTCTGCCATATTTATTATTCCCTTTATATTCGACGAGAAGCCAGACGGGACCTTGATACAGCTCGGGCATTCAAAAAAGATTTCCTTCTCTGCTTTGGTAAGAGCGTAGCTGGCAGGAGTTAAGTGGCATTGTTTACCCTTCTCGTTCTCAGGATGCATAGGCTCTTCAGGGTCTTTCAGACGTTGCTGGTCCTGCCGTGCTTTTGGTGTATCTTTTGTCTTCCCATACACTCCTAGAAAGCCTAGCAGGTTCACGCAAACATTCTTCGTCACGTGCATCACGTTGATTGAAGAGCGGACCTCTAAGACTTTCCAATAGGGTAGGTCCCAAAATATAGATTGCTTCTTCCACATGGGTGCGTGTCCGGCATCGTCATTCGGAACAGATAGACTGCCAGGACCTTTTCCAAAGATTACTTCTAGGTCCTTGACCATACCAAATACCTCCTCACCAGTACGGAGGAGAGGCTTCCTCCGGGGTTCTGCCAGACGTTTGAAATGCTTGCCTTTCTTTCTTACTGGATGCAGGTTCGGAAGAAATCGACGATACCCTAGGTACACAACCTTCTTACATTTATCCAAATATACACTTTCAGTCTCATCTAAACAGTGTGTGCATGCATTGTATCCCTTGTTTATCTGCCCTGAAATGTTACTAAGAGCAGGCCAATCATTGATGGTTACGAAAAGCAATGCTCGTAGGTCAAATGGCTCCCCTTTGTGCTCATCCCACATACGTACACCTGGTTTGGCCCACAGCTATAAAAGTTCTTCAACTAATGGCCTTAGGTACACATCGATGTTGTTGCCGGGTTGCCTCGGGCCTTGGATGAGCACTGGCATCATAATGAACTTCCTCTTCATACACAACCAAGGAAGAAGGTTATAGATACATAGAGTCACAGGCCAGGTGCTGTGACTGCAGCTCTGCTCACCAAAAGGATTCACGCCATCTGTACTTAGACCAAACCTTAAGTTCCTTGCGTCACGTGCGAAGTCCGGGTACTCTCGCTCGACTTTTCTCCACTGTGACCCATCAGCGGGGTGTCTCAACATCGCGTCTTTCTTACGGTCTTCCATGTGCCATCGCAACAACTTGGCATGCTCTTTATTTCTGAAGAGATGTTTTAACCGTGGTATTATAGGAGCATACCACATAACCTTGGCAGGAACCTTCTTCCTAGGGGCCTCGCCCTCAACATCGCCAGGATCGTCTCGTCTGATCTTATACCGCAGTGCAGTGCATACCGGGCATGCATCCAAATTCTCGTACTTCTCACCGCGGTAGAGGATGCAGTCATTAATGCAGGCATGTATCTTCTGCACGTCTAATCCTAGAGGGCAGACAACCTTCTTTGCTTGGTATGTATTGTCGGGCAACTCATTATTTCTTGGAAGAAGATTCTTCATTTTTACCAACAACTTTGAAAATGCGCTGTCAGTCACACCGTTCTCTGCCTTTCATTGCAGCAAATCCAGTGTGGTACCTAGCTTTTTGTGGCCATCTTCGCAAGTTGGGTACAACAATGTTTTGTGATCCTTTAACATCTGCTCCAGCTTCTCCTTCTCCTTTTCAGTTTCACATTCTTCCTTTGCATCAGTAATGGCCCGACCAAGATCGTCATCAGCGGGCCCATCTGCTGCCTCTTGATCTTCATTATCTACCCCCGTTGCAGTATCATCATATTCAGGATACATATTATGATAGTTTTCATCATCCTCTTCTTCTTCATTGTCTTCCATCACAACCCCTTTTTCTCCGTGCTTGGTCCAACAATTATAGCTGGGCATGAAACCGGATCGAAGCAGGTGGGCGTGAATGGTTCTGGTATTTGAGTAGTCTTTCTTGTTCTGACAGTGAACACACGGACAGCACATAAAACCATTGTGACCACGGTTTGCATTAGCCACAATGATGAAATTTTGGAGGCCCATAATGTACTCGGAAGTGCGGCGGTCACAGTACATCCATTGCCGGTTCATCTGCATTAATATATAGTATATATCAAAAAATAATAGGGAGATGACCATTTATATATATAGTACATCAATGACACATGAAAGGATAGTTGCCGACCTCGACCGAGAAGGAAAGAGCAACGAGAAAACTTATTTTGAGCTCTCGGGCATTGCACCGAACACCTCTTGTGCATACGAAAAAAACACAAACTAGCACACTTCACACCCTCTTGCTAGGCTCCAAAATGAGATAGTGAAAAAATGGAAGAGTGGGGTGTGGGCTGTGGTGTCTTATATAGCCCCCCCTTTAACACCGGTTCAAGCCACGAACCGGTGTTAACGGGGGGGGGGGGGGGGGGGGGCTGCGCGGGCCACTGGTGCAGGGGCCTTTAACACCGGTTCGTGCCACGAACCGGTGTTAAAGGGGGGCTCCTTTTTGCTGCACGGGCCACGCTGGCACAGGCCCCCCTTTAACACCGGTTCGTAGAAGAACCGGTGTTAAAGCCCATTTTCAGGCTCAACCAAAGGTCTCGTTTCCACTAGGGTTAGTATTCTATTAGCGATGAAATATAATCCGACTACACCTACCAACGTTTACCATGAATAGAAAGAATCGTTGTATTCCCCTCATATGTAAACAATTCATAGTGGATTTGGCCTCCGTGCAACCGTGGTTTATCCTCCGATTTGGGTTTTCCACGTTAAAATCTATCTCTTGTGTGTGTGCAAGATGTAGTTCTTTTATATGGACACATAACTTAATCACGACCTGAAATGGAGATGTTATGAAGATGATGACCATTCGATGCAGCTTAATCGGGGTATTCTATGTGTATTATTCAATAGATGTAATTAGCCTGATCGTGCTCGAAGTGACTTGTGTAGTTTCAGAACTCGTAGCCCTAGTAATCCGAGCTTCCTAGGGCCATCGTAGTAGATCTTATATGCATGACGCGGGCTCCCCCTACCTGGCACGTCAACTGACGAAGGATAATTTTCACGATCCCTCCACAGTCTCACTTTCGAGAAACGGAAGATGTTTAGCAAATGGCTCGGATCAGCAGGTTTGGATCTCTGAAGGTAAAAGGCAAAGGTATATGTGTAACGGAGAGGATTTCCTTAGATTTTATTTATAAGGTGATCGAGATATCGTACAATGTGTCTACAAGATGGCCTCAATGGGTTTATAATGTTACCCGACGACGAAGATGAATCTAGGGTTCTATGACTAAGGCTAATAACTGAGACTCCGACGACTATGGCCTATACGACAGATATCACGTTTCCTCTTCAGGTGAATGTCTTCAGGTATTTATCAGCAATGATGTCAGTGGAGTCTTCTTTGTGACGACATGTCTTCATCTTGTCTTGCACGTAATCTTAATCCTCGATCTCCCTTGTATGGGCGTCAGGTCTTCGAAATCTTTAGAGAGCCGTCTTGCAACCCCATAGGATCAGGTCGGTTGAGAGTAGGTTGGTTGAGAGCTTCTAGATGTGGGCCTTCAGGTCTTGACCGCAGAGGCAGGTGTGGGAAGAAATAGTGGATTAAGCCTCGTGTGAGGTACATGCCTAAATCCACCCATCACCGACGGGAGGTACTCCCCTAAGTTAGGGATTATAAGGCATGAGAACCTTTCTAAAATATTAGGGATTATAAGGTCTCTTTCATTTATTATCTCTCTCCTCTAATGCATGCCATTTTTATCTTCTTCCTTGTATGTGCAACTATTGGTGCATGGAGCAATTAAAAGGGCAAGTTATTGGGTTTCTTAATCCTATCAAAATGGCTTATAGACGTTACAATTCCTAACAGAGGTAGTATCATTGACACATTCGTTTGGTTAATGTCTCTCGGTAGTATACATTTACAAATTCTAGCATGCAAAAAAACTACGTAAATGGATAGATTTCCTGGCTTTACATTCTGTTCATATTTAACCATATTTTACTTACGAAGGGATAAAGAGATCTGCATCAATGTATATTTTTGTTTCATGCATTCATAATTTATTTTCCCATGTAGACATGTATGATTTTAATATGGTCATTATATGCAACTTAAATGAATAAATAGATCTTTGAGCGGAGGAAGGCACTGGTGCCCCGAGCTAGGGTGCTGCACAATGCTGGCCAACAGGTCCTCGAGCTTGGTGGCACGCTGGTGAATTCGATGAAGGAAAAGGAAGAGAGGTGTATGAGCGTGTAAGGAAGGGGGGAGGAGGGCGGCACGAGAGAGCATGAAAAAGGGGCGTAGTCATGCTTGGTGGAATATTGACGGGGAGGTTACCCGCCAAACAGGTCGTCTTCGGGTGGGCGGGTGGGATGGTTTGGTTGTAATCGGGTTGTGTGCTATTACGCCATTTTTCATTCAGAATTGTATTTCTTGTTATCCCGATGCAGACGACACATGCTTGATGACTAATAATAATATAATAGATAGGTATATGAACAAATTCCGCGAACTGAACAATAAAATTATAATAAGAGACAAAATATTATTTGACATATGAAATTGACCTAACGTACAGTTTTCAAACATGCTTGTCACGATATTCTTATTGTCAGAAGAAACATCTTTTTATGCAAAAATACATGTCTTAAACATATAACTAAGTATATTATTTTATTGAATATAGTTTACAATGAACTTCTGCTGCCGGGAGGTAAAAACATAGTGAACACTACTTAATTTTCTAGTGATAGATAGAACATAAGCATGCGTACATTTTTGAAAGAAAGTGAATTTATTACAGAGACACATGAAACATATATTTTTCCTACAATATTTTAATAGAATCGTAGCCATGTGAGAAACGAACGACAAATATTTGGTTATTAAGAAGAATAGTTGATTGCCTGCATAAATTTGTGTCAATTAACTGATCTACTAGATTTCAGGAAGAATCACTCTCCTTGCCTTCGAAGTTATCATTGGGCCGTAACCTCCGATGCTACATTGATATGCGTGATGCGAGGCGACTTGACAAGCAACTACTCCCTCCATCCGCAATAAGTGTACTTCTTGTCCTAAGTCAAACTTAGTAAGATTGACTAATATTTTAGGGAATCGTAGCAATATTTATGACACTAAATTGGTACCATTAGATTTGTTTTTAAATTTAGTTTCATAATATGTTAATTTGATGTAATATATGTTGCTATATTTATCTATAAAGTTGGTCAAATATAATTAAGTTTGACTTAGCTAAAAGCTAGAAGTACACTTATTTGCGGACGGAGGGAGTACGCGTGTATCTTGTTTGTTGAGATCCTAAGGGATCTGTCGGCATGCGAGCAACCACGACGTGGCCTGCCCTACGCCACCCCTTGGTCGTTGAGTTAACATAATATTCTCAAACATATTTATCACGAATATTCTTATTATCAAAAGAAACATATTTATTTAAAAATACATGTCTTAAACATATAACTAGTATATTATTTTACTGTAATACTATACAACAAATTTGTATTGCCAAGAGGTTAAAAATAGCAGATAGTAAACAATACATAACTTTTTACTGATAGTAGATCATAAGCATGTGTCAAAGTTTTGCAAGAAAGTGAATTTTTGCAGAGACACGTCAAACATATATTTCCCTAGAATATTTTAACAGATCATAGCCACCTGAGAAATCGAACAACCAGTATTTTCAATTAAGAAAAAATGATTGATTGCCTGCATAGGTTTGTGTCAATGGACGACTGTTCTCGATCTTGGATTTCACTAGGAGGGAAAGAACCAGTTTGCCTTGGAATATCTATCTGAGTAGTGACCTCCTAGTGAGACTAGACTAGTTTCCCTACTTACCATGTCATACACACAATAGCTGGGATCAATGCCACGAGGGAGCTTCTGGCAGTCGAGGCACCAACACAGGGGGGCGCCAGCGAACCTCCGTTGCCATGCCCACTCGTGGCCAAGAAGAACCACACAGTTTCCTACTCGAATGTTTTCACTGCAATAGTGCTCCGGCGAACCTGTTGCGGGCAGAAGCGCTTTTGAGCCACTTTTGCCGACAAATAGGACCTGGCCGTCCAAGTCCTTCACCTCCGACCATTGGCCCTTGTTCAGTTCCGCCTCGAACACTTGAAGATTGATTTTCTGATGAGGAACCTCATTGTCATTCATTTGTTGAAGAATGCTCCAACTTACCATGAATAGCTTTTGCTTGTCCCATGACGTAACTAGGTAGTCGTTCCTCAGTGACGCGTAGACCACCAGCGTAGCTGGCGGTTCCCTGATGACATGATCAGGCTCATTCTCATACGGCGCTTCTCCGACAAAACGGTGGGCGAAAAGATGCCCAAACGTGTTTATGGCGAACACCTTTCCAAGGTGGAAGACTATGTCCTTGTAATAAGAGTAATAAGGGTTGCGGTTCATACCAGCTGCTTCTGACCATAAAAGAGATGTTGCACCCGGCCGGAAACATGCAAAGTTTTTAGGTGTGTTTAGGAAAACTCCGCGTCCACTATTTATAGCCATGACGACGAGAGGAGAGGAGCACACGATGATCTTTGACAGATCGGAGAACTCGCGCAAATGAGGAGGCAATGTACTGTGCGGGTCGTAGCAGCCCGTGACGACGCTGGGGTAGCCGCACGATTGGTAGCGGCAGGGGACCTCCATGGTACAAGTAGATAAAGGGTCACGGAGAAAGCATCGAACGGAACGCTTGTGCTCGTACAAGATCCAACCACCAAAGCTGGCGCCAGCACGAAAGCCCCTGGTCGACGAGAAGTGGCGGCGCCGGCGCAGCTTGATATCGGCGACACACTGGTACATGCCGTCGCCGATGTTGATACAGGGCAAGGCCGGCATCATCTGTGGTCCCTGCAGCTCGGAGGCAAGCCGCCATCCGCGGCAGACAGCCTTGAAGCTCAGGCGGTCGTCATGGCACGGGAGGCGGGACAAGATGTCGCCGGCGATCTCCGGCGGGAGATCCGACGCAGTCTTGCCGAGACAAAGGCCCATGACTATGCCGACGAGGGATTGATCCTTTGAATTTATCGATCTTCTGGTCGTACTCGATCGGCTTGAGCTAGATATATATATGGAGCCCCTCTGACCTCGGGTAGAGTATTAAACGGCAACTTTTCTTTAGTAATCTCCCTCCTGGGGGCCGGGTTACACACAGATAATCGTTACATTCCATATTATAACATGGATGGATACTTGCCGTTAGGAAATATTATTGGTTTGTTTCTTAATTTTCCTTTACAGTTTTGTTTTGGCAAATACATATGCACACACTTTTTCTGCATTATTATGTGAAAGATTGTTTTGTCGTCGGTGTAGCCCAAAAAGCCATCGGCCTACCCCTACGTCCCGGCGTCTGGCTGTCGAGTTAGATCTCGTCGGCCTACCTTTCTGGCCGTAGGCGCTTCGTCGTCCTTCGACGTCACACATCTAGGCCGACGGTTACCCCTGGCTGTCCATGTAGCGCGGCCGTCGGCGCGCAAATCGTAACGGACGCGGAGATGATGTCGTAGGAGATATGCCGACAGTTTCGCCGTCGGCCTATCGGTACATGTGGTACCGTGTGGTCGTCCCGGTCCACCAAAATGTGGCCCATTCAGCAGAGACGCCGACAGCTAAGCCGTCGGCCTACATTGCCACGTGCCATAGCCAGGTCCCCCACTGTGGAGCCCGCTCAACAGAGATGCTGACGGCTTCCGTGTCAGCCTACCTTGCCACATGCGGTAGAGAGGTCCACCGCTGTGGGACCCGCTCAATGGAGACGCCGATGCCTTCCCCGTCGGGTTACCTTGCCATGTAGTGGCACCTGGTCCACTATCCGCTGTTAACACGCCAACAATTTTAGCTGTCGGCCTAAATGGGACGTCGATGACTTTGTCGTCGACCTAGAGGCCACGTGGCACCCTCTGGCTTTCAGTTTGTGCCTAGGCTAAGCCGTCGGCCTACCTTGGTGCCAGATTTAGGTTTTTGCTGTGTTTGCCATTACCTGCAATTCAAAAAATTGCCCGCAGGCCACCGGATTTATATATAGATATTTATTAGCGCCAATGACAATATCAAGGAATATATTAACATGTGATCATCAAGGCTCTATGCATAGCATCAACAAACATGTTACATCCACAGGATGTTCACACGTAGTACAAACGGCTCATCAACGCCGGTCTTCGAGTTCACACCACACGACCAAACACAAGAATGTCAAGTTCATGCAACACATAGTACAAATGGGTCACGAAACGATATGTACGATACTTGCCATTTGAAAATACTATTGGTTTTTTTTTGTTAATTTTCTTAAAAGAATACTCCATCGCGCCTAAAGTATCAGAGCCAGGAGAGGAAAAGTTCACAGCCAACTGACATACAAAATCATGTCTGGCCAAAACGGCCGTACAGTGCGAAAGGTTCTTCAGGTCCGTCCATGAAAGGAGAAGGAAAAATGGGGAGCTTGGAGACTCCCTACTTGTGCCCTTCATCATCATCACCGGCATCTTCATCCCGGACCTCTTCTATGCTAAAGTCTTGAAGGGTGACGAAGGCCTCCACAGATCAACGCCAGCTCTTGACTGGCGCCTTTCCCTCACCCCTGTCGAAGGCAGCTTGGAGAGCTCTCGCTGTCAGACCCGCACTACAACACGTAGTCCGGGCGATGGCGCTTATAGATGCAGAGGCACAACCTTCGTCGCCATGCTCACGTTGGCGCGCCAAAAAAAGCCACTAGGGATTCTGAATCGGCGGAAGATTTTTTGGTGCAGCACAACGTGATCTGCCAAGATTTGTTGGGGTTTCGCGTATGAAAACAATAAATTTTACCCTACGCCCCTGAAGACCTGAAGCTGCCAGGACCTATCTATTAGTAATACAGTAATGGGAGAGGCTTTTCACGAACTTACCCTTGAAGACCGAAAAGCGTTGTCAACGCTCAGGAGAGCGTGGTTGATGTAGACGAGCCGAAGCCGACCTCAAGGTCGTGATGAAGTCCTTGTGCTCCTTTGGCTCCAACGACTTGAGTGCCTCAAGTGCGACACCTCGCGGGGAGTTACACACGTCCGGTGCGTGACGATGACTCCCGCTTCCCCGATCCAGCAGCAGTTGCGGAAGTAGAGCTCCCGGATCCGAATCCCGCAGCGCGACGGCGCTCTGCAGTGAAGATGTCTCTCGTTCGCGCAGTCCAGACTTGGGACCACGGTCACGAGAGAGAGGGGGGGAGAAATTATCAATTAGAGGTCCTCCCAAAAGTGAGAAGACCTTTATTGATTATTGGTGTATTTAATTTGGCCAAATACCCCCACTATATATAGGGGAGGGGAGGTACTACCTCCCTCAAAGTCCGGGGGTGGGACTAAAGGAGAGGAGGGGGAGGGGTGGCACCGCCGGCCACCCCCATGGGCCCCGCGCGAGGGGCTGGCCCACTAGGGCGTCGGCCACCCCCTTGGCCCCTTCTCCCTCTCTCCTTTCCCTAATGGGCCCTCTCCCCTCCGGGAATTGGCCCATTAAGCCTTTGACCATTTAATTGATTTTTTTCTTTATTAAATAATAATGAATAAATGATTAAATCAATATTTAATATTCATTCACATATTATTCAACCTCCGTGGCTATGGAACACCTTCCACCTCCACTTCGGACATCCTCCGGACTTACCGAAACCCTTCTGGTTTTCTCTCTACTATTCTTCGGTGATTCCACCGATCCTATAAACACTCTCTAAGCATCATCAAGCTCTTAAGCGTGATACCCCACGGTTCAGGAACAATACAGACATGGTCGGAACACTCCCGCACCAATGATCGATAGAGGGACCTGGATGGCCATGTGACCCATGTGCGTTCCATGAAGATCTTTCGTCGTTTGAACCGGGACAGTCGTGTCTTATTCCCTTTGTCACTCGATACTTGCATTGTCCGAGATATGATCAATGACATCCCCATGTCATGTTCAATCTCGTTACCGAACAACGCTACTTGACTCGTTCCGACAAGTGATATCCCTGTGATCAAATCACACGCTGCGTAGCTATTGGATATAACCTCTCCGAGTGGGCCCTTTAAGTATCTTCCCGTCACATGGACAGACAAATCCCGCTCTTGACATATATCGCTTCTACGGTTTCCTCCAAGTACTTGAACACACCTTTATAACCACTTTATTACCAAGTGGCGCTTGATGCTATCTAAGCACTCTCAGGAGACAGTGATTTATATAGCCTCACGGTCTAAGGAATAGTCTACGAGGATCTATTTCTAATCATCGTAACTTGAACATCGTGACATGATCAGGTCACGATGTTTAGGTTGGGTATTAGATGACTCCATTTTCAACTGGCAGAAATGCCACATGATCAGAAAACATGATCATCTGTTGACCAATGAACCAGTGACTAGAGTTTCACTGGGAACCCCTGGTTGTTTGTATATCACATGTGTAATTATGTTTCCACTCAATATAGTTATAGCATGATATAAAACTTAATCATAAACTATACGAAATATGATAATAGTCCTTACTACTATTTGTCTCTAGGGCATATTTCCAACAGTCTCCCACATGCACTAGAGTACAAATACACTAGCTATATTTGTTCCTTAATCATTGGCACCATATATGCGGTACCCTGAACATGCTTGCTCATGGAAGAGGTTGAGTCTTGGGTCTGTACTTTATAGTCCCAAATCCTTTGCAACTTACTAGTGTCACCTTGATTGACATTAATACTTTATCATCACATGATAGCATCTGTGTGTATGCATCGTCGCTAGGGCAGCAGAACGAGGCCTGATTCCAGGAGCCTACAGTGACTTTAGATCAACCTCGAGGGCTTTGTCATGGGCACCGTGCCCTGGGACACATCATTCTACGTTAAAAGCGAACTAGCCCCGCCATAACATTATACAACACTTTTAGATGGTACCCTTATCTATTATTATAAATGTATTCATCGAAATACTAGTGCACTCTGTGCAACTTTCGATGTCTTTGTTCAGCTCGCTTCCTACTTGAATTTAATCGGTATCTACAGGAGTTTCCAACATATTCCCTTATAACATAACCCTTTATGTTTTAAGATATGTCATCCTTTATGGATTTGGAAAACATGTCTGCAGTTCTCTATTAGACACTGCAGACAAACTTAGCTCAATGTTTTGTGATTCGAACTTAATCACTTTCAAACGTTCCTTATTGGATTACATATTATGTTAAGTTATCATCATGGTTTTCTAAGATAGAACCTTTGTTTCAACATAGTGGATGACGGTCATCCTTTTCTTTCTTTTTACCACCGATGTTAAATTTAATACTATTCCTAATTTAAGTTATTAAGGACCAGTTACTTAATTAACTTCTATTCCAAAACCCTTTTCATAACCCCTTAAGAAATACTACATAATATCATAATACATCTATTATCAACTTCTACATCTTATAAATTATTATTTATAAGTATTTGCGCTTTTATTCTTAACATACTTAAGAATTACTCCTATAAGCTCCCACTCAAAATATGTTCCTACATATTTGGATTTGAGACTTATGTTGCTCCCACTCAAAAATATGTCAATCACATATTGTTTCAGGAAGACTTTCATAGCTCCCACTCAATTTTATGCAAATTGCATACCCACTCACTATTTTGAACAACTTCAAAATCCTTTGATCAAATATCAAACTTGGAGATTTACTATGAGATACCAGTACTGTTACTAGTTTTAAATCCTCTAGACATGAAGCACACATTAATCAAATTCATTTGAATTTGTCCAATACTTGACAAATTGTGCTTTTGTCATTCACCCCCTTTTCCACTATGTCTTTGCAGTCATTTGGGAAAATTCAAGTAACTCCTTTTACTTGTGAGATTCAGCAACGAATTTCTTTCTAATCTCAAGTGAATTTTGCTTTTAGGATTTCTCATAATTCTAGTTTACCATTATTTCCTTAGTAGTTTGTAGGTATGTCATATTCCAATAATCATGAATCCTCATTGTGTTTTACACTATTTTCCATTTGCCCCATAATTGAGAAACATCACTAGAAGTGAGCTTTCTCAAGAATGCACCAAAATCCAAGCAGTATGAATCTTGCTTTCCTTTTGGTTTCAGCTATGGGTTTCGTATTCAAAGTTTCCAATGAATACGCTACAAGGACTTATTCGCTATTGTTTTGTTTATATCGAATAACCCCAAAACTTTCACGAATTCAAATGGTTCACTACATTCTAATTGAGTGCTAACTATTTCTAACTAATGGTCTCTACATCTATACTACAACGATTTATTTGGTGCCTTCTATTCACCCACTTTGATATCTAATATCACATTGTGATGCTTTCTATTTTGACGTTTAAAAATGCTTTGCATTCCACAATTTCTTTTTATGCCATTCTTTATAAAGTTGAATTTCATTACTATTGATCAAATCATAGTAATTAGATTCCCTTTTATATTTATACCCTTTGTTGATGAAACACTTTGATCAAATCAAATAGTTTCATATTCAAGTTTCCTTTGGTAAACTTCTTTACGCATTTAAACAATCATTTAATGATAATTACCATTTTTGTTAAAACACAATATATCGAATATGTATATATTTTAACAATTCATTAAACACTTTGTATTCAAGTAATACATGGTGTTCAAGTTATTTTGCCAAACTTAGGCATGATTTATATATGATAAGAAATCGAATGAATTTAACATATTATCACATAACTTTGAATTTAAACAATGGTTTTCATTCTGTAATGAAATATCATTTACGTTGGGTATTTTAATGCATTTCATTATTTTACAAATGTTCATGCATTATCAATTAGTTTCTAACAACAAGGATAATTCACACATAATCAAACAAGATATGAACACAAATAGAAATCATTCATAAAAGTGGAACAACTGTTTGTTATAAACTCATATAAATAACCGTCTCACAAAGTGTAAGACACACTAAAAAAGTTCACAATCTCTTGATTACAATAACTATCCAAAACATAAACTAAATGATAAATGTCGTGGGAGAGTGTCGCTGACCATTATCATCATGCTCGCCATCAACACGCAACGTCACCTCCTCTCCAGCAAGCACCTCTCATGCAGAAGGACCTGTTTTTGGCAAAACAGAACAAGTATCAGATATACTTAACACTGTAAATGTGTTTGCAAAATTATAACATTTATAAAACTGTATATCAAATATATACCTTTGTCATTGATGACCTGAGCGACATCTGGTTCAACCAACACATTCCTGAGATGTGTCACGAACCGGTGGAACTCCATTGATTCCGCGTCACCCCTCATTACGCAAGTCCTGACTTGTGCTTGGTAGCTTGGTGGCAACGACCGCAGCACAACGCCTTTTGCAAAAGAGCCCGTCATCCAGCTATCTAGGAAGTATGCAGGCCTCATGTACACATCATGCATGCACTCCAAGTGGTCGTCCAGTGATGAGTTCTCCTCCATCTTAATGGAGAGGAAGTCTCCCATCAGCTCATGCTCCCATATGCGTGCTTGTTCCACGAAATGTGTCCTAAGCTTTAGCATCACCGAACGAGGGTTAACATCACCCATGAAAGGCCATAGATCATCCACCATTCCGAAACGCATGGTAACTGAAATGAAGGAGGCCATCTCACGATGGAGATATCGGTCTTTCCGTTGCTCTAGGGTCTCTAGGTCAGTGGGCTGATCAAAATCCATCCCGTCGAGTATGTAGTTGACCACGTCATTCTCGCTAAGGAGAACGTGGAGACGTGCAACCCATATGGAGAAGTTTGATCCATCTAATCTGAGCTTCTCTCCTTCTAACCAATCAATCGTCAACAGGAAAGGTGCCATCTACATTTATAATTGCAAAAGGAATTTAGACTAAGTTTATAACTAAATGAGTTAATAATAACTCCAATCAGAAACACCTATCCCCATAAGGGTTCCTAGTGATAACACGACCCCTATCAGCCACATCTCCCTCGATTGACTCAGCCATCGATGTGGTTCAAAGGTGGACGCTAAGCGTCGGTCACATCATTCATGCGACTCATGCTCGATCTTTCGATCATCCGTGTTCCGAGGCCACGCTTCTATGGCGTGCTAGGCTCGCCAAGTCAACCTTAGTGTATTCGCTGTGCAACATGGCTTACAACCACTGTATGCGAACGTAGATATGTCTGATACCCATGCCTGTACCCTGGATCGCCTCATACCGAAGAACTTTCTTGGTGGTGCACACTAAGGGGGAACACAATCGTTGGTAATTTTAACAGGGATCATCTTATTAGGCTACCATCGAGTATCTAATACTAGCACACAATAAGATATACAAACAATAACATTGGATGTAAATGCGACGTGATATGGTCCTTCATGTCGTGATCTCCATCTGCCGTCACCGGGTTCCGCCGCCAGGGTTCCGATGCCTTAGACACTAGGGTACCGGTGTCACTCCGGCGTGGTAGTCCTACTACTACGTAACAAAAGGTAATCACTTTACCTTTTCCACAACCATATCACAAAGCAACGCCCCCTGCAAAACAAAGTTAGACGCCTCTACTTTATCTTTGCATGTTTTACGTGGCTGAATGGGCTTTCGCACAAGAACCGTTCTTAGCTACGAACTTTCAGCACAACGCTGATCAAGTAGTTGTCTCTACTACACCCCTTTCGGGGCCCTCTGTTGCAAATGGCATACCTACTAATGCGAGAGAGACAGACACCCCCTTAAGCCACTTTATACGGTACAAGCCGTATGTCAAGCGTGGGCCAGTCTCGCGAATGAACGCGTAAAGTCGGTTGGGGGCCGCTTCATCAAGCATTACTGTGGTATACACAAGTACACGTGGGAGGGTAACAACTAGGAGATCAACGCCCACACGCTACATCTCATGTGTTCTACCCGTACTAGCATTACTACGCATAGACCTGTCTCTGATACCACCGTTAGGGTTCCGCGTATGAAAACAATAAATTTTACCCTACGCCCCTGAACCCCTGAAGCTACCAGGACCTATCTATTAGTAATACAGTCGGGAGGGGCTTTTCACGAACTTACCCTTGAAGACTGAAAAGCGTTGTCAACGCTCAGGAGAGCGTGGTTGATGTAGACGAGCCGAAGCCGACCTCAAGGTCGTGATGAAGTCCTTGCGCTCCTTTGGCTCCAACGACTTGAGTGCCCCAAGTGCGACACCTCGCGGGGAGTTACACACGTCCGGTGCCTGACGATGACTCCCGCTTCCCCGATCCAGCAGTAGTTGCAGAAGTAGAGCTCCCGGATCCGAATCCCGCAACGCGACGGCGCTCTGCGGTGAAGATGTCTCTCGTTCACGTAGTCCAGACTTGGGACCACGGTCACGAGAGAGAGAGAGGGGGAGGGAGAAAATATCAATTAGAGGTCCTCCCAAAAGTGAGAAGACCTTTATTGATTTTTTTCTTTATTAAATAATTATGAATAAATGATTAAATCAATATTTAATATTCATTCACATATTATTCAACCTCCGTGGCTATGGAACACCTTCCACCTCCACTTCGGACATCCTCCGGACTTACCGAAACCCTTCCGGTTTTCTCTCTACTATTCTTCGGTGATTCCACCGATCCTATAAACACTCTCTAAGCATCATCAAGCTCTTAAGCGTGATACCCACGGTTCGGGAACAATCCAGAAATGGTCGGGACACTCCCGCACTAATGATCGATAGAGGGACCTAGATGGCCATGTGACCCCTGTGCGTTCCACGAAGATCTTTTATCGTTTGAACCGGGTCAGTCGTGTCTTATTCCCTTTGTCACTCGATACTTGCATTGTTCGAGATATGATCAATGACATCCCCATGTCGTGTTAAATCTCGTTACCGAACAACGCTACTTGACTCGTTCCGACAAGTCATATCCCTGTGATCAAATCACACGCTGCGCAGCTATTGGATATAACCTCTCCGAGTGGGCCCTTTAAGTATCTTCCCGTCACATGGACGGACAAATCCCACTCTTGACATATATTGCCTCTACGGTTTCCTCCGAGTACCTGAACACACCTTTATAACCACTGTATTACCAAGTGGCGCTTGATGCTATCTAAGAACTCTCGGGAGACAGTGATTGATATAGCCTCACGGTCTAAGGAATAGTCTACGAGGATCCATTTCTAATCATCGTAACTTGAACTCCGTGACATGATCGGGTCATGATGTTTAGGTTGGGTATTGGTTCGTCATCTCATTCTCGGAATGAGATGACTCCATTTCCAACTGGCATAAATGCCACATTATCAGGAAACATGATCATATGTTGACCAATGAACCAGTGACTAGAGTTTCACTGGGAACCGCTGGTTGTTTGTATATCACAGGTGTATTGATGTTTCCACTCAATACAGTTATAGCATGATATAAAACTTAATCATAAACTATATGAAATATGATAATAGTCCTTACTACTATTTGTCTCTAGGGCATATTTCCAACAATTACCCTCATGGGACCTGAACCTAGGTAAACCTCACCTTCTCCATTGTTTGTTAGCCAACGAATCTACCAATGCACCTTTTCCCCTAAACCTAAGTCCATATCAATGGACTTTGGCATGGATACCCCACCGTCACCCATCAGCAGGCATAAACCATTATGAACTAGGCCAATCTGTGATTGGATCCGAGTAGTGGATCATAGTTTCTATGTTTGAATCGACAAGAAACCGATTCGCCTTGTGTGTAAGGCAGTAGCTTTGTCCCATGATGGGTTTCATGGAACATCTTCTGGATCTTTCTGATTCCTTCTTTTGCTCTGGGTTGACTTGCTCTATGATTCCATACTAAAATGGCTTCAATGAACGCGTCCATTAAGATCTTCTTTGAAAACAAGCCATGATCGTCTTGGTACTAACCCGACACAAAATGGATACAACAATATCATTACAAATACTTATTTTATTCGGGTTTTGATCATTTGTCTCCCTCTCTCTCACTAGTGGAGAACGGGCCTTTAGTCCTGGCCCGTAAGAGTCTTTAGTCCCGGTTGTGGTACCGGGACTAGAGAGGCGGGACTAAAGGCCCACCCACTAGTCCCGACCCTCTTACCAGCCGGGACCAATGGGCATCCACGTGGCCGTCTCTGCGGGCACGGGGCGCCACCCATTAGTCCTGGTTCGTATTACGAACCGGGAGAAATGGTTCTCTACCGCGGCAGAATTTTAGGCACTTTCTCTGCCACGACAGAGAATTCAATTTGTATCCTTTTTTTTCATTTCAAAATAGGTTTCTATGCTACCACATACCACATACCATACATGTTCGTGCATACATAAGATAACTTCTCTTAAGATCGAGCATACAAATATATACATGATAGTTACACATGGAGATCACAATTATCGGGACTAGAGCCCGTCTATTCATTTACACGGTCGGGGATCATCGGCGCCTATTCACATTAAATTCTCTGGCGTCATCTATCATCTCATTCATCAAGAATCCTGCCAGTTCTTCAACAATTGCTACTACGCTTTGCTCTGGTAGGAGCTGATCCCGCATTTTCTTGAACTATATAAGAAAAAGGAGATCAATATGAATATCAATCATGATAACAAAAAGTGACGGTAATAAAATAATGTTGTGAATGTATTGCTTACATCGACTCTATAATCATTCAGCTCACTGGTAAACGTGCAAATGAACTCGCAAACATAGAATCCACATAGATTCGTCTTTGGTGGCTGCCTCGCGCACTTTACGAGAATAGAATTCAATCAAAATAATAATCTAGCATCATAATTGTATAGAAACTAGAATTAAAGAGATCCACGTACTTCTTACCGAGACCGGCTTAAACGTCAGCTTCTCACTAAAGTCACCCGTAACCGCACTCTTGAACTAGTTCCAAACCCTGCCCGGTAAAGAAAATGATGAATGAGTTATTTATTACGTGATATCTCAGGAAATCAACAAAAGAGACCGATGTAGCGCGAAAATTACCTCTGGAGCATGTCCTGCATGTCCCTAAACATTTCCAGGGGTCTCTTTAATGGGTCCATGACTTCAACTCTTCACTTATCAAGTTGAATGTCTAGCAGAATCCAGTGGAACTGCACACGTTTATATATACATCAGTAACTCATCAATTACACTTAACATCGAGTAAGCAAAAGTGAATGTGTACAACAGAGTAAGACCCTCATGCGAAATTGTAAGGAAAGCGTATGTGGTCACAGGAATTTTGCTCCGTTAGAAACCTTAGAAGGTTTTTCTGCGTCTCCTCGGGTTTTGTCGTTAGCGTCTTTACATGTATTTTATCTGGGTCAATGAACCCAACACTAAAGATTGACCTTCTTTTACATTCCATGATCTTCATTCTGCATAATAATAGAGTACAAAAGGATATAATTAGGATAATTACATGCAATGAACTGAACAACTGAAAAAAATGAACAACTTATATATAGACAATGAATTCAACAACTTACAGACAATAGCAACTCATGATAGATTTGTTGAGGGCGTCGAAAGCGTATAACTGGAAGAGTTCTGGAAACTCAACATGGACCTCTTCTTCTCGGAAGTAGTAGTCATGTGGGAATTTCGCCGTGATCATTATTCTCTCCTGCTTTACGGCTTTCAAGTACCAGTTATGTAAACTCCGCATTTGTGTTGGCAGTTGTTGGAACTGCTCAAAGCTGACCAGAGGCTTTCCTGGGACATATGTAGGGACTACCTGAGCCTTGGGTAACTTGTCGTCCTTGGGACCTAGCAATTCCTCAACAGTCACATTCATAGAGGCCGCAAGCTTCGCAACTTCTTCCATATTCTGCTGGGGAATGTCATGGGATACCACCTTGAGGGATGCGGTCGTTTTTTGGCCTGTTCCCCGAGCTGGGGGACGTCCTTTCTTTTCCCGGTTGCACTTTGACTTGATGATTTTCTCTCGCTTGCACTTCTTGATTTGCTCGTTTTCACTTCCTTCTGAAGTGTGCGTCTATAGTCATCTAGCTTATGGTGCAATTCATATTGCGATTTTGTGTTCAGAAAAGAAAGTGCATACGCTTTTTGCTTCTTGGTGTATACCGGGGCAGGCTCGGGTTTCTTCTTTTGAAGCTGCGCAACACATTCGCCTTTACGATCATGTCGTTTTCCTCGTCATTACGATCGTAAGGTCTGATGGGAAGATTCTTATGAGGTACTCTTGGGAGGGGCGACATTTGTCGTTTTGGGCTGCTGCATCGTTTAGTCCTTATTGACGGAGCACACTTCCGTTTTTTGTCCTTAGCGGGCGGAGAAGGCAGCTGACCCTACGGTCGAGATCGAGATGGACTCGCGCTATGGTGGTCGTAGTCATGGGGTGGGCTTCTTGGAGGTGATGGAGGTGAAGGTGACATGCGACGACTCGGAGGCGGTGTTGGCCTTGGCGCTGAGCCTGGAAGCTTGATGTTGTTCTTGTCCCATAGAATGATGCCACCCAATACTTCTCCGAGTGTCCTCTCACCTTCAGGTCCAAGGATGTAAAGCTCCATTGAGTCCCACTCCATTGCGATTTCATCCACCCCGACTTTAGCATAGCCAGCTGGAATCTCACGGCCATGCCAGCGTGCGTCAGGTGGCCGACAAGGTAAAGCACATCTGACCGCCACCTTGATGGATATGTTCTTCACCTTTTGATGGAGCTCACAAGATGCCTGCTCCTTGATTCCATCCACGGGGTAGCCAGGACCGCCATCTACCATCCGTGTATCATCAGACGGGACCTCCGATTCAGCCACGCTGCTTCTCCACTGAGATGGAACGGCGGTAATATCGAGTGTAGGATCTTGCAGGCGTGCTACTCCTCAAAGTTCGTCAATCTGTTGCTGATGCATTCGAAGTGTTCCTAGCAACTCGGTGAACCTGTCTGCATCCTCCTCCTGCCGTCGCCTCTTTGCTCTCTCTCGGCTCCTATAAGTATCTTTGTCTTTGGGAAACCCCATGTCCCAAGTATAACTAGTGCCAAGGCCTCGTACTCGTCCTCTGCGTTATGTATTCCAAAGGGCCTTTGTCAGCAAGTCATTCTCTCTATCGAGACAGAACTTTGTTGTCCCCTCTTTAATTTCCTTAACCACTGCTGGCTCGTGGTTGATGTAGAGCTCATTGGGAACCCCAAGAGGATGGTATGATGAGCACAACAACAAGTTTTCCCTCAGTTATGAGACCAAGGTTTAATCGAACCGGTAGGAGCAAAGAAACACCCCAAAGGTGTTACTAGCTGACCTTTGGCAAGGCACACTACCGGTGCTAGTAGCAACGTGGAGACCTGCACAACACAACCACAGAACTTTGTCCCCAACTTGCGATGAGGTTGTCAATCTCACCATGTTTTGCGGAAAACAAAGGATTAAACGTATCGAATGAAAAAAGTAAAAGTTTGCAGAAAGTAAACTCAAAGCAGTAAAAGATTGTAGATTTACTCTAAAGTAAAGGACCGGGATCCATAGTTCACTAGAGGTGGCTCTCCTTAGATAGATAACATGCTGGGTGAACAAATTACAGCGGGGCAATTGAAAAACACCGAGAAAGAAATACATGCATATACTAATCATCTTGACTCCTCTGAGACTTGATTGGGCATTACAACATAATACATAGACCGCAATCCAACTACATCTATGACTAATAATCCACCTTCAGGTTATCATCCGAACCCCCTCCAGTATTAAGTTGCAAGCAACAGATTATTGCTTTACGAACTGCGTGTAAAGTAAACAATACAATTGTTCTATGAACAAAGGATCGTTGTTTTCTCCCTAGTAGCAACAACACATCTAGTACCTTAGAGATTTCTGTCACTTCCCCAGATTACCAGAGGCATGAACCCACTATCGAGCATAAATACTAACTCTTGGAGTTGCTAGCATCTACTTGGCCAAGATAGCTACTAACAACGGAAAGCATGCAAGATCTCAAATAACAAAGACATGATAGAATCAATAATCAATCTAAAATAGCATCTCAATATCCATCGGATCCCCGCAAACACAACATGTATGGATTACAAATAGATGATCTTGATCATGAACGGAGCTCACAAGATCTAAACATGAAATCACAAAGGAGGAGAAACCAGCCATCTAGCTACTACATGGATCCGTAGTCCAAGGATGAACTACTCACTCATCACACCGGAGGCTTGCATGGTGATGAAGAAGGCCTCCAGGGTGAATTCTCCTCTCCGGCAGGGTGCCGGGAAGAGCTTCAGATCCCTCCCGATCTAGGGATGGAGATGATGGCGGCTACAGACTCTTTCGTGGATTTTTGATCGGGTACTTAGGGTTTTTGTCCCGAGGGCAACTTATAGGCGGAAGGAGAGGCCGAGGGGGTGCCGGGAGCCACCACACCACCCCCTGGCATGGGCCAGGCCTGGCCGCGCGGCCAGGTGGTGTGGCCGGCCCCTGGCCCCTCTCCGTCTCATATTCTGGCACTTAATCCCTTCCGGAAAAATAGGCACTTTGGCTTTTGTCCCGTCCAATTCCGAGAATATTCATTTTCTGACTTTCCTGGAACCAAAAATAGCAGAAAACAGGCAGCTAGCACTGTGGCTCTTGTTAATAGGTTAGTCCAAGAAATCATATGAAAAGTACTCCAAAGTTGGAACAAAACACAAGAAAGTGGATAAAACTAAGCATGGAACATCAAAAATTATAGATACATTTGCAATGTATCAACATCCCCAAGCTTAACTCCTGCTCGTCCTCGAGTAGGTAAGTGATAAAAAGAAATAATATTTGAGGTGACATGCACCATCAAAGACTTGATCAAAGTATTTGCAAAACATTCAAAGCTGGGATAATAGTACTTCAATCATAACATGAAAGATAAAGTTCTAGCAATAAGCAAAGAAACTATGATGCAACATGAAAAGGCACAAACAAAAGATTCATGAATAACAATGCTTTGCAAGACGTTTGTTTGTTTCACATAAAGAAAACATAGCATAAAAGTATTTAGCTTGTCCCTCAATAGAGTAGCAAATATAAATGCATAGGACACCTTCAAAGTTCATAAGAGTGACTAGATACAATAGTTTTAAACAAGCAATAACAAGTTATACATCAAGCAACTAGTCTTGGGACAATGCACATAGAACTAAGAATGGCCACTATGCTCTCAAAGTAGGTGCATAAAGATAGAAGGTGGAGACTCAATATAATGGTGGAAGAAAGGCCTTTGTAAAAGGAAGTAGGGATTCAAGTCTCATAAAGAGCTTCCAAAAATTATGCTACTTATAACTTTCAGCTCTCATTGCCCCTATCATAAGAATCTTGAAGTGATTAAGTTTAAAGTGAACAAACTATGGTGTACATGCTTGACGAAGTATAAGTCAAAAATCTCATGTCCCTTGTATACGCGGGCCACTCCTCATGCTACTCAAGTTTAGTCACTGGTAAGTTCTTGTCATTGTAAGTACATGTGTATCATTGAGAACCGCCAACGGGGAACCCCTTGCCCGATGATACGGAAGAATCCCCATATCAAAATGACAAGGCAAGCAGACAACGAGCATCTCAGCATTCTTCTTATTTACCATGGGAATATGGTGCTTTTTTCTCTCTTTCCTCTTTTCATAGTATCTCTTTTTTTCTCTTTTTTCTCAATATAGGACTCTTTTTTTATAAGAAGAATGCTTCATACATAGCTCATTATGGTTACGCTGCAGGTTTCCACCATGTCAGCATGGATTAGACCAGTGGCCTAGGAGTTTCTCTAACACATATACATAACTCCATGGACTTACAAGATCCCCTTTCATTTCACACCGACGACATCCATATACAAAAGAGCATGATATCAACTAGGTACAAGTACCAAGTGCAATGTTGAAAGCGTTCCCCATGAAAGCATGGTTCTGCTAATTCCCAACAAATAAGTGCAAGCATATACAACATAGAAGACACAATGGTTCAAGTTTATTAAGGGCAAGTAAAGTAAAGTGTGCCATCAAGTTCGTGAGATCTTTAATCACTAGTTTTCTCATAACAAGTAGAAGGTAAAAAAAAGCATGAATATACTTGGAATAGCATAAGCTAGTAGGTAGGTATGGTGGACTCTTTGGAATAACTTGGTTTAGGGAGTTGGATGCATGAGTGGAACTCATACTTGGTGGTGGAGGCTAGCAAAAGACTGGGAGCGACAAACTAAGAGTGCAATAATGGCCATAATCATGCAGAGCGACAAAACATCATTGATCAAAGCATAAAGTGATACTACAAGTTGAAAACTAAAGGATCATAAAGGCTATGGTGACTTGAGATAGTCATAACATGGTGTGAGCATGCGCCAAGTCAACCCAAATAAAGCATCAAAGGAGAATACCACTATACTATGCTTTAATATGCTAAAACAACGCATGATTCATCCAAGGCACATTAAGCAATCTCAATTGTTTATAACAAGTCATGATACAACAAAGAATACTAGGCATAAAGCCAAAACAAAATCAAGCATGGCATGACAAAGCATAGGCCACAGTAAAAAACGAGCTCTTTTTACCACATAAGCATGAACTTTCCTACTCTTTTCCAAACCAAACCAAACTATTTGCAAACCAATGTATGAAAGAGGGGGACCAACCAATTTATTCAGAAAACTAAGCAAACAAAAGCAAACGAAAACAAAAAAGAAGACGCTCCAAGAAAACACAACTATGCATGAAACAATAAAAATGAAGCGTTTGGAAGAAACCTGAGATTTTTATTGATGAAGAAGGGGATGCCTTGGGCATCCCCAAGCTTTGACGCTTGTACTTATTGGATATTTCTTGGGGTGACACGCGTGGCATCCCCAAGCTTGAGCTTTAGTCCATCCTTCATCTCATTACTCATTCCTTCCATACACCTGAAATTTTTCCTTCATACAAAACTTCACACAATCTCATTAGCAACATTAGTGCACTTAAGATAAATAAGTCTTAAAGTTCAGTTCCAACACAAAATAAACTTCCATTAGAAAACTAGCTACTGTAGAACTTCCCTCAAAAAGCTCAATTCCCCAAAAGAACTCAAGAAGGAACCAACAAGAAGCAAATGCAGAAAATGGCAGAAATCTCTCAAAACAGACCAGCAGGTAAAGACGAATTTTTTCGAAGACCTTCTGTTGCTCAAATCAAAAAGTGTTGAACTAACGAAAGTTAGATAACAACCTGGGGCAGAAGCACAAAAATTACAGCTCAATCCGACATACAGAGCTCTCTCAGGAATTTTTACGGTGAAGCACAAGAATCTGTTTTGGGACAGCAACTTTCCCAATCATTACTTCACTCTCATTAGAGGTTACTCTTGGCACAAAAAGCAAATAAAAAGGATAAGGAGAGGTTATTACAGAGGTAATAACTTCGAAGACTCATCTCAAACTCTTGGGTTATCTCCCAACAAGTACTTTTCTTTAACGCCTTTAAGTTAGGCATAAGAAGCAAAGAAAGAATCAAGTGTTCTCAAATGAAGAAGCATTAAGACCAAATTTTGTTTTCATAGGAGAAGCAAAAGAAATCTTTTCTCCCTTTTTAGGGAAGTGTTCTATACCTTTCTTGAGTGGGAGTTGATATTTAATGGTGCCTTCCTTCATATCAATGATGGCACCAACAGTTCTAAGAAAAGGTCTTCCCAAAGTAATAGGACAAGAAGCATTGTTTTCAACATCCAAAACATAGAAATCAACGGGGACATAAGAATCGTTAACCATAATAAGAACATCATTAAGACTCCCCATGAGTTTCTTTTTAGCATTATCATCAAGTGGGACATTCAAATAGCAATCTTCAAGAGGAGGCAAATCAAGCATATCATAAATCCTTCTAGGCATAATAGAAACACTTCTATCAAGATCACATAAAGCTTTGAAATCAAAGTCATTCATTTTCATATTAATGATGGGTTCCCAACCATCTTCTTGTTTTATAGGAATAGAAGCTTTATGTTTCATCTTTTCTTCTTTAATCTTTATGAGAGCATCAGTAATGTGTTTTGTAAAAGCCATGTTCATAGCACTAGCATTAGGACTTTTAGGAAGCTTTTGTAGGAACTTAATAACTTCAGAGATGTTGCAACCATCAAGATCAAAATCAAATTTATCATCTAAAGTAGTAGAACTATTGTTAGCCTCAAGACTAGTGGTAGTGATAGTAGAAACACTAATGTTTCTAGCAATTTCATCTTCTCTTTCCCACTTAGCATGTAATTCAGCTAATAGTCTAACATTTTCATCAATTCTTACTTGTATAGCATTAGTAGCTGCAAAGGGATTGTCATTAGTTTCAGGTTTAGCAGCCATTTTATTAATCAATGAAGATTGAGCTTCAGACAAAGATGATATATTTCTTTCAGCATTAGAGAGTTTCAATTGTAAACTAGGTATTTCCCTATTTAGACTCTCAAGTTGATGGCTAATGTTCTTCAAGATGGTGGATTGTTCCTCCATAGTTTTAGTATATAGTTTATTTTGCTCATATTGCATTTGCATGAAGTTTTTAGTGGCTCTTTCAACTTCTAAAATTCTTCCTTCACTAGGTAATTTAGGTTTACCATTATAGCCATAAGTATTACTAGGAGGGTAGGGCCTATAATTGTTGTTACCAAAATTGTTCCTATAAGCATTATTACCATAACCATTGTTGCCAAAATTATTATTTGTTATGAATTTCACATCAACTTGCTCTTCTTGAGCAACCAAAGTGGCTAAAGGAACATTATTTGGTTCAATATGGGCTTTCCCATTAACAAGCATGGATATAATAATATCAATCCTATCACTCAAGGAGGAGGTTTCTTCAACAGAATTTACCTTCTTACCTTGTGGAGCTCTCCTAGTATGCCATTCAGAATAATTAACCATCATATTGTCCAAAAGTTTTGCTGCAGCACCCAAAGTGATGGTCATAAAGGTACCTCCAGCAGCTGAATCCAATAGGTTCCTTGAAGAATAGTTCAATCCTGCATAAACAGTTTGGATGATCATCCAAGCAGTCAGTCCATGAGTGGGACAATTCTTTACCAAAGATTTCATTCTTTCCCAAGCTTGAGCAACATGCTCATTATCAAGTTGTTTAAACTTCATTATTTCACTTCTCATGGATATAATCTTAGCAGGAGGATAGTATTTTCCAATAAAAGCATCTTTGCACTTAGTCCAAGAATCAATACTATTCCTAGTTAAGGAATTCAACCATTCTTTAGCTTTTCCTCTCAAAGAGAAAGGAAACAATTTCAGTTTAATAATATCACCATCTATATCCCTATGCTTTTGCATCTCACAAAGTTCAACAAAGTTATTTAGATGGGAAGCAGCATCTTCATTACCAATACCAGAAAATTGTTCTCTCATAACAAGATTGAGCAAAGTAGGTTTTATCTCAAAGAAAGTATTTTCAGCCACAAGTGGAGCAATAGGTGTGCTCATAAAATCATTGTTGTTGGTGCTAGTGAAGTCACACAACTTAGTGTTTTCAAGGGTAGTCATTTTTTTGGGTTTTCAAATAAGAAAGCAAACTTGTAAAACTAATTTTTTTTGTGTTTTTTGAAGAACAAAACAAGCAAACAAAGAAAAAAGAAACTAAGCAAAACAAAAATAACAAAGTAAAGAGATTGGTTATGAGGGACTCCCCTTGTGAAGATGTCCTTGACCCCCCGGCAACAGCGCCAGAAAAATCTTTGCTGGCTCGTGGTTGATGTAGAGATCGTTGGGAACCCCAAGAGGAAGGTATGATGAGAACAACAACAAGTTTTCCCTCAGTTATGAGACCAAGGTTTAATCGAACCAGTAGGAGCAAGGAAACACCCCAAAAGTGTTACTAGCTGAGATTTGGCAGGGCGCACTACCGGTGCTAGTAGCAACGTGGAGACCTGCACAACACAACCACAGAACTTTGTCCCCAACTTGCGATGAGGTTGTCAATCTCACCGTGTTTTGCGGAAAACAAAGGATTAAATGTATCGAATGGAAAGAAGTAAAAGTTTGCAGAAAGTAAACACAAAGCAGTAAAAGATTATAGATTGTATGTAAAGTAAAGGACCGGGATCCATAGTTCACTAGAGGTGGCTCTCCTTAGATAGATAACATGCTGGGTGAACAAATTACAGCGGGGCAATTGACAAACACCGAGAAAGCAATACATGCATATACTAATCATATTGACTCCTCTGAGACTTGATTGGGCATTACAACATAATACATAGACCGCCATCCAACTACATCTATGACTAATAATCCACCTTCAGGTTATCATCCGAACCCCCTCCAGTATTAAGTTGCAAGCAACAGATTATTGCTTTACGAACTGCGTGTAAAGTAAACAATACAATTGTTCTATGAACAAAGGATCATTGTTTTCTCCCTAGTAGCAATAGCACATCTAGTACCTTAGAGATTTATGTCACTTCCCCAGATTACCAGAGGCATGAACCCACTATGGAGCATAAATACTAACTCTTGGAGTTGCTAGCATCTACTTGGCCAAGATAGCTACTAACAATGGAAAGCATGCAAGATCTCAAATAACAAAGACATGATAGAATCAATAATCTGTGGCATCCCGCTAAAACCACTACCAGAAAATCGCTGTGTTTTTGTGTTGCGCATCATCATGACCGCATGCGCATGTCATCATGCCACATTGCATTTGAGCATCGTCATGTCATCATGCATTTGTTTGTCTAAAACTATTTTCTAAAAGCCTAGTTTTGTTTTCTAAAATATCCCCCGTCTTTATTCCAATTAAAACCCTAGTCTTTTTCAAATCTTTTATTTGTCTACAATCTATTTACCAAAACCCCTCTAAAAATAAAACAAATAAAATAAAAGTTTTAATGGGGGAGGCAGCCGCCGGCCAGGCCCGAAAGCCCAGCCAGCAGCCACCTACCACCCTACCAGAAAACCCTAACCCTAACCATCTCCCCACCCTGCCGCCTCTCTCTCTCTCCTCACACGCCCAGCCGCCAGCCTCACCCCACCGACCCGTCCGCAAACATGCAGACGCGTTGCACGCAACACCCGCTTCCCTGGCTGCACTCACGTGCCAGGCCCCCTAGGCCATGTCGCCACCGCCACCCATCGCCATCCAACCACACCCGCCACCCAGCCGTCCTACCCCATCCGCTGCCAACCACCACAGCACCACCCCGGTCGCACCACACCTGATGGACACACGCGCACCAATCCCACCCCAGCCCGACCACCCCGATCCCCGCGCCTGTAACCCTCCCCGATCGCACGCATCCCTAGGCCTATCGCCACCTACCGCCCCTCCCTCCACATCTCCTCATCGCCCCGTTCCCCTGGTCCATTCACCCCACCAACCGCGCCTCCCCCCACGTGGCCCCACCCCGCGACCCTCGTTCTCCACCGCCGCCGCAAGCGCCTGCCCCTCCTCAGCTAGCTCGCCACCTGCGCCTGCCGCCGCTGCCAGCGGGCTCTGCCCCGAGCTCTCCTCCGACCGGCGCCCCCGCTCCCCTCCCCTCCTCGCCTCAAGCCCGCTGCCACCCTCGCCCCGTCCTCGGAGATGCGCGCCGCTGACAAGAGCTCGCCCGCCTCCACCGAAGACCGAGCCCCGTGACAAGCCACAGTCGGCAGGCCCTGCTCCGTCTCCACATCAGCGCCGGCCTGCCCCTGCGACCCTCCTCTCGGCCTCCCTCGCAGAGCTCCACCTCGCCCTGCCGACCCGCGCGGCCGCCTCGCGGGCTCTCTCTCCCGCGAGCCCTTCTCCGCCCTGAGTGTGTCTGCCCTGCCAAGGCTTTGCCGACCGGGGCTCTGCCTCCTCAATGCTGCGTCAGACCGCTTCACCCGAGCTCCTCGCCGTGCCCACCGCGCCTCCCTGCAGCACGCACGCCAGCAGCTGCTGGCCTTGCAACGAACCGTCAACGCCCTGCAGTCAACGCCCAGTTCTAACAAGGTGTTTGAGGACAAGTCTACTCGGGATATATTGCCTCGTAGTACATTGATCTTCATCTGCGTTTTATTCATGTGTCATGCGCTCGCGTCCTGACGATGTGAGGTACCTATGATGGCAAGTGCCCCTCCATCCACGTCTCCTCATCGCCACGCTCCCCTGGTCCATTCACCCCACCAACCGCGCCTCCCCCCTCGCGTGGCCCCACCCCGCGACCCTCGTTCTCCACCGCTACCGCAAGCGCCTGCCCCTCCTCAGCTAGCTTGCCACCTGCGCCTGCTGCCGCCGCCAGCGGGCTCTGCCCCACGCTCTCCTCCGACCGGCACCCCCGCTCCCCTCCCCTCCTCGCCTCAAGCCCGCAGCCACCCTCGCCCCGTCCTCGGAGATGCGCGTCGCCGACAGGAGCTCTCCCACCTCCGCCGAAGACCGAGCCCCGCGACAAGCCACAGCTGGCAGGCCTTGCTCCGCCTCCACATCAGTGTTGGCCCGCCCCTGCGACCCTCCTCTCGGCCTCCCTCACAGAGCTCCACCTCGCCCTGCCGACCCGCGCGGCCGCCTCGCGGGCTCCCTCTCCTGCGGCCATTCTCCGCCCTGAGTGTGTCTGCCCCGCCAAGGCCTTGCCGACCGGGGCTCTGCCTCCTCAATGCCGCGTCGGGCCGCTTCACCCGAGCTCCTCGCCGTGCCCACCTCGCCTCCCTGCAGCACGCGCGCTAGCAGCTGCTGGCCTTGCAACGAACCGCCAACGCCCTGCAGTCAACACCTAGTTCTAACATGGTGTTTGAGGACAAGTCTACTCGGGATATATTGCCTCGTAGTACTTTGATCTTCATCTGCGTTTTATCCATGTGTCATGCACTCGCGTCCTGACGATGTGAGGTACCTATGATGGCAAGTGCCCCCCTAAGATCTGTCCGGATGATCTACGAGTGGGTTGTGGCATGGATGATGTCCGTGTGAAGATGTGTGATGCCACCTGAAGAGTATCCTAGCCCGCGAAGCTCTTCGTCCCCAGTTTTTGCCAAGATCTTCCGAAGACCAACAATACAAACCCGAGATCGTCAACGATGACAAGATCACGTACATGGATCCGAAGACCCTATTCCCGGAGGCAAAGCCCGATCCCGGTGATCCGAAGGCCACGCCAAGACCCGAACCTGAAGACCGCCAAGCTCGCCACCGGAACGCCAAGTTCTTCATCCCGGATGCCATGACCGTCTACACGGACACCGAGCATCAAGATCTCCTTCACGGAAAACCGCAAGACCTCCTTCCTGGACTCGAAGACCACGGATGCGACAAGATCTACTTCCGTTGTCCGAGACCGATTACGTCGAACCGTTCCCCCGTCGAACCCTGAGACCCAGACCCGAATCCCCGAAACCCAAGGTCTCCCGAACCCAGATTTGTGAACCTTTATCCTGAGACCCTATTTTATAAATGCTATATATAAAACTTGTTGCATATATTGTTCATGCTCGTATCTCATCATGGGGTTTGGGGGCATTATGTCGATTCATCTAATACTTAAATATGGAGCCTATATGCGGAATATTGTTGTCTTATTCCGGACTCCATTTAAATTTGTGTAGCAAACCGATGCCATGTTTCGCCTTGCTAAGCCAACATTTAAATTGCGGGGTATCTAAATAACTTAAACCGCCTCATTAATTGTCGGGACCCCGGTTCCACTTAATATTTCCTAATTGCACCGCATCTGCATCATATCATAATCATGTCGGATCTTTTGCCGTAGTATTAAATATTGCATCCGGTGTTTCTTCTAGTGTTTGCCTCTTTGCGGATTAGGCCGATGAGTTGATGCGAGTGTCGACAAGTTCTCCGGATATGTACCTCCGGCAGTGTTTCCAGGCGAGCATCTCTCCCCCTTCTACCTATTTTGTATTTATAGTCTTTATTTCCTCCTGTTGATCTATTGCTATCCTTGTCGTGATGCTTTAGTTTCCGTACACCAGTTATATCCCGTGCAGCCTCGGTATTGCCTTGGACACCTCCTATTACCTGTGTTTGGTAGATAGCTGGCCTTGCGAGTCGTAGTTGCTTGCTCAGGTGCGATCTCATGTCGAGAAGTGCCACAGTTGTTGGAATGCTGCCAGATGTTTATGGTGGAGATGATCATGACTCTAAAGACAACTATTAAAATGCTAGATATAACTAATGCAGAGGCATCGGTGGGCAAGAGATGTTGTTTGGTTCTTCCACGCTCACTTGTGTCCCGTAGGACCCCGAGTAGTTGATACCTGTTCCTTGACTATTCGCACTATCCACATCCGGGAGGCCTTATGGACCCCCCTGAGCTAGAGCTTGATTCATTTCTATTTCTTGGGCCCACAAAGTAGTTTGGGGCTTTATTACTATCCTGTACCTATGCCATGATTTACTGCTTTATTTAAGATTGTGCGTGGAGCACCTGTACTGTTTAGGATTGCAGAGTGTTTTCGCGGTATCGACAAACCCAGTCACACTTTCGGGTTCCCAGTCGTTTACAGCCATTGACGCAAACCTTGGGTCCGTCTCGGAGTCAGCCAACTTCGTTGCGGGTAGCTTAATGGGGTGCCCCCCTAAAATATTTATGAATCCTGTGATTGCTTTGTCGTGAAAGCCTCGTTGGGTTTTGAGTTGGTTTTTCCGAGGTTGATCGAGTGTGTGTTGCTATTTGTGCACCCCTGCAGGGTAAAACTTTCTGAAAGCCGTGTCCGCGGTTATAGACGACTTGGAGCACAGTATCTCGATCATAGACAAGCATAACTAAAGTAGTGCTATAAATTTGACTTAACATATCTGACTAGTAATCAGCTTCACTATAACGGAATGGATATTAAAAATGCCAACCACTGGTGGATCTGTGGTGATCCGTGACATGCTATATCTTCCTAGTAAGTATTGCAAGTCCAATGGAATGAGATAAAAGTTCCATCAACTGTTGGGTTTTGGGATTCCTCTAGACAATTATATCTGACTAGTAAATGTTCCAACTACAACGGAATGGTGATTAAAACTGGCCACTACATATGCTGCCAGAATGACTCATGCTATCTATATCTGATTAGTAAGTGCTGCAACTATAACGGAATGAGTAAAATTGCCAACTGTGTGAGTTCCTCGGTCCGACTTCCTCGTTTGGTCTCGAGGGGGAAATACCAGGATGGGTTTGTTTGGTGTTAGTATCAGGTTGGATCTGAATAGGTCTTTCTTATCCCTCTCTGATAACCGCCAGTTGTATCGAGTCTCTATAGGATGTTAGTGGCACTGCGCTGCCGCTTCAGCCCACCATACCTATGTAGGCGAGAGCCGCCGAATTCTAGCCTCGCCATGTACTGGCCTCAGTACTGACGCTCCTCTTTTTCCTTTGCCCTTTGTCGGCACCCCTTTTGTTTTAGCACGTTTGAGTTTGACGTCGTTAATAGGGTTACCCTTCCGGCTTGGCCTGGGCAGGGTTATGGACGCCATTGGTTTTTCTTCAGGGCTCTTAGCCCCATTTGCATCTTGTCCGTACTCGGACGCTGTAACGTTTTCAAGGTGATTTGGATCTTTGTATTGTATATCTGTATTCTTGACTCGTTGAGTCGCTGTTGTATATATATCTGTTCTGTGGGTCCCATCGAGGACTGTTGTGTAATGGTATTACTTCGTTTTCCACCCGCACGAAAGTGCCTGGTGGACGTCCTTGAATCGTTTCTATGCGGTTTTAGCGGAAAGGGCTAAAACATGCATAGGGCCGATTCGAGGGTGTTACATAATCAATCTGAAATAGCATCTCAATATCCATCGGATCCCCGCAAACACAACATGTATGGATTACAAATAGATGATCTTGATCATGAACGGAGCTCACAAGATCTAAACATGAAAGCACAAAGGAGGAGAAACCAGCCATCTAGCTACTACATGGATCCGTAGTCCAAGGATGAACTACTCACGCATCACACCGGAGGCTTGCATGGTGATGAAGAAGGCCTCCAGGGTGAATTCCCCTCTCCGGCAGGGTGCCGGGAAGAGCTTCAGATCCCTCCCGATCTAGGGATGGAGATGACGGCGGCTACAGACTCTTTCGTGGATTTTTGATCGGGTACTTAGGGTTTTCGTCCCGAGGGCAACTTATAGGCGGAAGGAGAGGCCGAGGGGGTGCAGGGAGCCACCACACCACCCCTGGCACGGGCCAGGCCTGGCCGCGTGGCCAGGTGGTGTGGCCGGCCCCTGGCCCCTCTTTGTCTCGTATTCTGGCACTTGATCCCTTTCGGAAAAATAGGCACTTTGGCTTTCGTCCCGTCCAATTCTGAGAATATTCATTTTCTGACTTTCCTAGAACCAAAAAAAGCAGAAAATGGGCAGCTGGCACTGTGGCTCTTGTTAATAGGTTAGTCCAAGAAATCATATGAAAAGTACTCCAAAGTTGGAACAAAACACAAGAAAGTGGATAAAACTAAGCATGGAACATCAAAAATTATAGATACATTTGCAATGTATCAACCACTCTCTGCCATGTCTCCCGGGTTATCCTAATCCCGTCACTGCAAATAAGGTCCCCAATTTTTTCGTCATACTCACTCCCATGCCCAAGGAACCAATTTCTTGCCCTTAGATCCCATTCTTCGCGTATTGGTTCTGGAGTGATCCCTTTAGCAAGCAGCTCACTCTCTTTAGCATCCCACTTTGGCATGGCAGTCACATAGCCCCCTAGCCCCAGGTGATGGTGATATTTCTTCATCGCGGCATTTTTCTTGTTTTTTACGACTTTTCCATAGCAGGTTCTGACTCCTTGTACTTCACAAATGCATCCTAGTTAGCCTGCTGCTTTGTTAGATAGCATTCGAATTTAGGAGGAATCTTCGTCTTCTGATACTTTTCCATAATGCTTTCTTCCAGTTCTTGAATAGTTTGGCCATCTTCGTAAGAGTCCACTCCTTGACTTTCTTCCACAATGCAGCTATGTCTGTTGGAGATATGCCCTAGAGGCAATAATAAATATAGTTATTATTATATCTTTGTGTTTATGATAAATGTTTGCATTCATGCTATAATAGTATTAACAAGGAAATCATTAATACTTGTGTGAATTGTAAACTTAATTTGAAGTCCCTAGTATAGCCTCTATACTTCACTAGCTTGTTGGTTGATTGATGATGTGGTTTCTTTGTCATGAACATTGAGATGTTATCAACAACAAGATCATATCGTTAGGAGAATGATATGGTGGACATACTCCTATAGATAAGCGTAGCATAAAGATCAAGTCATTTCAATAGTTCAATTGCTATATGCTTTCTGATACATAGTAACCTAATTCCTTCGACCATGAGATCATGCATATCACCTTTACTGGATGGATGCTTTGATGTCATCAAACACCACACCGTAACAGGGTGGCTATAAAGGTGGTATTGAGTGTTCGGAAAGTATTGGTTGAAACACATGGATCAAGAGTGGGATTTGTCCATCCACATGACGGATAGATATTCTCTGGGCCCTCTCGGTGAAATGTCATCCAATTAGCTTGCAAGCATGTGACTGGGTCACAAGGGATCACATATCACGGGAACGAGAAAAGAGTACTTATCAGTAACGAGGTTGAACTAGGTATGCAGAGATACCGAAGATCATAACCTCGGATAAGTAACATATCGTGAGACAAAGGGAAATTGGTATCGTATGTAAGTGGTTCATTCGATCGCAAAGTAATCGTAGAAATATGTGGGAGCCATATGAATTTCCAGATTCCTCTATTGGTTATTGTTCGGAGAAGTGTCTCGATCATGTCTGCATAATTCACGAACCGTAGGGAGACACACTTAAGGATTCGACGTTGTTTGAGTAGTTATGGTATTATGAGAAAGAGACCGAATGTTGTTCGGAGTCTCGGATGGGATCCGGGATATCACGAGGTGATCCGGAATGGTCCGGAGAATAAGATTCATATAAGGAAAGTCCCGTTTCGGAGTTCGGGAATGATTCCGGTGTTTTCATCGGGAACATTCTAGAAGGTCCCGGAATGTCCGGCACTCCGGGAGGGAAGGGGTACATGAATGTGTCATTGCATGTTGGAATGATTGCATCATGTACTAAGTGTTCTCGCTGTCCGAAATAAAGGGTTAATTCAAATCCTAATTGAAAAAGTCAAACTGCCAGTTTTCGGTCAAACTGCCAGTTTTCGGAAAGAGGAGAAAGAGGAGGAGAGGTGGAGGCCGAGTTGGAGGAGGGTTCCTCCCCTTGGCCGGCGCACCTCCCAAGGCCGAGTTGGGGAGGAACTCCTCCCCTTGGCCGCCGGCCCTCCCACCTATAAAGGGAGGGGCAGGGCTCCCCTCTCTACACAACACTACTAGTTCCTACCCTCTAAACTAAACCCTAGATCTAAAACCCCGGTTTAGAGCTATTTTGGTTTAGAGCCTTCTAATTGGTTTAGAGCCCTCTAATTGGTGTGTCTAATTACTAGACCACTAATAGCCTCTCTCATAAGCTCCACCATACTCGCACCGGCTTAAGGCGAAGCCCTGCGGGATCTCCCCTCTACTTCCGGTACCACGCCGTTGTGCTGCCGGAATCGCGAGGAGAGTGCTACAACCTCCGCTGCCTGCTGGAACAAGGGAGAGGAAGGTCTTCGTCGAGTACCGAACGTGTGACCGACTGCGGGGGCGCTGCTGGAACGTGGCGCCGGAAGGATCGTCTACACGATCTTGAGATCGGAAAGAGTACGACTACATCACCCACGAGAATCTGCTCTCGTTAAACACTTTGGAATCTTCGAGGGTGAGTTATTCCATCGACTCGTTGCTACAATCTAGTAGATAGATCTTGGCTTGTTTGTTTGTATGCGATAGAAAATTTTTGTTTTCCATGCTACGAACCCCTACAGTGGTATCAGAGCCGTGTCTATATGTAGATCTGTTGCACGAGTAGAACACAATGGTCATTGTGGGCGTTGATGCTTTTATTGTAGATTGCTTTTTGTGTACTTTGCATCTTGCGGTATGTTGGGATGAAGCGGCCCGGGCTAACCTTACATGACATCGTTCATGAGACTTGCTCCACGCTTAACATGCAACTTGTATTGCATAAGTGGCTTTGCGGGTGCCTGTTTCTCCTAGCATAGTAAAGATCCAATTTACAACGGGTAATCAACAATGCTAGTATCAATGTTGTGGTTCTTGTTCGTAGGTTAGAACGACACTTATGGAAAGCCCCAAACCACGTAAAATATGCAAAGAAAGTAGAAGCGTCTAACTTTGTTTTGCAGGGGTGTGCAGTGATGTGATATGGCCATGATTGTGATTATATTTGATGTATGCAATGTTCCTTATTGTAAGTTGGCAACCGGCAGGAGCCATATGGTTGTCTTTAATTTCTGTTAAGACCTGCGTGTCTATTCAAAATAGTTGTAATAGTTGAAGCTGGTGGACGACAACCATGAAGAAGCGTCATTGACCTTGATGCTATGCCGGTGATGATGGAGATCATATTCGTGCTTGAAGATGGAGATCGGAAGCACAAAGAAGAAAGGCCATATCATATCACATATTATGAATTGCATGTGATGTTAATCCTTTATGCATCTTGTATTGCTTAGTAGACGACGGTAGCATTATAAGATGATCCCTCATGCACATAAATTTCAAGTTCTGAAGTGTTCACCCTTAGTATGCACCGTTGCCAAAGCTTGTTGCTTCGAAGCACCACGTGATGATCGGGTGTCTTTGATTCCGCGGGTGAATACAACGTAAGCAAGCCAGATTTGCTTATGCGGTAACTAAGGTTTGATCTTGACGAGCCTAGCATGTACAGACATGGCCTCAGGAACACGGATCGCCGAAAGGCAAAGCATGAATCATATAGTAGATATGATGAACATGATGATTGTTCGCCATTAAAACTATATCGGCTCTCGTGATGATCGGTGTTGATATAGTAGTTTTGGTTCGTGTGATCACTAAAACAATGTGAGGGATGTTGTTTTGAGTGGGAGTTCACCTAGTTTAATTTCATTAATTAATTTGAGCTCAATTTGTCATAAACTTAG
Source organism: Avena sativa (assembly GCA_916181665.1). Lineage (NCBI taxonomy): Eukaryota > Viridiplantae > Streptophyta > Magnoliopsida > Poales > Poaceae > Avena > Avena sativa. The sequence continues at coordinate 2,308,892 of OV702292.1, read as the reverse complement.
TCTAAACTATTGCAAATATGTTGTAGATCAATGGCAGCCCCTACCATCAATTTTAATGCGTTCCTAGAGAAAGAAAAGTTGAAAAACAATGGAAGCAACTTCGCGGATTGGTTCCGCAATTTGAGGATTGTCCTCACAGCTGGTAATTTGACCTATGTGCTGGATGCACCGCTAGGTGACCCACCTGCAGCTGATGCTACCGATGAAGTAAAGAATGTTTACCTCGCTCGGAAGAATCAGTACTCCATAGTTCAGTGTGCTATCTTGTATGGTTTAGAATCGGAGCTTCAGAAAAGGTTTGAAGAGTCAGATCCATATGATATTGTCGAGGATCTCAAATTAATTTTTGAGACTCATGCGGCAATTGAAAGTTATGAAGCTTCTGAAAAGTTCTTTAACTGCAAGATGGAAGAGGGTAGCTCCGTCAGTGAGCATGTGCTTAAGATGTCTGGGCACGCAAATAAACTTCAAAGTTTGGGTATAGTGATTCCTAATACTTTGGGAGTTTACCGCATCCTCCAATCACTACCACCAAGTTACAAGAACTTTGTGATGAACTACAACATGCAGAACATGAACAAAGAGTTGCCAGAACTATTTGCTATGTTAAAATCTGCAGAAGTGGAGATCAAGAAAGAGCACCAAGTGTTGATGGTCAATAAGACCACCAAATTCAAGAAAGGCAAGTCTAAGCAAAAGGGACACTTCAAGAAGGGTGGTAAGAAAGTTACCATGCCAACGAAGAAGACCAAGGCTGGACCTAAGCCTGAAACTGAGTGCTTTTACTGCAAGGGAGAAGGTCACTGGAAGCGGAATTGCCCAAAGTACTTGGCGGATTTGAAGAACGGCAACATCAAGAAGAAAGGTATATTTGATATACATGTTATTGATGTGTATCTCACTAGTATTCGTAGTAGTGCCTGGGTATTTGATACTGGTTCGGTTGCTCATATTTGTAACTCGAAACAGGAGCTGCAGAATAAACGGAAGCTAGCGAAGAACGAGGTGTCGATGCGTGTGGGAAACGGATCAAAGGTTGATGTGATCGCGGTCGGCACGCTACCTCTTCATCTACCATCGGGATTAGTTTTATACTTAAATAATTGTTATTTGGTGCCTGCGTTGAGCATGAACATTATATCGGGATCTTGTTTATTGCGAGACGGTTACTTGTTTAAATCAGAGAATAATGGTTGTTCGATTTATATGAGTAATATGTTTTACGCACATGCACCTTTGATAGATGGTCTATTCTTATTGAATCTCGATAGTAGAAATACACATCTTAATAACATTGAAGCTAAACGTTTGAAATCAAGCGATAATTCGACCTATATGTGGCACTGTCGTCTTGGTCACATTGGAGTGAAACGTATGAAGAAACTCCATTCCGATGGACTTCTTGAATCACTTGATTTTGAATCACTTGAAAGATGCGAAGCATGTCTGATGGGTAAAATGACTAAGACTCCATTTTCTGGTATAATGGAGCGAGCTACGGACTTATTGGAAATCATACATACCGATGTGTGTGGTCCAATGAGTGTAGCATCGCGCGGTGGTTATCGTTATTTTCTTACCTTCACGGATGATTTGAGTAGATATGGGTATATCTATTTCATGAAACATAAGTCCGAAACTTTCGAGAAGTTTAAGGAGTTTCAAAGTGAGGTAGAGAATCAACGTAACAAGAAGATTAAATTTCTACGTTCTGATCGTGGAGGTGAATATCTAAGTTACGAGTTTGGCGAGCATTTAAAGAAGTGCGGAATACTTTCACAATTGACACCGCCGGGAACACCACAGCGTAATGGTGTGTCCGAACGTCGTAATCGAACTCTCTTAGATATGGTTCGTTCTATGATGTCACTTACAGATTTACCGCTATCATTTTGGGGTTATGCATTAGAAACAGCCGCATTCACTTTAAATAGGGCACCATCTAAATCCGTTGAAACGACACCGTATGAATTATGGTTTGGGAAGAAACCTAAATTGTCGTTCCTTAAAGTTTGGGGATGCGAAGCCTATGTAAAGAAGTTACAGCCGGACAAGCTTGAACCCAAAGCGGAAAAATACGTCTTCATAGGATACCCAAAGGAAACTATTGGGTATACCTTCTATCATAGATCCGAAGGCAAAATCTTCGTTGCCAAGAATGGATCCTTTCTAGAGAAGGAATTTCTCTCGAAAGAAGTGACTGGAAGGAAAGTAGAACTCGACGAGGTTGTCGAACCTTCTCTCGAAATTGCGAGTAGCGCAGCACCGGAAGAAGTTCCTGTGGTGCCTGCACCAATAAGAGAGGAAGCTAATGATGATGATCATGAAACTTCGGTTGAAGTTGCTACAGAGCCTCGGAGGTCAACGAGAACTCGTACCACTCCAGATTGGTATGATTCCGTTATGAATGTCATGTTGGTGGACAACACCGATGACCCCGAGACATATGAGGAAGCGATGATGAGCCCAGATTCCAATAAATGGCAAGAAGCCATGAAATCCGAGATTGGATCCATGTACGAAAACCAAGTATGGACTTTGGTGGACTTACCGGATGGCCGGAAGGCTGTCGAGAACAAATGGATTTTCAAGAAGAAAACAGATGCTGATGGTAATGTTACTGTCTATAAAGCTCGACTTGTCGCAAAAGGGTTTCGACAAATTCAAGGAGTTGACTACGATGAGACTTTCTCACCAGTAGCGAAGCTAAAGTCTGTGAGGATTATGTTAGCAATCGCTGCATATTATGATTATGAGATATGGCAGATGGATGTCAAAACAGCATTCCTCAATGGAGACATTGATGAAGAGTTGTATATGATGCAACCCAAAGGTTTTGTCGATCCTAAAGATGCTAACAAGGTATGCAAGCTTCAACGGTCCATCTATGGATTGAAGCAAGCATCCCGAAGTTGGAATCAACGTTTTGATAAGGTAATCAAAAGTTTTGGTTTTATACAAACTTATGGAGAAGCTTGTATTTACAAGAAAATGAGTGGGAGCTCTGTAGCATTCTTAATACTGTATGTGGATGACATATTGTTGATTGGGAATGATGTAGACCTTCTTAATAGTGTCAAGGAATATTTGAATAATAGTTTTTCAATGAAGGATCTTGGCGAAGCAGCTTACATATTAGGCATAAAGATTTATAGAGATAGATCGAAACGCCAAATATCATTGTCACAAAGTACATATTTGGACAAAGTTCTAAAGAGGTTTGGAATGGAAGATAGCAAGAAAGGGTTCTTGCCCATGTTGCCCAATACGACCTTGAGTAAAACTCAAAGTCCGACATCGGCAGAAGATAGAGAAAGGATGAGTAAGACTCCCTATGCCTCAGCCATAGGATCTCTAATGTATGCCATGCTATGTACTAGACCCGACATTGCATATGCTGTTAGTTTAACTAGCAGATATCAAAGTGATCCAGGAGTGGATCATTGGACAGCGGTCAAAAACATCCTTAAGTACTTGAGAAGAACTAAGGATATGGTTCTTTCTTATGGAGGTGATGAACAGCTCGTTGTTAATGGTTACACCGATGCTAGTTGGAACACTGATCCGGATGATTCTAAATCACAATCTGGATACGTATTTATTTTGAATGGTGCAGCAGTTAGCTGGAGGAGTGCAAAGCAAAGCGTTGTGGCGAGATCTTCAACTGAATCGGAATACATGGCTGCTTCGGAGGCTTCACAAGAAGCGATATGGATGAAAGAGTTCATTACAGAGCTGGGTGTGGTTCCTAGTGCGCTGGACCCAATGTCTATCTACTGTGATAACATGGGCGCCATAGCCAATGCGCAAGAACCAAGGTCACACAAGAAGCTGAAGCATATCAAGCTACGTTTTCACGCTATTCGAGAACATATCCAGGATGGGGATATAAAGATTTGCAAAGTACACACAGATCTGAATGTGGCGGATCCGTTGACTAAACCTCTCCCGAGGGCAAAACATGACCAACACCAAACTGCCATGGGTGTTCGGTATATTACCATGTAATCTAGATTAGATGACTCTAGTGCAAGTGGGAGACTGTTGGAGATATGCCCTAGAGGCAATAATAAATATAGTTATTATTATATCTTTGTGTTTATGATAAATGTTTGCATTCATGCTATAATAGTATTAACAAGGAAATCATTAATACTTGTGTGAATTGTAAACTTAATTTGAAGTCCCTAGTATAGCCTCTATACTTCACTAGCTTGTTGGTTGATTGATGATGTGGTTTCTTTGTCATGAACATTGAGATGTTATCAACAACAAGATCATATCGTTAGGAGAATGATATGGTGGACATACTCCTATAGATAAGCGTAGCATAAAGATCAAGTCATTTCAATAGTTCAATTGCTATATGCTTTCTGATACATAGTAACCTAATTCCTTCGACCATGAGATCATGCATATCACCTTTACTGGATGGATGCTTTGATGTCATCAAACACCACACCGTAACAGGGTGGCTATAAAGGTGGTATTGAGTGTTCGGAAAGTATTGGTTGAAACACATGGATCAAGAGTGGGATTTGTCCATCCACATGACGGATAGATATTCTCTGGGCCCTCTCGGTGAAATGTCATCCAATTAGCTTGCAAGCATGTGACTGGGTCACAAGGGATCACATATCACGGGAACGAGAAAAGAGTACTTATCAGTAACGAGGTTGAACTAGGTATGCAGAGATACCGAAGATCATAACCTCGGATAAGTAACATATCGTGAGACAAAGGGAAATTGGTATCGTATGTAAGTGGTTCATTCGATCGCAAAGTAATCGTAGAAATATGTGGGAGCCATATGAATTTCCAGATTCCTCTATTGGTTATTGTTCGGAGAAGTGTCTCGATCATGTCTGCATAATTCACGAACCGTAGGGAGACACACTTAAGGATTCGACGTTGTTTGAGTAGTTATGGTATTATGAGAAAGAGACCGAATGTTGTTCGGAGTCTCGGATGGGATCCGGGATATCACGAGGTGATCCGGAATGGTCCGGAGAATAAGATTCATATAAGGAAAGTCCCGTTTCGGAGTTCGGGAATGATTCCGGTGTTTTCATCGGGAACATTCTAGAAGGTCCCGGAATGTCCGGCACTCCGGGAGGGAAGGGGTACATGAATGTGTCATTGCATGTTGGAATGATTGCATCATGTACTAAGTGTTCTCGCTGTCCGAAATAAAGGGTTAATTCAAATCCTAATTGAAAAAGTCAAACTGCCAGTTTTCGGTCAAACTGCCAGTTTTCGGAAAGAGGAGAAAGAGGAGGAGAGGTGGAGGCCGAGTTGGAGGAGGGTTCCTCCCCTTGGCCGGCGCACCTCCCAAGGCCGAGTTGGGGAGGAACTCCTCCCCTTGGCCGCCGGCCCTCCCACCTATAAAGGGAGGGGCAGGGCTCCCCTCTCTACACAACACTACTAGTTCCTACCCTCTAAACTAAACCCTAGATCTAAAACCCCGGTTTAGAGCTATTTTGGTTTAGAGCCTTCTAATTGGTTTAGAGCCCTCTAATTGGTGTGTCTAATTACTAGACCACTAATAGCCTCTCTCATAAGCTCCACCATACTCGCACCGGCTTAAGGCGAAGCCCTGCGGGATCTCCCCTCTACTTCCGGTACCACGCCGTTGTGCTGCCGGAATCGCGAGGAGAGTGCTACAACCTCCGCTGCCTGCTGGAACAAGGGAGAGGAAGGTCTTCGTCGAGTACCGAACGTGTGACCGACTGCGGGGGCGCTGCTGGAACGTGGCGCCGGAAGGATCGTCTACACGATCTTGAGATCGGAAAGAGTACGACTACATCACCCACGAGAATCTGCTCTCGTTAAACACTTTGGAATCTTCGAGGGTGAGTTATTCCATCGACTCGTTGCTACAATCTAGTAGATAGATCTTGGCTTGTTTGTTTGTATGCGATAGAAAATTTTTGTTTTCCATGCTACGAACCCCTACAATGTCGGCATCATCCACACATTCTGGCAGGGTGAAATGTGTCATGAGGTCATTCCAAAGACCCTCTTTGTACCTGTCGGCGGCATACTCACCCTCTTTCGCCCCTTTGGTCTTATTCCACTCTCGAACGGTGATCGGGATGCGATCCCTAACCATAACTCCACATTATTGTTTAAATACAGTTTTAGCCTTTTCGGGTTCCAACAGTTCACCCCGTGGTGATACCACCGTAATTGTATAACGCGTAGATGCGTCTAACTTTTTGGCCAGGCCTCGTTTGGAATTTTTTTGCTCGATGTGGAGGCCTAAGAGAAGAAACATTCGTCAATTTATATATATATAACTCAATTAATGCATCTACTAATCACAGGACTTCATATATATACCTCACCGGACTTCATATATATACCTCACCGGACTTCGTTAAGGTTCCACCGAGGCCGTCGGCTTCTCCATCAACGAAGCCATCGGCTTCTCCCTGATCATTTCGGTCGACCTTCTCACCCTCATCGGAGGGGTTCAGATACATCGACGGAGATTCGGGTGGATCAACATGGGGGCCGTCGTTGATCATATCCTCGAGAATTTCTTCTTGTGCTAGGTCTCTGCGCATTGGACTAGGTGGATCCATAGTTTCTACAAAATGCAAGATGCACACAATATTATTTCCTATATACAAATATTTCCTATATACAAAAATATATTTCATATATACAAAAAGTCTGGGGGCCCATGAGCGCTACCACCCTAAACCTAAGTCCGGGGGCCCGCGAGCACTACCAACCTAACCCTAAGTCCGGGGGCCCGCGAGCACTACCACCCTAACCCTAAGTCCGGGGGCCCGTGAGCACTACCACCCTAACCCTAAGTCCGGGGCCCGCGAGCAGTACCACCCTAACCCTAAGTCCGGGGGCCCACGAGCACCACCACCCTAACCCTAAGTGCGGGGGCCCGTGAGCACCACCACCCTAACCCTAAGTGCGGGGGCCCGCGAGCACTACCACCCTAACCCTAAGTCCGGGGGCCCGCGAGCACCACCACCCTAACCCTAAGTGCGGGGGCCCGTGAGCACTACCACCCTAACCCTAAGTCCGGGGGCCCGCGAGCACCACCACCCTAACCCTAAATGCTAATATTACAATATACTAATATAATGCAATATACTACTATTACAATATACTACTATAATATTACAACTATATACACTACAAAATAATATTATAATTTACTACTATAATGCAATATACTACTAAAAAATTACAACTATATACACTACAAAATAATATTACACTACTAAATAATATTACAACTATACACTACTAAATAATATTACACACAAAATAATATTACACTACAAAATAAAATTACAACTATATACACTACTATTATACTACTAACTAATATTAGATTTAACTATATACTACAAAATAAAAAAATGGAAAAAACAGAGAACTTGGTCGGGGGCGCCACCCCGGCCACATCGCCCGCACCGTCGCTGCGCCGCCGAGTAGCCGTGTAGCCGGACGAGGGAGCGAAGGGGAGGGGGGCCGGCCTGCTCGCCTACAGTGGCCGGCGCCACCGTGCCGCCGCATAGCCAGACGGGGGAGCGAAGGGGAGGGGGCGGGGTACCTCTGGCCGGGGCGCGCGCGACGGTTGGAGTGGTGGCGGCGGTTGGGGGCGGTGGCGGCTGGAGTGAGTGGCGGCGGCGGTTGGGGTGGTGGCGGCCGGAGAGAATCGGGAAGCCTACCGGCGTCAGGTCGTCCTCGCGCGTGGGGGTGCTCTGCGTGGGGAGAAGTAGGGGCGCGCCAATATATATGTGGGGGACCTTTAGTCCAGGTCCGTATATCGCACCGGGACTAAAGGGTCTTTAGTCCCGGTGCGTTATACGGACCGTGACTAAGGGTTCCCTCCTTTAGTCCCTGTGCGTGCCACCCATCGGGACTAAAGTGTTTTCGGCACCACCCAATGCCCACGCGCAGACGCCACACACCGGGACTAAAGGTCTTTTTTTCAAAAATTTCACCCCAGGGGCGCGCCTTTAAAATAATTCAATTAGCATATTTTTTAAACATTTGAATTATACAGTTTTTGCATACTAATGAATTTGAGAAAACTTTCAACATGAAAAGTTCTTGAATTTGAATAAGTAATCCAAATCTATTTTCTGTTTTATAAAATAATTATTCTAACTAGTGAAACTAATAACCATTTTGCCATTTTGAATTTAAAAATGCATTAACTATTATATTTTGCACATTTTTGAATCTCACTAAATTTTTAACATAAAAAATGCTTGAATTTGAATAAGATATTCAAAACCATTTTCTGTTTTATAAAATAATTATTCTAACTAGTCAAACTATTAACCATTTTGCCATTTTCATGTGATTCCGACGCATGTCCGGGAAGGGGGTCACACCTGGGGCCTACACATGGCACCTACCAACCTTGCACCACTCTCACACACATATCCTAGGGGTACATGCAAGTTTTCATGTGATTCCGACGCTCCGGTGGTCTTCCTCCGGCGAAACCCTAGACCAGGGGCCCCGAATCGTGTACCCCTATAGCTTTCTCCGTACGAGGGTAGCGCGTTGGACCTTTCTATTTGTTTTTATTTGTTTAGGACATATTACATGGAGAGAAAATGTTGGGCTAACTTTGCCACATTCTAGGCCCCGGTTGTCCCACGGCGGGAGTTTCCACGTACAGATCCAGGATTTCACTAAGTGTTAACGTATGTCTGAGAAGGGGGTCACACCTGGGGCCTACACATGGCACCTACCAACTTTGCACCACGGTAACACACATATCCTAGGGGCACATGCATGTTTTTCATGTGATTCCGACGCTCCGGTGGTCTTCCTCCGGCGAAACCCTAGACCGGGGGCCCCAGATGGTCTACCCCTATAGCTTTCTCTGTACGAGGGTAGCGCACTGGACCTTTCTATTTGTTTTGGTTTGTTTAGGACATATGTACATGGAGAGAAAATGTTGGGCCAACTTTGCCACATTCTAGGCCCTGGTCGTCCCGCGGCGGGAGTTTCCACGTACAGATCCAGGATTTCACTAAGTGTTAACGCATGTCCGAGAAGGGGGTCACACCTGGGGCCTACACATGGCACCTACCAACCTTGCACCACTCACACACACATATCCTAGGGGCACATGCAAGTTTTCATGAGATTCCGACGATCAGGTGGTCTTCCTCCGGCGAAACCCTAGACCGGGGACCCTAGATCGTCTACCCCTATAGCTTTCTCCGTACGAGGGTAAAGTGGTGGACCTTTCTATTTTTTTGGTTTGTTTAGGACATATGTACATGCAGAGCAAATGTTGGGCCAACTTTGCCACATTCTAGGCCCCGGTTGTCCCGCGGCGGGAGTTTCCACATACAGATCCAGGATTTCACTAAGTGTTAACGCATGTCCGAGAAGGGGGTCACACCGGGGGCCTACACATGGCACCTACCAACCTTGCACCACTCTCACACACATATCCTAGGGGCACATGCAAGTTTTCATGTGCTTCCGACGCTTCGGTGGTCTTCCTCCGGCGAAACCCTAGGCCGGGGTCCCCGGATCGTCTACCCCTATAGCTTTCTCCGTACGAGGGTAACGCGGTTGACCTTTCTATTCGTTTTGGTTTGTTTAGGACATATTTACATGGAGAGCAAATGTTGGGCCAACTTTGCCACATTCTAGGCCCCGGTTGTCCTGCGGCGGGAGTTTCCACGTACAGATCCAGGATTTGACTAAGTGTTAACGCATGTCCGAGAAGGGGGCACACCTGGGGCCTACACATGGCACCTACAAACCTTGCACCACTCTCACACACATATCCTAGGGGCACATGCAAGTTTACATGCGATTTCGACGCTCTGGTGGTCTTCCTCCAGCGAAACCCTAGACCGTGGGCCCCGGATCGTCTACCCCTATAGCTTTCTTCGTACGAGGGTAGCGCGGTTTACCTTTCTATTTGTTTTGGTTTGTTTAGGACATATGTACATGGAGAGAAAATGTTGGGCCAACTTTGCCACATTCTAGGCCCCGGTTGTCCCGTGGCGGGAGTTTCCACGTACAGATCCAGGATTTCACTAAGTGTTAACGCATGTCCGAGAAGGGGGTCACACCTGGGGCCTACACATGGCACCTACCAACCTTGCACCACTCTCACACACATATTCTAGGGGCACATGCAAGTTTACATGTGATTCTGACGCTCCGATGGTCTTCCTCCGGCGAAACCCTAGACCGGGGGCCCCGGATCGTCTACCCCTATAGCTTTCTTCGTACAAGGGTAGCGCGGTTTACCTTTCTATTTGTTTTGGTTTGTTTAGGACATATGTACATGGAGAGCAAATGTTGGGCCAACTTTGCCACATTCTAGGCCCCGGTTGTCCCGTGGCGGGAGTTTCCACGTACAGATCCAGGATTTCACTAAGTGTTAATGCATGTCCGAGAAGGGGGTCACACCTGGGGCCTACACATGGCACCTACCAACCTTGCACCACTCTCACACACATATTCTAGGGGCACATGCAAGTTTTCATGTGATTCTGACGCTCTGATGGTCTTCCTCCGGCGAAACCCTAGACCGGGGGCTAGTGGCTCGTGGTTGATGTAGAGCTCGTTGGGAACCCCAAGAGGAAGGTATGGTGAGCACAGCAGCAAGTTTTCCCTCAGTTATGAAACCAAGGTTAAATCGAACCAGTAGGAGCAAGGAAACACCCCAAAGGTGTTACTAGCTGAGCTTTGGCAAGGCGCACTACCGGTGCTAGTAGCAACGTGGAGGCCAGCACAACACAACCACAGAACTTTGTCCCCAACTTGCGATGAGGTTGTCAATCTCACCGTGTTTTGCGGAAAACAAAGGATTAAACGTATCGAATGGAAAGAAGTAAAAGTTTGTAGAAAGTAAACACAAAGCAGTAAAAGATTGTAGATTGTATGTAAAGTAAAGGACCGGGATCCATAGTTCACTAGAGGTGGCTCTCCTTAGATAGATAACATGCTGGGTGAACAAATTACAGCGGGGCAATTGAAAAACACCGAGAAAGCAATACATGCATATACTAATCATCTTGACTCCTCTGAGACTTGATTGGGCATTAGAACATAATACATAGACCGCCATCCAACTACATCTATGACTAATAATCCACCTTCAGGTTATCATCCGAACCCCCTCCAGTATTAAGTTGCAAGCAACAGATTATTGCTTTATGAACTGCGTGTAAAGTAAACAATACAATTGTTCTATGAACAAAGGATCGTTGTTTTCTCCCTAGTAGCAACAGCACATCTAGTACCTTAGAGATTTCTGTCACTTCCCCAGATTACCAGAGGCATGAACCCACTATCGAGCATAAATACTAACTCTTGGAGTTGCTAGCATCTACTTGGCCAAGATAGCTACTAACAACGGAAAGCATGCAAGATCTCAAATAACAAAGACATGATAGAATCAATAATCAATCTAAAATAGCATCTCAATATCCATCGGATCCCCGCAAACACAACATGTATGGATTACAAATAGATGATCTTGATCATGAACGGAGCTCACAAGATCTAAACATGAAAGCACAAAGGAGGAGAAACCAACCATCTAGCTACTACATGGATCCGTAGTCCAAGGATGAACTACTCACGCATCACATCGGAGGCTTGCATGGTGATGAAGAAGGCCTCCAGGGTGAATTCCCCTCTCCGGCAGGGTGCCAGGAAGAGCTTCAGATCCCTCCTGATCTAGGGATGGAGATGACGGCGGCTATAGACTCTTTCATGGATTTTTGATCGGGTCCTTAGGGTTTTCTTCCGAGAGCAACTTATAGGCGGAAGGAGAGGCCGAGGGGGTGCCGGGAGCCACCACAGCACCCCCTAGCGTGGGCCAGGCCTGGCCGCACGGCCATGTGGTGTGGCCGGCCCCTGGCCCCTCTCGGTCTCGTATTCTGGCACTTGATCCCTTCCGGAAAAATAGGCACTTTGGCTTTTGTCCCATCCAATTCCGAGAATATTCATTTTCTGACTTTCCTGGAACCAAAAACATCAGAAAACAGGCAGCTGGCACTATGGCTCTTGTTAATAGGTTAGTCCAAGAAATCATATGAAAAGTACTCCAAAGTTGGAACAAAACACAAGAAAGTGGATAAAACTAAGCATGGAACATCAAAAATTATAGATACATTTGCAATGTATCAACATCCCCAAGCTTAACTCCTGGTCGTCCTCGAGTAGGTAAGTGATAAAAAGAAATAATTTTTGAGGTGACATGCACCATCAAAGATTTGATCAAAGTATTTGCAAAACATTCAAAGCTGGGATCATAGTACTTCAATCATAACATGAAAGACAAAATTCTAGCAATAAGCAAAGAAACTATGATGCAACATGAAAAGGCACAAACAAAAGATTCATGAATAACAATGCTTTGCAAGACGTTTGTTTGTTTCACATAAAGAAAACATAGCATAAAAGTATTCAGCTTGTCCCTCAATAGAGTAGCAAATATAAATGCATAGGACACCTTCAAAGTTCATAAGAGTTACTAGATACAATAGTTTAAAACAAGCAATATCAAGTTATGCATCAATCAACTAGTCTTGGGACAATGCACATAGAACTAAGAATGGCCACTATGCTCTCAAAGTAGGTGCATAAAGATAGAAGGTGGAGAATCAATAAAATGGTGGAAGAAAGGCCTTTTGTAAAAGGAAGTAGGGATTCAAGTCTCATAAAGAGCTTCCAAAAATTATGGTACTTAATAGCTTTCAGCTCTCATTGCCCCTATCATAAGCATCTTGAAGTGATTAAGGTTAAAGTGAACAAACTATGGTGTACATGCTTGCCGAAGTATAAGTCAAAAATCTCATGTCCCTTGTATACGAGGGCCGCTCCTCATGCTTCTCAAGTTTAGTCACCGGTAAGTTCTTGTCATTGTAAGTACATGTGTATCATTGAGAACCGCCAACGGGGTACTCCTTGCCCGATGATACGGAAGAATCCCCATATAAAAATGACAAGGCAAGCAGACAACGAGCATCTCAGCATTCTTCTTATTTACCATGGGAATATGGTGCTTTTTTCTCTCTTTCCTCTTTTCGTAGTATCTCTTTTCTTTTCCTTTTTCTCTTTTCTCAATATAGGACTCTTTTTTTATAAGAAGAATGCTTCATAGACAGCTCATTATGGTTACGCTGCAGGTTTCCACCATGTCAGCATGGATTAGACCAGCGGCCCAGGTGTTTCTCGAACACATATACATAACTCCATGGACTCTACAAGCTCCCCTTTCATTTCACACTGACGACATCCATATACAAAAGAGCATGATATCAACTAGGTACAAGTACCAAGTGCAATGTTGAAAGCGTTCCCCATGAAAGCATGGTTCTGCTAATTCCCAACAAATAAGTGCAAGCATATACAACATAGAAGACACAATGGTTCAAGTTTATTAAGGGCAAGTAAAGTAAAGTGTGCCATCAAGTTCGTGAGAGCTTTAATCACTAGTTTTCTCATAACAAGTAGAAGGTAAAAAAAAGCATGAATATACTTGGAATAGCATAAGCTAGTAGGTAGGTATGGTGGACTCTTTGGAATAACTTGTTTTAGGGAGTTGGATGCATGAGTGGAACTCATACTTGGTTGTGGGGGCTAGCAAAAGACTGGGAGCGACAAACTAAGAGAGAAATAATGGCCATAATCATGCAGAGCGACAAAACATCATTGATCAAAGCATAAAGTGATACTACAAGTTGAAAACTAAAGGATCATAAAGGCTATGGTGACTTGAGATAGTCATAAGTCAACCCAAATAAAGAATCAAAGGGGAATACCACTATACTATGCTTTAATATGCTAAAACAACGCATGATTCATCCAAGGCACATTAAGCAATCTCAATTGTTTATAACAAGTCATGCTACAACAAAGAATACTAAGCATAAAGCCAAAACAATATCAAGCATGGCATGACAAAGCATAGGCCACAGTCAAAAACGAGCTCTTTTTACCACATAAGCATGAACTTTCCTACTCTTTTCCAAACCTAACCAAACTAAATGCAATCCAAAGTGTGAAAGAGGGGGTCCAACCAACTTATTCAGAAAACTAAGCAAACCAAAGAAAACGAAAACCAAAACAAAAACGAAAAAGAAGACGCTCCAAGAAAAACACAATTGTGCATGAAACAATAAAAATGAAGTGTTTGGAAGAAACCTGGAATTTTTATTGATGAAGAAGGGGATGCCTTGGGCATCCCCAAGCTTTGACGCTTGTACTTCTTGGATATTTCTTGGGGTGACACGTGTGGCATCCCCAAGCGTGAGCTTTAGTCCATCCTTTATCTCATTACTCGTTCCTTCCATACACCTGAAAATTTTCCTTCATACAAAACTTCACACAATCTCATTAGCAACATTAGTGCATTTAAGATAAATAAGTCTCAAGGTTCAGTTCTAACACCAAATAAACTTCCATTAGAACACTAGCTACTGTAGCACTTCCCTCAAAGCTCAATTCCCCAAAAGAACTCAAGAAGGAACCAACAAGAAGCAAATGCAGAAAATGGCAGAAATCTGTCAAAACAGACCAGCAGGTAAAGACGAATTTTTTCGAAGACCTTCTGTTGCTCAAATCAAAAAGTGTTGAACTAACTAAACTTATATAACAACCTGGGGCAGAAGCACAAAACATTACGGCTCAATCCAACGTACAGAGCTCTCTCAGGAATTTTTACGGTGAAGCACAGAAATCTGTTTCGGGACAGCAACTTTCCCAATCATTACTTCAATCTCATTAGAGGTTACTCTTGGCACAAAAAGCAAATAAAAAGGATAATGAGAGGTTATTATAGAGGTAATAACTTCCAAGACTCATCTAAAACTCTTGGGTTATCTCCCAACAAGTACTTTTCTTTAACGCCTTTAAGTTAGGCATAAGAAGCAAAAAAAGAATCAAGTGTTCTCAAATGAAGAAGCATTAAGACCAAATTTTGTTTTCATAGGAGAAGCAAAAGAAATCTTTTCTCTCTTTTTAGGGAAGTGTTCTATACCTTTCTTGAGTGGGAGTTGATATTTAATGGTGCCCTCCTTCATATCAATGATTGCACCAACAGTTCTAAGAAAAGGTCTTCCCAAAGTAATAGGACAAGAAGCATTGTATTCAACATCCAAAACATAGAAATCAACGGGGACATAGGAATCATTAACCATAATAAGAACATCATTAAGACTCCCCATGAGTTTCTTTTTAGCATTAGCATCAAGTGGGACACTCAAATAGCAATCTTCAAGAGGAGGCAAATCAAGCATATCATAAATTCTTCTAGGCATAATAGAAACACTACTATCAAGATCACACAAAGCTTTGAAATAAAAGTCATTCACTTTCATATTAATGATGGGTTCCCAACCATCTTCTTGCTTTATAGGAATAGAAGCTTTATGTTTCATCTTTTCTTCCTTAATCTTTATGAGAGCATCGGTAATGTGTTTTGTAAAAGCCATGTTCATAGCACTAGCATTAGGACTTTTAGCAAGCTTTTGTAGGAACTTAATAACTTCAGAGATGTTGCAACCATCAAGATCAAAATCAACTTTATCATCTAAAGTAGTAGCACTATTAGTAGCCTCAACACTAGTGGTGGTGATAGTAGAAACACTAATGTTTCTAGCAATTTCATCTTCTCTTTCCCACTTAGCATGTAATTCAGCTAATAGTCTAACATTTTCATCAATTCTTACTTGTATGGCATTAGTAGATGCAAAGGGATTGTCATTAGTTTCAGGTTTAGCAGCCATTTTATTCAAAGAAGATTGAGCTTCAGCCAAAGATGCTATATTTCTTTCAGCATTAGAGAGTTTTTCCTCAATAGTTTTATTGAAAGCAGTTTGTTTACTAATAAACTCTTTAAGCATAACTTCAAGTTCAGAGGGAGCACTCTTATTATTGTTGTAAGAATTTCCATAAGCATTACCATTGTTGGGAGGATATGGCTTATAATTGTTCTTACCAAAATTGTTCCTATAAGCATTATTACCATAAGCATTGTTGCCAAAATTATTATTTCTTATGAAGTTCACATCAACTTGCTCTTCTTGAGCAACCAAAGAGGCTAAAGGAACATTATTTGGATCAATATGGGCTTTCCCATTAACAAGCATGGACATAATAATATCAATCTTATCACTCAAGGAGGAGGTTTCTTCAACAGAATTTACCTTCTTACCTTGTGGAGCTCTCTCAGTATGCCATTCAGAATTATTAACCATCATATTGTCCAAAAGTTTTGTTGCAGCACCCAAAGTGATGGTCATAAAGGTACCTCCAGCAGCTGAATCCAATAGGTTCCTTGAAGAATAGTTCAATCCTGCATAAAAAGTTTGGATGATCATCCAAGCAGTCAGTCCATGAGTGGGACAATTCTTAACCAAAGATTTCATTCTTTCCCAAGCTTGAGCAACATGCTCATTATCAAGTTGTTTAAACTTCATTATTTCACTTCTCATGGATATAATCTTAGCAGGAGGATAGTATTTTCCAATAAAAGCATCTTTGCACTTAGTCCAAGAATCAATACTATCCTTAGTTAAGGAATTCAACCATTCTTTAGCTTTTCCTCTCAAAGAGAAAGGAAATAATTTCAGTTTAATAATATCACCATCTATATCCCTATGCTTTTGCATCTCACAAAGTTCAACAAAGTTATTTAGATGGGAAGCAGCATCTTCATTACCAATACCAGAAAATTGTTCTCTCATAACAAGATTGAGCAAAGCAGGTTTTATCTCAAAGAAAGTATTTTCAGCCACAGGTGGAGCAATAGGTGTGCTCATAAAATCATTGTTGTTGGTGCTAGTGAAGTCACACAACTTAGTGTTTTCAAGAGTAGTCATTTTTTTGGGTTTTCAAATAAGAAAGCAGCCATCTAGATACTACATGGATCCGTAGTCCAAGGATAAACTACTCACGCATCACACCGGAGGCTTGCATGGTGATGAAGAAGGCCTCCAGGGTGAATTCCCCTCTCCGGTAGGGTGCCGAGAAGAGCTTCAGATCCCTCCCAATCTAGGGATGGAGATGACGGCGGCTACAAACTCTTTCGTGGATTTTTGATCGGGTCCTTAGGGTTTTCATCCCGAGGGCAACTTATAGGCGGAAGGAGAGGCCGAGGGGGTGCCGGGAGCCACCGCACCACCCCCTGGCGCGGGCCAGGCCTGGCCGCACGGCCAAGTGGTGTGGCCGGCCCCTGGCCCCTCTCCGTCTCGTATTCTGGCACTTGATCCCTTTCGGAAAAATAGGCACTTTGGCTTTTGTCCCGTCCAATTCCGAGAATATTCATTTTCTGACTTTCCTGGAACCAAAAACAGCAGAAAACAGGCAGCTGGCACTGTCGCTCTTGTTAATAGGTTAGTCCAAGAAATCATATGAAAAGTACTCCAAAGTTGGAAAAAAACACAAGAAAGTGGATAAAACCAAGCATGGAACATCAAAAATTATAGATACATTTGCAATGTATCAGGGGCCCCGGATCGCCTACCCCTATAGCTTTCTCCATACGAGGGTAGCGCAGTGGACCTTTCTATTTGTTTAGGACACATGGAGAGGAAATGTTGGGCCAACTTTGACACATTCTAGGCCCCGGTTGTCCCGCGGCAGGAGTTTCCACGTACAGATCCAGGATTTCACTAAGTGTTAACGCATTTCCGAGAAGGGGGTCACACCTGGGGCCTACACATGGCACCTATCAACCTTGCACCACTGTAACACACATATCCCAGTGGCACATGCAAGTTTTCATGTGATTCCGACGCTCCGGTGGTCTTCCTCCAGCGAAACCCTAGACCGGGGGCCCCAGATCGTCTACCCCTGTAGCTTTCTCCGTACGAGGGTAGCGCGGTGGACCTTTCTATTTGTTTTGGTTTGTTTAGGACATATGTACATGGAGAGCAAATGTTGGGCCAACTTTGCCACATTATAGGCCCCGGTTGTCCCGCGGTGGGAGTTTCCACGTACAGATCCAGGATTTCACTAAGTGTTAACGCATGTCCGAGAAGGGGGTCACACCTGGGGCCTACACATGTCACCTACCAACCTTGCACCACTCTCACACGCATATCCTAGGGGCACATATTGTGCATGCATATGCATCATGGGATGGAGAACAATGTTGTAGGAGGAAGTTTTCCTTTTCGTCGCACGGAAAAGCCATTTTCTATTTTCGGAGCGCAAAAATCAGGACATTTTGTGAAGCAACACCAAATGTTCAATCCAAAAATGTTCAATTCCCTAGATTTATGTCTCAAATAAAAGGTTTAATACATTACATAGATTTATGTCTCAAATAAAAGGTTTAATTAATACATTATTGCACATCACCCACATCTAGTGTTGTGGTTTTCTTCTGCACCGTAGCCATGGAGAATCTTCATCATTTAACAGGATGCTTGGGTCAGTTTTCACTTTGAATGGCGGAATTTCATGAAACTTATTGTAATCTTCTGACATGTCTGTCTTGTCATCCACTCCCATGATGTTTCTTTTCCCTGAAAGAACTATATGGCGCTTTAGCTCATCGTATTCTATATTCTTTTGCTTATCTTTCCTTTTTCTCGGTTTGGTAGACATGTCCTTCACATAGAAAACCTGAGCCATATCGTTGGCTAGGACGAATGGTTCATCCATGTACGCAAGATTGTTGAGATCCACTGTTGTCATGCCGTACTTTTGGTCTACATGTACCCCTCCTCTTGTCAGCTTGACCCATTTGCACCGAAACAAAGGGACCTTAAAAGTAGGTCCATAGTCAAGTTCCCATATCTCCTCTATGTACCCATAATATGTGTCCTTCTACCCATTTTCATCTGTTGCATCAAAGCGGACACCACTGTTTTGGTTGGTGCTCTTTTTATCTTGGGCCATCGTGTAAAATGTATTCTCATTTATCTCGTACCCTTGGAAAGTACATATAGTTGAAGATGGTAACCTGGCCAACAAGTACAAATGATCTCCAACAGTGGTGTTATTCATGAGATGTGTCTGCAACCAACTGCCGAAATTCTTCTCGTGTTCCCCTTTAATCAAGGAGTCAGGCTTCCCCGGGTTTTCGGAGCGTAGAATATTCTTGTGTTTCTCGATATACAGAGCCACCACGGTGGAATTGTGTAGAACTATGTAGTTTGCTTGAGTGAAAGAATTCCCGTCCCTACATACCATTAATTTCGTTCATAGTGTGCCTTTTCCAGTTAGCCTCCCCTCATACCGAGATTCAGGAACACCAATCGGCTTAAGGTCGGGAAGAAAGTCAACACAAAACTCAATGACCTCCTCTGTTCCATAGCCCTTGGAGATGCTTCCTTCTGGCCTAGCACGGTTATGAACATATTTCTTTAAGACTCCCATGAACCTCTCGAAGGGGAACATATTGTGTAGAAACACAGGACCGAGAATTCTAATCTCTTCGACTAGGTGAACTAGGAGGTGCGTCATAATATTGAAGAAGGATGGCAGGAACAACAACTCAAAGCTGACCAGACATTGGACCACATCAAACTGTAACCCTGATAGACTTTCTTGATCGATTACCTTCTGAGAAATTGCATTGAGGAATGCACATACCTTCACAATGGCTAGTCGAACATTTTCTGGTAGAATTCCCCTCAATGCAACCGGAAGCAATTGCGTCATAAGCACATGGCAGTCATGAGACTTTAGGTGAATTTTTTTCTCTTCCATATTTACTATTCCCTTTATATTCGACGAGAAGCCAGACGGGACCTTGATACTGAAAAGGACTACAAAAAAGATTTCCTTCTCTTCTTTGGTAAGAGTGTAGCTGGCAAGCCCTTGAAACTGCCCGGGATGCTTGCGGTCTCGTCCTTTATGATGTTGTTGGTCCTCCCGTGCTGCCTAGGTATCTTTTGACTTCTCATACAAGCCCAGGAAGCCTAGAATATTCACGCAAAGATTCTTCGTCAGGTGCACCACGTCGATTGCAGAGCGGACCTCGTGCACTTTCCAATAGGGTAGCTCCCAAAATATAGATTTCTTCTTCCACATGGGTGCGTGTCCATCTGCGTCTTTCGGAATGGGTTGTCCTCCAGGACCCTTTCCAAAGATTACATCCAAATCCTTGACCATACCAAATACATCAGCACCAGTACGGGGGACAGGCTTCGTCCGGGCTCCTCCCTTGCCATTGAAATGCTTGCCTTTCTTCCTTAATTGATGACTTGGCGGAAGAAAACGACGATTGTACGGGTACACATTCTTCCTACATTTATCTAGATATATACTTTCAGTCTCATCTAAACAGTGTGTGCATGCATTGTATCCTTTATTCGTCTGTCCTGAAATGTTACTAAGAGCAGGCCAATCATTGATGGTTATGAACAACAACGCTTGTAGGTCAAATTCCTGCTGTTTGTGCTCATCCCACACACGTACACCTGGTTTGGACCACAACTGTAAAAGTTCATCAACTAATGGCCTTAGGTACACATCAATGTCGTTGCCGGGTTGCTTCGGGCCTTGGATGAGCACTGGCATCATAATGAACTTCCGCTTCATGCATAACCAAGGAATAAGGTTGTAGATACATAGAGTCACGGGCCAGGTGCTATGACTGCAGTTCTGCTCCCCAAAAGGATTCATGCCATCGGTACTTAGACCAAACCATCAGTTCCTTGCATCACCAGCAAAGTCCGGGAAGTCCCTCTCGATTTTTCTCCACTGCCGACCATCAGCAGGGTGCCTCAACTTCCCGTCTTTCTTACGGTCTTCCATGTGCCATCGCAACGAACTTTGCATGCTCTTTGTTTCTGAACAAACGTTTCAACCGTGGTATTATAGGAGCATACCACATCACCTTGGCAGGAACCCTCTTCCTAGGTGGCTCGCCCTCAACATCGCCAGGGTCATCTTTTCTGATCTTATACCGCAATGCAGTGCAGACCGGGCATTTATCCATATTCTCATACTTCTCACCACGGTAGAGGATGCAGTCATTAGGGCATGCATGTTTCTTCTGCACGTCTAATCCTAGAGGGCAGACAACCTTCTTTGCTTCGTACATACTGGAGGGAAATTCGTTATTTCTTGGAAGCAGCTTCTTCATTATTACCAGCAACTTTTCAAATCCTGAGTCAGTCACACCGGTCTCTGCCTTCCACTTCAGCAATTCTAGTGTGCTACATAGCTTATTCTGGCCATCTTCACAAGTTGGGTACAATAATTTGTTATGGTCCTGTAACATCTCCTCGAACTACAACCTCTCCTTTTCTGTGTCGCAGTCTCGCTTTGCATCAGAAATGACCCGACCAAGATCATCAGCGGGCTCATCTGGTTCCCGTTCTTCACCCCCTTCTTCTTCATTGTCTTCCATTACGGTATCAGCGTATTCAGGGAACATAGATCGGTAGTTGTCATCATCGTTCTCTTCTTTATCGCCGTCTTCCATCATAACCCCTCTTTCTCCGTGCTTGGTCCAAACATTATAGCCGGACATGAAACCGGACCGAAGCAGGTGACTCTGAATGACTCTTGAGAAAGTGTGAGCCTGCTCATTTTGACATTCAACATATGGACAACACATAAAACCATCCCGCCGCTTGTTTGCCTCGGCCACAAGGCGAAAAGAACGCACGCCTACTCTGTAAGCGTCAGAGCGTCGGTCACCGTACATCCATGGATGGCTCATCTGCATCATACAACCATGCATGAGAAAATAGTGGCTAACCTTTTAGAACACCTGGAAACAAAGATGAGAAAACTTAAGTGTGCCTCTGGCACCTCATATCATGTTTTGTCTTGTGTGAACTCAAGTGACGTCGCTCTAACATGCATTTCACCGAACACCTCTAGTGCATATGAGAAAAAAAATTAGCACAAAGTTATACCCACCTCACACATAGAAAAAAAACAAGAGAGAGTGGAGGGCTGGATGCATATATAGGGCCAGACCATTAGTCTCGGTTTGAGATACAAACCGGGACTAATGGTTCTGCCAGGAGCACGTAGACCCATTAGTCCCGGTTTGTATCTCAAACCGGGACTAGTAGTCCCTTACGGGCCGGTACAAAGTACCTCGGCCTCCTCGGGCCATCTGGTTCGGACCATTAGTCCCGGCCCCAGCCACGGCCGGGACTAGTGGCCCGAACCAAAGGCCCATTTTCTACTAGTATCTCTCGGTGTCCCTCTATATCTATGTTTCTTGGTTGTAGTGTTTACAATTGACGACGGCTACAAACACGGGGGAGGATCTGGTGGTTTGCTTGGCGTACGAGAAGAAGTATACAGAATGTTGTTGGATAATTTTGTAGAATGGCCCAAGTAATAGCAGACTAAGTGTTCTGTTTGTAATTCAGCCACCTTTTGTTTTTAGTGGTCTGAACATACATTAAAGGTTTTTTTTGGGGCGGCCGGGGGGAGGGGGGGGGGGGCTTGTTCAGGGTGAGATAAAAAAAACCTTGGAGAAAACATACCCTGGTCATAATGACCAAATGCTTATTTCTTATCTGATGAGAATGAGGCATTTTGAAAATCAAGCTTACCAAATGAAAATTCAGCTAGATGATTCTTTTTTCTCTACGGGTAATTCAACCGGAACTTTAGGTTCTAGGCGAACTGTTTTACCGGATGGGCATTATGATCTTCTTAGGGTTGGTTCTACTTGATTTTTTCATGGAAGATTTTTCCATGGATTAGTAACACTCTCAGCTCTAAAAAAAAATATAGTGATATCATTTTAAATTATACTCCCTCCGGTCCGCAAATAAGTGTACTTCTAGTATTGTCTTAAATCAAAGGTAGTAAAGTTTGACTAATTTTATAGAAAAACGTAATAATATTTATGACACTAAAATTGTACCACTAGATTTGTTTTTAAATTTAGTTTCATAATATGAAAATTTCATATAATAAATGTTGCTATTGATCTATAAGTTTGGTCGAATTTAATAGAGTTTGACTTAGGCAAAAGCTACAAGTACACTTATTTACACTTATTTGCGGACGGAGGCAGTACTATTTGCGGACCGAGGTAGTACTATGAGGAGTAGAAAAAGTATCCAACCCTAATTAATGTTGTGCTTGGTACAATGAGCCGTGATCTATGAGGTGGTATCGCTTAACATGAGCTCCTACCTGTGTATCCCAGTTGTAATAAAAAAGTAAGTATTTCTCTACATTGAGCGAGGTTGTATACATATGTGGATAAACCATGTCGCCTCCGTTCCAAAATATAGAAGAAATAAGACAAGAAAAACAAACACACACACTAGTCCCAAGTACCAGGGTTTTTATTACTTGTACTAGATAGATTGGACTAGACTAGGTCCGATGCAGTAGTCAAGCAGGATTGCCAACGCGGCGCATAAGAAGGAGAAGTCATGTCGATTAGGCTGGAAGAGGAGGACCGCAGTAGACAGAGAGATGGTGGTAATCCCGGCCGCGAGCACCATCAGCGGCCACAACACCTGCAGCCGTCACGTACGTAAGTAGAGGAATTAAAAATTGGGCACCTCCCCCGGCCCGATGGATCATGGCCGTGTAGTGTAGTAAGTACGTACGTACCCGATCGAGGTTGCCGCGGCGGGGGCGGCGGCGGCGCTGCCTGAAGAGGTCAATGTGGATCATGGCTGTGTACTACACCAGGACGGCGGCGCTGATGGCGAAACCCACGGATGACCTGCAAAGATACTTTGCCGAGGCCAGCAGGAAAAGGAACATGGAGCTAGTCACTAACACGTGCTGCGTGTAGTTCACGAGGTGCGGCGGCGGCGGCGGCGGCGAGATCAGAGGGGAGGAAATTACAAGATCCATGTTTACGTATGGCGGATTCTTAATCAAACCCTAGACGACGAGATCAGGTGCACATAGGGTAGAGATTCCCTGTTATTTATTGACGATGCACGTGATGCCTGGAACATTGATTGAGGTTTCTCCGGCCGACTCCCAGCTAGGAAGTTTGGATCAACATGCTCTCGGATCCAATGGTGTGGCCATCTCTCCTATTGAATTCTTCATTTTCATTTGGTGATTTCTCCTTCATCCCCATCCATCTACAGATCTGTTTTTCTCCCCCGTGTCTTTTTATCACCGAAATGACCAAGCTCAAGTAGCACCCTGTGTTTTCTGGTGACAGCTGCTGGTGAGCTTTTCGAAGCGTCGCATTGGTGCCCACGCGGCGGTGGAAAGGCGCACCACAACTTACCTCTTCCCACACCTTCCACAGCGCTCCTGCCATTACACTGCGATATATACCCTCCTTCACCGCCCTCGTGGACATGCCCGAGCACCACTTCTTCCCCAAAAAACCTGACCACAAGCGTTGACGAGCATGCCATGTCTGAGCATCTACCCCACCGACGAAGCGGCAACCAATGGCTTCGGTCGTCGCTGGCTTCAAGATTGGGAAGCTCACCTCCTCTATGATGCAAGGAGACATGGCAAGGAGACATGACAGGGAGGGGAGGGCTGGCAGGGGAGAGCGAGAGGACGATGGCCCAAGGGGAGGACGAGAGTGGTGCACGATGAATTGGAGTGGTGATGGGAGGACCGGAGCAGTAGAGTGGAGCGGAGCTTGGAGCGACAAAATATGAAAAATCGCACAATAATGGGGAGCACTAATCCTCGAACCTGGGATGCACGCCGTGGACGGTGGAGGTGGCGGGGCCCACCATTCAGAAAACATGCCACGTATGAACCAAACTGGAACCACATATCAGTAAACGAGGCAAGCAGCGACAACTAAGCCAGACTAGAACCACATGTCAGCCAACGAGTGAAACCACATGTCAGTAAATGTGGCAAGCATGCGGCAACTAAGTAGACTAGACCACGTGTCAGCAAATGAGTGAACCCACATGTCAGTAAACGAGAAAAACAGGCGGCAACAAAGCCAGACTGGACCCACATGTCAGGAAACGAATCAACCAGACGACAACTGAGTCAGTCGTAACGGCGGATGGTGGTAGAGGGCAACAAATGGAACCAGGGGCACAGACGTAACGAGTACGCGATTTCTGATTGTGTTGCCACGATTCGATAGATCGTAGTGCTACAGTCATAATATCAGTACGAACTAATACCACAATCATAAATTTTCCAAGAGGAAAAATCCCTATATATCATCTAAAATCACGGAAAATTTTCAGTTTGTTTAGAACCTATGCTGAGCCGGGCCCTGTGCCCAACTATAAAATGGGCTCTACTTCGAACAAGCCATTACGTGCATAATCGATCTATGGAACTCACCGGGTCAAACTGCTGCTCCTAGGCAAGGACGGAGTGAGAGTCCAGACGTTGGTCGGGGGCCGTACTTTGAGAAAGATAGACTAGGAGAATTGTCTACATTTGGGCCTTTTCCATTGCATGTATATATAGATAAATTACAATCCCAACCATAAATAAAAGATCACTAATATTATTCTCCACGATTGACGAGATTGTGTTGTTATGTCATATAATGTGACATAACTGTCTAACACTCCCCCGCAGTCAGAACGGGAGGAGGACGGGCGTTGAGACTGGACTGAGAATCCAGAAATAATGGTGCCGGAACTCCCTTTGTCAAGATGTCGGCAAATTGTCGTGATGAGGGAACATACAATACACAGACTTGGGCCATGGAAACTCTTTGTTTACTAAAAAAGCAAACCACATGGTGTGCCGGATTCAATTTCATGATAATCATCTTGCAAGGAATTTTATTTATGTTTTGCAATTGCATCAATCATTTGTTTTTGTCATGTCCTTTGCCAAATTTATTATGAAAAATGGTGAAGGTTCCATGAGTTTAAGAGCATCTCCAACCGTCCTCCCGAGGGTGTTTTTTCGCATAGAAAAATCCTAGTCGCCCTAGATGCCGAATTTTCGCCAGATCGGGCCCAATATTCATCAGGCGTTCCTAGGCCGAAAGGCGATCAGGGGTGCCGACGGAATAAAAATGGCAGGAATCTTGGTGCCCCGCCTTTGCAACGAGAGAACGCCTGTCGCCGCCCGCTTGCTCGTCTCCTACGTCGTTTTAATGACAGCCGGTGGTGAGCTTTTCGGCGAGTGGTGGACGAAGCGGCTCATTGGTGCCCACGTGGCTGTGTGAATGTGTGCCACGGAGGTAACAGACTACCACGTCGGAATGACACCGGTACCCTGGTGTCTACGGCACCAGAACCCTGGCGCCAGAATCCGGTGACGACGGATGGAGATCACGACGTGAAGGACCATATCACATCGCATTTACCTTCAATGTTATTGTTTGTATATCTTATTGTGTGCTAGTATTATATACTCAACGGTAGCCTAATAAGATGATCCCTATTAAAATTACCAACGATTGTGTTTCCCCTTAGTATGCACCACCAAGAAAGTTCTTCGGTATGAGGCGACCCATGGTACAGGCATGGGTGTCAGACATATCTACGTTCGCATAGAGTGGGTGTAAGCCATGTTGCATAGCGAATACACTAAGGTTGAGTTGGCGAGCCTAGCACGCCATAGAAGCATGGCCTCGGAACACGGATGGTCGAAAGATCAAGCACGAGTCGCATGAATGATGTGACCGACGTTTAGCGTCCACCTTTGAACCCACATTGATGGCCGTGTTAATCGGGGGAGATGTGGCTGATAGGGGTCATGTTATCACTAGGAACCCTTATGGGGATAGGTATTTCTGAGTGGAGTTATTATTAACTCATTTAATTATAAACTTAGTCTAAATTCCTTTTGCAATTGTAAATGTAGAAAAGTTCTCCCCGATGCCACCTTTCCTGTTGACGATTGATTGGTTAGAAGGAGAGAAGCTCAGATTAGATGGATCAAACTTCTCTATATGGGTTGCGCGTCTCCATGTTCTCCTTAGCGAGAATGACGTGGTAGACTACATACTCGACGGGATGGATTTGGATCAGCCCATTGACCTAGAGACCCCAGAGCAGCGGAAAGACCGCTATCTCCGTCGTGAGATGGCCTCCTTCATTTCAGTTACTATGCGTTTCGGAATGGTGGATGAGCTGTGGCCTTTCGTGGGTGATGTCAACCCTCGTTCGGTGATGCTACAGCTTAGGACACATTTTGTGGAACAAGCACGCATATGGGAGCATGAGCTGATGGGAGACTTCCTCTCCATTAATATGGAGGAGAACTCATCACTGGATGACCACTTGGAGCGCATGCATGATGTGTGCATGAGGCCTGCATACTTCCTGGATAGCTGGATGATGGGCTCTTTTGCAAACGGCATTGTGCTGCAGTCACTGCCACCAAGCTACCAAGAACAAGTCAGGACTTGCATTATGAGGAGCGACGCGGAATCAATGGAGTTCCACCGGTTCGTGACACATCTCAGGAATGTGTTGGTTGAACCAGATGCCGCTCAGGTCATCGATGAAAAAGGTATATATTTGATATACAATTTTATAAATGTTATAATCTTGCAAACACATTTGCAGTGTTAAGTATATTTGATACTTGTTCTGTTTTCCTGAAAATAGGTCCTTCTGCATGAGAGGTGCTTGCTGGAGAGGAGGTGACATTGCGTGCTGATGGCGAGCATGATGATGATGATGATGATGGCGGCGTTATAGAAGGTAAACCAAAAGGTAAAACTATTGTCGAGCTAGTTGTGTCTTCTCAACTGATAGAAGGTAAGCCCGAAGGTAAGACTATCGCTGAGCTACTCGCATATTACCTTAGTAAGAATAAAGAGGAACAACTTGATCAACCACTTGAATCTCCTGCTTCTGAAAATAACTTTTCACACACAAATAATATACATGCAAATTATATCTCATTCTCTAGTAATGATTCTTATAAGGCTGAAACTGATCATGATTGTTTTGAGGAGGCCTTGTGTGTAGGTAAAAAATTTGTGTACTTTCGAAATGATGAACTAGAGGTGGAACTTTTATGTGAATCTTATGATGCTGCTAATATGATACATGAATCCTCAATGGAGTTGAATGAAAAATGGTATGAAGAATATATTACCGATGGTGACATGACTATAAGAAAAATGAATTACCACGTACCGGAATATGCTGAAAGGTTAAGTTCTTTGGATGAAATAGTATGTACTCGTTGTATGACTATTGGGGTTCGACTTTTCTTTGCAATTCTCTAATACTTATAATCAAACCTTAGTATCCTACAATAATGGTGATGTTACTAGTAAAGTGATGGAGTATGTTATTTTTTAAGGTGCCCATGAGCTGCATAGGAAAACAAAGAACTTATGATAAGTAAATATGATTTTCATTTAGAAATGGCTTATGAAATTTTGTAACATATTGTTGGCTATTTGCAAGAACATCTTAGTGATCATGCACTTGTGAAAAGTAAGAAGAGGTGTGATACCACGACTCCTGAAATTGACCATTTGCATGAGGCACAAGATGAATTGATGGAATATGAGGAACAAGAAGACGAAGATGAGTTAAGTGATCACTCACCTATACCAACTATTCCAAATTCTATTCATATATTTTATACTCATGAGCAGGAATTGATATGTCATATTAAAAATGACAAATCTGTTTACGATGCCTATCTCTCCGATAATTATTCCTAATATGTTGAAACTGAAGATAATTTATCCACGGAGGCCAGGCGCCTAGGTACCCATTTGGAGACCAATAATAATGATAAACTGGATATAGAATCTTGTAGTACTAATGTGTAGTGACAAGAAGAGCACATTACGTATGAAACGTTTGTTGATGATGCTTCCTTTTGTGAGTGGCTTGATATCTCTATAACTGGTGAACTTGCTAACAATTGTGATGAAAGACACCATTTAATTTTTTCCTATTACAAAAGAAAGTTACTACGAAGTGTTGCCCTATCATAATGCAATTAAGGAGGAGTATTATGAATTATATTGTTACGATGCCAACCAAGGTAAAGCATTTGAATTTGTATGTAAGTCTCTAATACTTTTGATGAAGCTATCTATTAAGGCATGCTCACCATACATGACATATCCATCATCACTCGGAATCAACAATTTATTCATCTACCAAACTCGTATGCACCGTAAGCGGCTGCGACATAGACCAAGCTATGATGGTCAGTGCTCCATACCTTTATTGGAGGTAAGAACAAATGCTTCTCTAGAAATATTTTGATGAAATATTATTGGAGCAAATAAAGCTTGGTACTTGGTTTTGAGAAAGCGCTTCCTAGGAGGCAACCCGGAAGTTCGTAGGTGTCTTTCTTAAATTTTGTGTCTTGAGTTTAGGTTCATTCATGTTGCATTGGCACATGTATCTTTACATGATTTTCTATTAGAGTTGGCTTGGGACTAACTTTCAAAAGGTAAAAATTTACGTTGCTAAAATTATGTGGTGCATGCATATCCTAGTTTAAACTTCTCTATAAATATATTTTTATGGAGGGCCGCCCTGCGCCGCCCTAAGCTCCGTGCGAGAGGGATGAGAGGCCTCGTCGCCACCAGCACTGCGCGGGCCTTGCCCGGCCGAGCCATCCGGCGGCGTCGAAGAGAGGAGGGGGAGGGAACCAGTGCGGTCGTGCTAGGGTTTCTCCTGTGACGCTCTCGGGGAGAGTTTCTCTTTCGCTTTTGCATCTCCACACTAATATCACCCTAGTTAGAAGAAGAAATCCAACTAGTTGGCTGGACACAACACCCTTGTTGTTTTCAGCGGTGCATCTGTGCTGCGGTTTATTATTTGGTGTGATAAAAAGATTAGTTTCAAAGTACCGAACATGTCACGTGAGCACAACTACTAGCTTGGTACTAGCAAATTGTAAGAAGAAGGAAATGTTAATAAGAAGAAGAATAAGAAGGAAGTGTTAGGAAAGTGCATATATACGTCACATCTATCCCTAAATCGAAGGAGTGGGTTGTGTCCCTCGCGGACACGTAGAAGAACCCCCCTATACCATAGTTGGGACTCCCTATGGTGAATAAATAAACAGGAAATCCTTATCAAACACAAAAAGTAATCCATACGTAAATTAACATGAAGATTGTAATTTCTTCACCTCTGAGCTCGCCGCCGCCACCGCGGCACCTCGTGATCCACGCGCAGCACGTGTTGTTGACTAGCTCCATGTTCTTTTTCCTGCTGGCCTCCGCCAAGTATTTTTGCAGGAGGTCATCGGTGGGTTTCGCCACCACCGCCGCGCTCTTGGCGTACTTCACGGCCATGCTCCACCTGGAATTGTTCAGGCAGTGCAATCTCGATCAGGTACTGTACGGCCATGCATGATCCATCCGGAGGGAGACAGAGGGGTGCCTACTCTCTCCGGTCCATATTACTAATCTTAACTTTGTCTAGATACAGATGAATCTAGTCTACATGCTTAACTAGATACGGACAAATCTAGACAAAGTTAAGAACACGTTAATTTTTTGATTTCTCTATCTATGTGTTTGTGTTGGGTGCATGCATGCAGGTGATGTGGCCTGTGATGCTGCTGGTGACCGGGATCACGTCCACCTTGGTGTCAACGGCGGTCCTCATCTGCAACCCCCAGCGGGACGACTTGCCCAACATTCTCGCCTTCGCCCTCTTGTGCACCGCCTTGGCAACCGCGCTTTGATCACCGCCACATGATGCATGGGACGTACATCAGTCAGGATACAAAATATGTCAAGATGTGCATCGGACCTAGTCTAGTCCACTCTATCTACAAGTCATAAAAACCCTGCTACTTGGGAGTAGTGGTGTGTGTCGTCTGTTTTTCTTGTTTTAGTTATTCTATATTTTGCAACGGGGAGGCGTCATGGTTTTTCCACATGTTGACACAAGCTCAAAATAGTGAACTGCTTTTCTGTTACCACTTACATACATATAGCTAGGAAATCAGTTTGCCCCCCCCCCCCCCCCCCCTCTCCGCACGAATCTAGAGGCAGCCCCTTGAGAGTCGCCCCCTTTCCCCGAGCCCTCTCTCGACCCTTCTCTGGCGGCGGCGCCGCGGGGATGGGGAAGAGAAATTGGCTTGGCTCCTACCCATAAGTTTAGGTCTTTGGGCGTTCTGCCCGTAGGGTTGGGCTCTTTGCCCGGTAGTCGAGGTGTTTCGCGAGATCTTGGGAGCCTAATCTTGCGAGTTCTAGGGTTCGTCCTGCTCGCCCCGCAGCTCCACTGGTCGGAGTTCGGTGTGGTGGTAGGCGGCACCACCTCCATGAATAAAAACAAGGTTCCGGACCTCCTCTTCCTGCATGGTGAAGCGGCGGTGTCGTTTCCCCTGGCCGGCGGTGGTCACGAGGAGGGGATGTGCGCTGTCGGTGAGATCTGTGCTTCGGAGAGAGGGTCTGTTGGCTCGTACATGCTAGTGCTCAGACGCGGCACTAGGTGGTTCTCGTCCTTCTTCGCTTCTTGGGGCCCATGGTGGGTCAAAGGAAGGAAGGAGAGCGAGACGGGCATCTCCATCAAGCGTCGCTGGCCTCTGTCTTCAGTGTCGACGGCGACCTGTTCCTCCCCCTTCTCTCGGCCTGCCGTGGTGGCGAGTGATGGAAGGGGGGCTGCTCGAAGCGGAAGATGCAACGAATGCCAATTGAAGCTGCGCCCGCGTGCTCTTCTTCGCATTGGTCCATGGGTAGCGGGGCTGCCGGGCCGCTGCCTGTTCTAGCCGAAAGGCGGCCATGGGGTCAAACCTCCATTGGAGGCCCTTCACTGAAGTGAGCTGGAGCTCGACATCCCATATTTGGCAAGTGGTTCGTCCCCGCCAAGTTCGAGATGGCCAGTGGCTTCGCTTCTTCTCCGGATTGTGGGGCGTCATGAGCAAGATACCCCCTAGATCTCGCCGATTCTTTCGGCTTGAGATCGCAGGAGAATGGTGGCAGCGGCGCCCAGGGACTCGATTGTAATTTTAGCTTTAGTCCCGATGTGTTTTTTTGTCTTCTAGAGGCCCCTATCTGTCTTTTCTAGTTTTGCTAGGGTGCTTAGCGCTAGGGGCCTTCTTGCAATTTGTACCTGCCACGTGTATCGTCTTGCAGCTTCTCGGGTCTTCTAGACCCTTTTACTGTTAAAAAAACATATAACTAGGAACTCGTCTTAAACGATACCACCTCATAGTTCACGGTTCCTTGTGCAAGCACGGCATTATTAGGGTTATAAAAAAGTAGATACTTTTTCAACAAGTATTTATAGTGTTATCATTACATATATTTTCGAGAGCTGAGAGTTACTACAATCCACAATAAAAATGTACACACGTAGTTTACCGGCGGGTGGTGGAAAAAATCCGGCTAAGACAATCTTGGTATTTTACGCCCGGGTTTATTCAAAGAAACTTGGATCCAAAATTTTCACATAAGACACAGCAAAGCAGCTCCCCTCGCTCCGGGCTAATTTTTTTAAAATAATATGTTTTTTTAATAATTTCCACGAATAATACACGAATTGAAAGATTTGCAATTCTAGCGCGGTGTCGATATTTGAATAGCCAACCAGTTCTTGTCGGCATTTCAAAAGCCGATAAGTCCTGTCTGCTTTTGAAAAGCTGACTAGTCCCCCTATTCGGTGATAGTTTTGGAAAGAAATAACTTGTATTGATTTAGACAATATTACAACGTTTATATAGAAGAGAGGGCTTGGCCCCTAAACCGACTTAGGCTAGAGTCCTACTCCAATACAAAACAAACTCTAATACCCCCCCCCCCCCCCGGCAGTGTCAACGTCGGGTGCCACGATGTTGAGACTGGAGCGAATGTCGATGAAGGACGAAGGATGTAGTCCTTTGGTAAAAATATCTGCAAACTGTGCACTCGTTGGAACATGTAGAACACGAACTTCTTCAAGAGCAACTTTTTTCCCGAACAAATAAATGTCGATCTCGATGTGCTTGGTACGACGATGTTGCACGGGGTTGGAGGCCATATAGACAGCTGATATGTTGTCACAGTAGACAATAGTGGCATGCTGGACGGGACGCTGAAGTTCCACAAGTAGTTGGCGAATCCAAACTGCTTCAGCAACAGCATGCGCAACCACCATGTATTCCGCTTCAGCCGAAGACCGGGAGACCGTAACCTGCCTTTTCGATGACCAAGGAACAAGATTATCACCCAAATAAACACAAAAGCCGGATGTGGATCGTCGAGTATCTGGACATCCTGCCCAGTCTGCATCAGAATAAACTATCAAGCTTGTTGGGGAGGATGAATTAAGAAGTAGACCATGATCAAGAGTGCCTTTTAAGTATCGAAGAATCTTTTTGACATGAGCGAGATGGGGTAAACTAGGATCATGCATATAGAGACATGCTTGCTGAACAGAATAAGAAATGTCAGGTCTGGTGAGAGTGGCGTATTGCAAAACACCAACAAGACTACGATATAGAGTTGGATCAGGGACAGAATCACCTTCAGCTGAAAGTTTTGAGCCAACATCAGCTGGTGTACGACAAGGTTGATAGCCTATCATGCCTGCTCGGTTTAAGAGATCATAAAGAATGCATTGACGTTGAGAAAGAAATAGAGTAGAAGATGTTCTAGTGGCGGTAACACCGAGAAAATGATGAAGTGATCCTAAATCAGTCATAGAAAATTCTTTGTTGAGAAGAGTAATGATATATTTAAGAAAAGAATCAAAAGAAGCGGTAAGAACAATGTCGTCTACTATAGAAGAAGATATGTTGTGTGAGAGGAAGAATGAAAGATAAAAAGAGATGTATCAGATTTGGAAGGAAGAAAGCCAATAGTTTGAATAAATATAGCAAAACGTTGAAACCAGGCACGAGGAGCTTGTTTGAGACCATACAAAGATTTCTTGAGAATACAGACAAGATTGGGATTAGAGAAATCTTTAAAACCGTATGGTTGTTGGCAATATACAGTTTCATTAAGAGTACCATTAAGAAAAGTATTTTTTACATCAAGTTGATGAATAGACCAGGAAGAGGAGACTTCAAGACTGAGAATAATGCGAATAGTGATGGGCTTAACAACAGGGGAGAAAGTTTCATCAAAGTCAATTCCTTGTTGTTGAGAAAAACCTCTACAAACCCAACGAGCCTTGTACCGAGCCAAAGACCCATCAGAGTTATACTTATGACGAAAAATCCACTTTCCCGAGACAATATTGGCGCCAGATGGTTTAGGAACGAGAGTCCATGTATTATTTTGAATAAGAGCATTGAACTCATCTCGCATGGCAGAGTGCCATGATGGATCGAGAAGGGCTCGTCTGTAGGAACTTGGGATAGGAGAAATTGATGGAGTAGCCGGAAGATTGAGAAAACGTCGGGGAATATGGAAGCCCCGTTTGCCACGAGTACACATAATATGATCACTTGTAGGAATGGGTATTGGAACGGCATGAGAAGGAATGTGAGTAGTTGGGGAAGGAGATGATTGAGTAGGGGGTGTGTTTGAGGCGGGAGAGACGGAGTTGGATGATGCGCTAACGGGAGACTCTGCCGCGGCAGGAGAAGGAGACACGACAGGAGGTGAGGCTGCCGGGGTAGGGGTTTGGGCAGATTCAGCTGCCGCGACAGGGTTTTGGGGTGTTTTGGCTGCCGCGGCAGGGGGATCGACGGGAACAAAAACATGACGCGATATAGGGGCAGTAGATGTGGATAGAGGGGTAGGGTCCGTCGGTGACTGAATGGTCGAAAAGGGAAAAGTATTTTCATCAAAAGTGACGTGACGAGATATAAGAACACGACTGGAGGAGGGATCAAAACATCGTGATCCTTTGTGATCATCGGATGGACCTAAATATATACATGGCAATGATCTTTGAGCGAGTTTATTGGTAGCAGTAGATGAAGTGTTATGAAAGCAAAGGCAGCCAAAAACACGTAAATCAGAATAATCAGGGTGAGGTAAAAAAAGAGATTGAAAGGGGGAATAAAGAGGACATGTTTTGGTTGGTCGTATATTTAGAAGATAGGTGGCGGTCCGGAGAGCCTCAGCCCAAAAACGCGGTGGAAGAGATGCTTGAATGAGGAGAGTGCGTAAGATGTCGTTGATAGAACGAAGAGAGCGTTCAGCCTTGCCGTTTTGAGGAGAAGTGTAAGGACACGAAAAACAAAATAGGATGCCTTGGGAGAGAAAGAAAGTTCTGTTTTGGTTGTTATCAAATTCTTTTCCGTTGTCACATTGGATGAAACGAATAGGGAGGCCAAAGTGTGTTAGAACATATTGTCAAAAATTAAGAAAAAGTTGATGAACATCAGATTTAGCACGAAGAGGAAAGGTCCAAACATAATGAGAATAATCATCCAAAATAACGAGATAATATTTGAAACCAGAAACACTTGGTATTGGAGAGGTCCATAGATCACAATGTAACAATTCAAACGGAAAAGAACTATAGGTTGAAGAAGTGCCGGAAGGTAATCTAATATGTTAGCCGCATTGACAGACATTACAAACTGAGAAATCATGCGAAGAACTATCACTAGATATGCGAAACTCTTGAAGTAGGTATGACATGGTATGTTTATTGGGGTGACCAAGACGACGGTGCCAAAGGATGACAGAGGCAATCATGGCTTGAGATGTGGAGGTGGGTGCGCCATGGAGAGGATAGAGATCGCCCGAACTATTGTAACGAGCGAGGACCGCCGCCGTTTTCAGATCCTTTATAGACAAACCAAAGGGATCAAATTCTATGGAAACATTATTATCAATAGTAAATTGTCGAACAGATATTAGATTTTTAATTAATGAGGGAGCAACTAGGATATTTCATAGAATAAAATTGGTGTTTGGATTAATGATATAAGATTGGCCGGTGCAAGAGATGGGGATAGAAGATCCATCGCCAATGGTGATAGAAGAAAAAGGAGAGGAAGAACAAGCTGACAGAAAATCCATATTTGAAGACATATGCGAGGAAGCACCAGAATCAAAAATCCAATCCGTACCTTCGTAATTGTTGAGTGTAAAATTGACAAATTGTTCATGGCAGCGATGAACGCGGCTTGGTCCCAGCTTGGTGGAGCGGTTGACGGAGCGGGAGACGCAGACATGTACTGAGGAGCTAGAGTAGCATTGTACATGGAGGGCAGCGACGTCGGCGAGGCCACGTATTGAGGTGGCGCCATCTGGGCCATGTAGGGAGAGGATGGCGCCTGCGCGGTGTAGACTTGCTGAGGCGGTCGTCCAAGGAGCCCGGGGAAACCGATTGCAGGACGGAGCCCGGGACTCCAGGTTCCGGTGTAGGCGGGAGGGGCCCCGTAGGGAGACGGAGCGGACCAAGGCATGGACCACGCCTGAACAAGTCCAGTCCACGGGTCGTGCGGAGGTCGCCATGTCGGAGCCGGTGGTGGTGCTGTCGGGGGCGCCGTAGGTGGAGCAGGAGCAGGTGGTCGAGGTTGAGGCGGTCTATACGTGGGATTCTTCCCGCGATAATTTGGACTTGGATGCCATCCAGGTGGGGGCTGCGGGGCGGCGTGGGGAGGGCCGGCAGAGGGGGCCGGAGGGGGAGGCCGAGCCGCCGTGTGGAATAACTGAGCTTGAGTGGGGCACGATGCTTTGCGAGCTTGCGTCGTGGCCTCCAGTTGGAGCAGAGATCGGACTTCAGCGAAAGTGGGACGCGGGCGCATCATTGGAAGAAAGGCCACCTGCTTGTCGAATTGCTCGCCGAGGCTGACGAGGAGAGCATTGATGAGTGTGCGATCTTCAACAGGGTCGCCGAGCTCACGTAATTCGTCGCCGATAGCCTTGATCTTCTAGCATAGAACGGTGACAGAGGCGTCTCCTTGAGACATGGTGCGGAGCTTGGTATGTAGGGCATTGATGCGGGTGTCGCTGTTATCCTAGAAAAGTTGTTGAAGAGAGGCCCATAGATGCGCGGCGGTGGCTTCGTCGTTGGAGACGAGATTGAAAAGCTCGGTGGATATGCGGGTGTAGATCCATTGTATAATTGCTAGATCATCTTGGACCCAGCGAGGATCGGCAGGACGAGGCACCGAGTTCGGATCGACGTGATCACGAAGACCACATCGGCCGAGATGAACATGAAATAAGTGGCACCAATGGTAGTAGTTGTGGAGTGCAAAATCTAGGGTAATAGGTATGAACGGAGAGACGTCGGAGATTGTATCGGCTAAAGAAATTGGGGTATTTGGATAGGATTTTGTTGGGTAATAGGGGTAGAGGTGGAGATTGAGGAGGTGGAGGAGGAGGGTTTCACGCCGGCGGCGCGAGCTTCCGCCGCGGTCCAGAGAGGACCTTTCGGTGGCGGCGGTGGAGTAGGCGGAGCCATCTAGGTGCGGAAAAACCTAGGCGTCTGATACCATGATAGTTTGGGAGAGAAATAACTTGTATTGATTTAGACAATATTACAACGTTTATATAGAAGAGAGGGCTTGGCCCCTAAACCGACTTAGGCTAGAGTCCTACTCCAATACAAAACAAACTTTAATATTCGGCATTTCAAAAGCTGATAAGTCCTGTCTGCTTTTGAAAAGCTGACTAGGCCCCCTATTTTTCACACTGCCCCTATAACCTGTCCGTATTTCAAATGCAGACAGGACTGGTCGGTTATTCAAAAACCGATAAGGACTGATCAGCTATTCAAATACCGACACCGCGCTAGAATTGCAAATCTTTCAATTCGTGTATTATTTATGAAAATTATTAAAAAAGTATTATTTTAAAAAATTAGCTCGCTCCCGTGTCACTCTAGGGCGACACCGGGGCTGAACCCTAGCCCACGGTTGCGGCTCTAGGGTGACACAGCAAAGCAGCACCCCCCCCCCCCCCCTCCTAGGCGCCCCATCCCCTCGCTTTCGTCGCCGGCGGCTGCGGCCGGCAATCGGCGGCGGCGAGGATCTTCCGCCCTTTCCACCTCCCCTCCCCTCCTCCGGAGCACGCGACACCAAGCCTCGGCTCTGCCCTGCCTCCATGGATGTCCTCGTCCTTCCCCTGGTGTCGTCGGGTCGCCTTCTAGACCTGGGGCAGGGTGGTTGCCGTCTGTTTTTGGTGTTGACTAGTTTGGCAGGAGTTGATGCTGGCTGGATTTTTCAAGTGCTTCGCCAATGTGCTCGGCAGTGGCTGAGCCATCGAGGTTTTCTCGCGGTCGGAGCTTTCTTCACCGAGAAATGATCTTCTACCATGCACGCGAGATGACGTGGATGGCAAAACCACGCGATATGGTTGAGATTAGGATGAGCATTCTCTCTCCTGTTGTGTGGTCA
Organism: Avena sativa; assembly: GCA_916181665.1. Taxonomy (NCBI): domain Eukaryota; kingdom Viridiplantae; phylum Streptophyta; class Magnoliopsida; order Poales; family Poaceae; genus Avena; species Avena sativa. Next base: position 2,270,822 of record OV702292.1, on the reverse strand, counting down.
CTGGTGTAATGTTTTTTTATGACATACACGAGCATGCAAGAATCTCTCTGACACACCCTACCACTCTCTCTCCCTCCCTCGTTAGTACATGGTTTTATTTCTCAGTCTCATATTTAGAAGGGCCATATGTGTTGAAGTAAGTATCAGATTAACAATCCGTTCGAACCCATGTATTTATTTTGACAATATCTTCAAAACAAGCCTAAAATAGGGTATTTTTGACAAAATTTGAAATCTGAATTTTAAAACACAATGAAACATGATGATTGATTGTGAAACTCAATAAAAGTCAATTAAACAACATCAATGTAGATACAAATTTTGAACACTTTGGCTATTTGATAAATTTATCGAACACGTCTAATATAAGTTTAAAGGAGTATGGTGAAACAAATTGAAACATGAGGATGCACAACAAACCTCTAGATGTGAAATATTGTGTCTTCGAGTTTTGGTTACTATGGTTTAAATAAAACCATCATGCGTTTTTCTTAGGATATGAACTCGAAATTGGATGCTATTTTCCTGTTTTTCATGAGTATATTTTATGGTTTAAACTCTAAGGCAGTTGACAATTATTTTCTAACTACGATGAATCAAGTTTGAAACACGCTGAATCAGATTGTTTCAAAAAATATTGCACAAGGTTTCATAAAATTTTACCAAGTTTTAAAAGTTGTTTTCTGAAAGTTGTCAAAACATATTTAATATGGGCCTTGTATCGAAGCTCTCTTCATTAGATAGTTTAAAGTTTCGGAATATGGTTTAAAAGATACGAAAGTTTAAAGTTTCGGAACTAAATCTATTAAACCTTGGAAGAAGAGAGAATATATTTGACACATAAGGAGAGAGAATCTGCCAATAAAATATCTAGGTGAGAGAAAGTGGGGGCATGCACGGTATACCGTGCACGCTAGAATCGCCTCACGCTTTGTTCACCTGCTTCATCTCCGTTTTCTTGTGGTTGTGGCCGGCTTTTGGAGGTAGATGTGACACCGGTGAAAGCTGTGTAAATAACTAAATATAATACTAATAAAGACTGGGGTATATATAACGAGGAGCTTATGTTAAGAGACACCACCCTAGTTGGAGTCGGAAATAGATTTTCATAGTGCATGCTTTGTTGTACCAAGAACGGCATTATTAGGCTTCAAAATATGATATTTTTTCTAAATTGTTGATGATATCATCCTATATATATCACGGTATTTTTTATGGTAATTACAATCAGTAACTGATTTTTTTATCACGGTTTTTTATCTCACCCTGAACAAATCCTTGAAAACAATATAATTGAGATTAACTAGAAGGAAAACATTGGACTGGCTATTTCTTGGGCCGGTCTACCCAAGCCCCCTCCCCTCCGCGATATTCTCTTCATTTCTTCTGGTACGACAATCAAAACCCCAAATCTCACACATGCGTACACCCCAACTAAGAAACATGAACAGAAGAATAGAAGAATATCTAAAGATCTTAAACCTACAAGCTTTTCTTTTTTGTGAGATTTTTCGTGAGCCATGTTGATTTTTGAGGCGATGACACGTGTCCAGTTTATATGTTTGCATATCTTTCTGTGTGCATTCCTGATGATGCGTAGCCTTTTTGTGTGGTGGACCGTCTCTAGGTGGCGTTGATGTGGCGCTTGTGTGGCCATGTGGTCCCCATCTCTCATCCTATTGTGCTTCGTCTGGGTTTTTCCTTAGTGTGTTTTCGTGTGACCTTAGTACCGTGTGTGCTGTTGTTGCATGTCGCCCTCATTCTTATGGTGCATGTCGTTTTTTCTTTTTTTGGCACCTTCCTTGAAATGATTGTTTTTCTTTGCAATTGCTTGCCGGAAAGCGACCAATTAAACCATATCCATCATTCTCATCAATCTAGAAATAAACATGGTCATTGTGATTAGTATTTAGCTTTTTCACTTTTTTATCTATCCATGAACCAGCTCAGTCTGATAAAACCTTTAGTGTTCGTCAATTAAGAAAATACATAAAAGATATTCAGTTAATTATAGGGTGATGCAGCCATCGCCTCCATCTGTCTTGTTCGCATGCTTCTTCGATTGGAAATCAACGGGTTCCCGTCTGCTCTGCTCGTTTCCCTGTAAGGTCCAGGTTAGAGATTGGTCAACTAGCAGCGACGTTATGGTGACTATGACGTCGCTCCGCGGCACAAAAATAAGGTATACCCGTCTCCTTGTCCACCTCGTCGGTGGCGTTGAGGAGGGTGGGATATAATCTGGTCACTACTTCCATGGAGGGTTGATCTTGTTCAGTCTACGCGTGTTTTAGGTTTGGTGTTACAAGATTTGGATCTGTTCAAGAGTTTAATGGCGACAACTTCAGTTCTGGGGCCCTGGTCCTTATGGGCAGCGGCGGAGCTATGCACAGCCTAAGGGCCGCCGCCCCCCCCCCCCCAGCCTAGGAAATTTTTGACTAATACCTCTTCATATTTGACAAGTTTTTACCAAAAAATAGCCTATATCTAGCCCATTTGTTCCCCCAACAGTGGCCCAAAGTGTCATTTTGGCCCATTCCCCCCCCCAACTTCTTGGCCCAAGCTCCGCTACTGCTTATGGACACCAGCTCTCGTAGCGGAGCGGCGATAGAGGCGCGTCAGCAACTCGCTTTGGGAACGATAGTGGTCATTAACTAATCCAATGATTTCAATGTAATTTTCATTATGTTTGAGATTCCTTGTATTCTTGTATTCTTGTCAAAAAAAAATAATTATAAGGCGATGCAATCAACCGACAGATGAGCCGGAGAGACAATAAATGAGAATCGTGCTATTGAGCGAACATGAGGTTTTTAGCTCCACGAAGCATACACCCCATCCGGTCACACGGTGAGCATCCAATGCCATAGCCAAATTCGAAAAAAAAAACACAAAAATACCATGAAAAAAATAAAAATGTCCTAAAAATGTGAGGATGAAGGAGGGAATGGGTGGCCTTTTATAGGAGGAGGGGGCTGCCCTCTCTCTCCATGGCCGGCGCATGGGGGGTGACCCCTCACCTCCCCCATTCATGTGGTGGTAACCCCTCCACATTAAAATGCCTCTTCACATTCCCTTTTAAAGTCTCCACTTTAAATGCATTAAATTTCTCCAAATTTAATGCTCTCTCATTTAATAAAACTCTTTTCATTAAATTTATTCAGAATTTTTTGTTAATTACTTTAATTAACAAACATTCACATATAGCCCCTTGCAATATTTCAATATCACATGCAGAACCACCTTCTGCAATTTCACCCGAAACAATTTCCGGTTTCTATTGAAACAATTCCTGCGCTTTGCAATTCTTTCGTCTGAAACATATGTGCTCCAAAATAGTGTCCGGTAACTCTTAAGTGTGCCACCCTACGGTTCACGAATAATGCAGACATGATCGAGACCCTTCTTCCATCAATAATCAGCAGCGGGACCTGGAGATCCGTACTGACTCCTACACATTCAACGATGACTCCTGTGATCGTAAGAACCTTTAACGCTTGTAACTAAATCCTTTTGTCTCTCGATATATTATATGTCCGAGATTCGATCATCGGTATCTCCATACTTAGTTTGATCTCGTTACCGACATGCACTCTTTTCTCGTTCCCGTGATATAACATTCTAATGATCACATCACTTGCTTGCAAGCTATCCTAATATGATATCACCGAGAGGGCCCAGAGTATATCTATCCGTCATCTGGATTGACAAATTCTATTCTTGATCCATGAGCCTCAACATAACACTTCCGTAGTACTGAACCCATCTTTATAGTCACCCTATTACGGTGTGACGTTTGATGTTATCAAGATACTCTTCCGGTGTTAGCAATTAACATGATCTCATGCTCTAAGGATAAAGATTACTTCGTATGATGTTATAGCAATATAAACATAATGACTTGATCGTAATGCTATACTTCGGATGAATGTTCATCACATCATTTCACAAATGTTGTGACCTTGTTATTAACAACATCCAATGTCCATGATCAGGAAACCTTGATCATCTTGTTAATCAACAAGCTAGTCTATAAGAGAGGCATAACTAGGAACCCTTTTTGTTTATTAAACACACATGTATTGATGTTTCCTATGAATACAATTATAGCATGCAAAATAAACATCTATCATATACAAGGAATACATAATAACAACTTTATTATTGCCTCTCAGGGCATATTTCCTTCAGTCTCACACTTGCACTAGAGACAATAATCTAGTTTATATAGTGATAAATCTAACACCCATGGAGTTCTGGTGTTGATCATGTTTTGCCCTAGGAAGTACTTTAGTCAACAGATCTGCTACATTCAGGTCTGTGTGCACTTTACAAATCTTTATATCTCCATCCTTGACATGCTCGCGGATGGAGTGAAACCGGCGCTTAATATGCTTGGAATTCTTGTGAGACCTTGGTTCCTTGGCATTGGCTATGGCTCACAATAGATTACCATTGGGTCCAACGCACTAGGAACCACACCTAGTTCCGTTATGAACTCCTTCATCCAAACCGCTTCCTGTGCTACTTCTGAAGCAGCAACATATTCCGCCTCTGTCGTTGATCCAGCCACCACAGGTTGTTTGGAGCTCCTCCAACTAACTGCTGCTCCGTTCAAGAGAAATACGTATCCGGATTGAGACTTAGAGTCATCCGGATCAGTGTCAAAGCTAGCATCGACATAACACTTAGCGACTAGCTCTTCTTCACCTCCGTATACAAGAAACATATCCTTAGTTATTCTCAAGTACTTAAGGATATACTTGACCGCTATCCAGTGTTCCGAACCTGGATCAGATTGGTACCTACTAGTCAAACTAATAGCATGTGCCACATCCGGTCTTGTACATAGCATGGCATACATTATAGAACCTATGGCTGAGGCATAGGGGATCTTATCCATTATCTCTCTTTCTTCCGCTGTAGCCGGACTTTGAGTCTTACTCAATGTCTTGCCTTGCAACATAGGTAAGTACCCCTTCTTACTTCCGTCCATATTAAACTTCTTTAATATCTTATCAAGGTATGTACTCTGCGATAGCCCAATTAGGCGTCTTGATCTATCTCTATAGATTTTAATGCCTAATATATATGAAGCTTCACCAAGGTCTTTCATCGAAAATTTGTTGTTTAGATAACTTTTAACACTGTTTAAAAGATCTATATCATTTCCAATCAATAATATGTCATCCACATATAATATCAGAAATGCCACATTGCTCCCACTCACTTTCTTGTAAATACAAGCCTCTCCATAAGTTTGGACAAATCCAAACTCTTTGGTCACCTCATCAAAGCGGAGATTCCAACTCCGGGATGCTTGCCTCAGTACATAGATGGATCGCTGAAGTTTGCACACCTTATCAGCATCCTTAGGATCGACAAAACCCTTAGGTTGTATCATATACAACTCTTCTTCAATATTACCATTGAGGAACACAGTTTTGACATCCATCTGCCAGATTTCATAATCAAAATATGCAGCAATTGCTAACATAATCCTAACCGACTTAAGCATCGCTACGGGAGAGAATGTCTCATTGTAGTCAACTCCTTGAATTTGTCCAAACCCCTTTGCGACAAGTCGAGCCTTATAGATGGTTACATTACCATCAGCATCAGTTTTTCTTTTGAAAATCCATTTATTCTCAACGGCCTTTCGATCGTGAGGTAAGTCCACCAAGGTCCAAACCTGGTTTTTGTACATGGATTCCATCTCGGATTTCATGGCTTCTATCCATTTGTTGGAATTAGGACTCATCATCGCTTCTTCATACGTCGCAGGGTCATCTATTTCATCAATCATAAAATTCATAACAGGATTGCCGTACAGTTCAGGAGCTGCACGTGTCCTGCTTGACCTGCGAGGTTCGTCAGTGTCCTCTTTCGGAGTTTCATGATCAATATCATTAGATCTCTCTTCATTAGGTGAAGTCAACTCTGAAACAACTTCCGGAGCTGCTACTCTCCATTTCATGAAGAGAAGGTTCAATAACCTCTTCGAGTTCTACCTTCCGACTACTCACACCTTTCGCGAGAAACTCCTTCTCAAGAAAGGATCCATTCTTGGCAACAAAGACCTTGCCCTCGGATCAGTGATAGAAGGTATACCCAATCGTTTCCTTAGGGTATCCTATGAAGACGCATTTTTCCGCTTTGGGTTCGAGTTTATCCGGTTGAAGTTTCTTCACATAAACATCGCATCCCCAAACTTTAAGAAATGACAGCTTAGGTTCTTTTCCAAACCATAATTCATACGGTGTCTTTTCAACTGATTTAGATGGTGTCCTATTTAAAGTGAATGCAGCGGTTTCCAGTGCATAACCCCAAAATGACAGTGGCAAGTCAGTCAGAGACATCATAGACCGAACCATATCCAATAAAGTACGATTACGACGTTCTGACACACCATTACGTTGTGGTGTTCCGGCAAGCGTGAGTTGTGAAACTATTCCACAGTCTTTCATATGTGTGCTAAACTCGTAACTAAGATACTCTCCTCCATGGTCGGACCGCAGAAATTTGATCTTTCTGTTACGATGATTTTCCACTTCATTCTGAAATTCTTTGAACCTTTCAAAGGTTTCAGACTTATGTTTCATCAAATAGATATACCCGTATCTACTCAAATCATCCGTGAAAGTAACAAAATAACGATATCCACCTCGCGTCGACACACTCATTGGTCCATACACATCAGTATGTATGATTTCCAATAAATCTGTCGCCCGTTCCATTGAACCGGAAAACGGCGTTCTAGTCATCTTGCCCATAAGGCATGGCTCACATGTATCAAATGATTCAAAATCAAGTGATTCCAAAAGTCCATCAGAATGGAGTTTCTTTATGCGTTTAACGCCAATATGACCTAGACGGCAGTGCCACATATATGTAGATATATCATTATCAAGTTTAATCCTTTTAGCATCAACATTATGAATATGCGTAATACTACTATCGAGATCCAACAGAAATAAACCATTCAACATAGGTGCATGACCATAAAAGATATTATTCATATAAATCGAACAACCATTGTTTTCAGACTTAAACGAATAACCACTCTGCATCAAACATGATCTGGATACAATGTTCATGCTCAGTGCAGGCACCAAATAACAATTATTCAGGTTTATAACTAATCCCGACGGCATATGGAGAGGCAGCGTTCCGACGGCAATCACATCAACTCTCGATCCATTGCCGACCCGCATCGTGACCTCATCCCTTGCCAGTTGTCGCTTGTTCCGCAGCCCCTGAACCGAGTTACATATATTAGCAACCGATCCCGTATCAAATACCCAGGTGCTACTGCGAGTACTAGTCAAGTACACATCAATAACATGTATATCACATATATATTTGTTTGCCTTGCCGGCCTTCTTGTCCGCCAAATACTTGGGGCAGTTGCGCTTCCAATGACCAGTCCTCTTGCAATAGTAGCACTCGGTGTCAGACTTAGGGCCAGCTCGGGGTTTCTTTTCAGGCGCGGCAACAGATTTGCCGCCCTTCTTTCCCTTCTGCTTGCCTTTCTTGTCCTTCTTGAAACCGATGGTCTTATTGATCATCAATACTTGATGTTCTTTCATAATCTCCACTTCTGCAGTCTTAAGCATTGACAGAAGCTCGGGAAGAGACTTCTTCATGCCCTGCATATTATAGTTCATCACAAAGCTCTTGTAGCTAGGTGGCAGATATTGGAGAACACGATGTATGCCTAAGTCAATGGGAATCGTTATTCCCAAGGACACAAGCTTATCGGTGTACCTAGACATTTTGAGTACATGCTCACTAACGGAGTTGTTCTCTTCCATCATGCAGCTAAAGAACTTTTCAGAAGCATTATAACTCTCTACGGCAGTATGGGTATCGAAAATCATTTTCAATTCTCCCATGGTATCAAAGGCATTGCCATTTTCGAAACGTTTTCGAAGTTCTGGCTCTAGCCCATATAGTATGCCGCAATGAACTAAGTTGTGGTCCTCCTGACGAGTTATATAGACGTTCTTTTCCTCGTCAGGGGCATCAGGAGCTGGTGGGGGGCCTAGCGGCGCCTCTAGCACATATTGCTTTTGTGCAGCAGTGAGGAGAATCCTCAAATTCATAGCCCAGTTGGTGAAGTTGCTACCATTCGCAGCAAGCTTCTCTTTCTCCATGAACAAATTGAAATTAAAAGCAGGTGGTTCCATCTATAACAGAATTTGTAAAATATATTTAGACTAAGTTTATGATAGATTGAGTTCAACTAATCCAAATTACTAATGAACTCCCACTCAAAAACGACATCCCTCGTGTCCTTTTGGTGATTACATGAACCAAATCCACTACACCAAGTCCGATCATCACGTGAGTCGGTGTAGCTTCAAAGGCGAGCATCTATATGGGCATCATATCAACTATATGACTCATGCTTAACCTTTCGGTCCGTGTTCCAAGGCCATGTCTATACATGCTAGGCTCGTCAAGTAAGAACCTTAGTATTTGCGTGTGTAAAACTGTCTTACACCTGTTGTATGAAAGCATAGAGTCGAGAACACCCGATCATCACGTGATTCCTCAAAACACGATCCACAAAATGGTGCATACTTAAGGAAGAACACATTTTATCTTGATATCTAAATGAGGGATTATCTTATAATGCTACCAAAAGCGCCAAACTAGCAATATGAGATGCTAATGTGTGAAGTGAGGTGATATGGTCCATGCATTTGATCTCTATCATTTGCATCGTGGTATGATCTCTATCATTCCTTTGTGTGTAAGGCCAAGGTCTATGGAACTTACACGTTAAGTGAGTTGTAAAAGTATCTATCATACATCTACTTACAACAATACCATATCAATACACTAGCCCAGCAACGACCTAAACTAGACGCCTCTAATTTATCAATTGCAAGTTTTACGTGGCTTAGGGCTTTCGAAGATAGAACCGGTCTTACCTACGAACATGAACCACAACGAGGATAACCAAGTTATTAGCAACTCGTTGTAAATCAGATATTGACTATAGTAGGAGAGACAGACACCCGCTAGCCACTTATGCAAAACTAGTTGCATGTCAGTCGTGGAACCGGTCTCATATACGATGACATGTAAGGTTGGTCTGGGCCGCTTCATCCCACTATGCCACCAATATCCAAAGTACATAGAAGATGCAATAACATGATCATCATCGCCCACATATAAACATATGTGTACTACCCGTGCAAAGCACCTACGCATAGATTAGACTCTGATACCACTGTTGGGTCCGCAGCATAGAAAACAAAAAAAATCCTATGAAGAGAACTATACGCCAAGATCTATCTACTAGATACAGAGCAACGGGTGGACATACATCCATGGAGAACTTACCCTCGAAGACAACGAGTTTTGTTAACGAGTAGGAACTCGTGGTTGATGTAGTCGTACACTTGCCGATCTCAAGATCGTGAGGAAGTCCGAGCGCCGCAACTCAGCAGCGCATCCGCACTCGCACACACGTTCAAGCCACCGGACAACCTCCACCTCCTCGCTCCAGCGATCCAGCGGAAGCAGCAACTCCTTCCAGACGAAATGCCACCGGGAACATGTATCTCGCTAATCCGAGACCATGGGGGAATAATTCTAGAGGGGGAGAGAGATCCTTCACAAGGAGGTGTGAGGATGAAGAAGGGAATGGGTGGCCTTTTATAGGAGGAGGGGGTGCCCTCTCTCTCCATGGCCGACGCATGGGGGGGTGACCCCTCACCTCCCCCATTCATGTGGTGGTAACCCCTCCACATTAAAATGCCTCTTCACATTCCCTTTTAAAGTCTCCACTTTAAATGCATTAAATTTCTCCAAATTTAGTGCTCTCTCATTTAATAAAACTCTTTTCATTAAATTTATTCAGAATTTTTTGTTAATTACTTTAATTAACAAACATTCACATATAGCCCCTTGCAATATTTCAATATCACATGCAGAACCACCTTCTGCAATTTCACCCGAAACAATTTCCGGTTTCTATTGAAACAATTCCTGCGTTTTGCAATTCTTTCGTCTGAAACATATGTGCTCCAAAATGGTGTCCGGTAACTCTTAAGTGTGCCACCCTACGGTTCGCGAATAATGCAGACATGATCGAGACCCTTCTCCGATCAATAATCAGCAGCGGGACCTGGAGATCCGTACTGACTCCTACACATTCAACGATGACTCCTGTGATCGTGAGAACCTTTAACGCTTGTAACTAAATATCTTTGTCTCTCGATATATTACATGTCTGAGATTCGATCATCAGTATCTCCATACCTAGTTTGATCTCGTTACCGACATGCACTCTTTTCTCGTTCCCGTGATATAACATTCTAGTGATCACATCACTTGCTTGCAAGCTATCCTAATGTGATATCACCGAGAGGGCCTAGAGTATATCTATCCGTCATCTGGATTGACAAATTCCACTCTTGATCCATGAGCCTCAACATAACACCTTCGTAGTACTGAACCCATCTTTATAGTCACCCTGTTACGGTGTGACGTTTGATGTTATCAAGATACTCTTCCGGTGTTAGTAATTAACATGATCTCATGGTCTAAGGATAAAGATTACTTCGTATGATGTTATAGCAATATAAACATAATGACTTGATCGTAATGCTATACTTTGGATGAATGTTCATCACATCATTTCACAAATGCTATGACCTTGTTATTAACAACATCCAATGTCCATGATCAGGAAACCTTGATTATCTTGTTAATCAACAAGCTAGTCTATAAGAGAGGCATAACTAGGAACCCTTTTGTTTATTAAACACACATGTATTGATGTTTCCTATCAATACAATTATAGCATGCAAAATAAACATCTATCATATACAAGGAATACATAATAACAATTTTATTATTGCCTCTCAGGGCATATTTCCTTCAATTTGTGCACTTGCAGTCATCACCCCTCCGCAACATTCTCTTCACTTCTTCTGGCACGTCAATCAAAACCCCAAATCTCCCCCATGCGTAGCCCCGCCGTCTTAGACAGCGAACACCCTGAGTAAGCAACATGAATAGAAGAATATAGAGAAAGACACTAGGGATCAAAAGACTTTCGAGTAGAGAGACTGAAATTTTCATAGAAAAATTAACTAAACCTATCCATCATTCTCATCAATCTAGAAATAAACATGTACATTGTGATCAGTATCTGGACCCCAAGTCTAGAAATAAATATGGACATTGGTAGTTTAAATTTGTAATCCAATTCTATCTCTAGTAGTCTTCTTGCCCCCAAGTCTTCTAGTACTATATAAACAACCTAAGGGCTCACGATGTAATCACCTTTTGCAATATCAATACAATCTATACTTCCGCAATCTTTCATGGTATCAGAGCGGGTCGCTCCTCGGCCTAGAGTTTAGCCACCACCGTTTCCGTCGCGCCGCCCCCGGCGAGATCCTTCTCCGCCGAGAGCCACGCAATAGTAGATTAGATCTTCTTCGCAAAATTTTCTCACCGGCGGTTGACCGACGTTTCTTCTTCTTCCGTCGATCATAGATCGGATTGCATCATCTACAGCCGCATGTCGTCATCACGCGCCTCTACTTTAACCTCGATGTCGACTTATCTCCGGCAAATCATCGCCAACGATCATGCCAAGGAGGCTCCGCGTGGCGTCCAAGGTCACGCGCTAGGTCGGCTTCTCCATCCTCACGTCGTCACCATGCCGGCCTGTCTTCGCCGACATCGACCGGGACACACGTCACTGAATACGCGTCTCGCCATCAACAAAGGGCTGCAGCTTCATCAACTGTGGTCATCATCACCGACAACCATCTACACCAACATCATCGCCACATCGTCGCCGCCACCACCAATCGTGGTCATCGTCGACGCCAACAAGTTCTTCTCCACGAGCGACGCCACGCTCATACAAGCATAAAATACGGGTCTAATCCCCAAAATCGACTACCGCTACAATTCAATCGCCATCGATAACTACCACCGTCGTCTTCATCCACCACGACCTTGCCGCTAGAGTCACAGTCTAATTTTTATTTGCACAAGTCTGTGCTCAATTTTTCTTCTTGCAGCCACATCGTATACTCCGACATGGCGGACAACTTCTACACCGACCATTTATGGAAAATTTTCTTTGCTCCTCAATCAGGCTCTGGCACGCATGGCTCATGATGGTCCCCGTATTCGCACGTCCGGTATTGGAAACACCGATGCGTGCCTTCGTCCCCGACATGCTCCCGAGTCTGGCAAGCTCGGCATTGCGGGTCGAGCTACTTCGACCTAAATTACGTCAACTCAATTACTACGGCGAATTCTCTAGGCTCAAACAATGACATCGACCACAACACAACAACAAAATTGACATCATCGACTTCATCAACGGCGGCAACTTCCCCAATGGCACCATCGATCACAACTACAGCACCCTCACTCCTGGCTACATCGGCATCGGCAACAAGGGCTACCACCTCACCTTCGGCTTATTCTCCAGTCAGACCGTTCGCGTCACTACCGGTCCGACTGCCGGGGGGGGGGGGGAGGGGGTGTTTGAGTATGTCACGGCTAGATATATTTGGTAGTTTAAGTTTATAATCCAATTCTATCTGTAGTATTCTTCTTGCCCCCCAAGTTTTCTAGTACTATATAAATAGTCTAAGGGTTCACGATGTAATCACCTCTTGCAATATCAATACAATCTATACTTCCGTAATCTTTCAGTAAGGTCCTTAAAGTTAAAGATTGGTTAGCCGACACCTACGTTATGGTGGATATGACGGCGTTATGCGGGAGAAGAAAAAGATATACCCGTCTCCTTGTCCACCTTGTTAGCGGCGTTCTCGCCGGTGACATTGAGGCGGGAAATCGTATGGTCAATACTCCCATGGAGCGGTTGATTTTGTTCGGTCTACGCGTGTTTTAGATTTGATGTTATAAGATTTGGATATGTTCAAGAGTTTAATGGTGACAACTTCAGTTCTACGACGCGGGTCCTTATGGACACGTGCACGAAGAGTTCGTGCCTGTCATCAACAACGTCAGACCAGCTCTGGTAGTGGAACAGCGACAGCGACGTGTCGACGACTCGCATTGGGAACGATAGTGGTCATTAAGTAATCCAATGATTTCGATGTAATTTTCATTATGTTTGAGATTCTTTGTATTCTTGTGAAGATCTATCATAGATCTGTATTTTTGTCGCAAAAAAAATTTATAAGGCGATGCAGTAAACCGACGCACGAGCTGGAGAGACAAAAAAAATAAAGGTAAGTGATACAACCTAGTTGCAGACGCACATTTTCGTAATTCACGGTTCGTAGTACCAAGAACGATATCAAAAACCTAGCAACTGAGTTTAACTCCTGTTCCTTCAAGCATGTTGGTCCACGGACGAAAGTGGCGGCGCACACTTTAATTAGCTCGTAGTTGTGGGCACTTGGCTTGTAATATTTTCTTTGTAATTCTGGATTGCATCCAGGATGTACCGTATGTTCATTAATCAATAAAGCGCCGACATTCTGTCTCAAAAAAAAGAGCGACATTATGTTTTAAGAAAAAAATCTATAGTGAATTATCATATTATTACATATTTTTTTGAGAGCTAACAGTTACTAATCCATAATAAAAAATATATATAAGTCCATAGTTTACCGGAGGGCGCTAGAAGTTCAGACCAGAAATCTTTGCATTTAACCGAGTTTCGAAGAAAATTGGAACCAAAGTTTTCATACAAAGATTAATTAAAACGTAATGTCGAGAAAAGAAATACAAAATGGTTTTAAAAAACAAAAAAAGGGGTTTATAACCTCATAATGATATCATGCTGACTGTACCTTATTGTACTTGCTCTTATGCACGACGGTCGCAATAATAATCATGTTCAACCACCGCTACATGGGAAGCGTGAGGATGTGAAATCTAAAGATGCATCAGACCTAGTCTAGTAATTGGGACTTGTATGAGTCTGTTTTTCTTGCTTTATTATTACTTCTACTATATTTTAGGACAAACACGATTTGGTTTTTCTTCATATATCTATATAAGCACAAAATAAAGAAGCACTACTTGTTTATTCGAACTGGGATACAGCATGATGATGGGTGTCGCTACACCGAGATCGACTTCGATCTAGCAATCCGTGATGTCGCTCCCACACGACCGAATTTGTGTCTTTTTTTCTTCAGAATCATAGCTTTCTTGAATATATCTATACACCAAGACATGAGAATCGTTGTATGAGTTCCTTTTGTCGTGTTTTATTAGTTCTATATAGTTTAGATCGGGGCGACATGGATTTTCCTTTGTTTGACATGAGACAAACGTCTAGAAAGTAGAAGAATGCTACTTGGTAGAGAAAGATGGTAGCGTATTTTTCTCATGCACCGGGATAAAGAAAAAGGTAGAGACATACCAGTGTACCATAGTACACAAGAAAAAGATAGGAAAATCATATTTCATAAATCTCTTTTGATGAAACAAAGTAAAATATCACTAATACAATGTGCTTCGTGGCCTGCTAGCACGGCCAGTCTGGTGACGTTTGAGATCTCCTAGTTCCCGGGGCCTCGGAAGCCACCCAGTTAATTACTCCTGCGGGTTACGATGCGAGACACTTCCGATTAAGCTATGTGGTTATCTTTGTCGTCTTCGCTTCACATTCTCCATGCATGATGTGTTGGTGTTGCGTGTGGGCGACGACAGAGCTCATGTTCTCGTCGGTACACGTGCCGCGAGTAGCGTGGCATTTGTTCTGACCACCTCTGCCCTCGCCATCGTGTGCCTCGTCGGTCTTGATGGCGTCGATGTAGTTGTGGTTGACGTAGCATGGGTCCGCTCAGCTGGAAGTGCTGACGACTAGCGGCGTCCTCGGAGTGCGCAAGGAGTATGCCTCGCGGGACTAAGTGTTGGTGGAGACCGGTGTCGGTGTGAAACTGACGGACGCGTATGTCGGCCGTGCGGGTCGTCGGCGCCTCGTCTCGGTTCAAGACCGAGTTCACGGCAGTCGTCGTGACTGAGGTGCGTTCTCACGAACTCGGGCGAAAGAGTCGTCAGAGGTGTCGTCTCGCTTCGCCCCGTAAGGTGTGGTCACGTGGAGCTGCCTAAGTATGAATGGACTGGCTGGACTGCCACACTTTCAATATACGCGTAGCCTCGTGTGAGTCGTACGTTCCTGGGACCAGTGGCCTCAACGTCGTCGTCCTCAGGAACGTACGACTCGCAGGTTGCGCGCCGGCAGACCGGACAGTTTTGTGCCGTGGGAAAGAAGACGGCCAGGGGTTAAACCCCGGCGACCTCAGTTGTATTGTTGTTGGTGGTGAGAGAATGGTGGTAGGCTAATCGACACCATCGGTTTGCGGACGCGAAGGGGACACCGGAGAGCACGGGCTGGCCGCCCGACTCCTCTGTCTTCGTCGCCGTCCGTCCGCGGGAGTGAAGAGGACGCCGGACAGCACGCACCGGCATCCCGTGGCTCGCGGAGATGGAGATGGGGCCAGCTTGCACGCCGGCAGCCCCGCCGTCGCCTTCGTCATGGCTAGCGTTAATGGAGATGGCGCCATCGAAATGCAGAAGGTGGCCGCCGTCCGCCTTTGAGGTCATCGTCTTGACGCCGGGCTACACTTCTGGCTACCTGAGGGATGCGTTTAACAGCCATCATGTGCTCCTTGGTGGATCTTCCATGAATCTACTGACATACCCAACCTCAAAATTCAGGTGAGACCTAGTGTGCGGCAGGTAGCTTAAGCTCCCAGCCACACTTCTGTACTCTATATATCGAGTCAACTGAGTCTGACTAGCTCTGTTTGCTAAGTTTCAGTCTTTGGCTCCATGGGTGTATGGGCTGGGTTGCGGTTGGATATCCCCATCCTCTCAAGGATGGGACTAGCATAACAAGATTGGCAAAGAGTGATTCCTCCCTTGGTCTGGTTCACTTCTATTCCAAGATGGTAACTTAACAAACCCATGTCTCTCATATTGAATTTTGACCTCATTTGCCTTTTGAAGTCATCAATTGCCTGAGTGTTGCCTCCGGTGATCACTAAGTCATCCACATACACCCCAACGATCAGTACTATGTCACTTACAGCATTTTTGTACATACCAGATTTAGAGGGGCATTTCTCAAAGACAAGTTATGACAGAGTTAAGTGAAGCTTAGAGTTACAGGCTCTCGGAGCCTAACGCAAGCCATACAATGCTTTACTCAATCTTAAGACCTTGTCGCTCTGCCCTTTAACCTCACACCTTGGGGGTTGACTATACGTACACCTCCTCAATCAAGTCGCCATTTAGAAAGGCATGCTTCATATCCATCTGGTGCATCTGCCAAGAGAACTGAGCTGCCATTGCAACAAATAGATGGACAGACTCAAGGCGGGCGACAGGGGCAAATACCTCCTCAAAGTCTATGCCTTGTCGCTGCACATATCCTTTAGCATCTAGCCTCGCCTTATGTTTCACTACCTCACCACTTGGATTCTTTTTAAGCTTGAACACCCATTTCAAGCCAATCGGTCGGTGTCCTCTTGGTAGATCACACAACCTACACTTCCAGCAGGCATGTCTCAATGCCTCGACATGACTCACACAGGTTTTGCAAGTCCAAACAGGCACAATCCACTGTATTCCATCTCGACTGGTTCAGTTTCATCATATATCTGACCCGGCAAAAGCCTCCCTTGAGGTTCTTGTGAGGCTCAGTATACGGAGTGCTCGGTTGTGTCCTAGCACTTGGAGTTGGCACACGAGTAGCTTCTGTTATAATGTCTACTTTACATCTACTAGTCTAGATCTTTCGGTAGCATCTGCTCTAGCACTAACTGTTGCATCTGAGAGGGAGAGAGAGAGAGAGATTTACCTGCACCCTGGCTCGACAAGCACGAGCCAGAGGGGATGCCGGAGCTAGTCCCGGAGCTGGAGCCGCCGTCATTAGCCATGGGAAAAGGGTCGACGGCGTGGGTGTGCGGTGGTGGCGGCGCTTCCCGTCGGCTCACGCTAACCCTAGATCGGTAGGGGTGTAGGTGGGGTGACTAGAGCAGCGGCGTTCCTCGTAACCCGTGCTGCCGGTCCCCCACCATTTTATATAGCGCGGCGACAGGGGCCCACCAACCATGATAAGGTTGGGCGCCCCCGATCAGGCCGCGGATAAGGAGCTCATTCGGGCCGTTGGGCTCGAACGGGAGAGATCAAACTAACATTCTCCCCCTTGATCTCGACTTTACTTTTAACTTTGTACTTTACTCGGTTCATCACAGATCGATACATAGAGCATGTTTCATCGTCTCAGCTCAATTGCCGATAGAATTAAATAGCCACTACATACTTTTCTATTTTGAAACAAATCCTTTTACTTTTAGGCCTCTGTAGTCCAGAAATCATAGGCTTTCCATTAATCCCATACCGACTATGTGTTCCTTGAACACATTGGGTGGTAAGCCTTTCGTTAGCGGATCCGCAAGCATATCCTTTGTCCTTATATGCTCGAGTCTTATAGTTTGATCCTGGACTTTGTCCTTCACAACATAATACTTTATATCTATTGACTTTGTAGCATTACTCGACTTGTTGTTGTGAGCATAGAATACTGCAGGCTCGTTGTCACAGTACATCTTTAGTGGCCTGATGATGCAGTCTACCACTCTCAAGTCGGGTAGAAATTTCTTTAACCATAACGCCTATCCCATGGCCTCATAACATGCTATAAATTCTGCATACATCGTAGATGATGCAACTATCGACTGTTTGGCGCTTCTCCATGAAATAGCACCTCCTGCGAGAGTAAAGACATATCCTGTCGTGGACTTTCTGTCGTCTTTATCTCCCGCAAAATCCGCATCTGAGTACCCTTTTATCTCCAGGGAATCAGATCTTTTATATGTTAGCATGAGGCCTTTTGTGCCTTGCACATAACGCAAAGCTTTCTTTACCATCTTCCAGTGCTCTATGCCTGGATTCTCTTGATATCTGCCGAGTACCCCGGTGATAAAAGCTAAGTCAGGGCGAGTGCACACTTGTGCATACTGTAAGCTTCCAACAGTCGAAGCATATGGTACTGACTTCATTTGATCGATCTCATACTGGTTCTTTGGACATTGGGATTTCCCAAAACTATCGCCCTTGACTATGGGAGCAGGTGTTGCATTACTCGCATGCATATTGTATTTTTTTAGAATCTTTTCACAATATGCTTTCTGTGACAGTCTTAACACTCCATTCTTTCTATCTCGGTGAATTTCTATGCCCAAAACATAAGAAGCTTCACCAAGGTCTTTCATGTCAAAATTTGAAGACAAGAACTTCTTTGTTTCTAGTAGTAGACTGACATCACTGCTAGCAAGCAAGATGTCATCCACATACAGAATTAGGAAAATATATTTCCCATTTTTAAACTTTGCATAAATGCAGTTGTCCTCAACATTCTCTTTGAATCCAAATCTTTTAATTGTATCATTGAACTTTAAATATCACTGCCTAGAGGCTTGCTTTAACCCGTAAATGGATTTCTTTAGGCGGCATCCCATATGTTCCTTCCCCTCCATGAAAAAACCCTTGGGTTGTTTCATGTAAACATTTTCATCTAAATCTCCATTTGGAAATGCCGTCTTAACATCCATTTGATGTAACTCTAGATCAAAATGTGCAACTAGTGCCATTATGATTCTGAAGGAATCTTTACATGAGACCGAAGAAAAAGTCTCATTGTAATCTACCCCTTCTCTTTGCATAAAGCCTTTTGCCACAAGTCTAGCTTTGTACTTTTCTACATTCCCATTGGAGTCATACTTTGTCTTGTAGACCCATTTGCATCCTACTGTTTTGGCTCCTTTAGGAATTTCCTCTAAGTCCCAAACATTGTTGGAACTCATCGATTTCATATCATCTTCCATTGCCTCCACCCACTTGGCTGAGTGAGGGCTTCTCATGGCTTCTTCATATGAGGTAGGGTCGCCCTCCATATGAACTGTTTCTGTGTTGTAGACTTTGTAAATTTCTTTAGAAATGGCTGGTCTTCGTTCTCTTTTAGACCTTCTGAGTTCATCAGACTCTTGCTCATTTCTTGCCTCGGGTTCTGGCACATTGTCAATATGTGGCTGTTCTGGCTCCGTTTCGTGCTTAATAGTGGGTTCAGGTGGCTCCTGACGGACAGGTTCCGAACCTTCTCCCATTGTTGTCACGTGTGGAGTCACAACAGATGCCGGCACCACAACCTCAGGGGTTGTAGATGGTGGCACAACAGGTAGCGAGAAAAATGGCTCCTGAGTCATCGGATTATGTGCATGCACCCTCTTCTCCTCAAGATCAATTTCCCGAGCTACCGTGCTCCCCCTCATCAATTTGTCCTCCAAAAAGACTGCATGTCTCGTTTATATAAACTTTGTGTATCTGTCAGGATAGTAGAAACGATAACCTTTTGATCTATCTGGATAGCCAATGAAGTGGCAAGACACTGTTTTGGGGTCTAACTTTGCAATGTTTGGATTGAAAACTTTTGCCTCAGTTGGGCTCCCCCAGACCCTCAAGTGGTGCAGAGAGGGGACTCTGCCTGTCCACAATTCGTACGGTGTTTTGGGCACCGACTTACTTGGTACTCTGTTGAGAATGTGAATGGCGGTTTTAAGCGCCTCCATCCACAATCCCAATGGGAGGGTGGAATAGCTCATCATGCTGCGCACCATATCCATAAGGGTACGGTTGCGCCTTTCAGCTACTCCATTTTGCTGAGGTTCGCACGGCATAGAATACTGTGCGACTATTCCATTTTCTTGTAGGAACCTTGCAAAAGGTCCTGGTACTTGACCATATGGAGTATGCCGACCATAGTACTCACCCCCACGGTCAGACCGGACTATCTTAATTCTTTTATCATGCTGATTTTCAACTTCAGCTTTGAAAAATTTAAACTTATCCAATGCTTCAGATCTTTCTTTGATTGGATAAATGTAACCATACCGGGAGTGATCGTCCGTGAATGTTATGAATGAATCATAACCATCCACACTTTTCACTAGAAACGGTCCACAAATATCAGTGTGGATTATTTCTAGTGTAGCTATACTTCAGTTTGCACCCTTTTTAATCTTCTTTACATACTTTCCTTTGATGCAATCTATGCATTGCTCGATGTCTGAGAACTCTAATGGAGGAAGAATGTTATTTTTAACGAGGCTTTCTATTCTTCCCCTCGAAATATGGCCTAACCTACAGTGCCACAACTTCGATGAGTCAAGAGTTCTCTTTCTTTTCTTTTGTTCTTTGTTCGACAAGGGAACTTGTTCGTTCACATCACACACAGAAAACACTTTCTCATGCAAGGATAATAAATAAAGCTTGTCATGTAGTGAAGCAACACACACACAAGTATCTTCCAACCAAATGGCACATTTGCCATGTCCAAAATAACACTCATACATGTCTTTGTCCAGGCACGACACACTTATTAAGTTTCTATGGATGGAAGGAACAAACAAAACATCCTTAAGCAGAATAGTAGAGCCATCAGCTAGCTGCAGAGGAATGTCGCCAACAGCCTCCACTTCTGCTTGGACCCCATTAGCCACCTCAATGTGTCTTTCTCTTCTTGGCAAAGTCCTTGTCGAACGGAACCCCTGTAAAGAGTTGGCAACATGAACAGTTGCACCAGAGTCAATCCACCAAGTAGATTTAGAAAACTTTTCATACAAGGATTCATTTACAAAAGATACTATGTCTTTACCTTTCTTTGCCATTATGGTCTTAAGCCATAAATGGCAATCCTTCTTGAAGTGACCAGGCTTTTTGCAATGGTGACAAAGGTCCTTGTTCCCAGGGAGAGACTGTTGATGCTGATGCTGGTGCTGTAGGGGGCCCTTGCCATGTGGCTTGGAAGGGGAGCCACCATGGTTGTTGTTGGTGAAGTTCCTCTTCCTGTTGTCCTTCACGTAGTTCAAGGAACCACCGTTAATAGACTTAAGCCTTTCTTCCTCTTGAGAACACATCCATATGGTCTTTTCAATGTCCCACTTTTCAGGGGACATGTTATAGTTGATGACGAAATTCTCGAACTGTTGGGGAAGGGAGGCCATGACAAGATGCACCAGTAGAGCAGGCTTGAGCTCGAGGTCCGCATCCATGGGCTTTAACTTAGCCGCCATGTTGGACATCCTCAAGATGTGCTCTCTAATGCCATGTGGCCCTCCCGTATACTTTTCTGTCACCAGCTGTTTTAGCAGCTGGGTCGCATACATCTTTGAAGAGCCAGTAAACTGGCTCTTTATCTTTGCAAGATACTCACCAACCGAGGCACACTCTTAAATTGAGCCCACTATTGCATTCTCAATCGTGTTCTTGACAAAAGCCAAGCACTTCTTGTTTGCATTGACCCACTTTTGGTTGTCTATTGAGTAGGCCAGCTCCAAAGGAGCATGGTCTCTCTTTCTCTTTTCCCATGCAGCACTTTCCTCAGCATCACCCCTCACTGGGTCCTCAGGCTTGACTGGCTGTTTAGTATCAACAACCCAGTCCACTTATGCGCACACAAAGGCCAAGTCAACCTTTTTCCTCCATTCTGAATAGTTATCTCCTCTGAGCAGTGGGATATCCTTCAGGCAGCTCATGAGGTTGAGACCTCCTGAAAACCACAAAAGATGTGAGATAACCAGAAACAACTGTGTGCATTAATCCAACGTTGGTATAAATTAAGCATGCAATTGTTTGTGCCATTTAAAATTATATCACTGTTGGGTAAAGATAAAATTAAATGCACCTTTAATACATAATAAAAGGGATCATGATCATGTTTATTAATAACGTTGGTCAATTAATAACATGAAGCATAATCAGCTTTAAAACATTTAATCACATCTTTTAAAACAAAATTTAATACACTTTATTGCATTCTAGCAGCTTTAAAACAACTAGATTTTCACGCATTCTATCACTAATCACATTCATGCTATTTACAACGTTGGTCAGAAAAATAACATGAATATGACCAGAATATAACTTTAACATGCTCTCAAAAAATTTAATATCACTTTTGTCTTTATTAAATTTTAAAAGAGCACGTTCAACTATTTGCAGTGGAAGAATGAATTAAAATTCATTAACTTTAAACTTTAAACTTTATAGAAACCATTTACTATTACTTTAGTATTTTCTAGACAAAATTTCGTTGGATAACTTTGTGTTGAAAAAACTGCATCAAAAAATATCAAAAAACTGATAGTTAAAACTGTAAAACAGCTTCTGTAAAATAAAAGACAGAAAAGACTGTGTTGTCAACGCCCTTTTGGGCCTTTACTGTGTCAGACGCTCGCCCAGGGGCGGCCCAGGGCCCAGCACCGCATGCGCCTATCTGCCGCCCATAGGCGTCGCTCACCGCTACGCGACTCAACGGCCCAAAAAAGGCCCGCCACCGAACTTCGCCCTCAGCACCGCCAGATCATGGTCGTCCGTCAGATCCGACGGTTGGCCGCCCTCAGCGCGGGAACAAAAACCGGGTCCGTGCCCCCCCCCCTTAACCCTAGCCCCCATTTCCCCCTGTCCCTCACGCGCGGCTCTCGCTCTCTGGCGGCGAGCCCCTCCCTCTCTCCAGAGGCAAGCCCGTCCCCCTTCTGCCGCAGCAGCGATGGCGCCTAGCCCCGCGCGCGTTGAGCAGTGGTTGCCCCGGCTGCTTTCTCTCTGGCGGCGCTGGAGAGGCGAGGTGGCCGTCCGTCCGGCGATGGCGCCGGCGACGGTCCCCTCCCTTTCCTACGCCGCCACCCCTTTCTCCTTCCCCTCTGTCCAGTACCCCCCCCCCCCCCCACCCCGCGAGCAACCAGGCAGAGAGGAGTGAGCAGCTGCGGCACCTCCCCTTGTCCCCTTGCCGACGCGTGCATCCACCCGAGGGTGGGTGGACCGCCGTCAAGTGGCCGAGGTGGGGCAGATCCTTTCCCGGCGGTAGCCGGAGTGACTTTTCTTTCGATTTGGGTGGGGATTTGAATGCGGGATCTGGGAGAAACTAGGGTTAGGGTTCAAACTTTTCGATCTACTTTTCTTGGGGCTTTGATTTGCTTTTTGGATGGAAAAACAGGGGCTTTGATTTGCTTTTCTTTGCCCCGTTAGGGGTTTGTTCTTCTTCCCGACCTCGGCTTGCCGATGCGTCGGGATCGAGTGGAACGGCGCGGCCGTATGGGCGGTGCACTTTGCCCTTTTAGGGTTAGCCTTGGTATTCCCTTTCTTTTGCACCGAAAAAACTAGAACTAGTGGCTCTGATACCAATGTTATAATGTCTACTTTACATCTACTAGTCTAGATCTTTCGGTAGCATCTGCTCTAGCACTAACTGTTGCATCTGAGAGGGAGAGAGAGAGAGAGATTCACCTGCACCCTGGCTCGACAAGCACGAGCCAGAGGGGATGCCGGAGCTAGTCCCGGAGCTGGAGCCGCCGTCATTAGCCATGGGAAAAGGGTCGACGGCGTGGGTGTGCGGTGGTGGTGGCGCTTCCCGTCGGCTCACACTAACCCTAGATCGGTAGGGGTGTAGGTGGGGTGACTAGAGCAGCGGCGTTCCTCGTAACCCGTGCTGCCGATCCCCCACCACTTTATATAGCGCGGCGACAGGGGCCCATCAACCATGATAAGGTTGGGCGCCCCCGATCAGGGCGCGGATAAGGAGCTCGTTCGGGCCGTTGGGCTCGAACGGGAGAGATCAAACTAACAGCTTCTAGCCCCTGCTGCTGTGGGATCGGATGTTCGTCCTCTGCTTGATGCGGCTCTGTCTCTTGCCGAGTGGCTGCCGCGGCAGAAGTCTCTGCCCGCTCTGTATCTGACTGTACTGAGTACTGAACAATCAGGGGATCTTGATCAGTATCCTGGGATGGTCTTGATGATCTCCAATCCCATGGGTGGTTCTCCTCGAAAACCACATCACAGGCCACAACCAGCTTATTCTTCTCAGGACTATACAGTCGATAGGCTTTCGATCTGGTTTCATAACTAATGAATACCATTTGCTGGATCCTATCTGCCAACTTAGACTGACCTGGTCCAGTTCTCTTAACATGCATAGTACATCCAAAGGTGCGCAGGTGGTGAACGTACTGATGGCTTGCTGCCATGCCACACTTCGTAGGGAGTTGCATTTTTCGCACTTTTGGTGGGGGCGCGATTGAGTCTTGTCACTACCTCGCCCCAAAACTTTGACGGTACGCCCACTTTTGGTGAGGGCTTCATCCTTGCTATGCAAAAGCACATGCACACGGTTGACGAGATACGCAACGTCGTGGAAGTTTTGCTCGTAAGCAAACTGTTTTCCAGAAATGGGCCATGTGCATTATGTTTCTTACGGTTCTGAAAACCATTTCTATATGCACCAACCCGCGAAGGGACGTGCCTAGACCGCGCCGTGGGCTGAAGGTTGGATTTTTGCAGGGTCAGCGATTTTCTGCACCACACACGGGAAGGTCTCTTTCCGTGTGCGGCGGGTTCTTAATATGCATATACTAGTGACGCGTTTTAAAACATAGATATACATACGAATTCAGTTATTTTGAGACTGAAGGAGTATATTATTTTGCGTGGAAGACGTACAGGATGCAAAAAAAGGGAAGGTAACTATTCTTATTTCATAGAATACCCAATTAAGAATTATACCTAAAGGATATGCAGTAAATTTTAGGCGATGCAGAGTTACCGACGAGCTAATAGAGAAAAAAAGGTAAGTGGCGATTCGCAAGCTGAATTAACGGGGGGGCTATACCATATTTGAAAAGGAAAGCCGAGTACGCGCGTCCTGCCCTCGCCAATAAATAACATGGAGATCCTACGTCCAGGTATCAAACGCAAAAACTATCGATTGACCCAAGTAGTAGCTAGGGTCTAATCAGAAACACATAACCCAACATGGAGCCTGCAATTTCGTCTTCCCATCCGACGAGCTCGCCGCCTAGAACATCCATGAACTGCGAACACGTGTTGATGACTAGCTCGATCTTCCTTTTCTTCTTGGCATTGGCCAGGTATTTCTCCAGGTCAGCCTCGGGTTTCGCCATAAGCGCCGTCGTCTTGGTGTACTACATGGCCATGATCCACCTTGAGCTCCTCAGGCAGCAGCGCCGCCGGGGTCAGGTATGATACATATTTTTACTCTGTCGCCATACCATCCTGATTGAGGTGCCTTAACCTAATTATTGTTCCTCTTTTTGGGTGCAGGTGATGTGGCTGGTGATGATCCTTGCCACATGGATTATGTTCATGTCCCTGTCTATATCAGTCCTCTTCTTCCAGCCTGATCCGCGCGACTGGGGCAACATTGTCGTCTTCGCCTTCTTATGCGTCCCGGTGGCAATAATCTTGCTCAACTACCGCTACATGGGACGTGAGGATGCAAAATCTAAAGATGCATCGAACCTTGTCTAGTAATTGGGAGTAGCGTGAGTTTGTTTTTCTTGCTTTATTATTAGTTCTACTATATTTTGGGAGAAAAGCGATTTGCTTTTTCCTCATATCTATATAAGCACAAAATAGAGAAGTAGTACCTCTTTGTTCGAACTGGAATACATGATGCGTGTGCGTGTGGCTACACCGAGGTTGACCTCAATCTAGCAATCCGTTAGGTCATTCCGACATGACCAAACATGTCCTTTTTTTAGAATCATAGCTTTCTTCAAAATATCTACACACCTAGATGTGGGAATCCGCCTGCTCAACGTGCACAACATTACAAGCGTGGGCTATCTTTCTTCTACATCCCGATCTGATCCACTTTTCCCCTTTTATTCTCCTAGGCAAAAGTACCCCCAAAAATCGCAAGAGAAAATTCCAACCAAACAAGAAGCACCTATCAAATCCCATATTCAAAGGTGAATAGTTATTACATCTACAGCCCTGGGGAAAACACGGTCTGAAATACACGGAATAGCTATTCACCAGTTGGCAGCACATCTATCAAGAAACACACGGAATTTTCAAATTCGTTTATACACAACAAGTGCACACCAGCAATATGACCGCCAACATTGTGGAGAAGGTATTGTCAATGCAACTTCGAAATACTCAAAACTCAATTCAATTGCAATCTTATAACAACTGCATGTTACATACAGCTTTGCTCTAATTCAACATACAGCATGGCCAATAATGAATGTGCCATTTGAATTCAAATTTCAAATATATTGATAAGTTAAACTCCATCCAAAGTCGATGACCCTCTGTTTAACAATTGATGAAAGAAACAACTAATGCCCATACCTAATTGACCGCCATGTTTGAAGAATCCCATGGGCGCCTCTTGATAAAGCAGAAATTTATGGTGCAACTCACAAGATTTATGCTGGGAGTGCAAATTAAATTTAAAATAATCGGTATCCATAAAACCGTAAAACGATGCACTAGGCAAGCAACATGAGGAATGGCAGCTGCCAGAGATGGAGCAGCACCGCACCAGCGCAAGCATACAACATCGGTGGCGCTTGCCGTGGGTGAGTCATTCTGACGACCCAGCCTCACCCGACCGAAGGTGTACATCGCCGCCTCCCTTCATGGCCTCGTCTTTGCTTATGGGTTTACCCTGGGGCCATCCTTAGGATTATGTAGTTTCTAAAACTGCGTTTAAGTATTTCCATACAACATAGGAATATTTGAAAATCGTTACAAAATCGAAAGATATAGAAGATCTCTTCAAGGAGCACTTGATGACGATTGACTATAGGAATGTTGTGATGCAGCAGCACACGTCAAATGAAAATTTCATTTGCAAAGCAGGGAGTCAAAATAGAGCTGAAGCAACCGAAACGGTACCTGAAAACTTAGCTGAAGACACTAGAAACTAACCGTAAAGCGAAATTGAATACTTATTATGCCAGCACCATAATGCAAACTGCGAAGTCGAAGGACGAATTGATCAAGAAGAATGGTGCGTAGGCCAAAGTTGAAAATACAGCCATCCAGAACCAAAGGCAGAAAAAGATGGTCTAAGCCAAAGGCTCCTTTCTACCCAACAAAACCCCAAAAAAGGGAGATTTTCTAGTGAAATGCGCAAAGTTTGTTTTTTCCCTGATGGGTATGCAGCCAATTGGATTTAGATATATATTAGAGAAAATATATTACAAAAAAGACCAACATATGGCGCTGACTCCCATGCAGAGATGTGCTTTACCGCCCGTTCTAACCATTCTCAATCAGTACCAACCACATAATGAATACTTGTTGGCCTAGTTAAATTCATGGCAACCTGCACCATTTTTCATAATAAATTTGCCAAAGGACATGACAAAAACAAATGATTGATGCAATTGCCAAACATAAATAATCCCCTTTCAAGATGATTACGACAAACTTGTATCCAGCATACCATTTGGTTTTATTTTTCAATATAACACAGAGTTCTTTCATTCAGATATCTTATTTGTATTCCTGTGAAACTTATTCTCTCCTACACAATTATAGTGACTGTGTTGACCTGCTGCCTCTGCTCTGGGTGGATTCTCTCGAAGATTTTTGACAAAGCAATAGCGAGGTGTATCTCGTCTTCCCGCCACCGCTTGATTTCTATTGTTTTCAGCTTCACACACCAGAAAATATTCGGTGTTGAGATTCCGCATTTTGAAGGCTTCTGGCCCCTCCTTTTCTTGACCGGAGGATCTGAAAACTGTGTTTCATGCACAAGGTTAGGTGCATGCCATATATTAGTGAGAGCTTTAAGCCAAATATGATCGATAAACTGTTAATATTGTACCATGAGGTGGTGCAATCCAAGTTTCTCCAGACTAGGTGTGTTTTGGAGGATGCCTGTCAGGGTCTGAAACTTGGCTCCAAGATCACATCTTTGTAAGATCAAGGTCTTCAAGCTATTGAGCAGTGGGAATTCCAGGGATTCCTCCTCCAGCAACACCTAAAACATGGATTCGTGGTAGATTTGATAATTCCATATACGTACAAAATAAAGTGAGAGAGAAAATTATGGATCATGGCGTGTGTACTGTACGTACAGTCATATTGAATCCAGCGAGATGTAGTTTGACGACGTTGGGGAGCAGCGATAAGAAGGCGTGCATGGACTTGATGAAGTCGAGCTTGCCCTTCTTCCGCGCCCGCACGTTGGGCTGCCCGTGGTAGGCCGTGTCCGTCAGCCGAATCGACGCCTCCGCGACCGCAAGCGGGGCCAGCAGCTCCGCCCCGGTGGCAGATCCGGCGGCAACACATTGGCAGCCCCTCCCGTCGTAGGCGAGGTCGAGATGAAGGCGGTCGAGGCAGGGAGCCGCGATCGTGAGGTGGGTGCAGGCCAGGGGGTGCTGTCTAGGGGGTTGGAGGAAGACGAAGCTCCGGAGCGTGGGCGAAACAATGAGGCGGAGTCTATCCATCCAGCATCTCTCTACGTGGAGGTCCTCCAGCACCGGGCAGTGTTATATGTTGATCCAAATTCTACAAAGTATAGGCCAACTTCTGACGAGTGGAGCGAGGCCCGTCGCCGGGAGGCTTGGTACGGTACGGATCGTCGAAGACCTAGGTTTCCACCGATATATAAACCCCTTGTAAGCCGCCGGTTGGGAGAGTTGCATCTGTGAAATCCCCGGCGTTTGTAAACACTCCTTGATATAGTGAAGTTTCGCTGGCTGGCGCCCGTGGTTTTTTCCTCTCTTTGTTGGAGAGGTTTTTCCACGTTAAATCTGTGTCCCCCTTGCTGTGTTTTGTTTTCGTTCTTCGTTACCTTCTTGTCGCAATTGTAACAAGTGGTATCAGAGCCCCAGGTTCTAATCTAGGGTTTGCGACATGTCGTCATTGAAGTTCGATCTACCACAGCTGGACTACACCACAAGATTCTCCTTGTGGCAGGTGAAGATGCGGGCGATTCTCGCCCAAACTTTTGATATGGATGAAGCGCTGGATGGATTCGGTGAAAAGGATGCTAAGACCTGGTCCGCTGAAGAGAAGCGGAAGGACCGTAAGGCTTTGTCTTTGATTCAACTTCATCTGTCCAATAATATTTTGCAGGAAGTACTGGAGATGAAATCTGCTGCTGCCCTATGGGAAAAACTGGAAACGATCTGCATGTCAAAGGATCTAACCAGTAAGATGCATGTGAAGATAAATTTGTTCTCGCATAGATTGCAGGAAGGTGGATCGGTAATGAATCACTTATCTCTTTTTAGAGAGATTATTTCTGATTTGCAATCTATGGAAGTAAAATATGATGATGAGGATCTAGCCCTATTACTCTTATGCTCGCTGCCTAGTTCTTATACACACTTTCGTGATACAATGTTGTTGAGCCGTGAGAAGATAACCCTTGATGAAGTGCAAGATGCCCTCAAACAGAGGGAAAAGATGAAATCTATGGTGCAGGCAGATGGGGCGTCCTCCAAGGCTGAAGCTCTGCAGGTTCGTGGCAGGACCGAGCAGAGATTTAACAACCATGGCAACCGAGATAAGAGCAAAGACGGCAGAGGTCGTTCGAAGTCCAAGGGAAAGGACAAGTTCTGCAGGTATTGTAAGAAATCTAATCATGTTATTGATGATTGCTGGAAGCTGCAGAATAAGGAGAAAAGGAACGGTACTTACCAACCGAAAGATAAGGATCAAGGCAATGGTAAGGCTGCTGTTGTTTCTGATAGTTCTGATGGTGAATGCTTAGCTGTTTTTGCTGCTTGTGCTTCTCGTGATGATGAATGGATACTTGATACTGCATGTTCGTTTCATATTTGCTGTAACAAAGATTGGTTCAGTTCATATGAGTCTGTGCAGACTGGAGATTTTGTGCGTGTGGGGAATGACAACCCATGCCATATCGTTGGTGTTGGATCTGTTAAGATTAGGACACATGATGGCGTGACACGCACGTTGAGTGAGGTGAAGCACATACCAAGCATGGCCAGAAATTTGATCTCCCTGAGTACCATGGACGTTGATGGATACAAGTATGCCGGTGGGCATCGAGTTCTGAAGGTATCAAAAGGTTCTCTTATTCACATGATAGGTGATATAAATTCTGCTAAATTATATGTTCTTAGAGGTAGCACTTTGCCTGGTATTGCTGCTGCTGTTACTTCTAATGATTCTGATGATTGTGGTAAAACACATCTATGGCATATGCGTCTTGGGCATATGAGCGAACAAGGCATGGCAGAGTTGGTCAAGAGAGAGCTGATTGATGGTTGCAACTTGAGTAAGTTTGAGTTCTGTGAGCACTGCATCTTTGGTAAGCATAAAAGAGTTAAATTCAATGCTTCCGTTCATACCACCAAAGGCATATTAGATTATGTGCATGCTGATGTATGGGGTCTGTCCCGTAAGACTTCTATTGGTGGTGCTAATTATATGCTTACTATTATGGATGATTACTCAAGAAAGGTGTGGCCTTATTTTCTGAAGCATAAATCTGATGTTTTTGATGCTTTTAAGAAGTGGAAAGTTATGGTTGAAAAACAGACTGAGAAGAAGGTAAAGGTACTACGTACTGACAATGGTATGGAATTCTGTTCTAATGAGTTTGAGGAGTTTTGCAGTAACGATGACATGATCAGGCATCACACCATCTCATATACTCCTCAGCAGAATGGCGTGGCAGAACGCATGAACAGAACCATCATCTCGAGGGCTCGTTATATGTTGTCTAATGCAGGTATGCATAGGCGTTTCTGGGCTGAAGCAGCCAACACAGCGTGTTACCTCATCAACAGGTCACCTTCTATTCCACTTGAGAAGAAAACTCCTATTGAGGTATGATCAGGTTCACCTGCTGATTATTCACAGTTGAGAGTTTTTGGTTGCACTGCTTATGCTCATGTTGATAATGGAAAGTTAGAGCCTAGAGCTGTCAAGTGCATATTCCTTGGTTATGGTTCAGGAGTTAAGGCATATAAACTATGGAACCCTGAAACAAAAAGGATTTTGTTGAGTAGGAACGTTGTTTTCAATGAATCCGTTATGTATCATGACAGCTTGCCATCAGATCCCTCTCCTGTTGCTATTGGAGAGGAGGGAGTTCGTGTGCAGGTGGAGCACCTGCAGAAAACTGTTGATAATAATGCTGTTGTTGATGATACTCATGAGGAAAATATTGATGATGATGTTGTTCAGCACTCACCTACTGTTTTGCAGCAGCCACAGGAATCTATTGCTGCTGATAAACCGAGACGTAACATATTTCCACCTCGTCGTTTAATTGAAGAGTGTAATCTTGTACATTATGCTTTGAGTTGTGCTGAACAGGTGGAGAACGATTCTGAACCTGCTACATATAATGAAGCCATTGCATCCGTTGACCGCGAGAAGTGGGTATCTGCTATGCAAGAAGAGATGCAATCGCTTGAGAAAAATGGCACATGGGATGTTGTGCGCTTGCCTAAACAAAAGAAGGCGGTCCGCTGCAAGTGGATCTTCAAGAAAAAGGAAGGTCTATCTCCCAAAGAGCCTTCAAGGTACAAGGCAAGGTTAGTAGCAAAAGGGTTCAGCCAGATTCCAGGTATTGATTACAATGATGTGTTCTCTCCAGTTGTGAAGCATAGTTCCATTCGTACTTTCTTTAGTATTGTGGCTATGCGTGATCTTGAGCTTGAGCAGTTAGATGTCAAGACTGCTTTTCTGCATGGAGAGCTTGATGAGGAAATATACATGGACCAACCAGAAGGGTTCATAGTGCCTGGTAAAGAGGATTTTGTGTGCAAATTAAAGAAGTCTCTTTATGGCTTAAAGCAATCTCCAAGACAGTGGTATAAAAGGTTTGATTCATTTATGATCTCACATGGTTTTGAGAGGTCTAAATATGATAGTTGTGTTTATATCAAGTTTGTTGATGGGTCACCTATATACTTGCTGCTATATGTTGATGATATGTTAATTGCTGCCAAGGGCATGAAAGAAATCACTACTTTGAAGGCACACCTAAGTAGTGAGTTTGAGATGAAGGATCTTGGTGCTGCTAAGAAGATCTTAGGTATGGAGATTACCCGAGATAGAAAATCTGGTTTGTTATTTCTTAGTCAGCAAAGTTACATTAAGAAAGTTCTTCATCGTTTTAATATGGATGGTGCCAACTCAGTTAGTACTCCTATTGCTCCTCACTTTAAATTGTCAGTTTCTCAATGTCCTACTACTGATGAAGAGTTTGAGTACATGTCAAAGGTGCCATATTCTAGTGCTGTTGGTTCTTTGATGTATGCCATGGTTTGTTCTCGTCCTGATTTATCATATGCTATGAGTTTGATAAGTAGATACATGGCTAATCCTGGTAAAGAACATTGGAAGGCTGTTCAGTGGGTTTTCAGGTACCTTCTTGGCACTTCCAATGCTTGTTTGAAGTTTGGCAGGACCGATGAGGGACTCGTTGGCTATGTGGATTCAGATTTTGCTGCCGATTTGGATAAGAGAAGATCCCTCACAGGTTATGTGTTTAATGTTGGAGGTTGTGCTGTTAGCTGGAAGGCTACATTGCAGGCTGTTGTTGCACAATCTACTACTGAAGCTGAATACATGGCTATTGCTGAAGCTTGCAAAGAATCTGTTTGGTTGAAAGGTTTGTTTGCTGAGCTTTGTGGAGATGATTCTTGCATTACTTTGTTTTGTGACAGTCAAAGTGCCATATACCTTACAAAAGATCAGATGTTCCATGAGAGAACTAAGCACATTGATGTCAAGTACCATTTTGTTAGAGACATTGTTGCTCAAGGTAAATTAAAGGTATGCAAGATCAGCACTCATGATAATCCTGCTGATATGATGACTAAACCTGTTCCTGTTGCTAAGTTTGAGCTTTGCTCGAACTTAGTTGGTTTAACTGATTAGCCCAAGTGGCTATTGGCGCCGAAAGTATTTGCTTTGTTTGTTCAGGGAGATGGTTGTTGTTGATGCTACAAGGAGGAATTTGTCTCAAGGTGGAGTTTGTTATATGTTGATCCAAATTCTACAAAGTATAGGCCAACTTCTGACGAGTGGAGCGAGGCCCGTCGCCGGGAGGCTTGGTACGGTACGGATCGTCGAAGACCTAGGTTTCCACCGATATATAAACCCCTTGTAAGCCGCCGGTTGGGAGAGTTGCATCTGTGAAATCCCCGGCGTTTGTAAACACTCCTCGATATAGTGAAGTTTCGCTGGCTGGCGCCCGTGGTTTTTTCCTCTCTTTGTTGGAGAGGTTTTTCCACGTTAAATCTGTGTCCCCCTTGCTGTGTTTTGTTTTCGTTCTTCGTTATCTTCTTCTCGCAATTGTAACAGGCAGTACCTGCCGAGGTCCTCCAGGAAGCTAGCCGACAGGCACACCCCGACGAGGCGTAGGGTGGTCATGCGGCGGGTGAAGCCGGCGGCGCACAAGCCCGCGGCCGACATGTCCGGCATCGGTCCCGGGGGCGCGATGTAGGAGCAGTGCGGCTTCCAGCAGATGGTGTCGTCGTGGACGGTGCGGATGTCGACGGCGGCCGGGCAGCGTCCGAGGCCGCGGCGGATCCACCTGTCGGAGATGTCGAACGCGGGGCCGTAGGTGCCTCTGGCGCTAGCGCTGACTAGGTTGAGCAGGAAGACGTCGAGGTCCTTCTCCGGTGGGATCGACAGCAACGCCTGGTCGGCGAAGTCCTCGAAGCGTGTCCAGTCGCCGGAGAACTCCCGCTCGTCGAGGATGAGGATGGCGCCGAGCAGGTCGCGCCAGAGGTGCCTCCGTCTCCGTGACAAGACGCTGGTCCGCACGAGCTGTGGGGGGCTGAGGCGGGAGAGCACGTCGTGGAGAAGGCAGTCAGGCAGGTCGCCCAGCCGGTCGGCGGCATCGTCGTTCTCCTCTACGCGGCGGCGGCGGCGGCGCTTGGTGGAGTCCATGCTAGATCGCGTCAGGGCTGCATACGTTGGCTTCTCATACTACCTCCGTCCCAAAGCTTAAGGCATATAATTTTTTGAAAATGTCAAACTATGTAAAGTTTAACCAAGTTTTTGAGAAAAAATATTAATATTTACAATATAAAATATATACCCTTGGATACATCATGAAATGTATTTTCACGTAGTATCTATATAATATCATAGTTTTTGATAGTTTTTTTAAAAAGTTTGGTCAAACTTTTCCGTAGCTTCACTTTTCAAAAAAATTATATGCCTGGACGTAGAGAGTATATGGGAAGGAATGGGATGATCCTTGATTGATACGGACCCGTTATTCCGTATTTCCGTACGTGCAGGTTTTCATCGGATCGCGTCACGGCTCATGGTTTCCATGGAGGAGGGTATCCCAAGCATCTTTGCTTTACACTTTTCCTATTAAATACCTAGCTGTTTTGTAATTGAAAAACAGTCACATTTTAAACCATCAGATCCATGTTCGAATCTCAGCATGCTAGGGTGACATCAGCCTTCTCTTAGAGTTGTCACGTCAGATTTCTTCAAAGTTGGACGAGACAGAATGAAGAGAGAATCATGGAGTACACCTAACAACTCATGGCGCTTCAGGACGTGGCAGCGTCTGGTGCATCTATCGTTTCCGCGCCTCTCTTCCTTGCTCGCTACATGTCAACTGTAGAGGGCAGCGCTGGGCTTTCTCTTTTTCTTTTATAGATCCGAGTAAAAAAAATCTTTCGAACCAAGAATCCAAATCGTGATCCGCTTTCACGGTTGTCTTAGTCGCATCGAGATCTTCAAAACTAGATCTATGCTTTGATGAATTTTTTTCACGGCTTTTCATACCTTGATCGCACTGCCTTTTCTGTCGCTATGCACGAGGCGATGTCTCGGCAATGCACTGCTCGTGCACTGCCTTTTTATACTGTGTTGCACTTCCTTTGGTCTCAGTACCGGCCCGTGCAGTGTCTTTTTGCACTACGTTGCATTGTCTTCGGTCGAAGTGCACGACGCGGTTTCCTGACAGTGCACTACCCATGCACTGTCTTCTTGTACTACATTACACTGCATTCGGTCGCGGTGCACGACGTGGATCCCTTGTAGTGCACCACTCATGCACTGCTTTCTTGTACTATATTGCACTGCATTCGGTCGCAGTGCACGACATGGTTCCCTGGTCCATGCACTGCCTTCTTGTACTGCATTACACTACCTTCGCTCGTAGTGCACGACGCGATTCCCTGGCAGTGCACCGCATATGGACTGCCTTCTTGTACTGCATTGCACTGCCTGTATTTATTGTACACAATGTGGTTTCCTAGAGCACTGTCTTTTTACACTACGTTGGACTGCCCTGGGTAGGAGTGCACGGCACAGACCTGACAGTGCACCGCGTCGTACGTTGCTCTTTTATACTGACTTTGTTAGGCTGGTCATAGTGCAAAGTAACATAGAGTAGTAACATGCATATGTTACTAGTCTAAATTACTATCTTCGTAGTAGAAAGTAACATAGGTGTGGTATCATGCAAAACCTCATTTATTGCAATATAGACTCATTTTATCTTGAAATGTGTGATGTTATGGTAACATAGCTAGTTACCACAAGCCCCTCTCTCATCATTTAATTGCATGCCATGTCATCTAAAGATTTAGTTGGCAATACATGTAGGACTATGTTACTATCCAAGTTACTCCCACTACGACTAGCCTTACAGTGATCTTTGTTACATCCAAGAGAAGCCGACTCGATTAGGCAAACTATCTATGGGCGAGCGGCCACTTTTTTTGAATTTTCCGCATGCAAGCAAGCTACATTCCCGCGAATCCGACCGTCCCGGCTGCCCCCGCCCAAGCTCTGCTGCGCTGCCACGTGGCAAGTAGCCAGTCTACTCGGGGCACCCGTGCTGAAACGCGTGCTCACGCTAGTCGCTCCGAGTTTGTTTTCCCTTAGTTAAGAGATGATCCCTTATAAATAAGAGATAGTTATTATCTCCGTTATACCATATGCCTTCTCTTATCAACATAACTTTTTGCTAAAATTAGTCAATTCACATTAATCGTTAGGGATGACAATAAAAGTTGACGCGTTGTACGACTTACTGATGACCCACAAGTATAGGGGTGTATCGCGGTATTTTCGAGGGAAGTGAAACCCAATTTATTGATTCGACACAAAGGGAGCCAAAGAATATTTATAAGCCTTAACAACTAAGTTGTCAATTTAGCTGCACCTAAAACAATCTTGCTCACAGCAGTTTATCAGTAGTAACAGTTTTGTAGTAGGAATAGTAAAGTAATAGCAGTAGTAAAGCAAAGACGGCAGTAACAATAGCAGTAAACAGTGGGATTCGAGTGCGGTAGGTATAGGGATGGATGGACGGGCGTTGCATGGACAAGACAATTCACATAGCAATCAGAACATAGGGCAATTGCAGATAAATAAGATAAAGCATCCAAGTACTAGATAATCCTAGGCATGTGTTCCATATATAGTCATACGTGCTCGCAATGAGAACTTGCACAACATCTTTTATCCTGCCAGCCCGTTTGCAGCGGGGCCTCAAGGGAACTACTGGTAATTAAGGTGCTCCTTTTAATAGAGCACCAGAGCAAAGCATTAACACTCCGTGAACACATGTGATCCTCACATCAAAGCCATTCTCTCCGGTTATCCCGATTTCTGTCACTTCGGGGCCATTGGTTCTGGACAACAACGTGTGTAAACAACTTGCAGATAAGACCATAAACAATACTATCATAATGAATCAATAACATGTTCAGATCTGAAATCATGGCACTCGGGCCCTATTGACAAGCATTAAGCACAACAAGTCGCAACAAAGTCATAAAGCACTAATAAAAGATACTAGGCACCATGCCCTAACAATCTGATACCATTACATGAACGATCTCATCCAATACCTACCATCCCCATAGCCTACAGCGGGGGATTACTCACTCATAGATGGGAAAACATGGATGGTCGATGGAGAAGCGATGGTGATGATGATGGTGATGATGTCCTCCAATTCCTCGTCCTAGCAGGGTGCTAGAACGGAGTTTCTGGTGCTGTTTCGTGGAATCTGGTGGTGGCGGTGGAGCGGAACTCCTTCTGGAAAAACGTCGAACCCCCCAAAGTTTTTATGTTAGAAGGCAACTTATAGGCGAAGAGGGAAACCGAGGAGGTGCCTGGGGGGCCCACACCATCCCCTGGCGCGGCCTGGCTTGGCCCGCGCCACCAGGTGGTGTGGCCACCCCCTGGCTCTTCTCCGTCTCGTATTCTGGCTCCTGGAGTCTTCGGGTGAAATAGGATTTTTGGCATATTTTCTGGGATTTTTCCTGATAGTTGGTTTTCTGCATAAAAAGTAGACACCAAGGCAATTCTGCTGAAAACAGCGTCAGTCCATGTTAGTTGTATCCAAATCACACAAGTATAAAGGAGAAACAATAGAAAAAGTGTTCGGGGAAGTAGATACGTTTTGGACGTATCAACTCCCCCCAAGCTTAGCTTATTTCTTGTCCTCAAGCAATTCAGTTGAAAACTGAGTGCGATAAAAGAACTTTCACGAACACGTTTGCTTCATATAATGTAAATATTCTCAGCAATGTGATCAACTACTTAATAGTTCATAATAAAGAGTATGCAACTAAGTTTACTTAATAGGCATTGCAAGCTATGAAGAGATTCCAACCTCAAGAAAAATAAGTAGCATGAAGTATAAACGTAAGCAACATTACAATGCTCATAGAAAGGTATGATAGAGTGGTATCTCGCTTGCCTTTGATTATGAATATCAAGGCACCTCTGAAATTCAAATGATGAATAGAAGTAAAGATATCAAAGATACAAGCATCAAAGTCATAACACAAATAATCAAGTAATGAGACAAACACAAAGAATGACAACTATGCTCTCAAGAAAGTGCTCGGAGAATGTGTGAAGACTCAACAAGAAAAGTTTTAAATAGTTTGAAAGGCTTCCAAATGCTGAAAGTATGGTACTCGTTAGCTTTGAGCTCTCATTGCCCCTATCATAAGCATCTTTAAATGGTTAAGGTTAAAGTGACACAACTAAGAGGATATGCTTGACAAGTTATAATTTGAAGTCTCATGCCCCTTACTTACGAAGACCGATCCTCATGCTACTCAACTTCACTCACAAGTAAGCTCT
The DNA here is from genome assembly GCA_916181665.1 of Avena sativa. Lineage (NCBI taxonomy): Eukaryota > Viridiplantae > Streptophyta > Magnoliopsida > Poales > Poaceae > Avena > Avena sativa. The sequence continues at coordinate 2,232,905 of OV702292.1, read as the reverse complement.
TGTTATTGTAAGTATATACGTATCATAGAGAACCGCCAACGGGGTACCCCTTGCACATGACACGGGAGTTGTCTCATAATCAAAATAACAAGGCAAGCAGACAATGAGCATCTCGGCGATCTTTTTATTTACTATGTGCATAGATTTTTTATTGAGGATGCTTCATAGAATGCTCATTATGGTTATGCTGCAAGTTTCCACCATGATTAGGCATGGCTTAGGCTAGCGGCCCAAACGTTTCTCTAATATACATACAAACTCCATGATCTTACAAGTTCCACTTTTATTTCACACCGTCGGGATCCATAAGCAAAAGAACATGATATCAACTAGGTACAAAGTATCAATGAAGTGTTGAAAGCGGTCCCCATGATACATGGTTCTGCTAACTTCAACTCATAAAGGGCAAGCATATACGTAACAAAGAAGGACGCAATGGTTCAGGTTTATTAAGTGCAAGAAAATAAAGTGTGCCATCAAGTTCGTGAGAGCTTTACTAACTAACTTTCTCATAACAAGCAAACATTTTATTCGGAAGAAAACAAGGCATAATGAATATGCACGGAAGTAGCAAATGATGCTAATGGGTAGGTATGGTGGACACTTTGGAAATATTTGGTTTAGGGAGTTGGAAACTTGAGTAAAACACTCAGTGGAAGTGAAGGCTAGCAATAGTAAGGGAGCGACAAACGAGAGAGCAATAGCTGTCATTATCATGCTTTGCAACAAAACAGGACTACTCATGGCATAAAAGTGATTCAAGATCCTCAGGGCAAAATAATTCATCAAGGCTTAACTGATTATCACAGTCATGTGCATGCGTGAGCATGTGCCAAGTCAATTCAAATGAAACATTCAGAGGAGGATACCACAGAGTCATACCAATTTATGAATAGAGCAATGCAGGCAAACATTCATAAGACATGCTACAAACTATTAACGAGCTGGAGCTAATCATAAGAAAGCAAGAACTACTAAGCATTCAAAAAAACATACACTCTACATGAACGGACTAAGCATGCTCATAGTGATGAGTATATGTACAAAAATGAAAACAAATAGAGTTCGTTACCAGCCTCTTACCATGCCTCAAGTTGTCAGTAATCCTCATTATTGCTCTTCATTTGTGTGGCTTGAATAATAATATGAAACCAATATCCACTGAGGACTGCTGAACCCTGTAGCAAACTCACAAAAACCAAAGAAGAACGACAAATATTTTTGTTGTTTTTGATTTTTAAAACAAGAAGCAAAGAGGAAAAACAAGCAAAGCAAAAATCTTTTTGGGTTTTTCAAATAGTTCAAACAAAGCAAAAAGGAAAAACAAACCAAGGCAAAAAGAAGAAGCAAACCAAAGAGAAACAATAGAAATATTTTTGGTCTTTTTGTTTTTTGGAAAGCAAAAGCAAAGAAGAACGAAAACTAAAAAGAGAACGAAAACATGAATATACAAAGTACCGACACAACATGATATGGAGATGAGTGCGGTGTCGGCGTACCTCCCCCAAGCTTAGGCTTTTGGCCTAAGTGGGTATCAATCTCAAGCTGGCCAGGATGAAGTGTCACCCTGGTACGACGAAGAGGTCCCCTCATCTTGGTGCGAGCTCGAGTACGTCCCTCCGTAATGCACGGAGTAATCATAGGAGGGCACATCCTCCTGGTGTTGCTCGTGGAAACCAAGCAAGCAAAGCTTCTCATCCACCTCCTCCTTGGAGCGCAACCACGGTCTCTTGTGAACACTAAACAAAGAAGGCTGTGGCAAAAGTATCTCCCTTTCATCCCCGTCAGTGAAAAGCATCCTATATACTAGACTGTTCAAATCAGAAGTAGCAGTGACAAAGTGATGAGTTTTCATAGCAACAAGGTCAAGCCTCTGTGGTGCTAGCATAGCATCATAGGGATCAACTGAAAGACCTAATGCATTGACTATACGCGAGGCAATGATGCCCCCATAGATAGGCCCCCTAGTAGCTAGGCGGCAAGAAATAAGCGAGCCAAGATTGTACCGAGTATCATTATTAAGCGCAGTAGCAAGGAATGCTAAATGATAGTTGGAGATATTACTTGTGTTCTCCCTACCAAGTACACTAGTAGCAAGATAATATGCAAAGTATCGAAGAGCAGGGAGTTGGATATTTCTTATCTTTCCGCGTTGCGCCACGCGGTCATCATCATTGGTCACCCCTCGGTAAAGCTCCAACAAATCAGCGGGTCGCCCTTGAATTTTCTTCACGGTCCCTGTCATGCGTACACCTACAATACTGCAAAATCTCTCCAAAGGCATGGTGAAGGGCAGATTATAGATTTTAAAAGAGACAGTCGACTGATAGGATGTGTTAGTAAACGTGAAGCTCTCAACAAAAGTTTTGGTGAGCGTAGCGTATTGCGCACTCTCATCTTGCATATATGAGGTCAAACCAACCCTCTCAATCAGTAGGAAGAAATCATCAAGAATACCTGCAGCTTGTAAGAAAGTAAAACAAGGAAAAGAGGATGGGTGAGCATCCCCATCATCCCTTTCACTACCAATACGAGTTGCAATGAGATCTTCGTTGTATGATGGCCTAGACTGAGAGGCTATTCTTGAGGGCCTCAACCTCCTAGGTGCATCACTCTCAAATATCTCTCCAAAAGTATGGTTGTTCATGCTTGGTATTCTGAAATTTAAACACCTATTAAACAAGTGATTGCAAAGTAAATATAATGAAGGATTCTACTCATAAGGACTTGCAAGAGGCCTAAACATGCATCAATACTATATCTCTAAGCATCAAACAAGCTTACAAGCTCTCATAACCAGTCACCTACAGTAGCAAAATACTCAATATATAATCCACTAAACACAAATCTACTTGGACAAGGGGAGGAGTCACATACCAGGGAACAAATGCTCCAAATTTCAGCAAGAAAGATGGGTTGAGCAAGGAGATCGAAAAAAATCGAGAGCAAGCATATCAAGAACGTGATTTTGAGCAATGAACTGGAGCTTACTCGGGAGAGAGAAGAAAGTGGCAGGTGAGAGAGTTAGTGGGGGGGCCAGGGGTGGCCCACACTAGGGCATGGCGCCACCCAGGGCTGGCCGTGCCACCAGGTGGTGTGCCTGCCTGGTGGGCCCCTCTGGTACCTCCCAGGTACTCCTCTGCCCTTTTTTTCACGTAAAAATTTAATATGAATTTTCTGGAATTTTTCGAGACACTTTATTTTTGGGCATTTTCAGGCATAGAAGAATGATTTTCTGACAGACAGATTTTTTATGATGCAATGACAAAACAAGGCTAGAACTACAGGAGTTCTAAGACACTCTAGCATGCATAGAAATGGTCCCAATCATAATAGTTTCAAATTTTTCTCTTGGTATGGGACAATATATTTCTCCAACTTGAATGCCTTCAACATGTTCAATTGAATTCAAACCATAAGTCCTTTCAATCTTCTTGGGGAAATAGATAGTATGTTCCTTGTCATTAACATTGAAAGTCACCTTTCCTTGATTATAATTAATAACAACTCCTGCAGTATTAAGAAAAGGTCTCCCAAGAATAATAGACATATTATCATCTTCAGGCATTTCAAGCACAACAAAATCAGTTAATATCAAGCAATTGTGAGCCACCTGAACAGGTACATCCTCACATATACCAACAGGAATAGTGGTAGATTTATCAGCCATTTGCAAAGATATATCAGTTGGTATTAATTTTTCTAGTTGAAGCCTCGTATAGAGAGAGAAAGGCATAACACTAACTCCAGATCCCAAATCACACAAAGCAGTTCTAACATAACTGTTCTTAATAGAGCAAGGGATAGTTGGAATCCCTGGGTCTCCAAGTTTCTTAGGAACCTTACCACTGAAAGAATAATTAGCAAGCAAAGTAGAAATTCCTTCATTAGGGATCTTCCTTTTATTCGAGACAATATCCTTCATATACTTTGAGTAAGGAGGCAATTTAATAGCATCAGTCAAAGGAATTTGCAGGAATAAAGGTTTCATCCACTCACAAAACTTGTTATAGTGTCCATCTTCCTTTGACTTGTGTTTCTTATCAGGGAAAGGCATAGGTTTTTGGACCCAAGGTTCTCTTTCACTACCATGTTTCTTAGCAATAAAATCTTCTTAGGTGTATTTAGTATTCTTAGTGTGGTTTTCAGGTTCTTCTTCAACTTTTTCTTCATTAGGAACTTCATTTTCTTCATTACCATTTTCAGTTTCAGCATCAGAGATAGATATACTATTGGGATCTATAGAAGGTTCAGAGGGTTCTACAATAGTTTTATGCTTCTTTTTCCTTTTCTTACGAGTAGAACCACTATTTTCAGCTTGTTGAGAATCCTGCTCAATTCTTTTGGGATGCCCCTCAGGATATAGAGGATCCTAGGTAGCAGCTCCACTTCTAGTTCTAATTTCATAAGCATGTTTTTCTTTAGCAGCATTAACTAGCAAGTCGTTTTGCACTTTAACAAGTTGATCTATTTGAGTTTGAACCATTTGAAAGTGTTTAACAATCATTTTAACATCATTAGAGGTTCTTTCCACAATATCTTCCAACTCAACAATAGCTCTAGTGTTTTCCATTAGATGATTTTGCACCCTTTTATTAAAGTTATCTTGCTTAGCAATAAAGTTATCGAATTCTTCTAAGCATTGATCAGGAGGTTTAGAGTAAGGGATATCACCTTCATCAAAGTGTTGGAGAGAGTGTACCTCAATAGTGGATGAGTAGGGAATAGGCTTACATAATTCTTCAATAGGAGGTAAATTTTTGACATATGCAGCTTTAATTCCCTTCTCCTTAAGACATTTCTTAGCTTCCTTCATCACTTCATCATTTAATTCAATAACTCCCCTCTTCTTTGATGTTGGAATAGGCACCGGAATAGATGGTTCTGGTACAATTACTTCAGGTATAGCTTGTTTAGGAGGAGTCCAATCTTCATAATTCTTACTTATTTTAGCCATTAATTCTTTAGCTTCCTTTGGAGTCCTATGTCCTAGATTCTTCAGTTAGTCCATTATAAAATATATCAAGAAGCTCATTCTTAGGTAATGGACTTCCAGCCTGTGCATGAATCAAAGCACAAAACCTTACCCAAGATTCGGGCAATACCTCTTTTTCTCCCTGTTTAAAATCAAAAAGTTCCTGCAAAATAGCATGTCTAGCACTAGGAGGAAAATATTTCTGCAGGAAAGTACTAATCAAGCACTCAGGGTTATCAATAGATCCTGGAGGTAAATTACTAAACCAAGTTTTAGCTTCTCCTTTCAGTGAAAAGGGGAAAATCTTGGCAACAAAGTAAGTACGCATCTTAATATCGTCAGAAAACAAGCCACTCATGGTAGAAAGTTCATTCATATGTGCTACCGCACTTTCATTCTTAGTCCCACAAAAAGGTTCTTTCTCGACAATAGCTATGTAAGATAGATCGAGAGAGAAATCATAATCTTCATCTATAATGTTTATGGGAGAAGCAGCAGACTTAGCAATAGGAGACAATTTTGGTCTAATGGTACGCCTCTCAAGGAGACTCTTAACAGCACTCCTATCATGGGTGTTTTTACATTCTTTAATAAATTCATCGGTCATCTCAACATAACCATCTTCAATATCATAACTTTCACTAGACTTAGGTGAACTAATAGGTGTGGTAGTGTCTTCATTAGGAGTTTCGGTATTTCCAGGTATAGTTCTAGCAATCGTAGCATCTAGGAAAGGACCTAATGAACCACTCTTATCAAGCATAGTAGAAGCAGCATCATAAGCATCAGAAGTTTCAGATTCAGCAGTAGTAGCAGCGTGTGTAGCATGTGTATGTGGTGGTGTAAGGAACTTACTCATAACAGACGGTGAATCAAGAGCAGCAGAGGTGTTTAGAACCGTACCTCTTCTTGTAGTGGATGGTAAAATAGGAACCTTGCCATCACGAGACTTACCCATGATGGATGGATAGCAGCGAACAATAGAGAATCTAAGTGAACTTGATAAATAAAGCTATGCTCCCCGGCAACGGCGCCAGAAAATAGTCTTGATGACCCACAAGTATAGGGGGTGTATCGCAGTATTTTCGAGGGAAGTGAAACCCAATTTATTGATTCGACACAAGGGGAGCCAAAGAATATTTATAAGCCTTAACAACTGAGTTGTCAATTCAGCTGCACCTGGAAACAATCTTGCTCACAGCAGTTTATCAGTAGCAACAGTTTTGTAGTAGGAATAGTAAAGTAACAGCAGTAGTAAAGTAAAGACAGCAGTAACAATAGCAGTAAACAGTGGGATTCGAGTGCGGTAGGCATAGGGATGGATGGACGGGCGTTGCATGGACAAGACAATTCACATAGCAATCAGAACATAGGGCAATTGCAGATAAATAAGATAAAGCATCCAAGTACTAGATAATCCTAGGCATGTGTTCCATATATAGTCATACGTGCTCGCAATGAGAACTTGCACAACATCTTTTGTCCTGCCAGCCCGTTTGCAGCGGGGCCTCAAGGGAACTACTGGCAATTAAGGTGCTCCTTTTAATAGAGCACCAGAGCAAAGCATTAACACTCCGTGAACACATGTGATCCTCACATCAAAGCCATTCCCTCCGGTTATCCCGATTTCTGTCACTTCGGGGCCATTGGTTCCGGACAACAACGTGTGTATACAACTTGCAGATAAGACCATAAACAATACTATCATAATGAATCAATAACATGTTCAGATCTGAAATCATGGCACTCAGGCCCTAGTGACAAGCATTAAGCACAACAAGTCGCAACAAAGTCATAAAGCACTAATAAAAGATACTAGGCACCATGCCCTAACAATCTGATGCCATTACATGAACGATCTCATCCAATCCCTACCATCCCCATAGCCTACAACGGGGTATTACTCACTCATAGATGGGGGAAACATGGATGGTCGATGGAGAAGCGATGGTGATGATGATGGCGATGATCTCCTCCAATTCCCCGTCCTGGCAGGGTGCCAGAACGAAGTTTCTGGTGCTGTTTCGTGGAATCTGGTAGTGGCGGTGGAGCGAAACTCCTTCTGGAAAAACATCGAACCCCCCGGAGTTTTTAGGTCAGAAGGCAACTTATAGGCGAAGAGGGAGACCGAGGGGGTGCCTGGGGGGCCCACACCACCCCCTGGCGCGGCCCGTGCCACCAGGTGGTGTGGCCACCCCTGGCTCTTCTCCGTCTCGTATTCTGGTTCCTGGAGTCTTCGGGTGAAATAGGATTCTTGGCATATTTTTCGGGATTTTTCCTGATAGTTGATTTTCTGCACAAATTGTAGACACCAAGGCAATTCTGCTGAAAACAGCGTCAGTCCGCGTTAGTTGTATCCAAATCACACAAGTATAGAGGAGAAACAATAGCAAAAGTGTTCGGGAAAGTAGATACGTTTTGGACATATCACTTACTTTTATAGTCTTCTCTAAATGACATGAAGAGCTGAGATAAGACTCGTCTTTCCTACCATTGTACATGCCCTTGGTCCCTTCTTCATGCCCATGCGTGAGTCAACTATAGCTGACCGGAAGTTCTCCCACTCACCACTTCAGTAATTCATTTCATCCCTTGGATTTTCCCCTTTGTTTTCCTCTCTCCCAAATTTTCTCTCCCTGTTTCCCGCCGGTAGATTGCCAGCGGTTCCTCCACTAGTGCGAGGCAAGAAGATGCAGGTCGCAAGGCCAGAGCGGCATTAGGAGTAGCGGCCGGTATGGCCATGGCCGGTAGCGGCGCCGGACAACAGGACGTTGGGTAGAGGAATTTCTCTTGGGTGCTCCGTCCTTCCTCTACAACATCTGGTGAGAACAAACAGAGGAAAGGTGGGAGACAGCTATGGCCAGGGGTATCAGAGGAGGGGAGGGTCCAGGTGATGTCGCCACATCTAGGGGAAGCAGAGAGCTGACTTTCGTGCTTGGGGTAAGGTGGAGATTCGCACCTTGATGAGGAGAGGAGAGGGCACACTAGTCCGCTTTTCTGGCCGACAATGGAGATGGAGATGAGCCAAGAGGAAGACGTAGGGAAGAGAGGAGGAAGGTGCACCGCTCGACGATGATGGTCGTCGAGACAAGGTTAGACAGGGTCCGTAGTCCTTTTTATGCAATGTGATGGCCCAAAATATATCGAGCTCGTTGGGGAACCCCAAGAGGAAGGTATGATGAGCATAGCAGCAAGTTTTCCCTCAGTACGAAACTAAGGTTATCAATCCAGTAGGACCAAGGAAACACCCCAAAGGTGTTGCTAGTTGAGCCTTGGTAGGGCGCACTACCGGTGCTAGTAGCAACATGGAGACCTGCACAACACAACCACAGAACTTTGTCCCCAACTTGCGATGAGGTTGTCAATCTCACCGGTTTTGCTGAAAAGAAAGGATTAAATGTATCGAATGGAAGGAAGTAATAGTTTGCAGAAAGTAAACACAAAGCAGTAAATAGTTTGTAGATTGATTGTAAAAGAAAGGACCGGGTTCCATAGTTCACTAGAGGTGGCTCTCCTTAAGATAGATAACTTGCTGGGTGAACAAATTACAGCAGGGCAATTGACAAACATCGAGAAAGCATACAAGCATATACTAATCATCTTGACTCCTTTGAGATTCGATTGGGCATTACAACATTATACATAGACCGCCATCCAACTGCATCTATGACTAATAATCCACCTTCAGGTTATCATCCGAACCCCCTGATGCGCTCGACTTTCGACGTAGAGCTTGTTGGGAACCCCAAGAGGAAGGTACGATGAATATAGCAGCAAGTTTTCCCTCAATTATGAAACCAAGGTTTAATCGAACCAGTAGGAGCAAGGAAACATCCAAAAGGTGTTACTAGCTGAGCTTTGGTAGGGCGCACTACCGGTGCTAGTAGCAACATGGAGAAATGCACAACACAACCACAGAACTTTGTCCCCAACTTGCGATGAGGTTGTCAATCTCACTGTGTTTTGCGGAAAACAAACGATTAAACGTATCGAATGGAAAGAAGTAGAAGTTTGCAGAAAGTAAACACAAAGCAGTAAAAGATTGTAGATTGTATGTAAAGTAAAAGGACCGGGATCCAAAGTTCACCAGAGGTGGCTCTCCTTAGATAGATAACATGCTGGGTGAACAAATTACAGCGGGGCAATTGACAAACATCGAGAAAGCAATACATGCATATACTAATCATCTTGACTCCTCTGAGACTTGATTGGGCAATACAACATAATACATAGACTGCCATCCAACTGCATCTATGACTAATAATCCACCTTCAGGTTATCATCCGAACCCCCTCCAGTATTAAGTTGCAAGCAACAGATTATTGCTTTATGAACTGCACGTAAGGTAAACAATACGATTGTTCTATGAACAAAGGATTGTTGTTTTCTCCCTAGTAGCAACAGCACATCTAGTACCTTAGAGATTTCTGTCACTTCCCCAGATTACCAGAGGCATGAACCCACTATCGAGCATAAATACTAACTCTTGGAGTTGCTAGCATCTACTTGGCCAAGATAGCTACTAACAACGGAAAGCATGCAAGATCTCAAATAACAAAGACATGATGGAATCAATAATCAATCTCAAATAGCATCTCAATATCCATCGGATCCCCGCAAACACAACATGTATGGATTACAAATAGATGATCTTGATCATGAACGGAGCTCACAAGATCTAAACATGAAAGCACAAAGGAGGAGAAACCAGCCATCTAGCTACTACATGGATCCGTAGTCCAAGGATGAACTACTCACGCATCACACCGAAGGCTTGCATGGTGATGAAGAAGGCCTCCAGGGTGAATTCCCCTCTCCGGCAGGGTGCCGGGAAGAGCTTCAAATCCCTCCCGATCTAGGGATGGAGATGATGGCGGCTACAGACTCTTTCGTGGATTTTTGATCGGGTCCTTAGGGTTTTCGTCCCGAGGGAAACTTATAGGCAGAAGGAGAGGCCGAGGGGGTGTCAGGGCTGGCCTCACCACCCCCTGGCGCGGGCCAGGCTGGGCCGTGCGGCCAGGTGGTGTGGTGGCCCCCTGGTCCTTCTCCGTCTCGTATTCTGGCACTTGATCCCTTCCGGAAAAATAGGCACTTTGGCTTTTGTCCCGTCCAATTCCGAGAATATTCATTTTTTGACTTTCCTGGAACCAAAAACAGCAGAAAACAGGCAGCTGGCACTGTGGCTCTTGTTAATAGGTTAGTCCAAGAAATCATATGAAAAGTACTCCAAAGTTGGAACAAAACACAAGAAAGTGGATAAAACCAAGCATGGAACATCAAAAATTATAGATACATTTGCAATGTATCAACATCCCCAAGCTTAACTCCTGCTCGTCCTCGAGTAGGTAAGTGATAAAAAGAAATAATTTTGAGGTGACATGCACCATCAAAGACTTGATCAAAGTATTTGCAAAACATTCAAGGCTGAGATCATAGTACTTCAATCATAACATGAAAGACAAAGTTCTAGCAATAAGCAAAGAAACTATGATGCAACATGAAAAGGCACAAACAAAAGATTCATGAATAACATGCTTTGCAAGACGTTTGTTTGTTTCACATAAAGAAAACATAGCATACTAGTATTCAGCTTGTCCCTCAATAGAGTAGCAAATATAAATGCATAGGACACCTTCAAAGTTCATAAGAGTGACTAGATACAATAGTTTAAAACAAGCAATAACAAGTTATGCATCAATAAACTAGTCTTGGGACAATGCACATAGAACTAAGAATGGCCACTATGCTCTCAAAGTAGTGCATAAAGATAGAAGTGGAGACTCAATATAATGGTGGAAGAAAGGCCTTTTGTAAAAGGAAGTAGGGATTCAAGTCTCATAAAGAGCTTCCAAAAATTATGGTACTTCTCCGTCTCATATTCTGGCACTTGATCCCTTCCGGAAAAATAGGCACTTTGGCTTTTGTCCCGTCCAATTCTGAGAATATTCATTTTCTGACTTTCCTGGAAACAAAAACAGCAGAAAACAGGCAGTTGGCACTGTGGCTCTTGTTAATAGGTTAGTCCAAATAATCATATGAAAAGTACTCCAAAGTTGGAACAAAACACAAGAAAGTGGATAAAACCAAGCATGGAACATCAAAAATTATAGATACATTTGCAATGTATCACTCCCTCCAGTATTAAGTTGCAAGCAACATATAATTGCATTACGAATTGCGTGTAATGTAAACAATACGATTGTTCTATGAACAAAGGATTGTTGTTTTCTCCCTAGTAGCAACATCACATCTAGTACCTTAGAGATTTCTATCACTTCCTCAGATTACCAGAGGCATGAATCCACTATCAAGCATAAATACTAACTCTTGGAGTTGCTAGCATCTACTTGGCCAAGATAGCTACTAACAACGGAAAGCATGCAAGATCACAAATAACAAAGACATGATAGAATCAATAATCAATCTGAAATAGCATCTCAATATCCATCGGATCCTCGCAAACACAACATGCAGAATTACAAATAGATGATCTTGATCATGAATGGATCTCACAAGATCTAGACATGATAGCACAAAGGAGGAGAACCAGCCATCTATGTAACTACCTCAGTGAATTACGCTCTTAGTTACATGCCTGGATGAGCGAAAATGGTTAAAATAGTATGGTGGGGCCAAGGGCCACTCACGGGTAGACCTTTCGGCCGTCCTAACCATTTTCAGAACATCGGGACAAGAACGAGCGGCGAAATCGGCAGGCGAAGGGATCAACTACATACACAAATGAGTATGTATGCAAGCCACATACAACAGTCCTCAGAGCCATTCCATCTAAAAAGAAATAGAAATATTGCAACGCCATACGGCAAGATCCAAATATCCTAGATAGAGATAATATTTTAGGATAGCTCCTCATACATCAAATATCAGAGTATCAGGCGGAAGCAGAAAACAAGATCCGAGTACGGATAAGAAGCAAATCGGCATAAGATGCCACATAAATAAACACATCTCACGGATCCCCGTTCCCGGAATCTCTACACCGAGTGATCGTTGCCAACATCATCCGTCTCCTCCACCCAGTATCCATCTTGCGAATACACCTGTTCATCTGAATCAAACAATTTATTGTGTGAGACCCTAGGGGTACTCAGCAAGTCTTTATGCCTCTAAAGGGGACATATACCTGGGGTGACGCAATTGCAGCAAAAGATAATAACTAACAAGTCTATAGATACTCGCTAACCACCCGCTTAACCAATGATAGACGGATGTCCGTGAATTAAGGAACAACAGTTATAACAGTATAATTAACAGATCCATCCTCCTCCTCGCTTACCAACGAGGAAGCGGACGAACAACCCCCATCCGTTGGTAGTTTTATTAACCAGTCCATAAGTATTGCACTATTTACTAGTCAAGTACTTAGTCAAATTAAAAGCGGTACTTTAGTTATACTTGTCTATGATCGAGAAACTGTGCTCCAAGTCGTCCATAACCGCGGACACGGCTTTCAGTAAGTTTTACCCTGCAGGGGTGCACAAATAGCAACACACACTCGATCAACCTCGGAAAAACCAAATCAAAACCCAACGAGGCATTCACGATAAAGCGATCACAGGATTCAGAAATGTTTCAGGGGGCCACCCCACTAAGCTACCTGCAACGAAGTTGGCTGGCTCTGGAATGGACCCAGGTTTTGTGTGGACGGCGGTAAACGACTGGGAACCCAAAAATGTGACTGGGCTTGTCGATACAGCGAAAACGTGTCACGATCCTAAACAGTACAGGTGCTCCACGCAAAATCTTAAATAAAGCAGTAAAGCATGGCATAAGTACAGGATAGTAATAAAGCCCCAAACTACTTTGTGGCCCCAAGAAATAAGAATGAATCAAGCTCTGGCTCAGGGGGGTCCATAAGGCCTCCTGGATGTGGATAGTGCGAATAGTCAAGGAACAGGAATCAAGTACTCGGGGTCCTACGGGACACAAGTGAGCATGAAGAACCAAATAGCAGATATTGCTCACCGATGCCACTTTCATTAGTTATCCCACTACTACTCAGGTTAAGTTGTTTAGGTACCTCGTTATCTATCAAACTCTCACATACCCTACACATGCTGTTCTACGACCCGCATGGCTCAAACAACTCCTGTAGTAATGGCTCATGGGATGGAGGAACAAGCTTCGGTGGGGTTTAAAAGTAAAGGCTATGCAGTACTTGGGATTCAATTTAATGCAATCGCGACTCAATGATGCAAGAATAAGATAGAGGCAATAGGTACTATATGTATGCAAGCATGTGGTAGTGCTTGCCTGGCAGCTCAGTTGAAGCGAGAGTCGGATCTGGGTAGTGCTCCTGGGATTCCTGATATATCCCCTGCTCAGCGTCTATTCGAAGAAGAACCAAACAAACAAGGGCCAACATAAATAAAGTGCACAAGCATATGTATTGAAATGCGACAAGCAAACAAGCATGCCATGATGAATGATGCACAATTTCATGGCAATAAAGTAGCATGGCATGGGTGAGGTGTGGGGTACAAGATTAAAGCATTTTATTGAGTTTTTATTCCGGTTTGCTCTCATAACACTTGCTGTATACTTTATATTTATATGATGCATGCTGCAATGCAGAACAAGGAATGCACAGCTAGAACGGGCTCGTCGCGCTGATCGATTTAGACATATTATTTGTTAAATTTGGAGTTATAAAACTAAAGTTATTAAATAACTAAGAAAAGGGCATTTTATTGTAATTTTAATTAGCTCGAAAAATTAAAGTGCTCAAACATTATTTTGAATAGCATATTTGAATTCCTCACATTTTTCTGATTCCAAAACATATATCATTTGTATTATTTGGATTTATAATATTAAAGCTATTAAAAACAGAAGTTAAATCATATTAAAACATTTCTGGAAATTCTTTTTATTAAACAGATAAACGAAAACCTTTTTGCACTCAGCCACACCTAGCCACAGTCACAGACAGGTGGGCCAGGTGCTGACTAGACGAGCTGGCGCGGCAAAAACTTTTTACACCGCGGGGGAGGCTAGCTGCAGTGGCTGACGGGTGGGCCGGTCAAACCACGGGGCTACACACGTGCGCGGGCCAGCGGGCGACTGACACGTGGGCGATCCAGGGCAGCGCGGGTGGAGAATCTCCAGACCGCGGGGGCTTTCTTGCAAGATTACACCGGGGCTGACTCGTGGGGTCGCTGGGGCTGCGAAGGACCTAGGCGTGATCGACAGAAGTTGCGGGGGGTCTCTTTGCAAAACCGTGAGCCCGAGCCCTGGACTGAATCTGACGACTTCTCTCTGAATCGCGACGACGACCCGAAGACGGCGAGGTTTTCCGGCGAGGTTTGCGGTGGAACGGGGGCGCTCGCGGTGCCTCAAAAACGAAACACGAAGTGGAATCTACCGGCTACAGATCTCGTTCAGGGAGACTCGTCGGAGGGGGACTGTGCAGGGCGGGGGCCTTCGAGGAACAGAGGGGGAAACGCCGGGCTAGGTCTATGCGTCGGCGGGGCAGCTCACCGGCGGGGGGCCAAATATGGGCAACGCTCGGCACACGGAGTGGAGGAAACGGGAGAGGAACGAGGGGGTGCTCACCTCGTCTGATTCCCATGGAAAACAGAGGACGGGATGGCCGGAGCAGAAGGGGACGGTGAGGTCGTGACGGTGGTGTACTATTCGCTGGCGAGGGGGCAGCTCCGAGCGGGGCAGGCACCTCCTAGCAGGCGGAAACGACGCCTCGGTCCACGGCGATGCTCCCAGGTGAGGCCTCGGTCATCGGCTAGGGCGGCAACGGCGTTGTGATGCTCTGTCTGGCAGCGGGCACGGTATGGTGGATAAGAGGGAGAGGGGAAACGGAGCAGGGAACTAGGGTTCGAGAGAAAAGCCCGGCTCAGCGCGAGGATAAGACGGAGGGGAGGTGGCGTACGGGAGGCGCGAGCTGACGCGGCAGACGGCGGAGACGGCTACCTGCTCGATTCCGTCAGAGCAGAGGAGAGATGCGAGCGACGGAGAAGAAGAACAGGGAGAAGACGGCGGCAAACGGCGAAGCGGTACGGGCCCGGGGAAAAGAAAAGGATCGGCCCAGGAGGAAAGAAGGGGTGGGCCGGACTGCTGCTGGGCTGCGACCAGGTAAGGAGGGGCTGCTGCTGGGCTTTCTCTATTTCATTTTTCTTTTTATTTTAATTAACTGTTTTGTTTTTGTTTTGT
This sequence comes from Avena sativa, assembly GCA_916181665.1. Taxonomy (NCBI): domain Eukaryota; kingdom Viridiplantae; phylum Streptophyta; class Magnoliopsida; order Poales; family Poaceae; genus Avena; species Avena sativa. The sequence goes on along the minus strand of OV702292.1, from coordinate 2,217,742 downwards.
TGCAGATTAAACAAGCCCAAAAATAACCCCTTTTGGAAGTTTTTGCAAATTTGATTAAAAGGGAAAAGGAGATGAGGGTTTTGTAGTGGAACACAAGGAGATGGTGAGGACAACACCAAAGAGAGGGAGAGGTGGGGTTTAAAAGTAAATAAAAAGAAGGTTCCAAAAGAACATGCATGATGGAGAAAAGGGTTTTTGTTGGGAGCATGGAGAGATACGGAGAGAATCTCACAAAAGGAAGATCCCCTAAAAATAAAGAGAAACAAAGGACCTAAAGATGATGATGCTATTGCATGGCTCATGCATGACAATTTAATGCCATATTCTTATGCTTGTGAAGACAATAATAATATCATGGCATTATTCTTATGCATTCCAAAATATGGAATAAAGGCCAAGCAAAAGAAAATAGAATTGGATCCACACTAACTCACATGAGCTAGATTAAATGCCAAAAATAAATAAAAGCCCATGGGTAATTAGGATGGTGGAATAATAAGGTGGTGACAAAGAAAGGTGGTGGAGTTGAAATAAAAGATATGCCCCCAACTCAATTTGGGCATCAAGCATTAATCAAGATTCAAATACAATGTATCAAGAACCAAATACAATTAATAATGTGTATGAGAGAAGAACCAAATGGCAAAGGGTTTTATATGATGCTCAAATGCAAGGTGGCATGATGACATGAGCATGATATAATTATGATGCAACAATTATATGTAGGAAGTAGCCATTATATTACTAGACCATGTAGCATTACATATGTTAGACAGATGGGATGCTACAATCTAGCTACTACATGGACCCGTAGTCCAGAGATGAACTACTCACGCATCACACCGAAGGCTTGCATGATGATGAAGAAGGCCTCCAGGGTGAATTCCCCTCTCCGGCAGGGTGCCGGGAGAGCTTCAGATCCCTCCCGATCTAGGGATGGAGATGATAGCGGCTACAGACTCTTTCGTGGATTTTTGATCGGGTACTTAGGGTTTCCGTATCATAGGCAATATATAGGCGGAAGGAGAGGCCGAGGGGGTGCCTGGGATGTCCACACCACCCCCTGGCACGGGCGAAGCCTAGCCGCGCGGCCAGGTGGTGTGGCCGGGCCCTAGCCCCTCTTCGTCTCATATTCTGGCTCCAGGTGTCCCCCGGTAAAATAATGACTTTGGCTTTTGTCCCGTCCAATTCTGAGAATATTTATTTTCTGACTTTCCTGGAACCAAAAACAGCAGAAAACAGGCAGTTGGCATTCTGGCTCTTGTTAATAGGTTAGTCCAAGAAATCATATGAAAAGTACTCCAAAGTGTGGACAAAACATAATAAAGTAGATAAAACCAAGCATGGAACATCAAAAATTATGGATATGTTTGCAACGTATCACAATGCAAGGAGGTTTGTTCGACAGAAACATGCAGTTTAGGGGAATGGCAATGATGGTCGATGCTGCCATGCAAAAAAAGAACATTGAGCTTAGTGTGTGTCGTGGTATTGTCGATGAGTACGCCATGAAGGGTTCCTCACAAAGCATTGAGAGAGAGGTGGGTAAGGCGGCGAGTTGGTGGATATGTGGTAACATAGCTTACCCAGGTACAAATCCCACAATGGTGGCGGAATCCTACTCCTGCTATAAATCACTATAATGACAATACACCGAGTTACAGGGATCGTGTGGTTCGTGTTAGAAATATGCCCTAGAGAAAAATAATAATATAAATTATTATCATATTTCACAAAGTTTATAATTAGGTTTTATATCATGCTATAACTGTATTAAAAGAAAACGTCAATACACATGTGTGATATGTAAACAACTAGGAGTTCCCTATGAATCTCTAGTCACTCATTCATTGTTCAATAGATGATCAAGGTTTCCTGATCATGTGGCATTTATGCCAGTTGACAATGGAATCACCTCATTGGGAGAATGAGATGATGAGCATACCAAATCTAAGCATTGTGACATGATCATGTCATAAATTTCAAGTTACGATGATTAGGAAACGTAGTGTCTTGTTCCTCAGACCGTGAGACCATATTAATCACTATCACCCGAGGTTGCCTTGATAGCATCAAATGTCACTCAGTTAAACGGTGATCATAAAGGTGTGTTCATGTTGGAAATATTCCCTAGAGATAAATAATAATATGAATTATTATCATATTTCATAAAGTTTATGATTAAGTTTTATATCATGCTATATTGTATTGAAAGGAAACGTCAATACACATGTGATATATAAACAACCAGGAGTTCCCGGTAAAGCTCTAGTCATTGGTTCATTGGTCAACGGATGATCAAGGTTTCCTAATCATGTGGCATTTATGCCAGTTGACAATGGAGTCACCTCATTGCGAGAATGAGATGATGAGCTATACCCAACCTAAGCATCGTGACCCGATCATGTCATGAAGTTCAAGTTATGATGATAACAAAAGACCTAGTGTCCTATTTCTTAGACCAAGAGACCATATCAATCATTGTTACCCAAGGATATTCAGATAGCATCAAACGTCATCTGGTAACACGATGATTATAAAGGTGTGTTCTAGTATTCGAAGGAATAGTTGAGGCAATATGCATCAAGAGCGGGATTTGTCCATCCGCGTGACGGAAACGATACTCGAGGGCTCACTCGGATCAGTTATATCCAATAGCTGCGCAGCGTGTGATTTTGATGACCCACAAGTATAGGGGGTGTATCACAGTATTTTCGATAAGTAAGAGTGTCGAACCCAACGAGGAGCAGAAGGTGCTGGATAGTGGTATGGATCAGGAATTCTCTGAAAATACTTAGCAAACGGATTTTTAGGGGTTTTTGATAAAGGAAGTAAACGAAGTACGAGTAAACAAAAGACAATAAGAATAAATGCAGCAAGTGGCCCAATCCTTTATGCAGCAAAGGACAAGCCGGTTGTATTACTTAAGATGACCAAACATTCTCGAGGACACATGGGAAGACTGTCAAGTGCTTTCGCTTCATATAGTTGATTAATCTTCTTTAGCTTGCTAAGTGTTGTGTGGGTGAACCTGTGCTAATGTACCAACCTTCCTAGGACTAATACATACTTGTGATTATACCCCTTACAAACATCCGTAAGTACAAGAAAGTAATTAAGGTAGAAACCTAACCACAACTTTAAACTCTAAGACCCTGACGTCCCTTGTGCAATGGTTTCTTAACGGGGGTTCAGGTTTCTGTCACTCCGGCAACCCCTACAATTAGTAGCCAAATACACAATGCATTCCCCTAGGCCCATATAGGTGAAGTGTCATGTAGTCGACATTCACATGACACCACTAGAAGAAGTACACCACAACTTAAATATAAAAACTATTGAATCTTTCTCAACACAACTCCACTACTAACAACATGACTTCTCCCATGTCCTCAAGAACAAAACGAACTAGTCATAAGACATCATATGGATCATGATCAGAGATGGAATAATGATGTATAACAATCTGAACATAAATAATAATTCAATGGTTCACTCAATAGCATCAACTACAAAGAGTAATGAACACCGGGAAAGTTTCCCCTAAGAACTAATGCAAGATTCAACTCAATTGTTATAGCAATATGGAGATGGTGATGATGGTGCTGGTGGTGATGATGATGATGATCCCGATGAAGTCCAGCTTGATGGTGGTGTTGATGGCGACAATCTCCCCTCTCTGGGAAGGAATTCCCTCGGCAGAATTCTGTCTGCCGGAGCGATCTTTCTCTCTCGGTGTTTTCCGCCCCACAGAGGCGGCGGAATCTTTCTGTGGTTGCTCCCCGAGTATTAGGGTTTTGGGAGGATTATATACGCCAGAGGGGATAGCTAGAGGTGGGCTAGGGCGGCCACACCACCTGGTGGCGTGGCCTAGGCTGGCCCGCGCCGGGGGGTGGTGTAGGCCCCCTGTGGCCCATCTCCACTCCTCCTTCTGGCTTCCTTCGTCTTCTGGAAAAATAGGATTTTCCGTATATTTTCCCGGATTTTCTGATCTTCGTGAATTTTGCCTCCAAACAGCACCTTTTCCATTAGAATCCTGACTGCAGCGGTCCATGCTCCAAAAGTCATCAACCATGCAAAAACAGACAAAATAACATAAGTATCATCTCTTAATATGAAATATATCAATGAATAACAGTAAATTATGATATAGAATAGTGATGCAAAATGGACATATCAGATTTGATCACAGGGATATCACTTGTCGGAACGAGTCAAATAGCATTTGTTGATAACGAGATTGAACACGATATAGTGATGGAATTGATCAGATCTCAGGTAATACAAGTATCGAGAGACAAAAGGAATGTGACACGATGTTCATGGTTCAGCGACAAAAGATTCGTGGAATGCACAGGGATCAACATGGCCATCCAGGTCCCTCTAATGATCATTGGTACGAGAGGGTTCATGTTGTTGTCTACTTTTTTGCTGTTGTGCATTTCGTATAACCAAGGAAAATGGAGTTGTAGACCATCGGAGCCATGTAAGTTGGCGCTGCAGGGATAAGTGCGGTGCCATATGGGGCGACATTTCAGGTGTGGTGCCCGGAATGACAATCGTTCGACCAGATGGTCTAGCTAGAAAGGGGGCAGGGTGCAATAAGTAAAGGAAACACAATAAAGATACATAAAGTGAATCATAATTGGTAATGGAAAACTTAGCTCTTGGTCGAAGAATAGTTGACAATTTGCTGGAGTTCACAAATTACTGATTTTCAATGATAGCTTTCAAAGTAGTAGACACCAAGATAAAAACAATGTGCAAAATAAGGAACATAAGAAACATGATTGAATAAATCATCATATGAATGAATGAAACACAACAACTCAAAATACTTGCTGAGATAGAAGGGAATAGGTTTACTGACTCAACTAAAAAGTAAAAGAAAGGCCCTTCACAGAGGGAAGTAGGGATTTCAAGTTTCATAAAGAGCTCCCAAAAATTATGGTACTTATTAGCTTTCAGCTCTCATTGCCCCTATCATAGGCATCTTTAGGTGGTTAAGGTTAAAGTGATCAAATACGAGGATATGCTTGACAAGTTGTAAATTGAGAATCTCATGTCCCTTGAATACGAGGGCTGCTCCTCATGCTACTCAAGTTTAGTCACCGGTAAGTTCTTGTCATCGTAAGCACATGTGTATCATAGAGAACCGCCAATGGGGTACCCCTTGCCCGATGATACGAAAGAATCCCCATATCAAAATGACAAAGCAAGCACACAACAAACATCTCAGCAATCTTCTTATTTACCATGGGAATATGGTGCTTTTTTATCTCTTTCCTCTTTTCATAATCTCTTTTTTCTTTTTCTCTTTTTTCTCAATATCGGACTCTTTTTTTTATAAGAAGAATGCTTCATAGATGCTCGTTATGGTTACGCTGCAGGTTTCCACCATGTGAGCATGGATTAGACCAGCGGCCCAGGCGTTTCTCTAACACACATGCATAACTCCATGGACTTATAAGCTCCCCTTTCATTTCACACCGACGACATCCATAGACAAAAAAAATGATATCAACTAGGTACAAAGTACCAGTGCAATGTTGAAAGCGTTCCCCATGACATCATGGTTCTGCTAATTCAAAACTTACAAAGCGCAATCATATACGCAACATAGATGGGCACAATGGTTCAAGTTTATTAAGTGCAAGAAAGTAAAGTGTGCCATCAAGTTCGTGAGAGCTTTAATCACTAATTTTCACATAACAAGTTTAATTTGGAAGGTAGATAAAAACATGAATTTACTTGGAATAGCAATAATGCTAATAGGTAGGTATGGTGGACTCAAAATGGCATAGGTTTTGGTTTTAAGGAGGTGGGTGCACGAGAAGTAATCCCTCTCAGTACAGATTTTTGGCTAGCAAGGCTGGGTAGCAAGTATAAGAGTTGAAGGAAACAAACAAACATACAAGTGATAAAGACAAACATGCAATCTTCCTTGGAAGCACAAAAGATCTTAACTAGAGAATACTAAACTTATGAGCAAATCAAGAAAGAAAGATGATGAAATTATATTTCTTTAGAGTACTTTTATCTTTTCATTCAACTCTCAAAAATAGTGTTGCTAGTGATCGAGCCAGATTTGCCAAAACCAACTAAATTAACTCAATTATCCCAAAGTGATACCAATACTAACAACAAGATCAATCATATAACCGCGAATTGAAAACTAATATAAGCTATGCAAAAGAGTAAATGATAGAACTTCTCATTAATATTTCATAACGGCAACTCACACCAAGGGATACATATCTAATGAGAGAGGGGACACTTCCATAATGCAAACCATCCTACATGATGACTTCTCTATTCATGATATGACTCTACTAAAAAGGTAAAAAGATAGAAGATAGTGATGTGATACTGCGGCAGTCCCCCAAGCTTGGAACAAACCAAGGGGATGCCAAACCTGATGACGAATTACTCCTTTGGTGGTGGTGGTATCCTCTTGATGAGCTCTTTGATCAATTTCCCCAAGTCCTCAATCTCGAAGGTGAGATTACGAATAAGCTGTGAGTTTTGCTCAATGCGGCTCATGATCATGTCGGGTTGAGAATCCCAGCTCTTGCGATTTTCCCCCACTCTACCTCCTTGAAGTCTTCTTTCCCTACATAGCTAGAACGAGGCAAATCCCAATTGGAGGGTAATTTCCCCTTGGCACATTCTGGTATTGATGCTCATGGATAAGAGTATGGAAAGGATTCTTGGTGCGTGGAGGAAGTGACCAGGGATCTGAACGGTGATGAGGAGGCTCCCCTCCAATTGAAATAGCCCTGGCAGGGTTTACCACCACTCCAATGCTCGCAATGGTAGTGCCAGTGTTCTTTGTCTCCTCTTCATCTTCACTCTTGATCTCCTTCTCTTGCCTGGGGTTCTGGAGATCTTCCTCCATAGGCTCTTTTCTCTTATCCTTGGCGGACACCATTGTGCTTCTAAGCTTTCAAAAATAGTTCTTGGCAGAAACAGATCGAAACAAAAACACGACGAAAACACGATATATGAACCTCGGGGGATCCGGGGGATTATATATTACGAAGTTTCACAACAAAAGGAAGGTACTGGGAGAAAACGGGTCGGAGACGGAGTCCGGAGTGGCCACATAACCTGGTGGCGCGGCCAGGGGTGGGCCCACGCCACAGGGTGGTGTGAGCCACCCTGGCTCCGTTTCCGTCCCTCTTTCGCTTCGTAGCTTTCCTTATTGACTGAAAACTGCAAAAATATAGTTGGATCGTATTTTCGCGGAACTTTTCTTACCAGAACTGTTACCTATTTGAAAATGGACTCTGCAGGTCTCTGAATTTGGTATCTAGTAGATTCTTCCGGAGTCACCACTTGAATAATATCAATATATTCATCTTCATACACTTATTGTGAGTCATGAAACCTTTCACTTTCTCATTACACCATTTTCTCCACCTACCTGGAAATTTCTTTCACACAAAACTTCACACAGTTCTCATTAGAAACGTTAGTATAAGTGAATTGATAAAACCTTTTGAGTTCAACTTCAACTGAAAACCATCAAAACATAAGCTACTGTAGCAACTCCTTCTAAAAACCCAAAAAGAATTCAAAAAGGAAATCAAATAAAGAAGCAAATGCAAGAGTGGCAAAATCTATCAAAACATACCAGCAGGTAAAGATCAATTTTTTCGAAAATCTTCTGTTGCTCAAATCAAAAAGTGCGAAACTAACTAAAGTTAAATAACAACCTGGCGCAGAAGCACAAAACATTACAGCTCAATCCGACATACAGAGATCTCTCACGAATTTTTACGGTGAAGCACAAAAATCTGTTTCGGGACAGCAACTTCCCCAAATATTACTTCTCTCTCATTAGATGTTGATCTTGACACAAAAACCAAAAAAAAGGATAAGGAGAGGTTATTACTGAAGTAATAACTTCCATGACTCAAAGAAACAAAAACAAACTGAAAGCAAAAACAAATTGGGTTCTCCCAAAAAGCTCTTTCTTTATAGCCATTAATATGGGCATGATAATTTTGATGATGCTCACATAAGAATATGAATTGAAGTGAAAAAGAGCATTAAGAAACAAAAGTACACATGTTTAAGTCTAACCCACTTCCTATGCAAGAGAATTTTGTAAACAAACAGGTTGTTGAAACCATAGGCTACTAGCATAGGAAGGCAAAAGAAGTGCAACATAAAAACTTTCAGCATAAAACGAGGAAACTTGATATTATTGAGATGCATCAGAACACTTATCCCTCTCTCATAGTAACTTTTAGTATCATGCATAAACTTAACAATATAACTATCACAAGGACCATCGTAACAATGATCACTTATTCTAACAGAAAACACAGGAATATTAGTTCTCATAACTCTACTTTGTGAAACAATATTAGGGATATCCTTACAAAGGATAGTGTGTCCCTTTTCTACATATTTAGTGACAAAGTCTTTCACATTTTCTATTATAGGTTCATCATTCATTTGTTTATCAGGTTCAACAGCTTTATTTGTACTTTTATTAAACATACTAGCTATCATAGAGTGTTCCTTTATCTTAACTGGGAAAGGAATTTTCTCAATGTAAGGATATCCCTTATGCAGCAATAAGAATTTTCTCATTAAACTTTCAAGGAATTTTCTCAAGTACGAGTAAACAAAAGACAATAAGAATAAATGCAGCAAGTGGCCCAATCCTTTATGCAGCAAAGGACAAGCCGGTTGTATTACTTAAGATGACCAAACGTTCTCGAGGACACATGGGAAGACTATCAAGTGCTTTCGCTTCATATAGTTGATTAATCTTCTTTAGCTTGCCAAGTGTTGTGTGGGTGAACCTGTGCTAATGTACCGACCTTCCTAGGACTAATACATACTTGTGATTATACCCCTTGCAAACATCCGTAAGTATAAGAAAGTAATTAAGGTAGAAACCTAACCACAACTTTAAACTCTAAGACCCTGACGTCCCTTGTGCAATGGTTTCCTAACGGGGGTTCAGGTTTCTATCACTCCGGCAACCCCTTCGATTAGTAGCCAAATACACAATGCATTCCCCTAGGCCCATATAGGTGAAGTGTCATGTAGTCGACGTTCACATGACACCACTAGAAGAAGTACACCACAACTTAAATATCAAACTATTGAATCTTTCTCAACACAACTCCACTACTAACAACATGACTTCTCCCATGTCCTCAAGAACAAAACGAACTACTCACAAGACATAATATGGATCATGATCAGAGATGGAATAATGATGTATAACAATCTGAACATAAACAATAATTCAATGGTTCACTCAATAGCATCAACTACAAAGAGTAATCAACACCGGGAAAGTTTCCCCTAAGAACTAATGCAAGATTCAACTCAATTGTTACAGCAATATGGAGATGGTGATGATGGTGGTGATGGTGATGATGGTGGTGATGATGATCATGATCCCGATGAAGTCTAGCTTGATGGTGGTGTTGATGGCAACGATCTCCCCTCTCCGGGAAGGAATTCCCCCGGCAGAATTCTGTCTGCCGGAGAGACCTTTCTCTCTCGGTGTTTTCTGCCACGCAGAGGCGGCGGAATCTTTCTGTGGTCGCTCCCCGAGTTTTAGGGTTTCGGGAGGATTATATACACCAGAGGGGAGAGCTAGAGGTGGGCTAGGGTGACCACACCACCTGGTGGCGCGGCCTAGGATGGCCCACGCCAGGGGCTGGTGTAGGCCCCCTGTGGCCCATCTCCACTCCTCCTTCTGGCTTCCTTCGTCTTCTGGAAAAATAGGATTTTCCATATATTTTCCCGGATTTTCTGATCTTCGCGAATTTTGCCTCCAAACAACACATTTTCCATTAGAATCCTGACTGCAGCTGTGCATGCTCCAAAAGTCATCAACCATGCAAAAATAGATGAAATAACATAAGTATCATCTCTTAATATGAAATATATCAATGAATAACAGTAAATTATGATATAGAATAGTGATGCAAAATGGACGTATCAGATTTGATCATAGGGATATCACTTGTCGGAACGAGTCAAATAGCATTTGTTGATAACGATATTGAACACGATATAGTGATGTCATTGATCAGATCTCGGGTAATACAAGTATCGAGAGACAAAAGGAATGTGATACGATGTTCATGGTTCAAAAACAAAAGATTCGTGGAATGCACATGGATCAACATGGCCATCTAGGTCCCTCTAATGATCATTGGTACGGGAGGGTCCATGTTGTTGTCTACTTTTTTGCTGTTGTGCATTTCGTATAAACAAGGAAAATGGAGTTGTAGACCATCTGAGCCATGTAAGTTGGCGCCACAGGGATACGTGTGGCGCCATATGGGGCGACATTGCAGATGTGGCGCCCGGAATGACAATCGTTCGACCAGATGGTCTAGCTGGAAAGGGGCGGGGTGCGGAGCTAGCGCGACCAAATGCTCCATGAGGAGGTGTGGGGCTAAATGGGGCGGCGCTGTTATTTCTATGGTAAAGTCTCTAACTCTGCTCGTTCATTGCCTGCAATTATCCTCACTATGCTATTATGCAGAATGAAGAGCAAGGAATATGAACTAAAGGGAATCTTTGACACTGGGTTCATCGACCCACGCCAAGTTAATGAATGATTGCTAAAGGAATTCCCCAAGAAAATGGAGCATAACTTACTAATGTACCTAGAGAGGCAATATTACAAAAAGAGAATATTATTTCCTTACAACTTCAAGTAAGAGTGTTACTGCCTTATACACATTCGCTTTTGCTTACTCGATGTTAACGTTAACTGATGATTTACTCCCGTATATAAATATGCGCAACTTCCATTACATTCTGCTAATCATTGAAGTTGACGCTGGAAGAGTTGAAATCAAGGACTCGTTGAATAAAGAACGAAATGAGTACCAAATGATTATAGATGTTCTCCAAAGGTAATTTCAGTCATTATCGCACTATATCGGTCTTATTCATTCATTTCCTGAGATATCAAGTAACTAATAACTCATTTATTCATTGACCGGGCAGGGTTTGGAAAGAATTCACCAAGAGGACGGTAGGTGCTTTTAAAGATCAGCTTAGTTTTCATCTGGTCGAGGTAAGTAGTAGTGTAGTACTAGCTAGGTCCGCACATCTCTTTAATTCTAGTTTTAATACCATTATATCATGCTTGATTATTATTTGATTGAATTCTATTCTCGTATATGAACAAAGCTCAATTTAGTATATAAGTATCATACATCGTCTTGGAAAATATGAGTAGAATCAATTCTTACCGGTGAAGAATAGTGTCGGTGTCCTGCCATCCAACGGGGTAGACTGATATAGCCCAAACCGTCTCATAACCCGCTGGGGCATATGATGCTCAACAACCCATATGCAAATAACCGGGCAACACATATACCAAAGATTACATTCCGCCTCACACATCGGGTTAAGACGAAACTCGTCACTACCAAAATTGTTCCTAGGACCATATGTCTCTCATTCAACCTAAATCATACCCAAAATATGTCAATGAGAAAAGTACATGAAATGAATGCTGAGTTGGAAATTCTTACTTCCTCTAGGAGAAGGTTATCGAACTCATTGGTGTATCTTAGGTATGCCGCTTGTTGGTCGGTTGGGGGCTTGGAGACCACGTCCCAATTGTAAGCTCAAGTGGGCCACCTCAACTGGTTCCCGCCATCGTTATAATCCTGGTGAGGCATATGTTTCGACTATCCAACTGATAAGCGTTCCCACATCTAGACTAAGAGGAGTGGCAACGACCACCAATGTAAGCCTCGCTACTAGTCCTTCGACAAGCCTCGTCCAGCTGCACACGAAAGCAAACAAAGTTCAGTCATGAGAAAATTTGAAGAGTACACATGTAAAGATGGGAAAAATATAAACAGTTCATTACCTGCCGGTACAAGAAGGCCAATGCCACCGTACCATAGCTCCATTTTGTCCATTTTGGTTAAGGCCTTGAGCCAGTGCAGTGAGCAATGCTATCCTTACCGCCAGCAAATATAATCTTGGTGATAATATACCACAAGTACACATGCGTAAATCAGGATCTCATCCTTCCTAGCATGCTTATGATAGGTCTTGAAGTTTTGTGCTATCCAAGTAAAAGTAGCCCCGGCGGTGACCTTTATTCCCCCCCCCCTTCGAGTTGATAATATCCCCGGGACACTTACCACCAGTAAGGTCGGACATCCGGCCGCGCCAGTTGTCAAAAGATGTGTTAATGCGTAGAGGTTCCCCTCGATAGGGAGTGCAAGGATCATTGACATGTCCTGAGGAGTCACGGTCATTTCACCGGTACGAAGGTGAAAACTGTGCGTCTCCGGCCTCAACCGGTCGACAAGCGCGGTGATGGCAGCAGGGTTCATATGCGGTGTCGACCGGTTGACCATATGGATGAATGAGAGTAGTTCTAGCGCTTGGATGTGCATCGTGTACCGGTCATTGTAGGGCATCGTCGGTGAGAAATGCCCGTGATACCTAGAAGATCCTCCACACATACAAGCTTGATTATAACATGTCCATTACAACATAGCAACATTATATGAACTGGTGGGTTTATTTCTATTACCTTTTTTAGCTCTACCATGAAGTAGGCACGGTGACGAACATCATAGGACGACTTAAGAAGTGCCATACCTTCGACAAGCCCCGTTTCTAGATTTACATGGGTTTCTTTCTCTTCTGATTTCAACATCCAATAAAATTTAAAAAAGAGAATAGATATTAATATGTGAGCATATTATAAACCACCTAATAATATGAGCAAATCATAATATGAAGAAATATTTCAAACAAACACACTTAGTTCTATAGTCCTAAGATGAACTAATATTGCAAAAATAGACAAATGTAGGAGCACATGTGACCAAATATTTCCAAGCACAATCATACTACTACAAATGTAGGAGCTTATCCTAGACCTAAACATACTCTCACAATATCTATTCCCACACTAAATCATCAAGAAAGCAACTATAATTCTAAATTGGGATGAACTAGGGTTTCCTTAAACTAGCAAAATTATGGCCAAAGAGAGTGATTTCTCAGATGAATTTGAGAGGAATGAGGGTAAATAGCTGAGGGATGTGGTCAACAGCAAGTTCCACAGAGATTTTCTTCGGATCCGTGGTGCCACAGGGAGGATTCAAAGAGAGGGAGAAAAACCCTATCCGCCATGGAGCTTCTCTGTTGCATTCGCATGGAGAAGGAAATAAGATAGGGTCGGGCCGGGCCGAGCCGCATGGTGTTTTCATACAGCGATGTGCGGCGCCGTCCGTGCTGGCACTGCAAACATTCTTACGGCATCGTCCCTGCTAGCGCGACACTAAAACAACAGGACCCGCTATGGACCCACTCCTCCACGCGGCGCTTGCATGGCGTTTTTGCGGCGCCTTCTAGCACGACGCTGCAAGCATGTGTGTGGCTCCATCCCGCCCGACAGCGCACCACTGAATCTAGGCCCACAACCTCGCGCCACGTCCCCCGCCGAGCGAGCGTGACGTATTTACGGCTCCACTACAACCGGAGTTGCGGGCACTGGAGCCGGAAAAAAGGGTTAGTCCTGGTGAAATTTTTTCAGTTAAAGTTTATTGTTTACCAAAATCTGAGGACCAGCCCCCTTTTTTTTTTTTGAAGAGCAGGACCAGCCCTTGTTGCAGAAGTATGAAAAGCAAAGTCTGAAAACCCAACCAAACCCTGCTAGTGGGCTCGGCCCAGCCCAGAAGACAGCATAGTGATGAAGGGGAGAAAGAGGTGGGTCCGGTCAGTCATAGGGACGCAGCCCTAATCGCCGAATCCGCCCCATTCCCATCCTGCCCTGCCCTGCCCTGGGAGAAGAGAAGAGATCACCAACCCCTCTCTCCCTCCCGCCGCCGCCGCCACCGCCACCCCCACCACTCTCTCCGCGCCATGGAGCCTTCTCCCGATCCGGCGCCCCACTCCCCGGCCCCGGCTCCGGCTCCGGCCCCGCCCGCCTCGCCGGCCAAGAGATCCGCTTGGAAGCAGCCCGCCTCCTCCAACGGCTCCGCCCACGCCGACGCGCCGCCCCCGCCGCCAGCTGTCATGGACGCCGACCACTGGCCCGCGCTCGCCGACGCTGCCAAGGCCAAGGCCCCGGTCGTCCCCATCTCCGACTCCCCCAAGCCGCCGCCTCCCCCGCTGGACTCCTCTTCCTCCTCCTCCTCCTCCTCTCACGCCGCCGCCGCCTCATCGGTCAGTTCTCTCGTGTTTATTTTTTACCCATCTATGGTTATGATTACGATACACCCCTGCTCTTCCTTTGCGCGGTTGATTGGTTAATCCCTCCAACTGGGTTTTGATTCTTATTAGGCTATGGCGAATCCCTCCAACTCGCCCAGGCACGGCTCGGGGACCCACCACGGCCGCCAGAAGACCTCCAGGCGCGGAGGAGGCGGAGGTAGCAGCAGCGGTGGCGGAGACCACTCCCCACGGGACCAGCAGCGGGACCATCACGACCAGCAGCGGGGAACTGACCGCTGGGACCATGGCAGCAACACTGGGGGCGGAGGAAGGGGCGGTCAGAGAAACCACAACAACGGTGGCACCGGCGGCAGGAGGGGTGGTGGCAGCAGTGGCCCCAGTGGTGGCGGCGGCGGCGGCGTCCACGGCGGCGGGTTCGGTGGCCGCCGCAGAGGCGGGTTCGATGGCTTCTACCGTGGTCCCTCCATGGGCATTGGGCCCTACATGCGGGGGGCGCCGCCGCCCCCTCCGCTGGCTGTCGCGCCACCTTTCTTGGCTCCTTCTCCGCCGCCGCCTGGCTCGCACATGCGGGGTTTTGCTGGACCGATGATGGCCTTCCATGGTAAGGTTATCTCTGCGGTCTTGCAGATATCACATAGCTTCTGTTCTAGTGTTGTCATCACATTGCTTTTGTTGTAGTGTTGTCGCCGCTGTAGTCATGTATATTCATCTTCTGCTACTATTGATCAGTCGTCGCTATGGTTTGATATGTACAGACATGCCGCCACACGGGTCTCCTCTTGCCCCAATGTACTATGTTGGTGGGCCGCCTCCGCCTCCAGAGGCTCTCAGGGGAATGGGCTTCGTGCCTCCTATGGTCGGGCCACCTGCTTATCCCTACTTCCAGCACGTGCCTGAGCCTGAGCCTGAACCGGAGCTTGAACCTGAGCCAGTGGTTGAACCTGAGCCAGAGTCTGAACCTGAGCCTGAGCCTGAGCTAAAAGGCCAGGCGAAGCTGCTGAAACAGATAGAGTTTTACTTCAGGTGGCTACATTCATTTTATTCAGCTTTTTTTCTTCAATTATTATTGGCCTGCGAGTTTACATCTGTTTGTGATGCCCTGCTCTTTGACCCGCAGCAAGGACAACTTATGCGCTGATGTTTGGTTGCGGCAACGTATGGATCAGGAGGGCTGGGTTGATATCGCTCTTATCGCAACCTTCAAGAAGGTGATCATCTTCACTCGTTTTCCCTAGCTTTCCTTCCTAGATTGTCTATCAGCAAGCAAGCTGTGCATGTATGTTTTCAGTCACTAAGGCTTTGCGTTATGCATTGGGTATTCATTTTAACTAGCGAGTTCCTACTTGCTGCATTTGAAATAATCAGACCTGTAACTGAAAATAATTCCTTGCATGATCATGTGTTCTTTCTTACTGTTCTGATGTTGATCAAGTTAGTCAGTAGACCTATCTTTGTATGTTTGTCAGCAAGCAAGCTGTGCATGTATGTCTCCAGTCACTACGTCTTTTGAGTTACACATTGGTATTCAGTTTTAACTAGCGAGTTGCCGAGTTCCGACTTACTGCATTTGAAATAACCACACCTGCACTAAAAATCATTCCTTGCATGATTATATGTTCCTTCTTACTGTTCTGATGTTTATCAAGTTCCTGTGAGGTGGAACTACTTATGCATGTTTTTATCACTCGTAAGATAATAACTTCTGAATATAACAACTTGGGCATTATATCTACACAAACCCCTTTCCTTTCTAATAAGAATGTAAGTGCATTGCGTGCTATACATACCTGTTTCATACTCTTCATCTAACAGTTTCACTATACATAAGCATTCCATGATTTGTGTGTATGCCACAGAAAAAAAACATTGCTCTTGCACGTAATAGTCAATTTTACTTCCACTAGTAATTTCTATAGCAGGTGAGTATAATTTACTAATACAGCTGTAAATATTAGTTAATCAAAATTCAGTGGCAATGCCCATTCTTTTGTGTTGAGATATAAACACTAACACTGGTTGCTAGGGATGATCTGGATGCTTCTGATTTAGAGGGACTTGAAGCAGTAGGATCCTTCTATATGACCCTCAAATCCCTCTTAAATCTGAATCAACCAAACCTCATCAGAAGTCCTGTTCTAAGTCTTCACATCTTAACAACCAAAGTTGGGATGTTTTGTTTTCATATACCATCAAGTTACTTCTGTTAAGACTATTATACTCCCATTGATTAATTTTCTTGGCCTCTGCATCTCTTGATCGTATTTGTGCTTGAAGATTGACTTATTTTTGTATCGTGTATTGTGTTCTGGCTAGGTCAAGTGAGATCATAGTAGCTAGTGGCTCCTGGATTGTTGTGTGGTTTTCTCTTGTGCACTGGATGCTGAACACTATTCCATGATTGTTGCTTATTATATTCAAAATAATTTATCTGGTTTCATGCTGACATAGTTGTTTTCTTCTGTGTTGATATTTGCACATGGTTCTAAAATGATGGAATATTATCTGCTCATCCAGATGTCATATGTTGCTTTCTGCGGCGTCAGGTTGTTTTTGTGTTGGGAGGTGGTCTACGGTGTTGCATAGTAAATTGCTTTAGTGTTCCTTGACCATTGAAATATTTCTAGGTCTAGCGTCCTCGTATCCTTTTCTGGGAGACGGTGTGGGTGGTGGCTGTCTGGTTTGTCTGCATGCTAACAGTCAGTTTACCATGCCTTCACTAGTGCATTGCTTGTTAAGGTGCTTAGTAGCAGGTCCAGTATGTTACTGGAAGATATGAGACAGAGATAGTGAACCATCAGACTGATGTGCAACAAACTGGGAACCATTGCTTGTTAGGATGCTCATTGCTTTAATTTCTTCTATGAATCATTTGAGTCTAACATCAGGTTTAGGTGAGAATCTATGGGCTATGACATACATGATACTAGTACCCATAGTAGACTTTCCTTAGTGAGTAGGAAGCAATGTTTTGATTCATCGTAAATATTTATGATAAGAGTGCATGGCCATGCTATCGTTGGATTGATAATGAGTACCCATCTCTTGAAGGGATGTTTGTGTGTGTTGTTGGAATCCACAATTTTCTTTTATTGACATCCTTTGTGGAAGCTATGTACCACATAAAATAATTTGCTCATAAGGTTTTTCTCATAAGGTTTTGCTTGTGTTTTATAAACTTATAACTACTACCTATGTTCCTTAATATAAGACGGTGGACTATCAGAACGTCTTATATCTGGGAATGGAGTGCTATTTCAACCCTGGACAGTAAAATGAAACTTGGTCCTTTTGTTTATTGTTTTTGATTTTAAAAGGAGTTGCAGCTGAATATTAAGCATTCTCAGTTGTGCTGAAATACTGTTGTTTGCAGGTCCGAGAAATCACTAACGATCTGCAGTCTGCCAGTTTGCAGTATATAAAAGAAGCAATCCAGTCCTCATCTATGCTAGAAGTGCAGGTACATACTAATTTTTCACTCCTGTTCAGCTACTTCAGGGCAAGTAAGTTGCGTTCATTGTAGCATCTGTAAGATATGCGGTTCTGTCAATGCCAACAAATAAGCTGTTAACTTTCGTAAACACTGGACTAATCATTTAACTAACATAAACACTGGATTAGATTAGACTTGGCATTCATAAGCACTAGACTAGAATAGTTTTTTACATTCATAAACAATCGACTAGAATAGTTTTGACGTTTAAAGATGCTGGATTAGAATTTCAAATCCTGTCCCTTGTCTAATGACTGAAGTAGTTCAAACTATTGAGACATGATCTTTAGGAGAAGATTGTTTTTGTCCACTAATGTAGGGCCTTTGTTTCTCTGTTAATGCAGGGTGACAAAGTTAGGAGGCAAAATGATTGGCACAAATGGGTGTTTCCTCGAGAGAGCAACCCTGCTACTCCATCAAGCTCTACACCTGCACCAAGCTCCACTGTCAATAATTTGACAGCACACCTTGGAGGCCTGGGCCTGCATGAACCAGCTGGCCCTAGTAGCACTGTGGACCAGAACCATCACGAGGTGCTGCAGAATGGATCGACTTCCAGCAATAACCAAGCACCGGTAGCTGAAGAAAGTGAGGTAGCTGAAGAAAGCGTTGGCCACCGCTAGCCGTGGTAGTAGTGCACAGCATCTCCGATTCACACTATGACTGCAAGGTTTTGTCCGAGCGCGAGTGACAAAGAGTAGTAGAAGGGATGATGATATTTTGTGATTTTTTGAAGGTGGTATCGTGTGGTATGCTCTGGGGTGCATTAGACTGACAAGTGGGTTTCATTTTGTGGCGGTCCTGTACCCTGTTATCGGGGGGTAGTGTGCCATTCTGGCGGTTGGTGAAAAATTGGTTAAGTGGGAAAAAAATGGTAGCCAAACTGAAAGGCGTATCGTGTAGAGACGTCGAGGGGGAGAAGCTGAACACTGAATGAAAGACGAGAGCACCGAGGGTTAGTGCTTAGTATGCAATTCCTTGCTGTCGTTGAATTTTTTTTTTGGCTATGTTGGTCTGAAGTCTGAACCGTGTTGGTTTTCTTCCCCTTTTGGATGTAAAAACCTCCAGTTTTTGACGGAGGAGGATGTTAACTTTCTCGCTCAGAGAGTCAAGTCCAGGTGCGCACTGAGAATGTTGTATGACTTCTTTGGGTGTACTATTTTACAGATATTCTTGTATCTCTTGCTGTGTTGAATGCTCCTGTGATGGTTATGTTGCTTCAAGTGGTTAGTGGAAAGTGATGGGGTACTGTTGATTTGGGATACACGTATATTAGAGCATCTCTAACCGAACCCCTAGAATTTAGAGGACTAAATGGAGGTATCTCAAATTTAGTCCTCTAACCGATTTTGGGCTTTGGCTAGGTGTGGCAATGTAGTTCGGTTAGAGATGCTCTTAGTGGTGTTTGATTCCGCATCGAGCCTTTTTGTTCTTTCTATAGCAGTCACCTTTCGGCTATCTTCTATAGTGTTTATCTTTTCAAACCGGGATGTCAAATGAGATTGCTGAATTTGTGTTTTGCAAATCGTCTGGTAGTTGTCTTGGCGGGCAGTAGGATGGATGCAAAGGATTGCCAGCAATTAGGAGCGCATAGGGGTGGTAGCTGGAGCTGCTACTTTATTGTTTAGTGTCAGCTTGTTTGATGGAGTTGAGCAATGAACACAAATTGAGACACGGGGCAGGACAGATGTCGCTCCACCCAATGTCGCTAACACTGCCGCGTTGCGAATACATCTTCTGCGGATGGTTGAAGGAGACATTGTCCTCTATATCTGAACAAAAACACACCCTTTTTCCGTGACCATATTTTCCGAAAACGTGGTTATTTTGTGTTAATAATAAGCTTGGTGAATGTGTGCCATGTAAACGGTCTGGGAGTCTGTCTTGGCGAGCAGTAGGATACTTAGATGCAAAGGAGTAGGGGCAATAGGTGGCCAACACGAACGTGATCATCGTTACATATAGGAAAAGCCAGGCTCAGAGTTGTTAGGTTCGAGTGAATAAAGAGAAACAGAAACATGGAAAATGGATAGTTTGACAGTTGTCTGCTCCAATCGCAACAATCCAATTACCGTTGTCTCGGTCTGGCATCGTCAGGAGGAGATGCATTGAGAAGAAGTTATTTAACGAGATTGATATTGATTCGATTGTCACCTACTTTGCTTCTAGGAATACTGCAATTGCGTATACTTGAAATATTTATTTTTCATCATTTCATATATTAAAAAAACTGTAAGGGCCCTATAATTTTAGTTTCGCCCCGGGCCCTCAAAATCTCAGGACCTGCCCTGTTTGCCTTCTGATTCGCAAACCAACCATGAATTTAGTGGAAATCAGCCCGCACTCTACTTCTAGCACTTTGATATGCTCTTGGTGTACGATGTGGTATATTGTTGTTAGGTGCGGAGGAACAAAGAGAAACAGAAACATGGGAAATGGATAATCATCGGTTGCTCACAACAAAGACTATTTTTCTGAAAGAAAAAACAAAGACTATTGTGATTTAGTGTCTACTCCAGCCCCCACGAAGCGCATCAATCCAATTACCATCACCCCCGGTCGCCATCGTCAGAAGGAGAAGCATATGGTTGCTTCTCTCGTGAGATTGACGATGATGCAACACCTCAGTGAAGCTCTGTATGTATTCTTTCAGTGAACATCAGTGCTACTTGTGTCAACTATGGAGTTGCCGTCGTTATGGGCCAGATATGTGGAAGGAGAGCGATACCTGCCTGCTTGTGTTTGTGGCGGATCGATGAGGTAAAAGCTAGTACTTTCCATCCCTTCTTCTTCCTTCATCCAATCCCCAAACCCTCTCTATTACCAACCCTAGCGAGGCCTCAGCTGCGACAATGACACCATAAGCAAGGTCGATAATTGATCTGGTATTGGAGTCAAGACTCGTCGCTTACTTGCGCTAACATTGATCGATTCAAAATATTGTTGTAAATCCAAGATCAGCGTTTTGGGTGGTGTAGAGAAAGCCAGCGACGTCGAAGCAGTCTTCCCTTTCTCACGACAAGGTGGTGGCAACGTGGTGTAGCACAATTATGATATTATTTTGACGCTATTATGTCAAGCATTCTCTTAAAATGACAATACAAATAAACGTGTGGTACTTGAACTAGAAGTTGGGAGGGCCATAGCCACATGCAACTATTACAGCCACCAGCGTCAGCCTGATCCTTGCGATAATGAGAACTCCATGACACAATCCTTTCGAACTGATGCTTGCCCCCGCTTTCGCAACAATGCACGGTGCAACTACCAGTGTCCAACCTCGCTAAGCACTCCACGTTGTTGTGTAGACATGAGTGTTGGTTGGAGTAGTAGACGCGGTTCCCCTCCACCCCTCCGCGCCTCGACACATGCACCGCCTTGCAACGCGCTGGTCCTAGGAACAAGGCGTGGTTGCCTAAGTGCGTCGTTGATGCCCACATGTATTTCCATGATGATGTCGTGTTGCTGCAAGCGTCAATGAGCTCGAAGAACACCCTGAAAGAATGATCTTTCTTGAAATTGTATTTAATTGGTCCTGTGAAAATTACCGGATCCTTATATTTGTTTCATGTTTGATCTGACCCTCTCTGGGGACTGGGGTATATATATAGAAGTACATGGGAGTGAAGAAATTTGGAGTAGTAGTATCTTAGTCTATCTCTAGTCGTATACGTAACAAGTCCAACCTCCACCGGAGTTGCCATCCTGCCATGCAGTTGAAAGATGTATTCTGGGACGGATGATACCTCCACCGTGTACAAGCTTCTCATTATTGCAACTTCGATGAGGTAGACCGAGATGGGTTCAAGAATGCTTTCTTAGTGCACACGGATGTCTAAGATGACTGTAAATCCATAGAATTCACACAAGGCGATGCCTACCAGATCCTCATATATACCTATGGCAGCCACCGTCGTGGAGCGCAACTGTGCACTGTGAGGATATCGCGGAGAGAATGCAGCCGCCGGACAAAGGATCCTCAGAAAATATGATTTTAGTACTTTACAGATGGAGAGCTGGTCGATTACCGGTTGCACTGCTCGGGCATCGGAGAAGAGGTTCACGACGAGTAGCTCAACGGAGCGGCAAGTTTAAGCTGTCAACAGGGGTGACAACTCCCCATCTCTAAGCCTACTCTCCATCCATTCACAACAGGGGCAACGGCTCTGGAAAGCCAAACACCTCAGATCGATGCTAGCTAGGAGCCATTACGCGAAGTCCACCTTGATCCTCGTCTGAATGGTCTCCACGGCCGGTCTTACCTTGTTGAATACCACATCGTTGCGATGTCTTCAAATGGACCCGAATACCAAGATGGCCGCCGTCCAGAGATCACGCATGTGGGCCACAGGGCACAACCTCGATGTCCACCACTGGAAGGAACGACTTATACCAGTACAACAGACGATCGGCTAGTTCTTTACATTGTAACGGGAAATCTCTGGTCTCACAAACAAGATAGTAGCCGATAAAGTATCACGTATACTTTCGTATGAGAGCATACGAGACACATATACTTTCGTATGAGAGTATATATAGTATGACTCCACTTGCATTTTTTTCACATAAGTTGATTTGAAGTATCATATATATAGTATATTAACATACTCGAGCCGATAAAGTATCACATATACTTTCGTATGAGAGTATATGAGACACGGGTGTAACTACACCCAGGAGTAAGAAGGATTTTTCCTATATATATGTATATAATGGTGAAACCCTCAGTAATCAATGATCCATATACCAGCGACATGCGAAGGGCCTCGCTCCGCTCTACTAGAAGTTATTGTTCTTATGAATTTGGATCACAACTTCAACAAAGAATACTTCCAAATACAATGTGCTCTAAATCCATATGCTTTAAATCGATATAAGAGACATTTTCTTTGCTAATGTATATAGGAGAGATATATGATAGTACTAATTTCATTTTTGTCGAATTGAAAAAAAATATTGAAAAGAAAAATTATAGATCCAATGTCACATTCCATAAAAACGATACATGTATAGGATGCACTCAATGTGTACAAGCTTGTCAAACAGATGTATTTGGAATAATATCTTAGGGTGGATGTAAATCCTAGTAAATTGCTTCCCTGCCAAGAACCGAAGATTGTTTGGGTTATAGAAGATGCGAATCCGCCTACCCGACAATTTTTTTAGGTGTCTATGTTATTTAGCGCCACATTTTTATTTGGTGTGGCTCTATCTTTACAAAAAAATGATTCATTAATGGATCTATAATAGGTGAGGGGGGGGGGGGGGGGGGGGGTGTCACCACCTCTAACCTATTTTTTAATCTTAAACACTATGTACAAATCTAGGGTTAGATAGGACGGGGACTAGATTTTCTAGTAAAACATATGTTGTCTTTATCACTTTATCATCTTGGTTAAACAATACTTGTTATTTGCATTGGTGAAAATATTTTTAAGATATTTGGAATAAATCTTTCCGCTTGATTCTTTGCTAAGTTATTTTATTTCCACGTGTTATTTTCAAAATTTTATGTCAACCTTCAAGATATGAAATTATAAGAAACATCGATTTGACCAATTTTATCGATGTCGAAGCAAATATGTATATTTGGGAGTACTATTTTTTTCATTAGTTTTGTCATCATGTACAATAAGCTTTTCATACTAGTAATAACAACCCAAATGCTCACTGAGTAACACATATGTCTTACCTACATGCAACACAACAATGATTGAAACAAATGTTCAGACATTAACTTAATTACAATTACACAATTCCTTATTAATGAAGTATGCGAACCAAGATAAATAAAAACCATGTTAAAGCTGGTAAAGATTTGGCTTGCTCTTTTAAAATGTCTAGACATTTTATACTGACTTTTGTACTTATTCAAGTTCACTATGTCACTGCATCATAATTTTCTCATTCCAAATTTATCAAATAGTTTAACATATTCATTTTATCATATTTAATTAATATACGAACCACATAACACCGTTGATAATTCAATATATAGAATTCAGATATCTATCTTGAACAATACATAGGTGATAAATATAACTTCTATTTTAGAAAATAAGTTATTTAAGAAAAAAATAGATTGGAACTTTTTGATGAAATGAATTGCATATGCATGCAAGCAAAGAAAAATATGAAGAATTCATATTCATTTAGAGAATTTTTTTGTTCCTACATCTACCATGATATCCTTTGTTTATATCTTTTTAGTATTTGTGTATATCTTGATAGAGGGTTCTACAACATACGAATCTAGCAAATATCATTAGTATATTTGTTTTGAAGATTATCATTTTCTAGCTTAGTTTTAATTAGTAAACATTTTGAGAGTGTATGAAGTGTCAACTAGTGGTCCTCTCTGGAATTTCCACCTCTTGCTATCACTACTTACCATTACTCGTTTCTTGTTCTTTCATGGTAATCTTCCCTATCTGCCATGCACAGTTTCTAATTAGCCAGGAGACATGCAAACTCCATCAAGGTTGTTTGTAGCATGCATAATAATTTTAAACCCAACCTAAGATCTAACACATTTCCCCTTACTAATTTGGTAAGTTTGCACATGAGAAGGCTAACTTATCGTATATATAGTCTACAGCAGAATGGATATATTTAGGCTCGGTGCAATCCACTCTAGTGGACATTGTAGTCTTATCGTATAGTCTACATCAGAATGGATATATTTATAGTACAAGTGACCGAATACCTATAATACTAGAAAAAATACACCCTTATGCGCTAACACTAACTATTGTACCAGAAAGCCATGGATGGAGTACCATGCTAAATTTGTCCACATTGTTGCGGAGTATACCTTTTGCCTATGTAATAGTTTTGATCCTATAGGTTAGGTGAATAACTAGGGTTTCCTTTATTCTACTAGAAAGTCATGGATGTCTAATAAAAGAATTCCTAGAAATACCTAGACTCTTTGAAGTAGACACACCCTATTGTATGAACTATTTTAGTGTCGCCTCTCAAAGACGTGATGGATCTGAATAGTCAACAATTCCGAATTCTACTATAGTAGCACCATTTCAAGTTTGTTTGACATGTCAGCCTGTAATCATAGTCCGTCACAGATCTATCCGTAGAGTAGCACGATTCGTATCTAGGCGCATGGTTGATATCGCCAAAAGTCTCATGGTAGAGGAAGGGACTAGATTGTCGATGGGCGCGACGTCTTGAAAATCACACGTGCTTAAAAAGTGTCTGCTCTTAAAATATCACATATATTTTACGTCACAAAGAATAATAAACTCTTAGACACGCGGACCGAAATTTTAATTTACATCGATAGTAAGCAGAGATAACAAAATTTGCTTATTTATTACAGATTCTGGTACACCACATGTTACAAAGACTAATAAACTAAAAACTAACATTGACTTAGCTCTGTCCAATACACTAATGGCTAGACTCTAGCCTACTGCATAGAAGCGGTGGTTATGAAGAAGAATGGCTTCCGTGTGTAGAAGATTTCGTGATCGCCGATGCTCCCGTTGCCTTCCGCTTTCATTCCAACAACGCAGACAGTGTGATCGTTCACGTATATGACCTGCTTCCTCGTGTTTTCATTATTTTGGTAAGCTTACGAAGCCGCTCTTGCAGGCACTCGTGTGTGGGAAGAAGCAAGGCGACCTCTCCATGCTCAAGTTGGCATGTTCTTCGTTTGAGCTGTAAATGTTCCACATGGCCGAGAAACGAAAAGAGATGAACACATAGAGGAAGTAGCCGGAAGAAGAGAAAGAGGATGACACCGCGAGCAAGGGTGAAAGCAGGAAGAAGTAAGAGGGAGATTAGGTATAACGAAGGAATTAGGAAGAAGCTCGCCATGCTCTAGTAGCCGAGCGGAAGACATGGAGAGGGGCAAAGGAAAGACGGAATGCGAGAGAAAACCTCGCGAAGGAATAGAGGGATACCTTGGAAGAGAGGCCGATGGACTCCGCGCTTGGGGGATGCAGTCGTAGGAGGGAGCGTCGCAAACGACAACACGAAGGAATGCAGTCGGTGGGCCAGGACCCGGTCAGACCTTCAGTGAGGGGGGAGACCGCTACAGTGTCCCAGCACCGGTGCTTTAGGCGTCACCTGGTGCTTTAACGGTCAGCTGAGGCTTTAGTGGTCAGCCGACAACGCCTCGCTCAGCTTCCATCTTTGACACTTTGGCCCAGTTGTCTCGTAGCACCGACAGGGGCGGCGCGCTAGCCTGTTTGATGATGCAAGGAGTCAAGTGCGCGCTCAGCAAGGAGCGTCACCCCCTCCGTAGCCTAGCCATCGAATCCGAGGCTGCCGGGTGGAAGTGGCCACACGGTCGGTTCTTATGGCCATCCGGCTAGACGGGCCAGTCGGGGAATCTTGAGGGTGGACCGGATGGACCGATCCACCCGGTTGTGGTTCCTTGTCTTGCAGCCATCGGGCCAGGCATCCCTGGAGCCGGCCAGTTGAGCCTGGCTTGGCCTACCCGGGTGTCATCCCCCCGACAAGAGTGCGGTGACTATGGTCTTTCCTAGGTCGGGCGAACCGGCCTTGTAGCTAAAGATTTGCTGCTCTCCAACATGACGAGTAAAGAAGAACGAGGGAGCAAAAACGATGAAGAGAAGCGAAAAGTAGATGAAAAATTAGTAGATTGACTTGTTTGACCATGTTTTGTTATTCAATCAACCGTCCCCTCTCATCTATATATGAAGCAAATGGACTTTTTGTAAAAGAAAACGGCTCGGATTTCCATCGCAAAACCCTAAATCTAGGTTAATTCGGCACGTGACCTTGGAAGTAACATTCAGGCATAGGAGCGGTTGCAGGCATAGGAGCGGTTGGATAGTCTACTTGTACTGCTATTGATTGACTATTAATAGATCTGTGGAATTTTGCAAAAAAAAACTATGACGGACTTGTTTAGGGTACATCCAGGGTCTAAGATTTGGCTAGACTTTTCTGGCCCATGTCAGGGTCTTCTCGAGTTTGGTTGGACTGTCCGGTCAGGCTGGGCCAGCTAGCCAGGTCATCTGAGTTGACAAAGTTGACTGCCAATAGATGACCTCGTGGCTTTTATTGTTGACAAAGTTTGTGTGCCAGAAATGATTCACATCAATTCTTGCTTCTAAGGACGCATTTTGGCATCAATTCTCTAGGAAGGAATGTTCCTTACATGATTCCTCCAAATAAAAAAATTCGGGAATCACTCTCACAACCATGAAAGGGCTTCCCCAACCCGAAGACCATTTCCCAAATTTCCTATCATTTGAGCCAATTGGTAGAATTACCTACCACATTATGGCACAAAGATGAAAAACTTCCATGTCCTATGATGATGTTGCATCTAGTGGTTGTGTAAATTGAATGCAAGCGTCTATTGGGATATATATGGTCAGGGCCGGCCCTGAGGGGGGACTGGAGGGGCGGCCGCCTCCGGGCCCCCGAAACCAAAGGGCCCCATCTTGGTGCGGTGGGGGGTAAACTCATATGGCATCACCATTAGAGGCAGGCTCGAGCTTTCTCTACGATGCATTTTAGGTAGGAGACGATCAGAGGAAGTAGGAAGAGCCGAAGCGTTATCTCTACTTCCTGGTGGACCTAACCCTGAGTTTTTTCTTTATTAACTTGGGCCTTTTCCTTCTTGGGTCAGCTACGAAGTGATTTTTTCTCTAAAAAGCTAGTACGAGGTGATCCAGCAATGCAACACAGAAATAGAGACCATGGTCACAAATCGATCCATGATTGAGCACATAATTGAGGTGTTTCCTTTTATATTTTCCTCATAATGTTTCTTTTCAATTAATCTGATTGTTGCAAAAGGAATTCACATCAAATATTGTTGCAAAAGGCCGAAGACCCAACCCTATTGCGATAAATATAACTAGGGAGAAATGAGCGAGATTTGAGAGGCCCGGGGCCGTACGGAAGCCAAACAATAGACATGTGAGTGTTATGGCAGACGATCGTCCGACCACATTTGCAAGGTTTGGTTGAACCAAACATTTAAAATTTTACTCCTTCTGTTCCACAATATATGCCTTTTTAGAAAGCTAAAACAACTTACTAAAAAGACATACATTGTGAAACGGACGTAGTAGTTCAGATGGCAATTAAGAACACGAACAATGTTGCAAGGTGATGGCGAGGTACGAGTCTAATTCTCCATATCGTGCACGTTGTTTAACCGTTCCCATGAGAAACGCACCATCATCGACCCTCGCCACATCTTTGTATGCTAGAAGAAATTTTAACACAAATATCATAAATTGTTTCGTATTAATATTTTGTATGCACTGAGTGATGCAAAAATTGGTATATACGTATACTTTATCCGTCCTGCATTATGAGTTTAGTTAAAGCCAAACTTTATAAATTTTGACTACGTATATAGGAAAAAAATATCAACATCTAAAATATGTAATAAACATAACTAGACTCACCATAAAACATAGTTTTATATTATATGCAATTGATAATATAAATGTTAGTACTTTGTTAAATATGTTTTCTCAAAGTTTAAAAAGTTTGACTTTGACCAAACCCAGAATGCACGGTAATTTAGAATAGAAAGAGTATTATTGTTATTAAGATATTATATAAAGGGCCCTAGATTTTAGCTTCGTCCCAGGCCCTCGAAAACTCAGGACCGGCTCTGCATATGGTGGTGTTTGGTTCCATATTGAAGTAGTCGATCGTAGAAAGTGTTTTATGTACTACCTCCGTTCCACAATGTAAAATGTTTGCCAGCGTGGAATGGAGGTAGTAGTTTTTTACTTGTGCTTATCACGCCTCGTTTCAATGGCTGCAACAAGATTTGGCAGTAGGACGGATGCGAATGCAACTCGATCCGGCAATTAGGAGGAAAGAGTAGTGAGACAAGCTGGAGCGGCGCCAGTTAATTGTATAGTGTCAGCATCTATCTACATGGAAGGGCGAGCAAATGATACAAGGAAGATGCTAGGCTGCTTATACTGGCCGTGTTAGGTTTGACAGAGGACCAAGCTGCTACATCCATCCAAGGCTAGGTAATGGACTCATTCGGGCTAGTACTTCCTTTCCATGAAGGAAGGTGCATATTTTTTTTTCTAAACTTAAAAGGTGTAATGGTTTACCAAGTTTTTAGAAAAATGTACAAAGATCTACGATGCCAAATCAGTGCAATACATCATCATAACATATATCTGCATATTATACCTATATGTAGTATCATAGCTTTCGATATATTTTCTACAAGTTTGGAGAAACTTTGAATCGTGTCTGACTTATACAAAAAACACGCTATCTTTTTTTGTTGTAAACAAGCTTATCAGGTATAGTACTCCCACACATGGATATAATCAATGTCCAAGAATTGAATGCCCACAAAAGTTGGTGACGATCATATTGATCTGTCATGTGCTGGAATAATAACACGATCGATCGAGGACTTGTTCATTCATCGGGCTGTGATTGCATCGACCCAGGACTATTCCCTCTTGCGTGCTGCATACTACAAGGGTGCTTGATGGTCGGCCAACGTGTTGGTAGAACCATTCATAAATGCATCTCTGATCAATCCATCTTGTTCTTCTTGCTGCATGCTAGGCTGTAAAACCATGGACACCCAACATGCAACAACAGTTCACCCGCGGCACACTGTACGGTTCTCGATCTCAATTATCGCTCGGCTAGCTCTAGATCTCCATGCCCCATCGACGTACGCACTCCTATATAAATAGAGATCGAGCTAGACATGGCCACCCTGCACAGAGGAGCAATGGGGTTCAAGATGATCGCAGCAGCACGGTGGCGGCAGCCTGAGCTGCTGGTAGCGGTGGCAATGGTGGCAATGGCATTGGCGCCGGCGGTGTGCAGGAGGGACCTGAACCAGACCATGGCGGCGCAGGGGTGGCAGAGGAGAGGGAAGGCGATGGCGACGGCGCTGATCGTGTTCGGCGACTCCATCGTGGACCCTGGGAACAACAACAACCTGCAGACGAGGATGAAGGCCAACCACGCGCCCTACGGCAAGGACTTCGCCGGCCACGTCGCCACTGGCCGATACTCCAACGCGCTCCTCCCACCAGACCTTATCGGTATGCATATGTGTCTCCCTGCCTCACTCCATATGTGTTTCCATGCCACACTACAAGTTTTTGAAACATGATACTCCATGCACGCCAAATTTAATCATCCTCTCATTGCAAATTAAGGCTTATAAGAAAAAAAGGCCCACACGAGAATTATCTTTCATTCTAGTGTTCGAATGATTTCTTAGTGAACTCCTCGTTTGTACCCTTGGAGGGAGGCGTTATCACCTTTTGGGTACTCGAACGAACCTCTCCTTGTTCGGATTGAAAAATTCTTCGAAAGGAAGAAGAAATAGCTTTGAGCCGTGGTCCGAGAAAACGGTGGGCACACAACTCACCTCTTAATACAACTCCCCTCTCATTTTCTTCTCGGTGTCGCTTTCGGTTCATCTTTAACTACTGTCCCACGAGGATATAATCGTCCTCTCACCATCAACGAGTGTCGACGCCACATCTGTTCTAGTGTCCGGGTTCAATAATTTGTTTACATATTATAGGTTTCTTTTCCAGGTGCTTTGAACTATGCACCACATGGGAGGTCATCAGGAAACTGTGCAATGGGTGTATGCTTTGCTTGTTAAGTCTAGTTGACACTAATGTGGAGGCTGCCGGAGGTGGTGACAGGGGATGGCTACCGAGGGTGCAGATCGGGCTTCCATCTTCAAGCGCCGACACTTTGTTTTCACCATCTAGAGCCAATTAAGCAAAATTTATGTGAACAAACTAGTTTCGACTCTTTCCTTTTCAAGATCCATTGCATCCAGGGAGCACTTGCCCACGTCCCTTAGATCTTTGGTCTCGCACTTGTTCCAATGCACCGTACCATTCTAAAGGGTTTGTCCACACCACCCAAATGCAAATTCTTCAAGTGGCTCGATTACCATCAAAAATTAGAGTTTGGATAGCGAATCATATTGGATTGGCACACCTTGCTACATTTAAGCCCAATCCCGGAAAAGTTGCGAGTCAGTACCATGATAGGTGCGTACCCACACTCTTTTCGAGTTTTTTTTTCCCCTTCTCGTATCTCTAAAGATATAGTATATTTTTTTTTTTGGAAATGGGCGTTTTATTACTTAACAGTAAGTTTACACCCGGCCTCTGCATAGCTAGGATGCACACAGCCGATCAATCACACAGACTCGGACCAAGACAATAAAAACGGGATTACAAAATAATATAAATGAAAACACAGTTCTCCAAACTAGCTAAGGAAGATCTATCCGCAACGGTTGCTGCCATCCATGCCGGGAGAAGATATCTCGCGCCGTATCCTCCAGCCGCCTACAGCCCTCCGCAAACAACTCGCGGAACTCCATTCGTTGTAGTGAAGTCCATGATCGGAGGACAGCCGTAGCTCGATAGATAACCTGCAAGGGAGAATATACAACATTATTAAAAATCTTGTCATTTCTACATAGCCAAAGCGACCAAATAATGGCAAGCGCTCCCACCCTAAATAAAGTCTCATATTTATCCTCAATCCCATTCATCCAGTTGCCAAATACATTGACTACCGATCTAGGAGGAGATAAACCAGAGGCTATTTGGATTATTGACCATATAGCACGAGCAATTTTACAATGGAAGAATAAATGACGTATTGTCTCATTATGATGACAAAATACGCATTCAGTGCTACCATGCCAATTCCTCCTAACAAGATTATCTTTTGTGAGAATCACCCCTTTACGGAGATACCAAGCGAATATCTTCGTTTTAAGGGGTATCCTCATTTTCCAAATTTTACTATTGTCATCGACTGGAATATTAGGTTGGATCAAAGCTCTATAAAATGAATCAACAGAAAATTTACCACTGTGTAGTAATTTCCATTTGAATTCGTCCATTCCCTCAGATAGCTGTATCCTGGATAATCTCACTAAAAGATTATTCCAAGACACCAGTCTAGGACCTAAGAGACTTCTTCTGAAAGACACATTAGGAGGATTGGTTTCCATTACCTCAGCGAGAGTATCCCCCTTGTGCCTAACAATTGAGTATAGAGCGGGATATTGTTCACGAAGAGAATTTTGGCCAAGCCATTTATCTTCCCAGAACCTAATCTGTGAACCATCCTTAATATTAAAATTGCCAAACCGGAAGAAATGCTTTTTGGAAGCCATTAGCCCAGCCCAAAAGTGTGAGTCACCTGGTTTCCAAACCAGTTTAGACACCGCTTTTGAGCCAACATATTTCCTCCATAGAATGGTTTGCCATACCCCTTCTTCGGTAAGAAGTTTGTATAACCATTTACCCAGTAATGCGGTGTTTTTGACTTTTAAATCATGTATGCCTAATCCACCATATTCTTTGGGTCGGCAAACAACATTCCATTTGGCCAGTCGATATTTCTTTTTCTCACTATCCCCCTGCCAAAAGAATCTTGAGCGGAAATAGTCCACTTTTGACAAGACACCTTTTGGTAACTGGAAGAATGAGATCATATACAGTATCATGTTGGTGAGTACTGAATTAATGAGTACCAGTCTTCCACCGAGGGATAGCAACTTACCTTTCCAACTATTAAGACGTTTCTGGAGTCTTTCCTCGACGAGTTTCCATTCAGCAATCGTGAGACGCCGATAATGTATCGGTATTCCCAGATAATTGATTGGAAAATTCCCCTGACCACAGCCAAAGAGATCGGCATACAGGTGGGCCTCGTCTTTAGCCTCGCCAAAACAATACAAGTCACTCTTATGGAAGTTTATTTTCAATCCAGAGAGCTGCTCAAATGCTGATAATATTAATTTCAGATTCTTGGCTTTCTCCAGATCATGTTCCATAAATAGTATTGTATCATCGGCGTATTGAAGAATAGATAGTCCACCATCAACAAGATGTGGAACCAATCCTTCAATTTGGCCATCAGTCTTTGCTCTCTCAATAAGGATAGCCAGCATATCTGCCACTATATTAAATAGTATAGGCGATAGTGGATCCCCTTGTCTCAGCCCTTTTTTGGTCTGGAAGTAATTACCTGTGTCATCGTTGACATTAATGGCAACACTTCCACCAGACACAAAAGACTGTATGAGAGCGCACCACTCTTTTGAAAAACCTTTCATACGGAGTGTTTGTTGTAGGAAAGACCAATTAACTTTATCATAAGCCTTCTCAAAATCAATCTTGAACAATACACCATTTAGTTTTTTAGAGTGCAATTCATGTATCGTTTCATGCAGGATTACAACTCCATCCAAGATGTTTCTTCCTTGCATGAAAGCAGTTTGAGAAGGGCGAACAACATGATCAGCCACTGAATTCAGTCTAATCGTAGCAACCTTTGTAAAAATTTTAAAACTAACGTTAAGAAGGCAGATTGGACGATACTGTTGTATACGTTCTACGTTGTTAACCTTAGGTAGTAAAATTATGTTGCCAAAATTTAACCTGAATAGGTCCAGCTGACCAACTTGCAAAAACTCAAACAAGCGCATCAAATCCACCTTGATAACTTCCCAGAATTTTTGATAAAACTCTGCTGGAAAGCCATCAGGGCCTGGCGCTTTGTTATGTTCCATTTGGAAGACAGCCTTCTTAACCTCCTCCTCGGTATAAGGGGCAGTCAGAAATGTGTTTTCCTCAATGGAAACCTGAGGGATATCCTCCGTCCGGGACTCATCCAGCAAAAAGGAATTTTCTGGTGGTGCCCCAAACAAGGATTTATAGTATTTGGTAATATAAGATTTAAGATGTTGTTGTCCTTCTATCGTTCCTTCATCCTGAATTAGGGAGTGAATAAGTTTCTTCTTATGCTTGCCATTTGCAACAGCATGGAAGTATCTTGTATTCGCATCTCCTTCAAGGATAAATTTAGCTTTAGAACGTTGGTACCACTTGAGTTCTTCCTCACGCAGAAGTCTGGCAATTTCTGCATTCGATTGCTTTTTAAGCTCAATCTCTTGTGCAGTCAATAACCTAACCTCCGCTGAGGCCTCCAAATCATTAATAATAGCAGAAAGGCGTAGTTTTTCCTTTTTAAGAATACCAACAGTATGTCTAGCCCAACCACGGAGGAATTTGCGCAAGGCACGCATTTTGTTGTTCCAACATTGTATGGGTGTGCGACCACTAACTGGTTTTTCCCAAATAGCCTTCACCAGTTCATAAAAACCATCACGATCAATCCATCCCAGTTCAAACTTAAAACCGTTTTTGGATTTTCGTGGTGGTGTTCCGACAGATAACAGTAATGGAGCATGATCTGACAAAGCCTCAATACGCTCTAGAGCGCGAACAGTTACCATAGGAAATTTATCTTCCCATTCGGTATCCATAAGCACCCTATCTAATTTTTCGTATGTAGGCTCCGGAAGACTATTAGCCCAAGTAAACTGTCTTCCTAACATTGTAACCTCTCTTAAGTCCAAGCTATCAATGACAGCATTAAACATAAAAGGCCAATGTTCATCAAACCTGCCCCGACTTTTCTCATGAGGGAATCTTAGCAAATTGAAATCCCCACCTATAAGGATAGGATAGGGATTGTCCTTAGCTAGATTTACCAACTCACGTAAAAAGTCAACTTTATAAACATCCTGGGCAGCCCCGTATACGGCGACTAGAGACCAAACAAAATCATCAGCCTTATTCCGGATATGGAGTTTAATAAAAAAATCTCCAACCGAACTGGCTAAGATTTCCATAGTCTCATCTCTGACGCCTAACAGAATTCCTCCGGATCTCCCCCGCGGCGGGCGTGATACCCATGAAAAATCCACTCCACCAGAAAGGCGATTGAGTTGACTTTGTGAGAAATCACGTCTACCAGTCTCAGAAATACCCAAAAAATCTAACTTATAATCTCTCACACAATCGGCAAAGAACTACGCCTTATTCTATTCTTAAATGCCGATTTACGATCCGTCTTTTGCGGATAGCTGAAGGACTGTATCGAATTCTTGCGTGGAAATTAGGTCATGGAACAGTGGATGAAAGCATAGAGAGTGTAATTAAGCATGAGCAGTACAGTACGGAGGATATATGCTTCCTGCCTCCTTTCACAGATCCGTTCAATCAATTTTGTACCTTGTGCTTCTTCATGACCCAACAGTTTAACTGTTCACTTTAGTCTCTTTTTTTATTCGACGCACTTCACTTACTTGAAGTACTATGTCGTACTACTAGTTGCTTGTGATCTGATCCAGCAGGATCCTCCCCATTAATTACTTAATTAAATAGTTCTTGATGTAGTTTCTTGAAGCAGCAGTACTAGTTCATAATTTGACCCAGCAAATACCGATAGCTGATTCGATTACAATTTCTGGTGGATTTCAGCCCAGAGGCTTAACCTGAAGGAGCTACTCCCACCATGGCTGAACGTGGACCACACCCCGGAGGACCTCCTAACAGGCGTCAGCTTCGCCTCCGGCGCCACGGGGTTCGACCCGTTGACTCCGCAGCTGGTGAACGTGTTCACCATGGACCAGGAGCTGGAGTTCTTCGATACGTACCGTCAAAAACTCGTCGGCCTCGTCGGCGAGGCCGAGACCCGCCGCATCATCGACCACGCCTTCTTCTTCGTGTGCACCGGCACCGACGACATCGCCAACACCTACTTCATGACCCCTTACCGTGCCTTCGACTACGACATCCCGGCCTACGTGGACCTCCTCCTCGTCGGCGCCGAGGCCTTCCTCCGCAACACCAGCACGCGTGGGGCCAAGAAGATGGGGTTCACGGGGATGCCCCCCATCGGCTGTGTGCCCTCGCAGCGCACCATCGGCGGGCCCCAACGCCGTTGCGAGGCCCGCCGCAACTACGCCGCGCTGATGTACAACAAGGCCCTGCAGGAGCTCATCGACCGGTTGAATGCCGACCCAGGGTTCCACACCCACGTCGTCTACTTCAACATCTACGACATCATCGAGGAGCTCGCCATGCATGGGGAGAGGTGGGGGTTCACGGAGATGACGCGGGGGTGCTGCGGGTCCGGGCTCATCGAGGTGACACAACTGTGCAACACGCAGTACATGGGGGTGTGCGATGACGTGGACAAGCACGTGTTCTTCGACAGCTACCACCCCACGCAGAGGGCGTATGAGGTCATCGTCGACCACATCTTCAAGTACTACGTGCCACTCATGCATCTCTGATCAATCCATTTATTTATTTCTTGTGAATTTGGGTATGGACTTGTGGTGTACTACTATCCGAGATGTTATTGTACTATCCGTGAAATGCAATGATATTACTTCCGTATATTGACTATCTCATGTGGATTTGTGAAATGGTGTGCCACTGCAAATTCTGTCGGGTTGGGCCGGGTTTTTCGGGCCCAGCCCAGAGTTTGTACAGGCATAGCTGAAAATTATGACAATGCCATCGCTCTGTTCTAATTACGAAAATGTTATCTCTTCCCTCAATTGATCTTATGTTTTTGCCAGTGCCCGTACATTTTTTGTTTTTTTTTCAAAAATTCCACCGATCTATTAATAATCATCAACAGTAGTACAAAGAGACCTAAAAGTAATAAAAATTACAAATAGGTCGATGGACCATCTAGCAAAGACTACAAACACTAGGACGAGCCGAAGGCGTACCGCCGTTCTCGCCCCTCCATCACCGGAACTGGGCAAAGCTTGTCGTAGTAGACAGACGGGAAGTTATCGTGCTAAGATCCCAAAGAACCAGCGCACTAGAGCAGCAACCATTGTCAATGATGACATTAGTAGATTGGAAGAGACTGACCTAAAATTAACCCCAAAAACAACTAGATTTCAGGAGATCAGCCGGACACACGACTCCACGCGCCCTCCCGTTAGCGCTAAGTGCACCACCGGAGCGAGGATAGAGCGGGGAGGACTTTATTCTGACTTCAAGACGTAGCCGTCGCCTCAATATCCCAAAAAAGACACAAGAAAACAGCGTAAGCGAAGAACAAAAACCTCCCACCGGCGAGAGGCCGTGGTCCGCCACACCTCCAAAGTCCTAAGACCATCGGAGACGGAACGGACCGACGGCGTCGCCGACGGAGAGAAGGAACCCTAGATGGGTTTTTTCCGGCCGCCGCCTTTCTCCTGGGAAGGAGTCGTACGTATACCGGTTCGGTAAAGTTAACACTTTTGGTTCTAGTGCCATACATTTTCATGTGTTGCAAACTTACCATCCATCCGTGGCAAATATATGCTCCGTCTGTTTTATTTTTTGAAGTTGTATATTTTCTAAAAGTTAAATGTGCTAGTGTTTGTAGTCTTCGCTAGGTGGTCTAATGACCTATTTGTAATTTTTATTACTTTTACTTTTTTTACTGCTGTTAATGATTAATAGATCGGTGGAATTTCACAAAAATAAAGATCAATTTTTCATGTTTTATTTATTTAGTATATTGTAGATGTTGATAGTTCTTCTATAAAGTACTGTTACTGCAGTACAAGCGCATAATGGTCATCAATGTCTACAAGGACGTATTTTTTGGTTGACACGGATGGGAAAACACACATGATTGCTAGCGTGCGCACATCAATTTTGTCAAATGGATCAATGCATAGGATTCATCACATACATATTTTTTTTTACGAAAAGAACTCTAGCATTTAAAAAATGAACAGTACAAAAATAAAAATTACAATGAAATCCATAAGATGCCCTTCGTCGTCAATCTCCTGACCGTGTCGATGGAGCGCCACTGCCTCCTCCCTCAGCTGGCCTGACGAGTTTGTTGGTTACGGAAGGAAAGTCGCTGACCAATAAAAAGACCACATCTTTCGCGGAGACGA
Organism: Avena sativa; assembly: GCA_916181665.1. Lineage (NCBI taxonomy): Eukaryota > Viridiplantae > Streptophyta > Magnoliopsida > Poales > Poaceae > Avena > Avena sativa. Next base: position 2,180,279 of record OV702292.1, on the reverse strand, counting down.
AGAAGAAGGAATAACCATCGATGAAGCTCCTCGAGAATCCGGAGATCCGCACAGCCCAGAAGAAGTACTCGATATACACACCACTCCCAGAAGCTTCTCGACGGTCGAAGTACATTTATTTATTTCACCACTCTCACGATATGCGACACTCTTTGCGGATAGGAGTAAAGTTGAATCGGTCGTTAACAATGTTATTCTAGAAAGACCCTAATGTAGAATAATTGTAACACGCGTTGTATTACTGTGGTGCGAACCGCACGTATATATAGGTACAATGGGAGGTCTCCATACCCTCAGACATAAAATAGAGGAGGGGCCCAATCGCTAATGTACTATACACAAATATCTACTCAACACCCCCCGCAGTCGAAGCATCGGCTGAGCGGACGCAAAGGCTGGATCGAAACTCCTCGAAAGACGCCGTAGGCAATCCTTTGGTCATGATATCCGCGAACTGCTGTGAGGTGGGTACGTGTAATACACGTATGCGACCAAGAGCAACCTGTTCGCGAACAAAGTGAATGTCGAGCTCGATATGCTTCGTCCGGTGATGGTGAACGGGGTTGGCGGAGAGATACACGGCGGAGACGTTATCACAGTAGACCACGGTGGCCTTGCCGACAGGACATGAGAGCTCCTGAAGTAGCTGTCGAAGCCAAGAGCACTCAGCGACAGCATTAGCAACAACCCGATACTCCGCCTCGGCGCTGGAGCGAGAGACCGTGGGCTGCCGCTTGGACGACCACGAGATGAGCGAGGGTCCAAGGTAGACGCAGTACCCCGAAGTGGAGCGCCGCATGTCGGGGCAGCCGGCCCAGTCCGCGTCCGAATAGGCGATGATGTCTGTGTCCGCAGAAGTAAGCAGCGAGAGACCAATATCTAGAGTGCCTCGGATGTAGCGGAGAATCCGCTTGACTGAAGTCCAATGAGCATCACGGGGAGCATGCATGTGAAGACACACCTGCTGAACAGCATACTGGAGCTCCGGTCTGGTGAGAGTGAGGTACTGAAGCGCACCAACAATGGACCGGTAGAGCGAGGCGTCCGACGCAGGAGAGCCATCTGTGGCACAGAGCTTGGCCTTCGTGTCGATAGGCATGGAGACGGGGCTACAGTTAAGCATCCCAGCACGGTCGAGTAGCTCGTGAGCATACTTCTTCTGATGAAGAAAGAAGCCATCCGGTCGGCGCACAACCTCGATGCCGAGGAAGTAGTGTAGAGGCCCCAAGTCCTTGAGCGCGAACTTAGCACGAAGGCGGTCGGTGAGCTGCCGCAAGAGTGCAGAGGTGCTGGCTGTTAGGGTGATGTCGTCAACGTAGAGCAGCAGGTACGCCGTGGCGTCTCCCATATGGTAGACGAACAACGAGGCATCGGAGCGTGTGGAGCGGAAGCCGAGTTGGTGAAGAAACGCTGCGATGCGCTGGTACCATGCGTGAGGCGCCTGCTTGTGCCCGTATAATGAGCGTGAAAGCAGGCACACATGATCCGGATGAGCCGAGTCGACGAAGCCGGTGGGTTGCTGTCAGAACACTTGCTCCTCAAGATGACCATGAAGAAAGGCGTTGGAGACATCCATCTGGTGAACAGGCCATCCGCGAGACATGGCGAGCTGGAGCACGGTGCGGATGGTGCCGGGCTTGACCACAAGGGTGAAGGTCTCGGCGAAGTCAACACTGGCGCGCTGACAAAAGCCACGAACGACCCATCGCGCCTTGTGTCGATCGAGGGTGCCATCCGGATGGAACTTGTGCTTGAAGACCCACTTGCCGGTGATTATGTTAGCATGGCGCGGTCGAGGAACGAGCTGCCACGTCTGGTTGCGCTGGAGGGCGTCGAACTCATCCTGCATGGCTGCAAGCCACAGTGGGTCGCGAAGAGCCGCTCGAGCCGAGGCGGGCAGTGGAGATGGCGCCGGAGGTGGCGACGGAGCTGTCGTGGTGTTGCAGATGTATGAGTCCGCAGGGTACCGCGTCGATGGGCGGAAGACACCAGCGCATGCGCGGGTGACCGGACCCAGAGGGGCAGGCACCGCATCACCCGATTGTCCAGTCGAGGGTGATGCGATCGACGGAGCGGCGCCCGAGCTAGAGCTCGAGGGCGACGCAGGCGATGTCGGCAGGGCGGCACCTGAGCTATGACTAGAGGGTGCGGCAGCTGGGGAGGACGGAACGGCGCCCGAGCTAGTGCTCGAGGACGACGCGGGCGGTGTCGATGACGCGGGCGGTGTCGACGGTGCGGCACCCGAGCTGGGGCTCGAGGGTGCGGCAGGTGGGTCGGCGCCCGAGCGAGGGCTCAAGGGCGACAACGGCGGAGTCGACGAGACGACGCCCGAGCTCGAGGGCGGGGTCGATGTGACCGGAGGAGGTGCACCAGCTGGTGCACGACGCCGCGGGGAAGCATCCGTTGAAGGAGAGGAAGACACCACCTGTTCATGTGCAAATGGGAAGCAACACTCATCAAAGTAAACGTGTCTCGAGGTGATGACCCGATGGGATACAGGGTCGTAGCAACGATAGCCTTTAGTGTTAGCCGGGTAACCGAGGAAGACACACGAGATGGAGCATGGAGCGATTTTATGAGGAGTGGTGGCGACAACACTGGGGTAACAACGACAACCAAAAATCTGTAGGCCATCGTAGGAGGGAGGAGAACCAAAGAGGAGGTGGTCTGGCGCATAGTTCCAGCGAGTACGACATGGTCGGAGGTTGACGAGGAGGGTGGCGGTGGCTAAGGCGTCGGGCCAGAAGGTGGGTGGAATGTGACTGTGAAAGAGAAGGGTGCCTACACAGTGGTTGAGGGTGCGAAGGACGCGCTCGGCACAGCCGTTTTGCTGCGAGGTATACGGACAGGTTAGACGGAAAATAGTGCCATGAGAAGAAAGGAGAGTGCGGACGGCAAGATTGTCGAATTCTTTTCCATTGTCAGTTTGTAAGGCATGTATAGGACGACCGAACTGGGTAGACACATAGGCGTAAAAGGAGGTGAGAGTGGTGGCGACATCAGACTTTTTGCGAAGAGGAAACGTCCACACAAAGTGAGAGAAATCATCGAGAATGACTAAGTAGTAAACAAAACCAGAGTTACTTGGAATGGGAGAGGTCCATACATCACTATGAATTAATTCAAATGGAAAAGACGCAAATGTGGAAGAATTGCTAAAAGAAAGACGAACATGTTTGCCAACACGACAAGCTTCACAACTATGCGTAGCCTTTGTATTACAAGAAAACGAAAATACCCCTCATTATTTGATGGAGCGTGTTAGTGTTGGAGATATGCCCAAGAGGCAATAATAAAAGTGGTTATTATTATATCTTTGTGTTTATGATGAATGTTTACATCCCATGCTATAATTCTATTATAAGGAAACACTAATACATGTGTGTTTTGTAAACGTAAAAGAGTCCCTAGTAAGCCTCTTGTTGATCTAGCTTGTTGATTAATAGATGATCATGGTTTCCTGATCATGGACATTGGATGTCATTAATAACAAGGTTGTATCATTAGGAGAATGATGTGATGGACACACACCCATAGTAAGTGTAGCATAAGATCAAGTCATTAAGTTCGTATTGCTACAAGCTTTCAAATGCATAGTAACCTAATCCTTTGACCATGAGGTTATGTTAATCACCATCACCGGATGGGTACTTTGATGACATCAAACACCGCTTCGTAACTGGGTGGTTATAAAGGTGTCATTGGGTATTCTGAAAGTATGTGTTGAAGCGCATGGACCAAGATTGGGATTTGTCCATCCATATGACGGATAGATATGCTCTGGGCCCTCTCGGTGGAATGTCATCTAGTTAGCTTGCAAGCATGTGACTGGGTCACAAGGGATGACATAACATGGAACGAGTAAAGAGTACTTATCAATAACGAGGTAGAACTAGGTATGGAGATACCGACGATCAAACCTCGGATAAGTAGAGTATCGCGTGACAAAGGGAATTGGTTTCGTATGTTAATGGTTCTATCGATCACGAAGTCATCGTTGAGTATGTGGGAGCCGTTATGGATCTCCAGATCCCGCTGATGGTTATTGATCAGAGAGGTGTCTCCATCATGTCTGCATATTCACGAACCGTAGGGTGACACACTTAAGGTTCGATGCTGTTTAGGTAGATATGGAATGTGCGTTGGAGACCGAATGTTGTTCGGAGTCTTGGATTGGATCTGAGACATCACGAGGAAATCCGGAATTGTCCGAAGAATAAGATTCATATAATGGAGATCATTTTCTAGGTTCAGAAATGTCTCGGAGTGTTTATATGGGGGTTCTAGAAGGTTTCGGAATGTTCCAGAAGGTTCTAGAAATTTCTATGGAGTTTACTTGAAAACCAAGAAAGAAAAAGGGGAAACTTGGGGGGGGGGGGGGAAGGAAACTCCCCCAAGCCCCCCTTGTGCGCCGGCCCTAGGAGGTGGGCCTAGGGGTGGGAACCCTAGGCCGCACCCCTCCCTCTATATATAGAGGGGTGGAGGCGCCACCCCCCTTGCCCCTCCACTCTTGCCCTAGCCGCCTCTCTCCTCCTCCTTCCTTCTGCTCAGGCTTAGGCGAAGCCCTACAGAATTCTCTACTCCACCACCACCACCACGCCGTCGTGCTGCTGGGATTCCGTGGAGAGATCTACTACCTCTGCTGCTCGCTGGAACGGGGAGAGGAAGGTCTGCATCGACTCCGCACGTGTGACCGACTGCGGAAGCGCTGCCGGAACGCGGCGCCGGAAGGATCGTCTACTCGATCTTGAGATCGGCAAGTGATCGTCTACATCAACCACGAGATCCGATCTCGCACAAGGCTTTCGGATCTACAAGGGTTAGTACAGATCTATCTCGTTGCACATGTCTAATAGATTAGATCTTGGCTTTTATCTAGATTAGATCTGGGTTTTGTTCGTTCTTACGGTAGAATTTTTTTATTTTCCATGCTACGAACCCATCAGTGGTATCAGAGCCGTGTCTATGCGTAGATCTGTTGCACGAGTAGAACACAATGGTTTTGTGGGCGTTGGTGCTCGTGCCGTCTTTTGCTTTGTGTACTTTGCATCTTGCGGTATGGTGGGATGAAGCGGCTCGGGCTAACCTTACATGTCATCGCACATGAGACTTGCTCCACGCTTGACGTGTAACTTGCTTTGCACAAGTGGCTTTGCGGGTGTCTGTCTCTCTCACCATAGTATAGATCCAATTTACACTTTGCACTTGATAGCACTTGTATCAACGTTGTGGTTCAGTTTCGTAGGTAAGATCCGTTCTTATTCGAAAGCCCCAAACCACGTAAAACATGCAAAGAAAATTAGAGGCGTCTAACTTGTTTTTGCAGGGGTTTTGTGATGTGATATGGCCATCATGTGATTGTGATTATATTTGATGTATGCAATGATCCTTGTTGTAATATGGCAACCGGCAGGAGCCTAATGGTTGTGTTTAATTCTGTTAAGACCTGCGTGTCTATTCATCTTGTAATAGCTTTATTCCAAGTAGTTGCAATAGTTGCTAGTGATGATGGACAACCATGAAGTGGCGCCACTGACATTGACGCAATGCTGGTGATGATGGAGATCATGTCCGTGCTTTGGAGATGGAGATCAAAGGCATAAGAAGAAAGGGCCATATCATATCACACTAATTATGAATTGCCTGTGATGTTAATCCTTTATGCATCTTGTATTGCTTAGATCGCGACGGTAGCATTATAAGATGATCCCTCTCACTAAATATCAAGTAATAAAGTGTTCGTCCTTAGTTGGCACCGTTGCTAAGACTCGTCGTTTTGAAGCATCTCGTGATGATCGGATGTGATAGATTCTACGTGTGCATACAACGGGTGCAAGCCAGATTTGCACATGCGGAAACTGAGGTTAATCTTGACGAGCCTAGCATGTACAGACACGGTCTCGGAACACGGAATACCGAAAGGTAGAGCAGGAATCATATAAATGATATGATGAACATGAAGATTGTTCGCCGATGAAACTACATCTTCTCTCGTGAAGATCGGACTTGGTGTAGTGGACTTGGTTCGTGTAATCACTAAGACAATGTGAGGGATGTTGTTTTGAGTGGGAGTTCACCTAGTTAATTTAAGAATTAAAATTGAACTCAGTTTATCATAAACTTAGTCTAAACTACTTGCAAATTTGTTGTAGACTATGGCGAACCTCTCCATCAATTTCAATGCGTTCCTAGAGAAAGAAAAGCTTAAGAACAATGGAAGCAACTTCATGGACTGGCTCCGTGGACTGAAGATTGTCCTCAGGGATGGTCAGTTGACCTATGTGCTCGAAGCACCGCTAGGTGACCCACCTGCAGAAGATGCGACCGATGACGTAAAGAATGTTTACGCCACTCGGAAAAATCATTACTCCACAGTTCAGTGTGCCATCCTGTACGGTTTAGAAATGGAGCTTCAGAAGCGCTTTGAGCACCACGACCCGTTCGAGATCATTAAGGAGCTCAAGCTCATTTTTGAGACTCACGCGGCCGTGGAGAGCTATGAGGCCTTCGAAAAGTTCTTTAACTGTAAGATGGAAGAGGGTGGCTCCGTTAGCGAGCACGTGCTCACCATGTCTGGGCACGCAAACAAGCTCCAAGAGTTGGGGATAACGATTCCTAATGAGTTAGGGATTCACCGTGTCCTCCAATCACTGCCACCGAGTTATAAGAACTTTGTGATGAACTACAATATGCACTGCATGAACAAGACATTGCCTGAACTATCGTCCATGCTGAAAACTGCTGAAGTGGAGATCAAAAAGGAGCACCAAGTGTTGATGGTCAATAAGACCACCAATTTCAAGAAACAGGGCAAGCCTAAGAACAAGGGCAACTTCAAGAAGGACGGCAAGAAAGCTGCCGCACCTGCTAAGAAGCCCAAGGCTGGTCCTAAGCCTGAAACTGAATGCTTCTACTGCAAGGGTGCCGGTCACTGGAAGCGTAACTGCCCCAAGTACCTGGCGGATCTGAAGAACGGCAACATCAAAAAGAAAGGTATATTCGATATACATGTTATTGATGTGTATCTTACTAGTAATCGTAGTAGTGCCTGGGTATTTGATACTAGTTCGGTTGCTCATATTTGTAACTCGAAACAGGAGCTGCGAAATAAGCAAAGACTAGCAAGAGACGAGGTGATGATGCGCGTTGGAAATGGCTCCAAGGTTGATGTGATCACCGTCGGCACGCTCCCTCTGCATCTACCTTCGGGATTAGTTTTAAATTTGAATAATTGTTATTTGGTGCCTGCGTTAAGCATGAACATTATATCTGGATCTTGTTTATTGCGAGACGGTTACTCTTTTAAGTCCGAGAATAAAGTTTGTTCGATTTATATGAGTAATATCTTTTATGGTAATGCACCTGAGATGAATGGTTTATTCTTACTAAATCTCGATAGTAGTGATACACATGTTCACAACATAGATGCTAAACGAACAAAATTGAATGATAATTCTACATACATGTGGCACTGTCGTCTTGGTCACATTGGAGTGAAGCGTATGAAGAAACTCCATTCTGATGGACTTCTTAAATCACTTGATTTTGAATCACTTGAAAGATGCGAAGCATGTCTAATGGGAAAAATGACTAAGACTCTATTCTCTGGAATAATGGAGCGAGCTACAGACTTATTGGAAATAATACATACCGATGTGTGTGGTCCAATGAGTGTAGCATCGCGTGGTGGATATAGTTATGTTCTCACTTTCACGGATGACTTAAGTAGATATGGGTATGTCTACTTTATGAAACATAAGTCTGAAACTTTCGAGAAGTTTAAGGAATTTCAAAACAAAGTGGAAAATCATCGTAACAAGAAGATTAAGTTTCTGCGTTCTGACCGCGGAGGTGAATATCTAAGTTATGAGTTTGGCATGCATTTAAAGAAATATGGAATACTTTCGCAATTGACACCGCCGGGAACACCAAAGCGTAATGGTGTGTCCGAACGTCGTAATCGAACTCTCTTAGATATGGTTTGTTCTATGATGTCTCTTACAGATTTACCGCTATCGTTTTGGGGCTATGCATTAGAGACAGCCGCATTCACTTTAAATAGGGCACCATCTAAATCCGTTGAAACGACACCGTATGAATTGTGGTTTGGAAAAAAACCTAAGTTGTCGTTCCTTAAAGTTTGGGGTTGCGAAGCGTATGTAAAGAAGTTACAACCTGATAAGCTTGAACCCAAAGCGGAGAAATGCGTCTTCATAGGATACCCTAAAGAAACAATTGGGTATACCTTCTATCATAGATCCGAAGGCAAAGTTTTCGTTGCCAAGAATGGATCCTTTCTTGAGAAGGAGTTTCTCTCGAAGGAAGTGACTGGAAGGAAAGTAGAACTCGATGAGGTTATTGAACCTTCTCTCGAAGTTGAGAGTAGCGCAGCACTGGAAGATGTTTTTGTGCCGCCTGCACCAATTGGAGAGGAAGCTAATGATGGTGATCATGAAACTTCGAACGAAGTTGCCACTGAACCTCGCAGGTCAACGAGGGTTCGTACCACTCCTGATTGGTATGACCCTGCCTTGAACGTCATGTTGGTGGACAACACTGGTGACCCTGCGACGTATGAAGAAGCTATGGTGAGCCCAGATTCCGACAAATGGCTAGAAGCCATGAAATCCGAAATGGGATCCATGTACGAAAACCAAGTATGGACTTTGGTGGACTTACCAGATGGCCGTAAGGCTGTCGAGAACAAATGGATTTTCAAAAGAAAAACAGATGCTGATGGTAATGTTACCGTCTATAAAGCTCGACTTGTCGCGAAAGGGTTCCGACAAATTCAAGGAGTTGACTACGATGAGACATTCTCACCAGTAGCGAAGCTAAAGTCTGTGAGGATTTTGTTAGCAATTGCTGCATATTTCGATTATGAGATTTGGCAGATGGATGTCAAAACGGCGTTCCTTAATGTCGACATTGAGGAAGAGTTGTATATGGTACAACCCAAGGGTTTTGTCGATCCTAAAGATGCTGACAAGGTATGCAAACTTCAGCGCTCCATTTATGGACTGAAGAAAGCATCCCGGAGTTGGAATCAACGTTTTGATAAAGTAATCAAAAACTTTGGATTTATACAAACTTAGGGAGAAGCTTGTATTTACAAGAAAGTGAGTGGGAGCTCTGTAGCATTCCTAGTACTATATGTAGATGACATATTGTTGATTGGGAATGATATAGAACTTCTTTTAATAGCGTCAACGCCTATTTGAATAATAGTTATTCAATGAAGGATCTTGGCGAAGCGGCATATATTCTAGGCATCAAGATTTATAGAGATAGATCAAGACGCCTAATAGCGCTTTCACAAAGTACATACTTGGACAAAGTTCTAAAGAAGTTTAGAATGGAAGAGAGCAAGAAAGGGTTCGTGCCCATGTTGTCAGGTAAGACCTTGAGTAAGACTCAAAGTCTAGCTACGGCAGAAGATAGAGAGAAGATGAATAATATTCCCTATGCTTCGGCCATAGGTTCTATCATGTATGCCATGCTGTGTACAAGACCGGATATAACACATGCTGTTAGTTTGACTAGCAGATATCAAAGTGATCCTGGAATGGAGCACTGGACAGCGGTCAAGAATATCCTAAAGTACCTAAATAGGACTAAGGATATGGTTCTTTCTTATGGAGGTGATGAACAACTTGTTGTAAACAGTTACACTGATGCTAGTTGGAACACCGATCTAGATGACTCGAAGTCACAGTCTGGATACGTATTTATTTTGAATGGTGCTGCAGTGAGCTGGAGGAGTGCCAAGCAAAGCGTTGTGGCAAAATCTTCAACTGAATCGGAATACATAGCTACTTCGGAGGCTGCACAAGAAGCCATATGGATGAAGGAGTTCATTACTGAACTTGGTGTGGTTCCTAGTGCGTTGGACCCGATGGCCATCTACTGTGACAACACATGTGCCATAGCTAATGCACAGGAGCCAAGGTCACATAGCAAGCTGAAGCACATCAAGCTACGTTTCCATGCTATTCGCGAGTATGTCCGAGATGGTGACATAAAGATTTGCAAAGTACACGCTGATCTGAATGTGGCAGATCCGTTGACTAAACCTCTCCCTAGAGCAAAGCATGACCAACACCAGAACTCCATGGGTGTTAGGTATATTACCATGTAATCTAGATTATTGACTCTAGTGCAAGTGGGAGACTGTTGGAGATATGCCCAAGAGGCAATAATAAAAGTGGTTATTATTATATCTTTGTGTTTATGATGAATGTTTACATCCCATGCTATAATTCTATTATAAGGAAACACTAATACATGTGTGTTTTGTAAACGTAAAAGAGTCCCTAGTAAGCCTCTTGTTGAACTAGCTTGTTGATTAATAGATGATCATGGTTTCCTGATCATGGACATTGGATGTCATTAATAACAAGGTTGTATCATTAGGAGAATGATGTGATGGACACACACCCATAGTAAGTGTAGCATAAGATCAAGTCATTAAGTTCGTATTGCTACAAGCTTTCAAATGCATAGTAACCTAATCCTTCGACCATGAGGTTATGTTAATCACCATCACCGGATGGGTACTTTGATGACATCAAACACCGCTTCGTAACTGGGTGGTTATAAAGGTGTCATTGGGTATTCTGAAAGTATGTGTTGAAGCGCATGGACCAAGATTGGGATTTGTCCATCCATATGACGGATAGATATGCTCTGGGCCCTCTCGGTGGAATGTCATCTAGTTAGCTTGCAAGCATGTGACTGGGTCACAAGGGATGACATAACATGGAACGAGTAAAGAGTACTTATCAATAACGAGGTAGAACTAGGTATGGAGATACCGACGATCAAACCTCGGATAAGTAGAGTATCGCGTGACAAAGGGAATTGGTTTCGTATGTTAATGGTTCTATCGATCACGAAGTCATCGTTGAGTATGTGGGAGCCGTTATGGATCTCCAGATCCCGCTGATGGTTATTGATCAGAGAGGTGTCTCCATCATGTCTGCATATTCACGAACCGTAGGGTGACACACTTAAGGTTCGATGCTGTTTAGGTAGATATGGAATGTGCGTTGGAGACCGAATGTTGTTCGGAGTCTCGGATTGGATCTGAGACATCACGAGGAGATCTGGAATTGTCCGAAGAATAAGATTCATATAATGGAGATCATTTTCTAGGTTCGGAAATGTCTCGGAGTGTTTATATGGGGGTTCTAGAAGGTTTCAGAATGTTCCGGAAGGTTCTAGATTTTTCTATGGAGTTTACTTGAAAACCAAGAAAGAAAAAGGGGAAACTTGGGGGGGGGGGAAGGAAACTCCCCCCAAGCCCCCCTTGTGCGCCGGCCCTAGGAGGTGGGCCTAGGGGTAGGAACCCTAGGCCGCACCCCTCCCTCTATATATAGAGGGGTGGAGGCGCCACCCCCTTGCCCCTCCACTCTTGCCCTAGCCGCCTCTCTCCTCCTCCTTCCTTCTGCTCAGGCTTAGGCGAAGCCCTGCAGAATTCCCTACTCCACCACCACCACGCTGTTGTGCTGCTGGGATTCCGTGGAGAGATCTACTACCTCCGCTGCTCGCTGGAACGGGGAGAGGAAGGTCTGCATCGACTCCGCACGTGTGACCGACTGCGGAAGTGCTGCCAGAACGCGGCGCCGGAAGGATCGTCTACTCGATCTTGAGATCGGCAAGTGATCGTCTACATCAACCACGAGATCTGATCTCGCACAAGGCTTTCGGATCTACAAGGGTTAGTACAGATCTATCTCGTTGCACATGTCTAATAGATTAGATCTTGGCTTTTATCTAGATTAGATCTGGGTTTTGTTCATTCTTGCGGTAGAATTTTTTTGTTTTCCATGCTACGAACCCATCAGTTGGCACTAGGGTGTCCAAGACGAGCATGCCAAAGATCGACGCCAGCGGAGAAAGCACGAGGACCGGCGCTGGGAGTGGAAGACGCCTGGACCAGGTAGAGGTCGCCGGGGCTCTCACAGTGGAGTACCATCCGGGTACGGGCGTCCTTAACAGAAAAACCAGAAGCGTCAAATTCCACAGTTACAGAATTGTCACGAGAAAGAGTTTTAACAGAGACCAAATTTTGAATAAGATGGGGAGAAACAATGACATTATTTAGAGACAGTGGTTTGGAAGAAGAGGGAAAATTAGTAGAACCAATGTGAGAAATAGGAAGACCAGCACCGTTACCGACGATGATGCGAGACTCGGTGGAAGTGGGAAAGGAATGAGAGAGGTTACCCGGGTGAGTGGCCATGTGAGACGATGCGCCCGTGTCCATGAACCAATCGCCACCGCCGGCGTAGGAGCCAAGCGCAGGCGCCTGCTGGAGCGCGACGAAGAGAACCGGATCCCATGTCGGCTACTGAGGCGCATAGGTCGAGGTGCCACCGAAAGCCGGAGTGTAGGTCGGTGGAGCGGTGTTGTAGGTCGGGGCAGCGTTGTAGACCGGGGCGGCGTTGTAGGCCAGGGCGTAAGGTGGTGTCGCAGCGAAGAGAGCCTGATAAGTCGGGGGGCGCAGCCCAAGTAGTCCGGGGAAGGGAGGACGTGGCACTAGCATGGTGTAGGCATGGACGACCCCCGTCCATGGGTTGTAGGCACCACTCCATGGAGGTGTCGGCTGCTGGTTGCCACCGCCACCACCACCGTTTGCGCCGCCATTACCACCGCCGTTGTTACGGCCGCCACCATGACGACGACGGCCGCCGCCGTTGCGCTGCTGCGGCGGCTGCTGGAAGGGCGCGGCGAAGGGTGCCGCGGGCGCCGGGGGTCGCGGCGGCTGCTAGAAAGGTGCGGGGGCCAGGGCGCGGTACCCGGCAACGAAGGCGGTGTGGACGGCGCGGGTGCAGAGGTTCTTCAAGCGGCGATCTTCAAGACGAAGGTAGGCGACATCGCGCTCGAAGGTGGGCTCGGCCATGAGGGTAGGGTTGGAGGCGGCGTTGCCGAGATCTTCGTTGAGGCCGGCGATGAGGGTGGAGAGGAGTAGATCTGCCCCGATCGTGAAGCCGAGATCCTGGAGCTCATCGGAGATCACCTTGAGGCGCATACAGTAGGCGTCTAGGGTCTGGTCGTTCTGAGGCGAGCCGAAGAGTTCCTGCTGCAGGAACACGATCCGCTGGAGCTTGTTGTCGGTGAAGAGCCCGTTAATCTTCGTCCACACTGTGCGAGCATCATCGCCCTCGCGGATGACGGTCTTAAAGATGTCCGGCGAGATGGTGAGGAAGAGCCAGCGGATGATGGTGGCGTCGATGGCGAGCCAATCGGGGTTGCGGCTGTTGAATAGATCGATGGAGCCGTCGACGTGATCGCGCAGGTGGTACTCACGGAAGAGGAGGTAGAAGTACGTCCTCTAGGCGTGATGGTTCTTCTCGGCGACGGAGAGCTTGACGGGGACGTGCTCGGCGATGTAGACCTCGCGGACGAGGGTCGGCGGAGCAATGCCGTCGTAGGAGTCGGTGGAGCCGTCGAAGGGATTGGCGGAGGAGAGGGACGACATGGCGGCGGCGCACGGGAGAGGGAGGGCGCGGCGGCGCGGCAGAAGCGGCGGCGGCGACGCGAGGTGGGGCGGCGGCGGCGCACAGGGGAGGTGGCGCGGTGGCGGCTAGGGTTAGGGTCGAGAGGAATCTGATACTATGTAGAATAGTTGTAACACGCGTTGTATTACCCTCAGACATAAAATAGAGGAGGGGCCTAATCGCTAATGTACTATACACAAATATCTACTCAACACCTAATGTATGTTCGTCCTAGTTACTAGACATATGGATTTGTTGCAAACTTTGTGGGAATTGTGGAAGTTTTTTAGAGGGAATTGTGGAAGTTGCTTTGAGGGAATATGTATTCTACTGAGAACCAACCCGTAGTTGGATGGTTAGGAGGGCAGTGGTACTCCTAGCCCACCAGAGTTCAACCTCAGGTTTGACGCTTTGGTGTCTCATAAAGGTGGAATATTCTTTTAGCGAGAGACGACGTTCCCGTCGATAGCAAGACCCGCCGGCTCAGTCTCTCGGAGGTGCTCATAGGGGTAGGGTGTGCGTGCGTGTGTTCATAGGGGTGAGTGTATGTACACATTGTGAGCTTCTGCGTTTCTACTTTATTTCTCAAAAAAAAAAAGGTACCCTACTACTCCCGCTAAAGAAAATCATGTCGGTCCCCGTTGGGTATTCCTAGGCAAGAGCATGTTTTGAGTCAGACTTCACAAAGCTACGCTGGATCCTAAGTCTGACCCGGACAATCCGTCTCCAGGCCGCGGCCGTTGTGTTGGGCCACCCAGAGACGTGTCACCCAACCTCGCGCAACACTCTTTAAAAAACCAAATCACCCGAAACACTTGCAGGATTTTATTTACACTAGACTTAGACATTCTACAACTAATAAATTTGAGTGTGAAATCTCTCCCACTCTCCCCTAGGGACATTTCCAAATTGTTAACCAAAGCTACTTTGTGCAACTAAATATTCTCGGCATTCTTCATTGCATTGGCAGTCACTATCTTCTTAGCTAGAAAGACTATTTGCATATAAAAATGTGATAGCGTAGCTTGACCAGTTTTCCTGAACAGTTTTTTGATCTTTATTAGCACCTGCTGATTTGTGAGGCCCAAACATGTGCCTTTATTAGTAGTATACAAATGAAAGATGTCTCTTCATTAGTTTATTGTATCAGAATGCCCACCATGAACTATTTTCGGTAGGGATGTTTTTGCCTAAAAAGGATAAATGGTGAGATTTAAAATATTCCTTCTTAAGAACATAATTTATTATTTTTCTGTCTTGTTTTACATCAAGGTTTACAAAAAAAATGTCATTTTATACCTTTTATTGAAGTATTTTAAAACTATTATTTGGGAAGCAACTTCTCCTATATATGAGCCACTTCGCTATTCTCATGTCATGGCACTCTCCCCTTGTAGATCGAGTAAATAGAATTCATCGTTAGACCATGTTATTCTATAGAAAAATTCAATTCCGGCCTAGTTACTAGCATGGACTAAACTTAAGATTTTCCAATCAAGTCCCATGAGGGTTCTAGTAATTGGTTATTTCAATTTGAACATTGTTGAGAGTATTTTTTTACCACAGAACATGATGTGAATTATCGAGGGAATCGACGATCTACCTTGCCTGGAAGCCATGTCATGTGCCGAAGGGCTTCCCATTGGACCAGATTTTCACATTCAGCGCATCAAGCTAGCTAGCCTGAGATTGCCTCGAGGTCATCCCAATTGGAAACCAGCAATGTTCTCATCATGACATGTGACCATGAAATAAACTGAAGGCATGGAAGCGACAATGTTGGAGGTGTAACTTTGTCACAAAAATAGACGACAAAATTCCGAAGCATATTTGTGTGCTAGATATACTGCGGGGCTCCATTTGTGGCTTCTTAAACCCTCCAATTATGTACCCCAACCATCTAATTTGCGTAATAAAGTCGCTTTCCCCTTAAAACCAAAAAGTAATTCGCTCGTATTTCTGGAGAACTTTGTGCGAGTTTGGCAATTAGCTGAACTTTAACCATATATATGATGTTTATTCTTGGAATTTAGTGGCACCCCCTCTAGAAATGTTAATGTCGACATCTAGAACCCTAACTACCACATGCACCATCGATGTCACCCAACCTCTACAGCACTTTTGGGAAATTATTGTACAACTGTATTTTTGCCGCTTTCAATCAAAACTAAGTTTGGAACCTCTTGCCACTCCCAAAGTGCCATTCCAAAACCGCTAACCAAGCTAAATAGTCCTCGCAGCGGTCCCAATACTTGTGACACCTTGCCTTCCCTACGGTCACTATCTTCTTAATAACTATCCAGAAGATTGTTTATTAACCGAAAATGTGCTAGCGTACCTTGTTGAGTTTTCCTGAACAGTTCTCTGATGGTACATTAGGATTACCAGGGGTCGCGAGGCCGGAACGTGTAGTTTATCACTAGTGGCATTCCAAAACTGTTAGTCAAGCTACACGCCGTCCTATATATGAGCGGTCCCAACATTTGTGACACACTACCCTCCTAGTGATAACTGTCTTCTTAATTTGCCAGAAGACTGTTTTAGATACCAAAAATGTCATAGTGGAAGTTGTTGAATTTTCCTGAACAGTTCTCTGATCTTTATTTTGGGACACTACGGAGTTTGTCCTGACGACGGAAGATGTTTTACTATTCTGTTGGGTGGGTGAAAAAGGACCGTGAGTTTGAAATTCTCGTCCACAATAATTTCATATATATTGTCAATGCCTTTCCGTTCCCAGCCTATGTTAGTAATACAGATAAAAAGTTTGGTCCTTTTTTTTATGGTCCTAGCTAGTCTCTATAAGTTAATGTGCTACAGAAATGATGCTAACCGCAAGGGCAAGGGCAAGCACGTAGTAATGGCCATTAGGGAATGATGCATTTTCGGTTGGGACAGATGGGAGAAGACACTATATAGTCCTACACAAGGGGTGGTAGTGTACATGGATGGATAGCTCTGTTGGATCATGCCTTTCCGTTCCTAGCCTATGTTAGTAGTAATCAAGATATAATGTTTGGTCCCCTTTTATGTTCCTAGCTAGCTAGTCTATCTATAAGTTAATTAGCTATAGAAAAGATGCTAACCGCAAGTGCAAGCACGTAATGGCCATTAGGAAATGATATGCATTTTCGATTGGGACAGATGGGAGAAGACGCCACTACACAAGCGTACTACTAGTGTAGTAGTACATGGATCGATAGCCCTGTTCAATTTGGTCAAGTGGATGGACGGATCGGTGCTTGCATGGGATTCATCAAGCACAATTCATTCATACATTTATTTGGGGCGATCGAGAGAAATGAAAGCAACGGCGAGCGGTTGCACGTAAAGGTCACAGGCAGCGCGACTGATGGAGATCGATAGCTAGGCAACCGACGCGCATCAATGCATGCATCATTCGTGGCTGCCTCCTCTTCTTTCGATCGATCCATCGAAGCAGAAGAATCTACACACAAAAAATGGCTCTGTTGGATCATGAGTCAAATCTTGTTGCGCTCTGTCGAGCCTCATTCGATCGATCCAGATCCCCAAAGATATATGGGTAAAATCGTGATGCAACGGTCGATATCTTCAACTGTAGTCTGATCTTGTACGTACCTGGCGGCGCGTCTGAAATGATATCAACAGTAATCACTATCAGACCAACTAGTACTACTAATTGTAAGTACTAGTATGCAAACATTTTTAGTTAAGTAGATGTGTGGTTAGGTGTATACTACTAGTACTATACTTGTTCAGAGGGAGAGTGCCGGTCCGCATCATGGCATGAATAATATCCGGACGGCATTAATTGCCGTTTATGATCTTGTACAGCGTACTTAACTAGCGCATCCTACTATTATGCAGTGTGGCTACTACTAGTAGCTAAATTTGGCCAAGGAAATTATGCACATATATATAGTTTTTGTACATATGATTAATAATGTGATAGGACCATCAATTTAATCCCATCGCCGTCGTGCACGCTGTTACGGCGTCCCCTATTATAGCGTCTAACCGAATGCAGTGTTCAATCGACATGGCCATAGACGCCATTGGCCATTGCCAGTCCAACCGTACTTGGATCCTCCAGTAGCTAGCCTGCTGGCTCTGAGGGACATGTATATAAATAGAGAGGCGCGTAGAGGCAAGCATACGCATCAGTACACATCGATCCTCCATTTCAGCTGCATTTGGTTGGGGCCAACCACACACACTACAGCTAACTACCTTAGCTAGCTACTAGCCAGCCACCAGCTTACAGATCAATATGCGGCTGCAGGAGCTCGTCCTCATGGTGGCGGCACTGGCCGTGGTGGTGCGGCCGGCGACGTGCCGGGAGCAGACCAACGGGATGACGCCGCTAATGGCAGAGGAGGAGATGCAGAGGCCCAAGACGACGGCGGTGCTGGTGTTCGGCGACTCCATCGTGGACCCGGGGAACAACAACAATCTCCACACCCAGATCAAGGCCAACCACGCGCCCTACGGCAAGGACTTCGCCAACCATGTCGCTACCGGCCGATTCTCCAACGGCCTCGTGCCCTCAGACTTTGTCGGTAAAAACTTTGTTTTACTCGTTTTTGTTTAGTGGAATTCTAGTTTCTCCTTTAGTAGTATCCTCAAAGTTCAAAATACCTCACGAAGCTAGCTGCAGGTAGCTCGTTTTCTTTTTTTAGGAACCACATATTTCATTAGAAATCCGTTTACACATATTACATATATTGGTTCACACATAAGATAAATATGCTTGTGAAATAACTTCGCACAAAAAACACCATAAGTAATATTACAATTTCACCCTTGGAGAAACTTGTACCTCGTCGAACCATCGTCCATCGTCCTCCTCCACCGCCACCATGGTAGCGCCAGAAAAAAAGGCGAATAACAGGCGATGAACAAGGTCATCGCAAGCAACGAGCCTGAGACTTTGTGGCATGTACACACATAGCTGCAAAATGCCAAATACAACTGCAACAATTGACGCGACCGCCATGAGAGTGTCGAACATCGACCACCAGACACAAATGTCACCGGATCCATAGACCGTCGAGAAGACCAGTCCACCTGCCCCCGAAGCCACCGATTGGAGCGACTTGAAGATGGAGGAAGAGCAGGGGCAAATTATTTCGACGCGTGCGACATAGTCTCCTCCATGGAAGCCACACCTCAAGGAAAAACCAAGCTGACCCTAGCTACAAACCGGAGCCCGGGGTCCCCACCCCTCCTGTCGCCGGAGCGGCGGACGGAGGAGGCAGGGACCAGCTACCGGCGGCTGATTGTAGCGGGCGGCTCTCCTGTTTCTACGGGAGTCGTGGGCGAACAAGTAGGTAGCTCGTTTTCTAGAAACTTAATAAAGTTATTTTGATAATATAAAAATTGGAGAAAAAAGGTATATGTATAAACTAGACGTGTAGTACTTTGCACGCCATTTTTCATCAAAGTGAATTTTTAGTTGATTTACACAAAACGACATATATGTGAAGCCAAATAGATTTCTTTTTTTTTTGAAGGTACGCATGTTTTTTATGTATACTCCCTCTATTCACAATTAGCTCGCATTCTAAGTTTAGTCAGTTAACCAAATATTTAACAAAAAAATATCACTATCTAAAATGTTGAAGTAATCATTTGGATTTGTGAATGCTGATAATTTTTCCTATACTTTCGGTCAAACTTTATAAACTTTGACTTTGACTAGACCAATAACACGAGGTAAATAAAAAACGGAGGGAATACATATCAACACATTAGGAATTTTTTTAAACAATATTCAAGGTTAAGCCCAGGTGGCAAAACGTCACTTGTTTATGGCCCAACAGTAAATTATAGTTGCTTTTCTTAATTTCTTATCCACGGCCTCGGCCCCACTAGTCAGCTGCGGGCACGACAGCCCATATTTCAGTTCACGGCCTGTTCAATTAGCTTGGGTACGTCAATTAATCTCTGATTGATGGGCCGTATTTCAGCCCAGAAGCTTCACGTGAAGACGCTAGTTGCTTCGTGGCTCAACGTGGTGCACACTCCGGAGGACCTCCTCACCGGCGTCAGTTTCGCGTCCGGCGCCACCGGATACGATCCTCTCACGCCTAAAATCGTGGTAAGTTATTACTATCACTTAATATATTTTTGCACTTAAGTTACACTCATTTAAGTCAGATGTAAATTCAAGGTTAAAATAAAAAGTTGTGCTTGTTTTTTACTACTATACTAAATTAAAAGTTGTTAATGTCATGTTCACATTCTGGCCAATTAACCAATTTGCTACACCAATCTTTTAATGCAGAGCGTGATCACGCTGGAGCAGCAGCTGGAGTACTTCGACGAGTACCGCGGCAAGCTGGTGGCCATAGCCGGCGAGGAGGAAACACAAAGGATCATCGACGGCGCCTTCTTCTTCGTGTGCGCCGGCACGGACGACGTCGCCAACACCTACTTCACAACTCCCTTCCGGAGCATAGAGTACGACATCCCGTCCTACGTGGACCTCCTCCTCGTAGGCGTCGACAAGTTCCTCCGCAGCCTCAACAAGCGAGGCGCGAAGCTGATCGGCTTCGTAGGGATGCCGCCCATCGGATGCGTCCCATCGCAGCGGACGGTGGGTGGCGGGCTCCATCGTCGATGCGAGCCCAAGCGCAACTATGCGGCGCAGCTCTACAACTCGAAGGTGCAGGAGCTCATCGCTGGGATGACCTCGGAGCCAGGGTTCCACACCCGTGTTGTCTACCTAGGCATCTATGACATCATACTCGAGCTCGCAGAAAACGGGGAGAAGTGGGGGTTCACGGAGACGACCCTTGGGTGTTGTGGGACCGGGCTCATCGAGGTGACACAGTTGTGCGACACAAGGTTCATGGGGGTATGTGACGACGTGTCCAAGCATGTCTTCTTTGATAGCTTCCACCCCACAGAAAGAGCGTACAAGATCATCGTCGACTACATGTGGGACACATATGGCCATCTCCTGCAACCTTGAATTGAGTTCCTTTACATCGATGATCGATATACATGGATCAATTGAGAAGGAAATGTTAGGCAACATGTATAATTGTTGAGACATTTCCTTTACTATATGAGATCCGCTCATGCATCATGCAAGTGATCACTAGGTGGGTCTGTCGGTCCCCAAAACATGGTGAAATGTATAGGAAAATGATGGTGTACTCCTTGAAGTGAATATGTACTATCAATGACTCAATGATATATCACTTATACATATACATGCCTGTATAGTACTTCTCTATCACTCTAAACATTCTCAACATGTAATTAATAGACCTTTTAGTGAGTTCGTTAAAGAAGTTGATTTCAGATTTTGAGTCTGTATGTTTGCATAATTTATGTGCATCCTTCTGCTATGTACTTAAAAATACTATACTGTAAAAGTTAACAGCTCACGTGATACCTTTTATACTGTAACCTCAGAATAAATAATAGGTATTTTCTTGGGGGTAAACCCAGCAGGAGCCCTGCCTATTAATATTAGATGAAAAAAATCAAGAAAAGATATGTTGAGGGACATATCCAAAACCTAGAATCCCCCCCCCCCCCCCCCACACACACACACACACATACAAAAAAAATCTCATGCGGACTAGTTGTCAAGGATTTCAAACACATGAGGCTCCTTATTTTTATTTTTCTGAAAATCTGAATATTTTTCCTGTATGACATTTTTAATTATGAATATTTTTCAAAATCTAAACATTTTTTAAACCAGTACATTTGTCATGTATAAACATTTCAAAGTCTTAAGATTTGTAAAACCTCAATTTTTTTCAAAATTTAAACATTTTTTAATATCTTTAATTTATCAAAAACTGAACATTTTTCAAAAAGAAATAAAGAGAAAAGGGAGAAAACCAAGAGAATGAAAAAGAATTAGCACACTACCTAGGCTGACCCACCAGGCCACCACACGGAAGTCTTGAGGCATTGTATAAGGGCATGCCACGTAATTTTAGTACAGTATATGATAATAAAACATGATGTACAATGAGTCATCTTTTTAGTCTATAGCGACAGATATGCCTAAATGAATGGTGAGACAGAAGAACGACAGGAGTACATCACAAAGCAGTGCGGCCAGCATGAAGACCTCCTGCCGCTTTGCTAGAGCTGCGCGATGAGAGACTGGTCCATGAGGAATTTATCGATCGTCCGTGTACCACACAGACACAGGCACACAAACACGTACACACGGGAACAGGATAGCGATGGCAACTTTTCATGTAGGCCTTCCTATTTATTTCATCCACGGTAAAGCCCCTGCAGTCCCTCAGTCTTATTATAGTACTATGTAGTACAGGAGGCAAAACGAAGATCGTTGCTCTCGTGAAATTTGCAAAAGACCACCACATTTGTAGCCGAAAATCATCAGGATTCAAATTGTTCACAAAAAACCACCACATTTGATGTAGGTTGTTGTAGAAAAAACTGATTCACACCGTTTTTCGGGCTCATTGATTATTCGTTTCACTCGTTGTCTTGCAGACATTTTTTTTTCTTTCGTGTATCATTTATATTATTTGTATGAATTCTATCATACATGCACTCAATTTCAGTTGCAGTCTCAAATCATGGATGTTAAAGAAGAAAGAAGGAAGAGTGATCGAGAGCAGTATGCACAGATGACCGATGAAGAGAAGCATGCAGGACTGAAGAAGCGTCGTGAAGCTTATAAGAACAACAGAGCAAAAAAAAAAGAGAGCCAAAAATATGCAGATTTAAAGCCAGAACAAAGGATAAAACAATGCGCACAAAAAAGAAAGAAATATGCTAATCTAAAGCCGGAACAAAAGGAAGCTAGATTAGAACAAATTAGAATCAACCGTGTGATTAGGCGCAACACACCATGCAAAGAATCAAATGCTACGGTGAACCCTGCATATATCCCAACAACAGAAGAGGAAGTTAGATTAGAAAAATATATAGCTAATTGTGAGTTTGGACGCAACACACTATGCAAAGAGTCAATTGCTACGGTGAACCCTGCATATATTGCAACAGAAAAGGAACTTAGTGCACCAATCTTTAATGTATAGATAGAAGGGCTCATATGAGAGATATTTATATTAATTTTTTGAACATATAAGAATCTATCAAATATTTTTATTTTTGCTATTTTTTTACCGTTGCAATGCACATGCATGTTTCCTAGTCCCTAAATAAATGGTGAGACATATCTGCTCATGGCATGCAGTCACCAGACAGGTTCTTGTTTTAGTTGGGCTAATTCCAATATAAAAATTAATAAATTTGAGGCCACCCTATTTGCTCCTCTCATTCTCTCCTTCCAGCCATCCCATCATAAACTACATGATCACTACCGATCACCCTGAAGCAAAAGGGCAGCTCGGACACCATGGCCATGTCAAAGAGTGCTCACCGAGCAAAATTGATTTATTTATTTATTTTCAGGATGAGCAGCTAGCTAGCTAGCACACACCCGACGGGATCAGCACTTGCAGTGGCAGTAGTGCAGCTTGCCGATCTTCTTGCAGAAGCCGTTCTTGTCGGGGCCGTCCCTGCTGCAGGCCAAAATTGGGAATTATTATTGGGAAACTGAGGCAGCGAGGCATGAGCAAAAAGCTGATAAGTTGCACAAACTTACTCGAGGAGACGACGATCGAAGCTAGGACAAGAAGGGACACCACCCGCAAAAAAAAAAAAAAAAAAAAGAAGGGACACCATGGCAGAAGTATGAGCCATGGTCTCTTTCTCTTCGATCTTCTACTTAGATCGACCTCAAGGTGCATGCGTTATCTGCGAGTGTGATTCTGGGTATGCTATTTTTATGGTCTCTCTCCCAGACTAGCATCTTTTTAAAATTGTCATTAATACCAAGGCTAGCGAGTACGTAGCCAACCCACCCGGGTTCAAGTCTACATGGAAACTAAATTAAACAGGGTTTTATCTAAGCATGTATAATCCTGCTGCTAGAGAGATCTTATCTACCTAACAACGTATAGCCCGCGAGAGATCGTTCCCGTAGGTCAACGTTTTTTTATATCATGAAAATTAGAGCGTTTGATTCTACATTATAATTTGGTTCTTTGCCACCCCAAGGGTGAGTGGCACTGAACGCCCTTGAACCTTCAAGTATGTATGTATATAAAGAGACAAACTATAAATTAAATATATTATCATAATTTGTATTGCATTAATATAAATCATTCCAGGAATCTACTTTTTTTCTAGGTTTGAACAAAGCTATGGTATTACCAACTTTGGTCAAAATTTGGTGCTAGGCCACATCTAAGATTGATGAACTGGCTGAAAAAAGGTAGTCCGTTGTATTCTTTTTGTTTCTCTTTGTTTTTTAATTAATAAGGTACATGTGAAATAAAACAAGAGGATTTAAACCAGATTAACAATATGTATATTGTACATTGTGTAACTTGACAAATATGTTGGTGGTGAGTTCGATGGGACGGACATGCGGGTGTGCAGCAAGCGGCGGCCAACTGAACGACTCGCGGTTGGTCGCTGTATTTTTTGCTACTTCGCCGCAATGAATTGGGCTGGCTACTCAAGGAGATAGTTAAGCATGAGTAAAATCCATCAATGGTATCTAAACTTGGCGTCATTTTTTAATACGGTCATCGACCTTAGAAATACGTGATTTACGGTCATTAAATACGGTGGTTATTTCATTACAGTCACTGGGTTTTTGTATAACGTCGTATTTTTCTACGTGGCGAGCTTTGACCGGTCTATAGATATGTTTTTTTATAAAAATCCCCTTGACCAAATTATTTGCCACATGCCCCTCGGCCCACCAGCCTTTTTGCAAACATCATGTTCAGAATTTAATCAGAAAAAAAGAGGTCCACATGTCAGCATGATTAGCAACTAACAGAGAGGATTACCCCACTTAGGGGTGGGCGTTTGGTTCCCATGTTCTCTTGGTAATCAGCAAAGAATTCGCACAAGGTCACAGGACATATCGAGAAAATGGCAACAAAATTGAACAGTGCACTTTCAAGCTAGACAAGAACAGATCAAAGCTCATGGTAATCAATATTGAACGGATCAATAACGAACAGTTGCATCTTGCAGGCTAGGAGTAGCAGCAGCCTTCGGTGCGGTTGTTCTTCTGATCCAGGATACGGCGAGATCACCGACCACCGTGCTTGTCGCCAACGGCTGTACGCCGCCGCTCACGGGCATCGACGTCGAGTGCTCCTGGCCCCCAGGCCGCAGATGCAGAGGAAGGTGGAGGCTGCTGGAGCCGGGCGCGCGCCGACGAGGCAAGAGGGAGGTGCCACACGACGTGGGAGCTGAAGGTGAAAGCCATCACAGTGGTCTGGCCGTTCCCTCCCTCCCTAGTTCCTCTGCAGCGGTGGCCATCGGCGTCCCGCAACGCCCGCGGCGGCGGAGGGATGGAGCGGTGGTGGGATTCTCTTGCATTTTTTCGAATTGGCCCTGCTATTTTTCATTATTTGAAAATAATCTCTAATTAGTGCTAAAGGGGCTGGCAGATGGGGTCCACTCAGTGCCACGTCGGTAAATACATCGTTGTATTGAAGCCCAGTGACCACAATGAAGCAGCCGTCGTATTTAGTAACCGTAAATTATGTATTTCTAAGATCGGTGACCGTATCGAAAAGAGATGCCAAGTTTAAGTACCGCTGATGGATTTTACTCGTTAAACATTTGCATGATTCGTCGTTTTGTTAGGACATACTCTAGGGTTTTCCATACGTTCTTCTGGCCTTCACACGTTTGATTCTACTCGTGGAGTGGAGGTCACGCATGCACAATTGAAGCATACAATACATTATAGTACTCCCTCCGATCTCAAATAGATGTCTTAAATTTGTCAAAAATTAGATGAATCTAGACACTATTTAGTATATAGATTCATCCAAATTTTGATAAATCTTTTTGTGACGGAGGGAGTAGAAAAAACAAATTAGTATATAGTTGTGCTATGGAACTCCTTTGTCCAGCTTAGGGGTTGTGTATTTTGGTTCTTTCAAAAACAAATTGTGTGGTGGTGTGTACAACATAAAAAAATATGTAAGCGTCACGTGTATGGGAGTCCTCCTTGGTACTCTTATCACCCGGATTTGCACCGTTCAACTTGATATACATAGCCAACTTTATGGATGGCATTTTTAACGAGGTCGGTGATATATTCGTGTAATACCTCTGGGTTTTTTTTTGCAAATCAATAGCTTTATATATTAGTTGAAAGAATTACAATCACTCGTGAGTGTCAACAAGAAAGCCTAGGTCACAGTTGATCCACAGACACCTCTTCCTATCACTACTAGCTTGTTTAGCACATAAATGAGTAGCATTGTTTGCGTCACACCCAACAGCAAAAATGCTAAAGCTAAAAAGAGCCCCCCTAATCTCTCGAACCTCTTGACAAATTGCTCTTAATTCTGACCTATTATCGTCGTTAGAGTTACAGAAGTTCACAACTAGCAGAGAGTCACTCTCAATGATAACTCATGGCTATCCTCTCTCATATGTTAACCTCGCTCCTTCGCGGATTGCTAATGCCTCCATTGACAGGACACTTGCAGCATGGTCAAACCATAAGGCTTGACTTCTGATCATTGTCCCAAACTAATCACATACAACCAATCCCACACTTCCTAACATAGAAACTAGCATCAATATTGATTTTGACCATCCCTTCGTCTGGTGGTTTCCACTCATCCTTCTTCTTCGGTGCCCTTCGTAACCTCTCTCGACCTGACTGATCAAGGTACAAGGTTGCTTGTAGGACCCACCGAACCGAATCAGTCACACTACGACCCCTTCCCCATGCTTCCGGGCATTCCTTTCTTTCCAAGCTGACCACCAGCACACGCACAAGATCATGGAAACATGCGACTCCAAGAGTAGCTTACTGTCTATCAAGTCCATTGCACAAGATCGTGGATGAAAATTTGTCGTGGTTTTGATTTCATTCTAGAAGATCTTTGCCCAATTACATTCAAAAAGTGCATGATAAATAGTCTCCTCATGTGCCCCGCGTGCTTCACACTGTGCAATCCGATCAATATGGCTTGATTGGAGAATCTTCCTGGCTGGTGTATAGCCTTTGATTACTCTCCACCAAAAAGACCGCACTTTCGGCCGCAGCACCGACAACTTCCAAAGTTTTTCCAGCATGAATTGGTTTCTTCACCCGATCTGTTTGGCTGGTTAGCTAACTATAACGATGATAGTAAATTATATGCCGATCTGACCAAGAAGACCCCATTTGACTCTTGCGACAATGACCATTCGTCCTCTATAAATATGCAGAGTGGAATTTTCTGAACGGCTCGTCTATCCGTGTCTATAAGGTTCACCTCCAATTTCTCCTTAGACCAGCACATTCTTTTCATGTCGATCGGTTCATCCACCATTCTCGGTTTAGCCTCGCGTAGCTTACATAATGGTTGACCATTACTGTTAGCTGGTATCCAAGGATCCTCAAACACCCGTGTAGTGCTTTCATCACAAACATGCTTTATAAGGACCTTACGTAATGCTTCTCTCCCATGCAAAATTGTTCGCCACCGAATTCCTTTTCTTTCTGGTAGGTAGAAAGTCTAAATCATGATCTTCTGACAGCTGAACTCCGCTCCACCAAGGGGCAGCCCACTGATTTGTTCATTGGAAACATGTTGTCAACCCTGCTTCCCGGAGAATGTTGCACGACACCATCTTGTGGTTCGCCAAATCAATGCCGCTATGATGTACCTCCCTCAGTTTGTCTATTTTGCCTACTTGGTCAGAGTTAACGGATACTGATTTGTTGATTCCTTCCCAAAGTTGCTTCTTCTATATCCCTAGATTTATTCTTCTCATGGAGGCGTCCAAACAAGTACTCCCAGTACTGTAAACCATTTTACCAAGTTAAAACAGATTTTTGAAAAGGCTTATATTATAAAACAGAGGGAGTATTAAGCTATTAGTATGTGTATTGTTTGTTTATGTAGTCCCTCATCCTAAAACAACGTCTCAACTTTGTCTAGATACACATTTATCAAAAAAAAAAAATGTGTATATACATACGAATATAAAATTTGTTGAGACATCTCTTTTTGGACAGAGGGTAGCTAAATTAGTAGAATCCTAAGAGGGAGTCATCGACAATTTTTTGAAAATATATTCCTTCGGTCACAAATTAGTTTTCTTAACTTTGCCTAAATTCGCATGTATTTAGACGTGTTTCATTCGTGTAGATATATGCAAATTTAGACAAAGTTGATATAACTATTTTAATACAAAGGAGTATTACACTTTTACTAGTTCTCATTAATTTCTAGTAATTTTCAGAAAACAAACCAGCAAAAATTTATAATGTCTATTACACTTTTACACCAAATATCAACCATTGACTTTGATAGGACAAAATCTGCAATCGGCTCTCATATTGTTATATAGCAGAACGCTATTGGTCTTGATGTTGTCATCAAGGAGGATGTTATTGTATGTCGTAAATCAATATTTGTTCTAACTAACAGCCGATTGTTTTTCATTTGGTGTATAGTCACTTTCCTGTCAAGCGTTCATAGCGACGTTGCTTTTTAATCCTTCGATGTCGGCTCTTCCTATCATTATGAAGCAGAATTCACCAAGTGTTAGATTGTTCACCCACCAATAGGGAACTTGAGCTGGGTTTAGACCGTCGTGAGGCAGGTTAGTTTTACTCTACTGATGACAGTATCGCGATAGTAATTCAAGCTAGTACGAGAAGAACCGTTGATTCACACAATTCATTTTACCTCACGGACAGTTCATTGTTCAAAAACAAATTGAGGGAGGGGGCAAGTGCCCCCATAGTCTAATTAAAATCATTTTCTTTGCATGGAACAATGGATTTTATCTATTATATACTAGAATCAGTTAAGTGGTTGTTCATAGACACCATTTTAATCCACACCATTCAAATTATTTAGACAGTTAGATATACAATTAATGGTTGTAATTTAACTAAAAATTCATATGTATCTTCATTGAACTGTATAAATGGCCTTTATTTTCTCCTTTGAACTGTATTTCCGTTAGAGTGTCTCTTTTTTCTGATAACACATGTAGCTTCATTAATTGATTTGTAGAATCATTATGCACTGGTAAGTGTGATGTGACGGTATGTTACCCCATTTTCCTCTTTTCTTATTAATTGATTTTCACATAATGTTTTTTAGGTGACATACATGTTACCACCTATATTACACCCACGCACTATGGTAGTCTAATACAGAGGGGGGCATCAAGGTGAAAAATGAGGTTAAGCTTAAATGCTTAAGTTTCTAGTTCACGCTAACTAGGTAGGTTCCATGCAGGCCATTTCAGACACTTGCACCCCTTGTCCTCTAACGAAGAATTTTTTTTCAATACAATTATTATAGTGCACTTACAAATTATAATTTACATTGCAAATTAATTATGTACAAAACTCATAGTTCCGTACATACATGTAAAAGTGAGAATAATCATCTACTTATTTGCTCCTACCTATGTTTTCGAAGTAATTAATGTATTACAAACACAAAAGGTTAAAAGATAAAGAAGAATACATCTCCGTTTTCTACCCGCTATTTGTGTCAAGTGAAAGCTTTAACCATATTAAACAAAAATTACTACTTGATTTACCCAATCTAATAAGTTTGTTCACATTTCAACTATTTTAAGTTTTCGTAGTGTGGTTTAGGAAGCTCAGCGGGCTAGGAAGATCACATGGATATCGATTTGGTTGGGTTCCTGGGCTCTTCTTCTTGGTGTTGGAATCTCTGGCGCATTCTACAGTGTGTGAGCCCTCGAGAAGAGCGCGAGGGGCAGAAAGGATCTCGAGGCAGCGGAGAAGTGGGCGGTCCGGGCCAATAGGTTCGTATATTGGCTTTCTTGGATCACGAGTTAGATATTATGTGGTCTGGTGCCATGGTTGGACCTACTACAAAGCTTCACGCCAACAGTCACTCAGCGGTCGTTTGTAGAGTGGTTAGTTTTTTAGTGTTTTGTAATGATTTTTTACACGAAATATCAACCATGGACTTCGCTAAGCCGATTGATCTGCAATCATTGATCTCATGTTTTTTTGAAGGTATCTTTGATCTCATGTTGTTATCTAGGAGGATGTTATTTGTCTTCATGTTGTTATCAAGCGGGATGTTACCATATGTCGTGAATCAACATTTGTTCTAATTAACAACCAGTTGCTTTTCATTTGGTGCATAGCCACTTTTCTATCAATTGATTTTACCTCACGATCAATTCAATGTTCAAAGAAAAATTGATGAGGGGGGCAAGTGCCCTCCCATAGTCTAATCTATACCTAGTAATAAAAGGAGAAAGATTTCTCTATGGTCCATTTTGTTTCAGTACTCCACACGAGACGGCCGTTGATTTCCTTTTTTCCCTCCACGCACTGATTCCACACACTGATCCGTTTTTCGTTTTCTAAGCACAGATTCCCTGGAGAGTGTTGCACGACACCATCTTGTTGTTCTCCAAATCAATGCCGCTATGATGTACCTCCCTTAGTTTGTCTATTTTGCCTAGTTAGTCGGAGTTAACGGATACTGATTTGTTAATTCCTTCCCAAAGTTGCTCCTTCTATATCCCTAGATTTATTCTTCTAATGGCGGCGTCCAAACAAGTACTCCATGTGTTCCACGCTATAAACCATTTTACCAAGTTAAAATAGATTTCTAAAAAGGTTTATATTATAAAAGAGGGAGTATTAAGCTATTAGTATATGTATTGTTTGTTTATGTAGTCCCTCATCCTAAAACGATGTCTCAACTTTGTTTAGGTACACGTTTATCAAAATACATTTTACTGTGTATATACATACTAATATAAAATTTGTTGAGACATCTTTTTTTCGACAGAGGGTAGCTAAATTGGTAGAATCCTAAGAGGGAGTCATCGACAATTTTTTTAAAATATATTCCTTCGGTCACAAATTAGTTTTCTTAACTTTTCCTAAATTCGCATGTATTTAGGCATGTTTCATTCGTGTAGATATATGCAAATTTAGACAAAGTTGAGATAACTATTTTAAGACAAAGGAGTATTACACTTTTACTAGTTCTCATTAACTTCTCCTAGTAATTTTCAGAAAACAAACCAGCAAAAATTTAGAATGTCTATTACACTTTTATACCATATATCAACCATTGACTTCGATAGAACAAAATCTGCAATCTTTGCTCTCATATTGTTATCTAGCAGAATGTTATTGGTCTTATGTTGTCATCAAGGAGAATGTTACTTTATGTCGTAAATCAACATTTGTTCTAACTAACAGCCGGTTGTTTTTTATTTGGTGTATAGTCACTTTCCTGTCAATTCATTTTACCTCACGATCAGTTCATTGTTCAAAAACAAATTGAGGGAGGGGGCAAGTGCCCCCATAGTCTAATCAAAATCATTTTCTTCTTTGCATGTAATAGTGGATTTTATCTATTATATAGTAGAAGCAGTATAAGTGGTTGTTCATAGACACCATTTTGATCCACACCATTCAAATTGTTTATAATAGATAAAATATTTTGAAACGGAGGGAGTACATGTGGACTAATTCATGACAAGAAACCAGGGACATTTAGGACTTTTCTTTAGACAACAAAAGTACTAGTTAAGCAAATAACAATGCAAGTTTAATTAGCAATAGTGTTCAAAAAATTTCCATGACCTTTACCCTTTTTTGGACTTACAAACCACAATTCATATACCAATATAGTACAAGTGCACACAGCACACCTCTAGATACATCTTAACACACAATCCAACTTAGACTCATAAGTCTAACCAAACAGAAACTCGATCATAGGTCTACCTAAAGAAAAAATCCACAAAAAACTGATCAATGAATGCCAAGGGAAAGCCAATGCACAGCATGAAACTTCATGCTATCAATCCTGATTGAGGAGATTCTTTCAAATCTGAAATTTTGGCACATGCCATATTATCAAAGTTAAGGTGCTAGAAATAGAGCTGTTGGGTGGGGATAGAGCTCGGCCAAGGCAAAGTGATTTCCGGATCCTTCATCTTCCATACAAGTAATGCGTCCAACTTCAGGCACATACCACTGGTGGAAAAAGGGCCTGCAGTCCCCGGCCGCAACTGGCTTTAGTCCTGGTTTTGGTCTCGAGACTGCGAAAACGGGACTAGAGGCCCCCCTCTAGTCCCGGCTCGCTACGGCCCGCGACTGATAACAGCCATGTGGCTGTTTCAGCGCCGCGGGGGGGGGGGGGGGGGGGGGCGGAAACCCTCTAGTCCCGGGCCGTAACATCACCCGGGACTATAAGGTTTCCTGTCGCGGCAGAGAATTGTGTGTTTCTCTGTCGCGGCAGAGATTGTGTACTTCCTTTTTTTGTCATTTCGTTCCTTTTTCGTTTTGTGTTTCACTATAATTCAAACATATATTTCAGTATACATATTATACGCTACTACATATACACTACACGTCGATGCATTTATATAATTAATCGATCCCTTGCAAGCATACATATAATCAATCATATCAAAAGGAAGAAATGTTTTGAAATTACATGGTCATTGATGAATATATATATCATATCAGCTACATGGAGATGACTAAGGCAAATCGAGTTCCATGTCATCCGCATAATGCTCTCCATGTACATCAAGGACTTCCTTCATCATAAATTCCGCCAGCTCCTCTTGAATTGCTCTTATGCGCTGGTCTGGCTCTAGTTTCTCCCGCAAATCATAAATATAATGTGAGTCAACTTTCCGCTTATTGGTCAACTCGCGGATGTACTCGCAGACGTAGTATCCACATAAATGAGTTCCCGGTGGCTGCTGTAAACTCTTCATCATTTTATAAGTTAGCTCCTCTTTGAATGGACCTGGTATTTTCTGTCTGAACCGTGTCCAACACCTGCTCGGCAAAGAAAATGAATAAAGAAGTTATTAGTTACTTGATATCAGGAAATGAATGAAAGAGGACGATATAATGCGATAATGATTGAAATTACTTATGGAGCATTGATTTCATGTCGCTCCACTGCTCTTGGTCCCAACTTAATGAGTCGTGGACTTCAACTAGGGAGTTGTCAACTTGAATGTTTAGCAAGATCCAGTGGAATCTGCGGACGTTTACATAAGCATACATGCATAGCTCATCCAGTAAGCAAAAATAAAATGTGTACAAGATATAAACACTCACTTGAAGTTGTAAGGAAATAGTATTTCCTTAACAAAATTATTCTCGGTTAAGAACCTGCACAGGTCTTCCTCCACGTCCTTGGGGTAATTCTTTAACGTATATTCATTAACGATATATGGGCCAATGAACCCAACTTCGTATCTTCTAGCGCTTTTGCATTCAAGCATCTTCATTCTGCAGAATATAATATCATCATACAAAAGGATATATAGTTAGGATAATATATTAAATGCAATGAACGAGCTGAGCTACAAACTTAATTATAGAAATAAATCACTTACAGACAGTAGCAACCAATAATAGATTTGTTGAGGACGCGCTGGTTGTATAACTAAAACAGTTCGGTCATTTGAACCTGTATCGAGCATGGTTTGAAGTGATGCTCCTTTCTAACGTCCATCGGAAACCAATCTTTCTGATGCTTTTTTCTGCTTGCGACATGTACCATTCGTGCAGATTTCGCATATGTGTGGATAGACGCGCGAGCTCCTCATTACTGCTAGAGGATCTCCTTGGACATATTGCTGTACTATCTGACTCACTGGCGTATCTTCATAGCCTAAATATTGACCAAGAGACATATTTGCTTCGTTAGCAAGTGCTTTGGCCTGCGATACAGTGATTCCCATAAGTGCAGCATTATTACGGGCTCTGGGGTCCATTATTTGCATGTCCATATCCATTTCAGCTCTCAAGGCCTTGTCGAGGTCTGAAATGACTTTGAGCGGGGCGACCGATTGATTCTTCTGTGCTCCGAGCTGGGCAACCTGCTTCCCGCTTTTTGCACTTGTGATTTTTTTCTTCTATGCTTGCTTAATAATCTCCCGGTCATAGTCTGATTCCAGATTCATCGATATATGGTATGGTTGCTCAAGAAAGGACTTAGCCCACTTTTTGGTTTTTTTCATTATATACCGGCTTTGGCTCAGGCTTTTTGGGTGCAAAATGCGCCTTAACTTGGGCAGCCACATCCGCGTTAGTTTCCTCATCGGTCTTGTCATAAGGTCTCTTTGGAAAAGCCGGCGGAATGTCGACTATCTTCGCCGTTTGACCTTTCTTCGATGTGGGGCGCGGGGGATCGTCGAACTTCTGTTTCTTCGACGAGGTAGTAGTATTGCACGGAGGTGGAGGCGGAGATCGAGTATTGCGCGGAGGCGGAGATCGAGTTGATGTACTCCTGTTGCAGCGATCGTCAGCAGGGCAGGGTGGACTTGGAGGTTGGCGATAATCAGGTTGGGTGGACTTGGAGGTTGACGATATTCGATGCGGGGTGGACTTGGATTCCTCGGAGTCGGTGGCCTTGGCGTCGAGCCTGGAAACTTGATGTACTTCTTATTCCATAGAATGATGTTGTGCTTGACATCTCCTAGTTTTGTAAGGCCTTCAGGCATAGCGATTTCAATTTCTAGGTCCGCAAAATCCTCCACTATGTCATCCACCGTGACACGAGCATAGCCTGGTGGAATCGGAAGTGAATGGTGGAGTGCTCCAGGTAGACAAGGTAAAGTAGTGTCGATCGCCACCTTGAAGGACAGGTTGTTCATTGGCTGATGTAGCTCACATTGTGCCATCTCTCTGACATCATCCACGGGGTAGTGAGGAGCCGGTGCATCATCCAGCAGAGCTTGATCATCAGCCCGGACCTCCGTGGAAGCCACGCTGCTTCTCCGCTGGCTAAGATCCAATGCAGGATCATTAGACCGCGGGTGAGTTGACGACGGCGGCCTTTGGCTAATTTCATGCATGAGGTTCTTCAGATCAGCTAGGTCCTGCTCTACCCTGGAGATCCAGTCTGCCTCTCGGTCCTTCTTTCTCTAACGGATTCTGTAACTAGCATCGTACTGAGGAAACCCTTTCTTCCACGAGACACCGACACCTTTGCCTCGTGTTCGTCCTCCCTTTTCAGGATTCCCTAGGGCGCGTGTCAGCTCGTCGTTCTCTCTCTCGGGACGGAACAATCCCAATTGAGCATCGTTCATTGCTTGAATAAGATCTTGGAAGGGTTTTAGAATTTTATCATGAAATAATGTCTTCCCTGTTTCTGGGTCCAAGGATCCCCCGTGCCCGTACCACCAGTGCTTTGACCTCTCGGGCCATCCATCTGTACCAGGAGTGACGCCTCTAGCCCTCATGTTCTTCTCCATAGTTTCCCACTTAGGGACGGCACTCTTGTAGCCACATGTCCCCATTTTATGATGGTATTTCTTGTTGGCAAGATTTAACGTGTTCTTTGCCAACTTTGCCTTTACTTTATCAGATTGCTTGTACTTTACAAAATCGGGCCACTGTTCTCTCAACTTATCGTTTACTCCTTTGAAGTCTGGAGTTTTCTTTTTCGCGACATATTTCGCGTATAAACTTTTCTTGTGGTTCCGGTACAGTTCACCCATCTTGCTCAGAGCCTACTCTTTCACTTTTGCTCTATTTTCAAGCCCACCCAACCTTGGGGTAATACCATCTACCTCAAATTCTTCATACTCTGGAGGTAGTATGAAATGCGTTATGAGCTTCTGCCAAAGGTCATCTTTGGCATCATCGGTGACATAGCTAGATTCTTCACCGGATTTCTTTGACTGATTCCTTTCTTGGATATTGATCGGCAGGTTGTCCCTAACAAGCACCCCGCATTGATTTATAAACATCCTCCGGTGCTTCTCTGGAGCAATCGGTTCACCATCATCATCTATTTCTTTGATGGTGAACCTCTGATTACCATCCAACTTTTTGTTCGGCCCTCGTTTCGTTCGATCTCTCGATTGCTTCGATCCGGTGGGCTAAAAGAAGAAGAGAGTGTGATTAATATATATATAGATCAGTTAATGAATAGAGGTAACATGAGGCTTTATATATATATGTACCTCGTCGGATCCTATCGAGGGGCCATCATTATTGTTGTTATTTGTTTGCCCTTCGTCCATCTGGTCTTCCCCTTGGTACATTAGGTTTTCCTCTAGTCCATCACCGGATGGATTCAGATATGAGGATATCTCTTCCTCGAGCAAAATATCTTCACCGGTAGTAATATTAAGAGGAATTTCACCTCTTATCATGCCCTAAAGAAAACCTTCACCGATGCGACCAGGATCTTCGGATGGATCCATGACTTAATTATCTATAACAAAACGAGAGTTAAACAGGTTATAAAAAACAATAATCCTAATAAATAAAAGAATATAATCCTAATTATAATAATCCTAATATTATTTGTGCTAAACAATAATCATAATAACTAAAACAAAAAAATAACCCTAATAAAACAATAATCCTAATATTATTTGTGGTATAACAAAAAAATAACTAAAAAAATATAATCCTAATAAATAAAACAAAAAATAACTAAAACAATAATCATAATCCTAATTCTAATATTTTAATTAAAACAGTAATCCTAATACTAATCCTAATAACTAAAACAATAATTCTAATCCTAATAACTAAAACAATATAATCCTAATACTAATCCTAATAACTAAAACAACAATTATAATCCTAATAACAAAAAAATAACTAAAACAATATAATCCTAATAAATAAAACAAAAAAATAACTAAAACAATAATCCTAATCCTAATTCTAATATTTTAAATAAACAATAATAACTAACAATAATCCTAATAACTAAAACAATAATCCTAATCCTAACTAAAAAAAACCACCCCCGGCCTCGATCGAGCGCTCACCGACGCCGGCGCGCGACAGCACGTGACGGCGGCACGGCGAGGCGGCGAAACGGCGGCGCGGCGCAGAGCAGCAGCGTGCGGCACGGCGAGGCGCGCGCGCGACAGCATGTATACGAACGGCGGAGCACGGCATGGCGGAGCGGCGGAGCACTCACGGCCGGAGACGAGGGCGGTGGCGCGGTGGAATCAGTGGCCGGACAGCACCTCCCTTGCATTTCGTCTCTACGTCTGCTTCGTCTTCGTCTTTGTCGAGAAATGCAAGTGCTGGGCAGGGGCGGTGGCGCGCGGAATATAAAGGGACGAACCTTTAGTCCCGGGCTAAGCCACGGGACGGGACTAAAGGGTCTTTAGTCCCGGGCCGTGGCTTAACCCGCGACTAAAGACCCCCATCCCCTTTAGTCGCGGGTTAAGCCACGGCCTGAGACTAAAGGGTTTTTCGGCCGCTTCGTTTTCGCCCGCGCAGGCACCCTTTAGTCCCGGGTCCAGCCACGACCCGCGACTAATTATTTTTTTGTAAATTTTCTTTTTTTAATTCAAATCAAATATAAAACTTTGGAAAATCATATCTTTTATTGTAATAATCCAAATAAAACAAATAATATGTCTATTATTATCAGAAAAATATAAAGAATCTTAATATAATATCCATTTATCTATTTGCATCATTTATAAATTATTTAATTTGTAAATTTCTTTTTTTAATTCAAATCAAATATAAAACTTTGGAAAATCATACCTTTTATTGTATAAATCCAAATAAAACAAATAATATGTCTATTATTATCAGAAAAATATAAAGAATCTTAATATAAAGAATCTTAATATAATATCCATTTATCTATTTGCATCATTTATAAATTATTTAATTTGTAAATTTCTTTTTTTAATTCGAATCAAATATAAAACTTTGGAAAATCATATCTTTTATTGTAAACATCCAAATAAAACAAATAATATGTCTATTATTATCAGAAAAATATAAAGAATCTTAATATAATATCCATTTATCTGTTTGCATCATTTATAAATTATTTCATTTGTAAAATTTTTTTAATTCAAATCAAATATAAAACTTTGGAAAATAATAATAATCCAAATAAAACAAATGATATGTCTATTATTATCAGAAAAATATAAAGAATCTTAATATAATATCCATTTATCTATTTGCATAATTTATAAATTATTTCATTTGTAAATTTCGTTTTTTAATTCAAATCAAATTTAAAACTTTGGAAAATCATATCTTTTATTGTAAAAATCCAAATAAAACAAATAATATGTCTATTATTATCAGAAAAATATAAAGAATCTTAATATCTCCAAGATGGTTTTCGAAAGCAGGGACACCACTACGGCCAGTTTCAGGGAGATGCCGCTGGAGCCTAGTCCTCCGGCATCTCCAAGAAACTAGTCATAGATGCACTCCCTAATATGTGAAATTAGTTAGCTCCCAAGCGTATTGATCTATTTAGAGAAGTTACAAGCTGCAAGATGGTTTTCAAGAGCAGGGACACCACTACGGCCAGTTTCAGGGAGATGCCGCCAGAGCCCAGTCCTCCGGCATCTCCAAGAAACTGGTCATAGAGGCACTCCCTAATATGTGACCTCACGCGTTTGGAGATCAG
Organism: Avena sativa; assembly: GCA_916181665.1. Classification (NCBI taxonomy): domain Eukaryota; kingdom Viridiplantae; phylum Streptophyta; class Magnoliopsida; order Poales; family Poaceae; genus Avena; species Avena sativa. Next base: position 2,142,334 of record OV702292.1, on the reverse strand, counting down.
ATCTTAATGGTAAGTATGAATCGGGACTAAAGGCCCTCTTTAGTCCCGGTCCAGCCACAAAACGGGACTAACACACTCAAGATTGTTTGCAGACAACACTATAAAAATGGACACATGGATCATCTTCACTCATAAAATGTTACAATTATTACATATCATTTCTTCGTGTGTGTTCCTTTCTGATCCCGTCGTATCCATGGAGCATCTTCATTCATTAACATGATGCTTGGGTCATCCTTCACCGCGAAGGGCGGAATTTCATGAAACTTATCATAATCTTCTGACATGTCTGTCTTGTCCTCCACTCCCATGATGTTTCTTTTTTCCTGAAAGAACTATGTGGCGCTTTGGCTCATCGTATGATGTATTCTTTTTCTTATTTTTTCTTTTTCTAGGTTTGGTATACATGTCCTTCACATAGAAAACCTGATCCACATCATTGGCTAGGACGAATGGTTCGTCTAAGTATCCAAGATTGTTGAGATCCAACGATGTCATTCCGTATTTCTTGTCTACCTCAACCCCTCCTCCTGTCAGCTTGACCCATTTGCACTGAAACAAGGGGACCTTAAAAGTAGGTCCATAGTCAAGTTCCCATATCTCCTTTATGTAACCATAATATGTGGTCTTTGACCCATTGTTGTCTGTTGCATCAAAGCGGACATCACTGTTTTGGTTGGTGCTCTTTTCTATCTTGGGCTATCGTGTAAAATGTATACCCATTTATCTCGTACCTTTGGAAAGTCGATATAGTCGAAGATGGTGACCTAGACAACAAGTATAGCTGATCTCCAAGAGTGTTGTTTTTTATGAGATGTTGCAACCAACCGCCAAAACTCTTCATGTGTTCATCTCTAATCCAAGAGTCATGCTTTCCAGGGTTGTTGGAGCGTAAGATTTTCTTGTGTTCCTCGATATATGGGGCTGCCAAGATAGAATTCTGTAGAACGGTGTAATGTTCTTCGGTGTAAGAATGTTCGTCCCTACATATTTTTGATTTCCTTCCTAGAGTACCCTTTCCACTCAGTCTCCCCTCATACCGCGATTGAAGAAGACCAATCGACTTAAGGTCAGGAACGAAGTCAACACAAAATTCAATGACCTCCTCTGTTCCATAGCCCTTGGAGATGCTTCCTTCTGGCCTAGCACGGTTAAGAACATATTTCTTTAAGATTCCCATGAACCTCTCAAAGGGAAACATATTGTGTACAAATACAGGACCGAGAATGGAAATCTCTTCGACTAGGTGAACCAGCAGGTGCGTCATAATATTGAAGAAGGATGGTGGGAACACCAACTCAAAACTGACAAGACATTGGACCACATCATTCTATAACCGTGGTAGATCTTCAGGATTGATTATCTTCTGAGAGATTGCATTGAGAAATGCACATAGCTTCACAATGGGTACTCGAACATTATCTGGTAGAAGCCCCCTCAATGCAATCGGAAGCATTTGTGTCATAATCACGTGGCAGTCATGAGACTTTAGGTTTTGAAACTTTTTTTCTGCCATATTTATTATTCCCTTTATTTTCGACGAGAAGCCAGACGGGACCTTAATACTGCTTAGGCATTCAAAAATATTTCCTTCTCTTTTTTGGTAAGAGCGTAGCTGGCATGACCTTGAAACCATTCTAGATGCAGGCCATCTGGGTCTTTCATACGTTGATGGTCCTTTCGTGCTTCCGGTGTATTTTTTGTCTTCCCATACATGCCCAAGAAACCTAGCAGGTTCACGCAAAGATTCTTCGTCACATGCATCACATCGATTGTAGAGCGGACCTCTAAGAATTTCCAATATGGTAGCTCCCAAGATATAGATTTCTTCTTCCACATGGGTGCGTGTCCTTCAGAGTCCTTCGGAACAGATTTTCCGCCAGGACCCTTCCCAAAGGTTACCATTTGATCCAAATCTTTGACCATATCAAATATATCAGCACCAGTACGCTCCTTAGGCTTCGTCTGGTGACATGCCCGACTGTTGAAATGCTTGTCTTTCTTTCTTAAGGGATGCTTGGCCAAAAGAAATCGACGATGCTCATTGTATACATTCTTCTTACAATGTTCCAAATATATATTTTTAGTCTCATCTAAATAGTGTGTGCATGCATTGTATCCCTTGTTTGACTGTCCTGAAAGGTTACTAAGAGCAGGCCAATCATTGATTGTTACGAAAAGCAATGCTCGGAGGTTAAATTCTTCCTGCTTGTGCTCATCCCACACGCGTATCCCGGGTTCGTTCCACAACTGTAAAAGTTCTTCCACTAATGGCATTAGGTACACATCAATGTCGTTGCCGGGTTGCTTCGGACCTTGGATCAACACTTGCATCATAATGAACTTCCGCTTCATGCACAACCAAGGAGGAAGGTTATAGATGCATAGAGTCACGGGCCAGGTGTTGTGACTCGAGCTCTGCTCCCCAAAGGGATTCATGCCATCTATACTTAGACCAAACCTTAAACTCCTTGCGTCATCTGCAAAGTCCGGGTACTTTCTATCAATTTTTCTCCATTGCGACCCATCAGCGGGGTGTCTCAACATCCCGTCTGACTTACGTTCCTCTTTATATCATCGCAACAACTTGGCGTGCTCTTTGTTTCTGAATAAGCGTTTCAACTGTGGTATTATAGGAGCATACCACATCACCTTGGCAGGAACCCTCTTTCGGGGGGGGGGGGGCTCGCCCTCAACGTCACCAGGGTCATCTCGTCTAATCTTATACCGAAGTGAAGTGCATACCGGGCATGCATCCAAATTCTCATACTCATCACCGCGGTAGAGGATGCAGTCATTAGGGCATGCATGTATCTTCTGAACCTCTAAACCTAGAGGGCAGACAGCCTTCTTTGCTTCGTACGTACTGGCGGGCAATATCTTTTGGAAGCATATTCTTCATCATTTTCAGCAACTTTTCAAATGAGGAGTCAGGTATAGCACATTTAGCCTTCCATCGCAGCAATTCCAGTGTGCTGCCCAGCTTTTTCAGACCATTTTCGCAATTTGGGTACAACAACTTTTTGTGATCCTCTAACATGTGATTGAACTTCTTCCTATCCTTTTCAGTTTCACAATCTCTTCGTGCATCGGCAATGGTCCGACCAAGATCATCAACGGGTTCATCATGTGTCTCTTCTTCATCCTCCCCTTCAGCATCCCCCATGGAAGTATCTCCGTACTTAGGGAAACCATGATAGTTGTCATCCTCCTCCTCTTCTTCATTGTCTTCCATTATAACTCCTCTCTCTCCGTGCTTGGTCCAACAATTATAACTGGGCATGAAGCCGGACTTCAACAGGTCGCTGTGAAGGGTTTTTGAGTCAGAGTAATCCTTCTGATTCCTACATCCATTACATGGACAGAATACAAAACCATTGCGATTGTTTGCATCAGCAACACAGATGAATTCATGCACGCCATTAATGAACTCGCCAGAGCGTCGGTCAGTACCGTACATCCATTCCCGGACCATCTGCATTATAGTAAAAGTATATCAAAAACCATTACACAACATGATAAAATTATTCCAAGTTATATTGAGAGCTTCTAGAGCATTAATTTTGAATTTTGAAAAAATTTACATGCACAAATTTGTGAATTGGAGAAAACAACCAACATGATAAATATGGAGTTTTTTATTATTGTTCTATCAGTGAAAACCTCATTCCATTCTAAGCTCTGAAACTCTAAAATTACACATTTCAATTTTCAGTAACTATGTGCCTAATCAAAATTTGTTACACATATATATCAAAATCCTTCTAGCTACTTCTAGAGCATGCATGCATTAATCCATATCTCTATACTTCTAGAGCATTATAGAGCTAAAGTAGCAATAAGAGATGAAAGAATGAAGTTCTAACCTTTTAAAGATTTGGATTTAGGTGTTGCAAACTAAATCTTGACAAATATTGAGAAAAAATGGCATGAACTCTCTTGCTTCTTTGAGAAAAATGGCCACCATATGCTTTAGGGCAGTAGGACAGGAAACAAAATATATAGTGGTGAACAACTAGTCCCAGGCCGTGATACGAGTCGGGACTAATAGTCCACGAAAGGACCAGCTGGCCTGCTCCAGGTTATTAGTCCCGGGCCGTATTACGGACCGGGACTTAATGACCTGGTCCGGCCCGGGACTAGTGACTACGGCCGTTTCTAGCCGTTAGAAGCCTCACGGCCCGGGACTAGTGCTCCCACTAGTCGCGGGCTGTGTCAGGCTGGAACTGCTGGCCTTGTTCACGTCGAACCGAAGATGGTTTTTCTAGTAGTGTACATGTCCCAACTCCCAACTAGTACCCTGGTTGTCATCTAGTTCTCCTTCATATACTTGCACAAGAACAAAAATTGATGGTCAGCTCTAAAATGGCAAGCAAAAAAGGAAAACAAAACAGACAGTTTGTGTTATTGGCATGAAATAAAAATATTGCAACTAGGTATAGAAGTTTATAGCTGATCTGGAGTAGACCCCAAGTGTCTTGTTTTATCAAGCATACAAAAATGATCTACTGATCATTGTCTCGACAAATCTACAGGCGGCACCTGTGCATCTACTACAGGCTATCAAGTTTTTTCTCTCGAAATGGCACCTATATGCACGAAATATAAATATTAAGGGATGGAGATCCTCTACTGACTAGACATTGCACCTAGTTAGCAGAAAACAAGGCATACATCACAACTAGCTAGCAAGTTTCTTTATCAAAATGGCACACATGTGTAAACATCATGGTTTTCTACTACTAGGGAATAAATATTAACCGATAGGATAGCAAAAATTAATCAGGACTAGCAATCAGAATGGACGACTAGAGCAGCACAGGACGACTAGAGCCAGCCTTATACCATTATGTCATACGTCTTTATTTTTTGAAATATCAAACAACTATTTAAGTAAATAAAAATGAATAAGTAATAATAATATTAAATTCCAATAAAAATAAAATAAATTTTATTCAAAATTTTCCATTTATTCATTTAATATGGCATAGTTAATATCTTTAAATCTATAAATTGATATTTGACAAATAATATATCGATTATTATCAGAAAAATGTGAAGAATTCAAATATGACATAATTTATTTATTTTTACTTTTTTAAATATATTTTTCCTTTTCAAATTTTAAAATCTAACTACACTTTGATATTTTGCAATATTTCAAGTTTGATAGCTCATTTGAGAAGGTTTTTTGTGATATTTGCAATATTCCAAGTTTGATATTTTCACTTGCAACTATATTACATAATATTAGCCACATGAAATTTTTATATTGTTTGGATCGTTTTTTAATTTCTTATGCTCATTTTAAACTATGGTCAAAATGGCGGGCATGAAGATTCTTAGCTCGGGGTTAAGCCTCACTAAACTTGCAGTGGATATTTGATGAAATAGCATATTGTGAACCTAAAAATGATTTTTTTCTAAAAAATCTTGAGCATTAGATCATGTACCTGTAGTTCAAATCTGACCGGCTTTCTACAGATTCAGTAAGAATTTATTTTTTTACGAGGGTGGACGGAAAGGTTTAAGATATCCCGGTTGGAAAATTGTCCATTTAAGGTGGTTTAGTATTTTTTTTAAATGGGGTGGTACCAATGTGAAACATTCATTTGGTGGTTGCTTCACAAAACACCCTATTTTTGGCACTCAGAAAATGAAAAATGGATTTTTGGTGCGATGAAAAGGAAACTTTCACCTGCAACATTTTAAGCCATCCCAGTTTTATATGTGTGCATAATATAGGCACATTATCATAAATTATAACACGATTCTAGCCATAACATTGGTCGTTTGGGACAAAAGCCATGAAAACTTGAACATGATAGCTCATTTTGAGAAGGTTTTTTGTGATATTTACAATATTTCAAGTTTGATATTTTTCTTGCAACTATATCACATATAATGACACCACACGAAGGTTTTACATTGTTTGGATAGGTTTTTAATTTCTTATGCCTATTTCAAACTATATGCAATATTTTTATGTTTTACTTAACTTTTATTCATAAATATGTAAAATTTGAGTGTGGGTAGATATATCTTATTTTCTGCAAATATATATATATATTATTTGTATTTTTCTGAATTAAAATGATTTAGTTATGATTTATCTAACATTAATGTGGTAAAGGAAAAAACAGCGCCAAGGCCATTGCCGTCGGAATAGCTGTGAAACCTATGCCGTCGGCATAGCTTGGCCTGTCCTAACGCCGTTCCCGCACTGTGACATGGGCCAGGCTACGCCGACGGCAATTTCTATGCTAAGGGCCACCCTCGTCCCAGCTAGAGCTACGCCGACGGCATAATCTATGCCGAGGGCCACCTTTGGCACAGCTAGAGCTACGCCGATGGCATAATCTATGCCGAGGCTCCCCTCGGCCCAACTGGTGGGCTGACCCGGGAGGGTGCTATGCCGACGACCCCGATATATGGCCCTTGGCACAAGCCCTGGCCGTCGGCACCTTTCAGTTTTCCTGTAGATTCTACAATAGAGATAGATTATGTTGCAACTTCGAAAGCGGCTAAGGACGGATATTGGATAAATATAAGTTTGTTACTGACCTTGGTGTGGTTCCATCAGCGCTGGACCCAATAAAGATCTACCATAGGCACATAGATATAGGCAACCCTCTACCGGTAGCGCGTCAATCAATTGGTGCAAAACTGCAAATGTAAATACGGCCGGACCAAATCTCACCAATCATCAAGATATCTTTTTTAAAAAGAGGTAAGTATGCATTAATTATTATGTGGAAATCCATTGATTCAGCCGACATTACATTACCGCAAACAAATCAACAAAAACTATATATACCATTATTCCAAGCGATATTTGATGGAGTCTATTTGATTTAGTGCCTTTCTAAAGCTAATAACGTATACGAGGAGGGGACGGAAAGAGATCGCCTTGCCTGCCTAGCTTGCCTTTTTTAACCCCCCAAATATTATTACTTGGACCGTCCGTAAAACTACCGTACCGTACGTACATGGGCGAGTTCATTTGGCAAGTAAATATTGAATTGAATGAACATTACCATTTTAGAGGTGTGTCGGGTGCTTATATTTCTTCCTAATCCCCCACAATACCCTCTTCTCGGATCCCCACCTCTGCTACGCCCGCCGCCCTACCCTATTCCTGCCGACGCCCCAATATAATCCCCCGCCGGCCGGCCATCCTGCTATTCCTGCCGGCTGTGGCGGTATGTCTGCAAGTTTCTGCGAGTTCTTCTTCTTCTTCTTCTTCTTCTTCTTCTTACCGATCGATGTCGCTGCTTCCGAGTTTGCCTGGTGGATTGATTTTTTTTTGTCCGAATTATTGCTTGAACCTCAAGCGTTGCATATAGTATAATTTTCTTCTTATACAATAATCGAGCTTGCCTATATTACCTGAACAATGATATACTTGACCCAAACAGGACGACGGACAGGGCATCATGTCATCATCGTACGTGTCCATCGCCTCGGAGTCGGAGGACGTACAGGACCTCTCGCGGTCGCGGCTAGTGATCATCGAGAAGCAGCCCAGATTCACGTTGTTGCTGGAGCGGAGGAGGTCGTCGTCGTTCGATGAAGAGTCGTGGAGCGGGATCCCCCATTATATATCGCCCCAACCACGACGACGGCTGCTGTGATACTAGCTAGTACGCTTGCCTTCCCACCACCTCGTCTCGACTCTCGACTCTCGCAATGCTCCGCAGGATCGCGCCTGGGCGGTGATGGTGGTGATCAGCCACACCACCTGGTCGATGAGTAGGCCTGGGAGGCGCTCAGGAGATCTCTCGTGTTCTTCGGTGGCCAGCCCGTCGGTACGATCTGGCTGGCTTTGTAAGGGAGGAGGAGCATGGCATGCAATGATGGCCAAATTAAGGCCACATGGTCCAAACAGTCATATATATCCCTGCAATAGATAAAACACCATACGAGAAATGCTTTGAATAGCATTGGCGATTTAGTTTGGGGGGCTTTCATCGCGCCTGAGTTTGGGGGGCTTTGAATACATAATTTAACATGGCAACATTCCGCATACAAACACATGAGGAGGCGAGAAACATCATCACAGGCACAATCTCTTTCAGCTAAAGCTAGCGTGCATTCCCGCCTAACTACTCGGCGCAAACTAATGGTATCATCAGATCAAACAAAAAAAAGCCTCGCACCACCTGGAGGAAACACCATCATATCAGGTTAGGTTGGTTTCCTCATGTTGCGGCCTGCCCTTATCACCTCGTCCACAAGCAACAGCTGCGAGGCGATGATGGGTCTGCAGTCACCAAAGCAAAGTTTGTCAGGTTTAACACAATGAATTTCCACTTCTTTTCGGACAACTCAAGCTCCCATCGCACTTACCCGGAATTGATGATTTGACGTTTCACCGAGTAATTGTCGTAGATGCCTTCCATCTCAGGATCAACTGGCTCCCCAGAGTTGTGGTCCAGTCCCACGACCAACCCACGGTCATGCTCGTTCTGTGTGAGACAGCAGAAGATACAGTTTAAGACTTTGTGCAGCTGAAACTCAAAGTGTGCAAGGGAGGGATGATAGAAAAAAAGCATACCTCAAGGGCGACAATAACGTCTTGGGTATCCAAACCTGAATTCTCTGCTAGCGTCTTGGGTACAACAAGCAGAGCATCCGCAAATGCCGTCACCCCAAGTTGGGCTCGCTGTTGTTGTTAAGGTTGATCCAAGTTAGCAGCATATCGATATTTCTACACTAGAAAAGGAGCATCCAGTGTACTTACTCCTTTAACGGTTTTCTTCACATTGTCAATAAGATGCTTCCTCGCAGCCATCTCAAACGCTCCAGCACCCTATAGTTGAGAAATGAAATAGAAAATATAAGATGACAAATGTCTACTCAAGAAGCAAGATCCTCAAGCAACATGAGATGACGGTCCACAATAATAAAAAATGATGTTATAAGCAACCAGTGAAATAGCAACTAGGCTTATAAGAAAGTACAAATTAAGTGTCACAAAAAATCTCGATCAGCATCAATACTACTATTACCACTAAGTGAACCATCCATCAACCATGTAATACCTGACCCGGACAAACAATGCAAAGAATGCCTCAACATAAGTTGAATATACCAGAACACCTAAAAGTGCATATCTATAATACTAATTAATATGCTCAAGTCAATAATGAAGTTTCTTGTGCCTTGCGAGAACTAGAAGAAATCCTAATCATAGTCAAAACCCCTAGAAAATCCAGACCCACATATGTTTAGCAGAAACTCTGCTAGCAAATGTGCACATTTATTTGTTTTCTTGGGAAATTTTGCAAACCATACCAGCACAACAGCTTCATCCTCTACTGTATTCTTGACAGACCTTAGACCATCTCGAACGGCATCTTTAATTTGTGCAATGGTGTGGTCATTTGGTCCTGAAAATGTTGAATGTGTAGTGAGTTCACAATTTCACAGGTAGTATTAAAAATGACACTATTGTTTCTCAAGAATAAGCTAACCTTTAATCAATATAGTACAAGAATGGGGATTTTTCACATTCTCCACAAAAGTGTACTTCTCTTCTCCAAGAACATGCTCATAGACAAGCCCAGCCCAGCCAAGACAGTCTTCAGTCAGGTCATCGACTGAATTGATGGCTTCACCGCCACATGCTAGCACAAGTCTCTCCATGTTCCTCCTCTTTGCTCTTCGGAGCGCAATAATCTGCAGCGTGTGAATTCTTAAGCAAATAATGTAACAACTAACAAGGCTCCAACGCATAAACTTGTTACAGTTAAAAATTAACGGGCATACTGAATGGATTTAATATATTGTCATCACTTGAAATATTGATTGCCATGCTTAGTTATTGTACTTCTCATTGTAGTTGGATACTATACATACATGACTTGGCAAAGAATGTTGCTGAACTTGCATTCCTACGTATGATTATCTTAAACTTAACTGATAGTTTTGTGGCTTATAGAGTAGCATTATGTATAATAACAGTCAAGTTCTACGTTCTAAGTTCAGTTGTAAACATAAATGAAACACACACATTATTAACTAAACTGGAGCCCCAAACAGATAAGGGTTAAATGTAAGTGAACTAACACCATCATGTAAAACAAGTCAGAAGTGGTTACCCCTGCTCTAGCTAGGAGATCAAGGGATGGAGGATCAATGCCCTTTTGGTTGATCACCACAAAATTCTTGTCACTTCCTGAGCAAACCTGCATGACATGGAAACCCGTGAACAATATGTTCCAAACGCGAGAGAGAGAAGGGGGGAGCAATAAGAAAATACCTTGCTTTTAAGTTCGATAATCTTCTTGACACGTTCATCAACTTGACGTCTCTCTGCTGAAACCATCTTTTCCCTTTGTTCTGCATTTGAGTAGAAGAATCCTGCATTTATTTCACTGCAAAACTTATGTGTCAGTTAAGCAGTTCCCTTCAGTGATGGCATGTATCACAGGAAATCTAAGTAGGTTTAAAGCCAACTTTTGCTGCTGCTGACTACTAGTTATTCCGAGATACAAGAAAATAACCTGTGTTGACTAAGTCAGAGTAATTCTAGGCCAGTTTCTACATATTTTTGACCAATATTAAAGTATGAACCTTGGTATATTCGGTGAAGCCAGATAAAAATGCATCTATGGTGATTAATGAAACTAGCATATGCAATAAAGCAATATATGCAGAAGTATGCACCTTTTCTCATATTCCAGTGACACATTAGCTGTCAGAATGTAACAATTCTCTGCCCTGCGCTTCATGTCAGGGTGCCGAGAACCATGGTCAAGGACCAGACCCTCAATCTACAAAAAAGTAACGGGGTAAGCATTCTGATATTACACTAAAACTGATTTGTGTGGCGAAGAAAACATATGCACAGAGCAGAAAAATACAATAAACAGGCACCCATGTTCACAACGTTGTGACTGAAAATACATGTGTACAATCTATTCAAAGGTCGGAGTTCAGAAGGATCTTGTATTGTGCAAAGAAAAGAAAAGCAATACATACCAAACGTGTGTCCACATCAAATTTGTGGCGCATATGCATTATTTCCACCATAAACAGATCAATTGGTTCATCTTGTTGGCGGATGCATAGGACCTATAGTAGTGGCCATACACAAAATACAAACATGTTAAGCGATTTTGCAGAACAAAAGCCTTGAAACGAAGCACTATAAAAGAAAGCTAGCATTACCGCATTTACAACAATATCAGTCAACTGATCAGCCAATCCTTCATACAGCTACAAAATAGCGAAATTTGTATAAGACTTGGTACTTGAGAGTATTGCATTCTGTAGTTTACAAAGAAAAGGAGAGTGCAACCACCTTTGTCCTCAGAGTTGTTCTTGCTACCATTTTCAAGATCTCCCTGTCAGGTTGATCACCCATGACAACTGGCGTCTTGAATGTCTCAAGAAATTCAAGAGTTGCTCTCTTGGCAACCTCAAAGCCATCAACCAAAAACCTTGGATGAGTACCTACATAGATTATAATCGGTTACTATGAGCTCATAGCACAGCTACCTTATAAACAAAGAGGGTTTTTCCTCTAAGAAACAACCTGCAATTATAGGCAATTTTTTGTTCAAGCTTAGAGCAGAAGGCCCATATTTTTTAAGATTAATTCTTTGCCTCTGTTGGGTAGTGCTTAAACCAACTGGTAATGCATGTCCAGAGCATATTAATGTCCACAAAGTGCATGTAGTGCTACAAGATTAAAATCTCTATCTAACACGTAGTGCTTAAATTACTCAAAATTATACTTTTAGTCTATATCTCCAGTTGACTATTGATCAAGCCGATACTTTGTTAGTCTATATCTCCAGTTTCCTATTGATCAAGCCAATTAGCTATGCTCAAGTTACATTCAAATATCACAGGGTCATAAAGACTCAACCAAGGCACATGACGATTATTTATCTTGATTTGCTGTGTAGACACTTGTGTTTCCATTCAATAACCATAAGTATGTAAAAGAAGTCTTTCTCATTCTTAGCCAACGAAATAGATGCATTAAGTAAGACATGATGCCCAGCAGAAGAATCACTGTTCAGAAAGATTAACACCAAACAACATATTCCAATTGCATAGTACGCGCGCCTACAGCAAGTAATGGCATATACAGTGCTTACAAGTTTCTCCTAGCAAATATTTCTAATGCAAACGGCAAACGATTGAATTTGAAGCAAGCAAACCTTCTTCGATGCACCGCTCGGACTGCTTCATGAGCTCCCCGATGAAGAGCACGGTGGACGTGGTGCCGTCGCCGCTGGTGTCGTCTTGTGCCACGGCCGTCCTCGCGATCATGATCGCTGTCGGGTTCTGGATTTGCTGCGGATAGCAACACGCACACGGAACCTCGGTCAGGAGCCAGAGGAGAGAGTGTCATCGAAATGAGTATCCACTATGAGCATAGCAGATAATCAGTACCATTTCTTTCAAGAGGGTGTTCCCATCCTTGGTGAGCTTGATGTCGCCAGCTCCACCCACAAGCCTGCGCACCACCACAAATCAAAGACACTCATCAGACATTACCGTCGCTATGCGTGGAATCTATTATTAATACAATTCTAGACTCAACAGCTAAAAAGAATTACAGGGAACTGGCTAATGGACACCGCTGATAGCAGATTGCCCTGACATGCCTATTACCCTACATGTCTACTGGTAAACCACCGAAAGGAGATGGAGACAAACACATTTCAAGTCTGCAGCTAGATCAGCCAACTGCGATAGAAAGAGCGGCGCCTAGAATAGATCACGCGAACACTATAGCTCGCGGCCGCGATCAAAGGACGATCGATCTACATCCGGGTCTAGGGGTAGCGGGGGGAACTTACATCTTGATGGTGCCCTTGGGGCCGAGGTTGGTCCTGAGCACGTCCTGGAGGCCCTTGGCGGCGTTGATATTCATGTGCAGCGCCGCCGACTTGTTGAGGACCTCCGCATTCTGGTTCAGCATGCGGATCGACATGGCGGCTGGAGGGACGGCCGCGGAGAGCACGGCGGCGCGGGGTGCCGGATCGGAGAGCTCGGCGGCGTCACTGGTTTCCTGAGAGAGAGGGGAAGAGCGCGGAGTAGGGTTCGGTCGCTAGTAGCACGGGGGCGGGGGCTTGTTTCCAGCCCAGCCCTTCGTGGGCTGGACCGGCCCGGCCCGTCTTGGGTAGCTTGGGCACATTCGTACATGCTAGTACTATAAGGACATTGTTTTGTACATACATACATACATACATACATACATACATATACCAATATTAATCGATTATAACATCCAAGAGAAATGGATCAGATACATGCATGAAGGATGTTAGAAATGGATCCGTTGGATTTTTCTAATAAGTATAGACATATTATATATACCGACATCAATGAATTATAACATCTAAAATAAACGGGTATGATTCATGCATAACAGATGTCAGAAATGGATTGGTTGATTTTTTCTAATAAATTTAGACATATTATTTATATTATTTCAAGTTATATAACAAAAGTTATGAATATTTAAAGTTTATAATGGTAGACTGTTCTGTACGTACATATATATATATATATCAATATTAATCCAATTATAACATCAACAAGAAACGGATCTGATACATGCATGAAGGATGTCATAAATGGATTGGTTGGATTTTTATAATAAATTTAGACATATTATTTATATTATTCGGAGTCATATAACTAAAGTTATGAATTTTTAAAGTTTGTATTATTAATAGAAGCATTTTTAATTGTTTGCACATTTTAGGTATATGAAAATAGTGAACCAATTTTATATTTAAAATATTCAAACATTTTCGAGCACTTCTCGTATTAAAAGTTTTTCCATTTGAATCCGTATTCAAAAGTTATAAACGTTTCAAATAAATAGGTTTTTTAAAAAAAACTGCGAGGCGCCAGGGATCCGTGTATAATTTTCTTGCGAAACTCGAGGACCTGCATGCAAAATAGCAGTCAACACAGTTGACCCGCGTCGCCACGTCAGCCCGACGGGTGGGTCCTACTGTCAGTTTTGGTGTCAATTGGATCTTAATCCCGTTTTAGCGTGAATTGCAAAAAATCTGCCAAAAAGTGGTGTTTTTTGCGATTTTTTTGTAAAGTGGTGATTATTCGAACATTCGACCGAAACGTGGTAGTTTTATGCTATTAACTCACCTACAATTCATTCTTACAAAGCATGCAGCTCGGCTGCCAAATTCTCAGATCACACTTCATTCTCAGATCTTACTAGTTGATGACATGCTGTCACAAAAAGATAAAACTACGTGCTCTTACATGCTGGCCTTGACGGAATAATGTTGGGTGTCCCCACCACGGCGGCGAGCCTGTCGAGAGCCCGAAAGGCCGCGTGCGGATCGAAACCAGAAGCAGCGAGCAGCATGATTCCAATGTAGTCGGCTTCTAGCTCACGCCTGCATGCATATACTATGGATCACGAGTAGTAGTAGTGCAACGCGATCAATTAGATCAATATATTCGGAAGCTCGATCGAGGTGTTATTGTACATATGGACCAATAAAATTATAATCCAGACCGAAAAATCCTCCGAGCTTGATGCCAACGCCCGTCACCTGCCTCTGGTACCACAACGGCAGCCACCAAAGAAAATAACGGATCAGCTCCTCACCCGAGCTCAAAGCGGCTTCATCGCTAATATGCAGCTTTGCGGACCTTCAAGGTGGCTCACCCAAGGAGAAACCATTGCCGTTGAACGAATCAGACCGGAGCAACATCCCGGACACGCCATCGAACTCCAGATCTAGCACCCCGCACGACTAAGACGTCGGAGGAGGAAACCATACCTGCCATCCACAAACCATGGACCCAGCACGCGATCCACCATCTTCTAGATGTCGTCGATGCAGATCACAATCTGCATCCGCTCCTTGACTACCTCCTAGGTTCCACGTCGGCGCTGGAGCAAACGCCGCAGCAGCGGTGGATCCTGAGGACATACATCCACCACAAGGATGCCATCACCGTCTTATCATCCTTGCTTGAATAGACTGGTCTTCGAATCCATTGGGGAAGGATCTAAAGAAAACTTATTCAGCACCGCCAACGGTGCCCCCGAACCAAGATGATGAACAGCCTAAAAACAAATCTACTTTGGCTAAAAACTATCAACAATCGGCACCAAAATATATCCGCATCATCATTAGTAGTACAATGCATCCTCCCTTAAAAAAGGTACTAGTACAATACATCCATCTACACAGCTCCCCGACTTTCAACAAAATTTGATAAGATATAATAAAACATAACATAAATGTGTTGGCTCGAGTCAATGACAGGTGGGCCCATCTCTCAGTGTGAATCAGCGTTTTCTGTGTGAATGTTCAAACTATATTTCTTTCTTTTACACGTAATGTCAAAACTATTTGACTATGCACATCTGAGAAACATCTTTTGTTTTCTCAGGATTTAGTTCGTCGTTTACCTCCCTTTTTTTCGACAATCAAAGTGTCTATATCTATATCTATCTACTATATAATTTTGCTGGAGGTAGTTTTCGTTACACGCTATTTTCGTCCGTCGTTCTGTATTGTGCAGGGAAGTCTGACTCGTACTCGTTTGGTACTTTCCTCAAACTAACCGTCCTAGGTGCACGCTATGCGGCAGCTGAGTACGAGTCACACTCTGCTACGTGTGTAGGATAGTTCGAACGCGACCAGTACTATCCTACCACGTGGTTTGCTAACCCTCAATTTATTTGGCCACCACGCGTGGTCGGCCGGCGGCTCGCCATGGCCCGAAAGCTCCCGAACGAGTGAAAAAAAATGCCCCTAGCCCGGTCTCCCTCGTAGTGGATGCGGTTTCCATTCGATCCCCGCGGATTCGCTGGCGGCACCGGCGAGCCTCCGGATGCAGCCCCTGACACCTCCAACGACGCAACCGCCGAACAAGAAAGGCGTGGAGGGAGAGGATTCGAAAGGCTGAGGCCTAGGCAGATGCGGAGGAGTTGTGGTCTAGCACAGTGGCCATGGAGGCCCCGACCGAGGTTTCTCGACGGGGAGGACGTACGGTTCTCCGGATATCACCGCAGCAGCATGCACCAGAGATCCAGACATTTGGCCAGCTAGCTAGGAGGCTGACGGACGATGAATTGTTGGGGCTCAACGGATGCATTGATCTGAGGATCGGATTCAGCTACAATGAGATTTGCAAGCTCTGCTACCCCATGAGCCAGCTGGTTCGTGGACTACCACCAGTACGTCGCCTGTGGTCATCGGTGGTCATGTGTACATCAATAATTGCACATAATGGTTTAGGCCGGGGATTTTCTTCAGTAACACTGTTACTCTTTTGATCCATTGTTGCTGCTCGTGAGTGAGTGCTATTGTTGGCTGAATCTACTGCTCACTTTTTGATAAGGAGATTTGCTAGAATAAGTAGTTAAGTACCTGTAATAACTTGGATTTTCAACCTATTTATTAAATTTTGTTAAATGAGAATTCACCCATGATCATTTTGATCTGGCTAACCTCTAATATTAAGTTGGGTGATAATATCTGCATGAATAAATATTAAGGAGTTAATATGCATGGTCACTAGTGTTTCTAGTGCATCCATCAATGGAACTTGTTAGAATTTGCTAGCTAATATACAAGTTGTATTGACCTGAGAGAAGAATACTAGAAGTAGTGGAGCTAGGCCTTGGACTCTTGTCGGCTGTTACATGCATGAGATATTTTGCATGGAGTGACAACGTGGCATCTTGGTAGTCGACATACATGTCTTGTTTGGCAGCAAACCAAGTAGTTAGGAAGTCCATGTTCTCTTACGTGGAATAGTGCATGGCAGCAAACATGTAAAGCTTTGACACGTATGCTTTGACTCATCTAAGGAATAGCACCTAGACGTTTTCCTTGAGCGGCTAGGCTAGATATTTTGAAACAAACCGAAGCTGCCTCCGGTATAAATAGACACTCACACATCTGCCCCAACTACACAACATCACATCGATCCATCGAGAGAGCTAGACCAAATCAAAAGAGTGAGAGTTAGAGAGATTTGCTAGAATAAGTAGTTGAGTACCATGACTACTGCAAGCAGTTAATTTAATTATGGAGTTCTATATCAGGAAGCGCTTGTGATTATCATCGATCACTACAACACTCAGAGCGAGTATAGTGGTGCTATTGCGCAGAGTGCTACGAGTTTGAGTAGAAATAAGCTAATTTGGAGTTTTTAGCTAGGATATCTCAAACATCATCGCCTGACTCTACGTGTGCTACAGGCTCATGTGAAGGTCTAACTCATTGTTTTAGGAAGTGACAACCGATTAACTAACTCAGACCGCGTTGCTACTATATTGATAATTATTCTCGAGTGTTGTGGACGAAAGTCTCCGGAAAACTTCAGAGTCGGAGAGAAAGGTCAATAAAAATGAGGATGGTGTTAAGGGAGGTTCCGGAAGGAAGAACATCGTCGGGTGCTCGCGATAGAATCCTACAAATAGAAAAGACACTACATTTGAGAGGCGGACAAACTTGACATCTAGAACTCACACACAGATATTCGTAGCATGTAACTAGATATTGCAACGCGAGGCCGTAACATTGTACGGGCATTCAACTAGTATATATACTATAATTTGTGTTAAGGTGGTTTTCGTCGGCATGGAGTTTTCGTCCGTCGCGGCAGCCTACTAGGCCTCTGCCGCGTCCGACAGAAACCAGGATCGAAACACCGGGGCGAAGCATTGACAAAGTAAGAAAAAGGAAATAGACCAATCGTACCGATATAAGAATTCTCCACACTAGCCCCTCTCGATCGTGTGCCCGCGCGGTCAGGATCCCATGTGCCCCGCCGAGCCAAACTGGGGCCAGGCATGGCAGAATGGACAAAAATAATCCAAATTCGAAAGGATTTCACAAAATGACCCATCTGGAAAACAATTTCACTGGACTAACCCTTTTTGTAGCGCCTAACAGCTAGGCGCTACACTCTACAGTGTAGCGCCTTTCAGCTAGGCGCTATGCCCCCTGCCAGCGTGGCACCGCCTGGCCCCTCCCTGGCCCCACCCCGTCGTGTGACGCCCAGGCGCTATGCCTGGGGAGAGTAACGCACAGGCGCTATGCCTCAGGTGTAGCGCCTGTCTGATAGGCGCTATGCTTTAAAGTGTAGCGCCTATCAGACAGGCGCTACACTTTGAGACTTAACCTGTCGGGCGCATCCCCCCTCCCCACCCCTCCCCATTCAGTCCCAGACGCTGGAAGAACACAGAGAAGAACGGCCGGCGGTTCCTCTCTCCCCCTCTCTCAAATCCCCACCTCAAATCCAACAGATCTGAGGGATTTCACCGTGGATTTTCTTCCCCATCCCTCCCTCAAGGTAATCCCCTCCTTTTCCCTCTCTTTCATCCAATGAATCTTGCACATTATCCTCAAACCCTAGGTCTAGTTGGATTCATAATATGACCTATTTGTGTATGTTTTTGGTTATTTGGAAGTTATGTATTAGTTGTATTTGATGGGGAATGGAAGTGTGTTGTTGATTTGCATTGTGTATGATGGTTTTATATGGATTTGTATGGATGTGTGAATAATATGCTCCCATATTCTTTGTAGTTTATTGTATAAATTGAAACAATGGCCACATACCACACACATTTTATTGATGTTTGGAATATATATGTAGGATGGTGTGGCTACTTGAGGATTACTATGATCATCAACATCGGGCATACTTGATGGCGGAGAAGCATATGGTAATAAAACCATGGTTGAACTTCTTTGCTTTTATTTTTCTATTGATTCAATTGTGTTGGAAAAAGCATAATGTTCGATCTTGTATGTATGCAGAGGCTTCGTCCCCTCAAGATTCGGTCTCATGGCGCGTCTTCGAATGACATGCCGTACGACGAGCGGTACACCGAGTACATCAAGCGGCTAGGCCTCCTCCCTTTCATCACGCTTGTGAGCCGGTCGACGCCGAACCTCAACGCGGCTGCTATCACCGCACTTGTCGACCGGTGGAGGCCGGAGACGCACACTTTCCACCTCCGGACCGGCGAGATCACTCCTACTCTTCAGGATGTTTCCATGATCTTTGGACTTCCTATCGCGGGGGAGCCTCTCTGTATGAGCACAGATTCCGATGGGTGGCGCAATGCGATGCATCTACTTATTGGCATGGCTCCTGAAGAACTTGAAGATAAGAGCAAAGATAGAGTCCCAGCAGGCGCGACATATGCGTGGATCGTGGAGAACTTTAGGGAATGCCCGAACCCCGCCGAGGTTGAGGTGATCGAGACACATGCTCGTGTGTACGTGTGGTATGTCCTTTCTAGGACTTTGTTTGCTGACAGCGGAGGTAGGACCGCTTAGTGGATGTGGCTCAAGGCACTAGCAAACTGGGATAGCAATATCAGCTGGGGTTCGGCGGCTCTTGCCTACTTGTACCGGCAGGTAATCACTTGTGCACTCTATATTCATTTGTATATGTCGAGCCCACACATATGCTATACTGACCTCGTTTTTGTTCACTTGTAGTTGGACGATGCCTGTCGTAGGGCAGGCAAAAATGCCAGAATAGGTGGTGCTATGGTTCTTCTCTCGATATGGAGCTGGGAACGCTTACCAGTTGGTCGTCCCAAAGAGGTGGGCCACCATCCTTGGCCAGCGTATAATAGAAACCCTCTACGCCAGCCGACTTGGGCTTACAAGTGGGACGTGGTATCGGAGATGACAAGCGATGTTGATGCCATGTACCTCAAGTACACGAACGAGTTTGATGCGATTACGCCCGAGCAGGTAGATGTTTATCTATACGTCACTATCCATAATATTTACTTCACGAGTCAAAATTGATACCAAACATGTTCTTGTGATATGTTGCAGGTGGAGTGGGAGCCTTATGGTTGTGGGGACGAGTTTGGTATTGCTCCCGGGTTTGATATTAACCCGAAGTGCTTGGAGGAACAATCTCTCTGGCTCATGTGCTGCCCATTTATTTGCAATTGGGCGGTTGAGTTTCATATGCCACAACGGGTGATGAGGCAGTTCGGGTTGTTTCAGTGCAACCCTCCCGTGTGGAAGGACACCGACAAGGAGCTTCATCGGTTAGTTAGCATCAGAACTTGTGCTCAATTGCTTTGGATGGTACTAACATGGTTCTTTGTTGTTCAGGTTGGACAGAAAGAGGCAGAGGAAGATCAAGAATTGGGATCACCATCATAGGAGGCACGTCATGGAGTTCCTCATTTGTGTGGAGAATGCTCGACGAACGGAATGGAATAGTGGAAGAGCACATTGCCCAGTAGCATTTAACAACTACATCCATTGGTTTCTTGGTAGTACCCGTGTCTCCATTTGCCCACCGTCCTATGAGGAAGAAATATTGGAGGAGCCAGTCCAGTTCGATGAACTTGCCTACACTCAGTACAACCGGCAGGTCAGGAGGGGGACCGACATCCCGCTTTCTTCCTCACTCAACTTTGCGGTAAATTTATCGTTGCCTTCGCATTACTTTCCTTGCACTCTCATCCCTTTCTTGCCTAACATGTTCTTGTACTTGACTCTGTAGAGAACGGAGGTAAAGAAATATGCCGACCATGCCGAGGTGATTCTTTTTTCTGCCCCTAAGGGGAAAAAGGGAGAAGGCATGATACGAAACTTCCTTAAGGTATGGATGCGAGACTTCCTCAAGATAGGCATGTTCTTGGTTTGACTTATGTTGTTATTTGTTATAGCGCTCGACCCAAAAGATGCGTCGCTTATCTAACGTGCTAGGTTGCCGCGATCCTGAGTACACAACCCCGTCCGGTTCTAGGTCCAAGTCGACTACTGATCCGTCGGCCCATCTTCAGGATGATGTTGAGGATGACACCACTTCGGCGATTCGTTCGGAAGATGAGGTATGGGACAACCGTACATGCATTTAGTGCTTTCCTTTTCTCATGCATTTCTCATAGCCATACAATCTTACATGTAGCTGCCTCATATGGAGAATGAGACTGAGGAGGAGTACCGGATTTGTTCCGCATACCAGCTGAAGCCAAGGAAACAGTTCAATCGCTGGACGCCGGACGACTTCCGTAACAAGGGAAAGGCCAATGTTGTCGAGGACGAGCCACCACGGAGGTCAAGAGCGACTAGGAGGACGAGAGGCCTACAGTATGATGATGAAGATGAGTCGCAAGAAGAGGAGGTGACAAAGAAGATACCTCCAAGGAGGGGCCGAGGCCCAAGGACACGTGGACGGAAGTAGGTCATATATGGCACAATGTTGATGATGATGCACTAGGTTGGAGACTATGTATGGGTTGATGTATGGCACTATGTTGATGTTGTTTAAGACTATGTTCATGTATGGCACTACGTTGATGCTGTTTGAGACTATGTTGATGTATGACAATTTGTTCATGTTGTTTGAGATTATGTTGATGTTATTTGAGTATATGTACAGTTTGAGTATATGTTGTTTGAAACTAGTATAACAAGTGTTGTTTGAGTACATGTTGTTTGACAGTTCAGGAGTGTAGCGCCTGTCTGATAGGCGCTACACATCAGAGCATAGCGCCTAGCAGAACGGCGCTACACAAGCATAGCGCCTGTCTGCTAGGCGCTATGCTAGCAGATTTCGTTTGGCCCGAAACTAACAGGAGCATACAGAGAGCAAATCCAATCTTCGCTGGCGGTGGAAATCTCTAAGTCAGGGTGTAGCGCCTGTCTGATAGGCGCTATGCATTCTGCTAGGCGCTATGCCTTGAAACTGTGTTCAGACCAAACATTTCCCTGTTCTGAGACTTTAACATGACAAACATTACACAAGGCAAATAAAAGACGAGGGATAGCAGTTCATGACATACTCAAATAGAAGCATCTCAAACATGGTGTTCATGCCCTTAAGGGGCTTTACATACTAATAGTTCGACATCACACTAAGTTCACACACATCATCCATCGTTCATATGCGAGCTCCCGGTTACATAATCTAAAGCATAGGTCCTTTGCCCTTCCTCTTCTTCTCTTCCTCTTCCTCCATGGAACGCCACGCCGCTTGACGAAGCCTTTCCCTCTCCGCAGCACGAGCCTCCTTAGCTTGGCGCTCCTCTTCCTTCTCTTTCTTGCGGATCTCGTCATTACGTTCCTTGCGCTTCCTCGCCATGTCCTCGTCACGCAGCCGTTCTTGGTAGCGACTTCTTCTTATGGCAAAATCGATCTCTTGGATAGCCTTGTTGGATTGAGGTTGCTCAAGGTCTATCCAAATGTAGTACCTGCATACCGGAGGGGGATACTACAAGAAAATAGTGCATGTTAGAGGATATGCTATGGAATAGTTTGGGACACATGAAGTGTAGGGTTTCGCAGCATGGAAAACAAAAAAATTCTACCGCATACAAACAAACAAGCCAAGATCTATCTACTAGATTGTAGCAACGAGTCGATAGAATAACTCACCCTCGAAGATTCCAAAGTGTTTAACGAGAGCAGATTCTCGTGGGTGATGTAGTCATACTCTTGCCGATCTCAAGATCGCGTAGACGATCCTTCCGGCGCTGCGTTCCGGCAGCGCTCCCGCAGTCGGTCACACGTTCGGTACTCGACGAAGACCTTCCTCTCCCTTGTTCCAGCAGGCAGCGGAGGTTGTAGCACTCTCCTCGCGATTCCGGCAGCACGACGGCGTGGTACCGGAAGTAGAGGGGAGATCTCGCAGGGCTTCGCCTTAAGCCGGAGCGAGTATGGTGGAGTATGAGAGAGTCCCTCGATGATCTAGGGTTTAGACACGCCGAGGAGGGGCTAGTGCCGGCGGCTAGGGTTTCACCTAGGCGGCGGCGGCAAGTGCCCTAGGGCCGGCGGCGGCTTGGTACTAGGGTTTAGAGGAGAGGATCTTGTGTCTAGGAGGGGAGCCCTGCCCCTCCTCTTATAGGTGGAGGGAGGCGCGCCTGGGAAGGGGAGTCCCTCCCCAACTCGGACCCAAGGTGGGCTGGCGGTGGGAGGAGGAACTCCTCCCCCAAGTCGGTTTCAAACCTCCTTCTCCTCTTTCCCAAAACTAGCCGTTTGACTTTTCAAACTAGCCGTTTGACTTTTCAAACTAGGATTTGAATAAACCCTCTATTTGGTACAGCGATGACACCAAGTACATAATGCAATCATACCAACTTGATATAACACATTCATGTACCCTTCCCCTCCGGAGTGCCGGACATTCCGGAACCTTCTAGAACATTCCTGCTGAAAACACCGGAATCATTCCCCAACTCCGAAACAGGACTTTCCTTATATGAATCTTATTCTCCGGACCATTCCGGATCTCCTCGTGATATCCCGGATCCCATCCGAGACTCCGAACAACATTCGGTCTCTTACTCATCATTCCATAACTACTCAACAACATCGAATCCTTAAGTGTGTCTCCCTACGGTTCGTGAATTATGCGGACATGATCGAGACACTTCTCCGATCAATAACAAATAGAGGAATCTGGAAATTCATATGGCTCCCACATATTTCTACGATTACTTTGCGATCGAATGAACCACTTACATACGATACCAATTTCCCTTTGTCTCACGATATTTTACTTATCCGAGGTTATGATCGTCGGTATCTCTGCGTACCTAGTTCAACCTCGTTACTGATAAGTACTCTTTTCTCGTTCCCGTGGTATGTGATCCCTTGTGAGCCAGTCACATGCTTGCAAGCTAATTGGATGACATTCCACCGAGAGGGCCCAGAGTATATCTATTCGTCATATGGATGGACAAATCCCACTCTTGATCCATGTGTCTCAACCAATACTTTCCGAACACTCAATGCCACCTTTATAGCCACCCTGTTACGGTGTGGTGTTTGATGTCATCAAAGCATCCTTCCGGTAAAGGTGATATGCATGATCTCATGGTCGAAGGAATTAGGTTACTATGTATCAGAAAGCTTATAGCAAATGAACTATATTAAATGACTTGATCTTTATGCTACGCTTAACTATAGGAGTATGTCCATCACATCATTCTCCTAATGATATGACCCTGTTGTTAATAACATCTCTATGTTCATGATCAGGAAACCATGATCATATATTAACCAACAAGCTAGTTTAACAAGAGGCTTTACTAGGGACTCTTTTATGTTTACAAATCACACAAGTATTAATGTTTCCGGTTAATACAATTATAGCATGGTATGTAAACATTTATCATAAGTATGAAGATATGATAATAACCACTTTATTATTGCCTCTTGGGCATATCTCCAACAGTCTCCCACTTGCATTAGAGTCAATAATCTAGTTTCAAACCTTTGTGTATTCAACACCTATGGCTTTCTGGTGTTGTATGTACACGATTGCTAGTGGTCAACTGATCTCCGGATCTGACACTTCCAGGTCCGTTTATAATTGCATGTCTTTGCGTCTCTACGCATCACTCATTCTCTAATGAGATGGCTTTGTATAATTTTGGTCCTTCGGTGAGACCTTTAGTTCTTTGGGGTTAAAACATGTTCATAATATTGTCGTACAATATATCTTCATAGTATTATCCCGCTGTGAACTACACCTAGTTTGACAACAAACTACTTGACACAAATTCCCTCTTTAGCTGCTATTATAGCAGTCATATACTTAGCCTTTTGTTGTAGTATCTGTCACAATGTCTTAACTTTGGAACTCACCCAAATCCATTATGGAACTTACTTTCCATTATATTGTGCCACCCTTAGTTTAGATTGAGATAAGCTTAATTTGTACTTTGTGACAAAACTAGTATCAATGTAGTACTTTTACAATGAACTAACCATCTATTTGTCACTTCCACAAATAATATACTCTTAGTTCTTCCAAAAGATCATAAGAATATCCTTACTATTGTCCAATGATCATCTTATGAATCATTCTGGTATATGCTCATAACATTTAGAGCATAGGACATATCTGGATTTGTACATATCACAGTATGATTGATATAAATACTCTTTGTGATTTCATACATCAAGTATCAATCTATACTTGAATCTTTGTTTCACTTACCAAGTGTCAATACACTTGAATATATCATCAATATTGAACTCATTCAATCCTTTCTGTGTGACAAGAGCCTTTCTTGTAGTTTCTATATTGAACTCATTCAATACATCATCTATGTACTTTCGGCACAACCATATTAGCGTCTATTGATGCCAAATATTTGGGTTTTGCCTAAGTCTTTCATCAGGATGAAATTCTTAATATGTGTTAATAAAAGATACATCATTTCTAATCAACAATATGTCCTCCACATAATGTATTAGAAATATGTCTTAGCGCTCCCACTTAATTTCTTGCAAATGCAAGCATCTTCATTGTCTCTGATGAAATTAAACTCTTTTAACAGTTTCATCATAGTGAAGATTCCAACTCCGCTATGCTTACTTCAACCATTGAAGTTTGCATATGCATTTAGCATCCTTTGAATTAACAAAAACCTTTGGACCGTGTCATGCACACGTCCTAGGTAACCCTTCTATTAGAAGAACTTGTTTTGTTTATTCAACTACCACATAACAAAATTATATGTAGTGGTTGCTACATTAATCCGTCTAGACTAAATATCGCTATGAAAGATCAAAATCTTGTCATAGTCAACCTTTGAACATTTTTGTGAACTCTTTCTCAACATGTCGACTACTTCATAGATGTGAAACATCCATGTCTACTTCTTTATAGATCCAAACACAACTGTAAGGTCTTGCACCTTTCTCGAGGGTCCTTCAAGTTTAAAACTTGATTTCTCTTGTATGGAACTATCACGGATTTTATGGCTTCAAGCCATTTGACGGAGTCAGGGCCCATCATCGCTTCTTTGCATGTAGTCCGTTCATTATTCAAATAATGATTCAACCCTCAAATCTTGGTATTTGATTGTTTACTCGACCTACTTGGTTCAATAGAAACTTAGACCTCCGTGACCGCAACCTTTGAGGCACATGAGCCATGAGCATTGTTGCTGCCTCCGGAACACTTTTCGGCGCTGCGCAATTTTGCACATATAGCTAAGGTTCCTTTAACCTTATCAAAGTTCTATTGTCCTCCCACTTATCTTTTCACGAAAAATTCCTTCTCAAAGAAACTTGACGTTCTAAGCGACAAATACTTTTGTCTCCGGTGTTTATGGAGGAATACTTAACAGTAATACAAAGACAGTTTCATCCGACTTTGGTTGCAAACATCTTTCTTATGCATAGCATACCAATGTTTAAGAAAGGACTACTTGGGTTTTATCCCAAACCATAACTTTATATGGTGTCATTTCAGCGGATTATGATGGAGCTCTTTTTAGTGGAAAACGGTAGTCTCTAAAGCTTTTAATCTTTAAAACATAATGGCAGTTTTATGAATTATACCTTTGATCTTACCATGTCAAACAAGGTTTTAATTACATATCTCGAACGCTCCATACTCTTATGGTGTTTCGGGAAATGCAAATCCACAGAACGATTCCTTAAATCTTAGGTATTATGCTAAACTTGTAACTCAAATATCTTCCTTTATGATCTTTATCATAAACTATTTATATTCTTATTACAATGATTTTGCACTTCATCTTGAAAGACTTTGAACTTTTTCAAATGTTTCATACTTCATCCTTATTAAGTAAATATTCATATATTCACTCAAATTTTCGGAGAAAGCATATGAAGTTGAAATCCATCGCTCTTGACTACATATAATGGATTTCATACAACAATATGTACAAGTTCCAATAAGCTAGTCATTCGTTCCCTTTTGGCCTATGAACGAAGTTTTAATTATCTCTAGGAAAGTTTCACAAGCGTCATGTGATCAAAAATCAAAAGACTCCAAAATTCCATCCACATGGAGTTTCTTCATGTTTTCTTTCCAATATAATTTAAACGGCGATGTCACTTCCTAAGTGATCTTTCAATCAATGTGTCTTTCGACATTTTTAGCACTAGTTTTATGGATGTGATTTCTCCAACGAGATTTGTGAATCATCCATCTTTTATGGATTACGGCAATTACTTGAACAACCCTTTTGTTCTCATAATACCTGATAAAACAAATCTTGAAGGCAAGCTTTGATGTTTAACGAGCAACACAATAACCCTTTATTTGTTCTCGATGAACATCATCACATATTCTTTTGCTAGTTACTTAGGCCATTGTAGTTCATGAATTGTGTTGTTTCGTATGACGATTCACACCAACAAATTCAGTATCAAATACTTAAAAACCACATTGTTTAATAAGCAAAGAATATAGCCATAACATGTATATCATCTATATACTTAAACTGAACAATTCTAGTCTTTTCTTTTCTGCCATATATTTATGAGATTCTCTTTCAGTATTTCCTTTTCTGTTTGAAAGAATCTATCAACATCAACAGTGGAGTCATACATATGACACATAGTCTAAAGCGTGTATAATTAAATACCAATGTCTTTGGACTTGCACTTTGAAGTAGATCACCATCATCAAATGTTTGGTGTTCTTTCATATTCCTTTCTTTAGTAATCTATTGGTGTAGTAAACACTTTACCTACATCAAATATTCACCCTTATCATGGAATTATCCATGATCAAGCTACTTTTAGCTTATAACGGTGAACTGTGAGTATAATGTTGCTCTCCAAAACATTTTGGAGGATTAGGACAACTAGTGTCTTCAACCTTTTGCAAATTCTCATCAAATACGAGAACATGACTTTTGCCATATTATACTCTATCATGTTGCAACCAAAACTTTTATCACAATATCTTCCACACATCATGGTTTCTGAAACAACTCTTTCAGATCCTAGATAACCTTGATATCAAGAATCATGGAGACAAACATGATACTCATACACTAACACTTGGAATTGTCACTCTTGATTTAATACTAATTATTAAACTTCATGGAGTAACCGGAACTTACTGAAAGTTTGCAATAGGACTTTTAAACTTTAGATTAACACTTCAAAACAATACGATACCAGTTCGTAAAGTAACTAACCAGAATTCTATAGTTCTATCATCTCAATTAAAACTAAGAACAAGGTGGTAAACGGATGCCAATGACTACAACAACTATGCAAATTCACTTTGATTTAATTTATGATAAATAGTGTTCAACTTTTAATCATATTGCCGTTGAACTCCCACTCAAAACAATATCCCTCACATTGTTTTAGTGATCACACGAACCAAATCCACCACATCAAAACCGATCATCACGAGAGTTGATGTAGCTTCAATGGCGAACAATCAACATGTTAATCATATATACTATATGACTCATGCTTTACCTTTCGGTGATCCGTGTTTCGAGACCATGTCTGTACATGCTAGGCTCGTCAAGATCAACCTTAGCTTCCGCATGAGCAAATCTGGCTTGCTCACGTTGTATACACTCGCAGAATCTAACACACCCGATCATCACGTGGTGCTTCGAAACAACGAGCTTTAGCAACGGTTCTTACTAAGGATGAACACTTTAAAACTTGAAATTGTGTGCTTGAGGGATC
Source organism: Avena sativa (assembly GCA_916181665.1). Taxonomy (NCBI): domain Eukaryota; kingdom Viridiplantae; phylum Streptophyta; class Magnoliopsida; order Poales; family Poaceae; genus Avena; species Avena sativa. The sequence continues at coordinate 2,113,895 of OV702292.1, read as the reverse complement.
ATCTTATAATGCTACCGTCGTTAACTAAGCAATACAAGATGAATAAAAGGATTAACATCACATGCAATTCATAATATGTGATATGATATGGCCTTTCTTCTTGTGCTTCCGATCTCCATCTTCAAGCACGAACATGATCTCCATCATCACCGGCATTGCATCAAGGTCAATGACGCCGCTCCATGGTTGTCGTCCACCAGCTTCAACTATTACAACTACTTTGAACAGACAAGCGGGTCTTAACAGAATTTAAAGACAACCATATGGCTCCTGCCGATTGCCAACTTACAATAAGGAACATTGCATACATCATATATAATCACAATCATGGCCATATCACATCACAGCACACCCCTGCAAAACAAAGTTAGACGCCTCTAATTTTCTTTGCATGTTTTACGTGGTTTGAGGCTTCAATAAGTGTCGTTCTAACTTACGAACAAGAACCACAACATTGATACTAGTATTGTCAATCACCCGTTGTAAATTGAATCTTAACTATGTTGGGAGAAACAGACACCCGCAAAGACACTTATGCAATACAAGTTGCATGTCAAGCGTGGAGCAAGTCTCATGAACGATGTCATGTAAGGTTAGCCCGGACCGCTTCATCCCACCATCCCGCAAGATGCAAAGTACACAAGAAGCAATCGACAACAAAAGCATCAACGCCCACAATGACCATTGTGTTCTACTCGTGCAACAGATCTACATATAGACACGGCTCTGATACCACTATAGGGTTTCGCAGCATGGAAAACAAAAAATTTCTACCGCATACAAACAAACAAGCCAAGATCTATCTACTAGATTGTAGCAACGAGTCGATAGAATAACTCACCCTCGAAGATTCCAAAGTGTTTAACGAGAGCAGATTCTCGTGGGTGATGTAGTCGTACTCTTGCCGATCTCAAGATCGCGTAGACGATCCTTCCGGCGCTGCGTTCCGGCAGCGCTCCCGCAGTCGGTCACACGTTCGGTACTCGACGAAGACCTTCCTCTCCCTTGTTCCAGCAGGCATCGGAGGTTGTAGCACTCTCCTCGTGATTCCGGCAGCACGACGGCGTGGTACCGGAAGTAGAGGGGAGATCTCGCAGGGCTTCGCCTTAAGCTGGAGCGAGTATGGTGGAGTATGAGAGAGTCCCTCGACGATCTAGGGTTTAGACACGCCGAGGAGGGGCTAGTGCTGGTGGCTAGGGTTTCACCTAGGCGGCAGCGGCGAGTGCCCTAGGGCCGGCGGCGGCTTGGTACTAGGGTTTGGAGGAGAGGATCTTGTGTCTAGGAGGGGAGCCCTGCCCCTCCTCTTATAGGTGGAGGGAGGCGCGCCTGGGAAGGGGAGTCCCTCGCCAACTCGGACCCAAGGTGAGCCGGCGGTGGGAGGAGGAACTCCTCCCCCAAGTCGGTTTCAAACCTCCTTCTCCTCTTTCCCAAAACTAGCCGTTTGACTTTTCAAACTAGCCGTTTGACTTTTCAAACTAGGATTTGAATAAACCCTCTATTTGGTACAGCGATGACACCAAGTACATAATTCAATCATACCAACTTGATATAACACATTCATGTACCCTTCCCCTCCGGAGTGCCGGACATTCCGGAACCTTCTAGAACATTCCTGCTGAAAACACCGGAATCATTCCCCAACTCCGAAACAGGACTTTCCTTATATGAATCTTATTCTCCGGACCATTCCGGATCTCCTCGTGATATCCCGGATCCCATCCGAGACTCCGAACAACATTCGGTCTCTTACTCATCATTCCATAACTACTCAACAACATCGAATCCTTAAGTGTGTCTCCCTACGGTTCGTGAATTATGCGGACATGATCGAGACACTTCTCCGATCAATAACCAATAGAGGAATCTGGAAATTCATATGGCTCCCACATATTTCTACGATTACTTTGCGATCGAATGAACCACTTACATACGATACCAATTTCCCTTTGTCTCACGATATTTTACTTATCCGAGGTTATGATCGTCGGTATCTCTGCATACCTAGTTCAACCTCGTTACTGATAAGTACTCTTTTCTCGTTCCCGTGGTATGTGATCCCTTGTGAGCTAGTCACATGCTTGCAAGCTAATTGGATGACATTCCACCGAGAGGGCCCAGAGTATATCTATCCGTCATATGGATGGACAAATCCCACTCTTGATCCATGTGTCTCAACCAATACTTTTTGAACACTCAATGCCACCTTTATAGCCACCCTGTTACGGTGTGGTGTTTGATGTCATCAAAGCATCCTTCCGGTAAAGGTGATATGCATGATCTCATGGTCAAAGGAATTAGGTTACTATGTATCAGAAAGCTTATAGCAAATGAACTATATTAAATGACTTGATCTTTATGCTACGCTTAACTATAGGAGTATGTCCATCACATCATTCTCCTAATGATATGACCCTGTTGTTAATAACATCTCTATGTTCATGATCAGGAAACCATGATCATATATTAACCAACAAGCTAGTTTAACAAGAGGCTTTACTAGGGACTCTTTTATGTTTACAAATCACACAAGTATTAATGTTTCTGGTTAATACAATTATAGCATGGTATGTAAACATTTATCATAAGTATGAAGATATGATAATAACCACTTTATTATTGCCTCTTGGGCATATCTCCAACATGAAGAACTAAAAAGCTTTGAGCATACCCGTGGCTTGTCGTATGGGTTGCGGCTACGCTCGGGAGAGCGGTTGTAGTTGGCACACATGAAGAACTTCTTTCCCCAACTATCGGAAAAGTAGTCTTGGGATTCCTTAACAGTGCAATCGGTTCCACACCAACAAATAGGAACCTCCTTCCCATGGGCCTCGTCAGTACGAAACGCCTTTCGTGGCCTTTCCTCTTGGTCGGCGCAAGGTGGCCTAGCATTGGCCCTCATCTTCCTCTCTTCCTCTTCCTTCTCCTTTTGCCTCTTCCTCTCTTCCTCTTCCTTCTCCTTTTGCCTCTTCCTCTCTTCCTCTTCCTTCTCCCTTTTCCTCTTCTTCTCTTCCTCTTCCATTTTCTTCTTTCTCTCGTCCTCTTCGTCCTTCTTCTTCGCCAAGTATCGAGCAAGTTGAACTACCTCTTCAAATGCCTTCCTCTTATTCTCTTCTTCTTCCTCCTTCCTCTTCTTCTCTTCTTCTTCCTCCTTCCTCTTCCTCTCTTCCACCACCTTCATAGCATTCGCCCAGATAGCCGAGTAGTTCACACCGTCCCCATCATTGCCCTTGTTGGGTTGAGTCGCCATACCTATTATAAGAACAAAAGCTACAAGTTAGTAAAGGATGCAATGAATGTGAACAATAATTGATTCAATGAAATAAGCATAGTAGGTAGTAACATAAGCATGCAAGTATGAATATTCCATCCGTACCTATTAACATAAGGATTTGGTCCTGCCAAGTAACCTAACATACTAGACGGGTTAAAACCGCCATGCCCTCTTCCTCTTCTAAGCCCAAGTGATCGACCTCTTTGTTGTCTAGGAGCTTGTTGTCTAGGAGCTTGTTGGCTAGTTCTTGGTTGGCTTGGAGCTTGTTGGCTACCACTTGGTTGGCTAGTCCTTGCTTCATTTCCTTTTGCTCTTTTCCTTTGAGAACACTTTCTTGCATTGTGCCCTTCACCATTGCATGTTCCACACCGGGCTCTCTCACGAGGCTCTTGGAATTGGTCATTGCCCGTTTCTCGAGCACCACCACGGCCCCATCCATCCATGTCGCTCCTAAAGCGTTTTGTCTTGCGTCTTCCACGTTTAATCACTTTCCATTTCGGATCGGGCCATAGTTGAATACCATGGTACTCCGGCCATTTTGATTGGTCCAAATATGGATGAAATCTAGGAGCCCATGTCTTCTTAGTAGTCTCAATGGAGAACTCAGCCTATCTCACCGTGAGCGGATTATTGTAATCCAAATGTCGCCGGCGAGACGCGACGAGCAAGTGCGAGTAGGCAAGATGAAGCAATGATGGCCTTCCGCATGTGCACTCACAAGTCTTGAGTGAGACCTTGAATGCTCGGCCTCCGTGTTGGACACCATCAGCCGTTGTACCTCCAGGCTCCGTAACTTGGTAAATTAGCTCGTCATTGTCATACTCTGTGACAACTTGGGCATCCGCTTTCTTTGTCTGAAATTGCATCCAATCATCAACCTTAGGTGGGTACTTGTATTTGTGCTTATTCTTGTAGTCCCCCGCAATCTGCCGGTCCGTTTCCTCTGAGTATTTAAGAAAATACCCATTCATCATATCGAATGTATAACGGACTATTGCCGTGACGGGCAATGCACGGACACCTTTGAGCAACTTGTTGAAGGCCTCTGCCATGTTGCTTGTCATTTGGCCGTACCTCCGGCCACCGTCATCGAATGCTCGTGCCCACTTTGTTCTTTCTCCAATGCTCCTATCGAGAAACTCTCGACCACCCGCATCGAGCTCTTTGTTGAAGAGCAATTTGTTGTACAAGTTTGAGAAACGACGTTCTATGAAAGCGAGGCAACAATCTTGTAGATCATCGGCCAAATCCTTGCTCTTGCATGACCTATAGAAGTTTGAACAAAAGTGTCTCATGAAGGGTTTCGCAGCATAGTAAATCAAAATTTTCTACGGAAGCGAACAGAGGGAAAGCCAAGATCTAATCTAGGAGATGCAAACAACGAGAGAGATTGGATTAGATCTTCATACCCTTGAAGATTCGCACAGCGGAACGTTCGTCGGAACGTGGGTGATGTAGTCGTACTCGCTTCTCCTCCTCGCGATCCGATCCGATCTAGCACCACAAGTGGCGGTGCCTCCGTGAGATGCACACGTGCAGCACCTCGACGTCTCCTCCTTCCTCGGACCAGCAAGTAGGGTGGAGAGATAGATTGGATCTACAACACGACGGCGTGGTGTATATGGTGGAGAATTTCTGCAGCAGGGCTTCGCCTACAAACAGTCGGGAGGGAGAGAGGAGGGCAGCAGGGCAACTAGGGTTTGGAGGAAGGTGTGTGTTTGTGGGGAGGGGGCGCACCAGCCCTCTATATATAGAGGGGGGGTGCGGCCAGCCCTTGCCCATCCTCCAAGCCTATCTCTAGTTTAAACGATTTAAACTCTCCCTTCTAGAAACCCTATCTTATCTCTAGTTTAAACGATTTAAACTTATCTAGGATCGGCTGGGCCCTATGGGGCCTTGTGCCCCTGGCCCAATGCGGCCAGGACACTCCCTCATAGGCCCATGCCCCCTCCCGGAAGGTGGGACCACGTTGACCCCCTTCCGGAAGGTTCTAGAAGCTTCCGGTACAATACCGATTAACCCGGAACAATTCCGAACTCCAAAAACTGCACTGCCTTATATGAATCTTATTCTCCGGACCACTCCGGAACCTCTCGTGATGTCCCGGATCCCATCCGAGACTCCGAACAAAAATTCATAAACCAAGTATCCAATCTATCCTAGCGTCGAGACACGTTAAGTGTGTGACCCTGCGGGTTCGAGAATATGCAGACATGATCTTCTATCAATAATCAACAGCGAGGTCTGGGCACCCATATTGACTCCCACACATTCATCGATGATCATATCGGATGAACCACGATGCCAGGATTCAATCAATCCCATATATATATTCCCTTCGTCTCGCGATATTTTACTTGCCCGAGATTCGATCGTCGGTACCGTCATACCTAGTTCAATCTCGTTCACAGCAAGTACTTTACTCGTTCCGTAATCCGATATCACTTTGTGATTAACTCCTTAACCACATGCTTGCAAGCGGTGTTGATATCGATTACCGAGTGGGCCCGAAGTATATCTCTCCGACTTGGGAGGGACAAATCCCATCTCGATACATACAACCCAACAGATACTTTCTGATCACCTGAGAGACACCTTTATGATCACCCTCTCATAGGATGACGTTTGATGACCTCAAAGCTTTCTTCCGATACCAGGGAGTTGCATTATCTCATGGTCTAAGGAATACAATATTTGACATAGGAAAAGCTTCGCAAAGATGAACACAATGACACGATCTAATTGCTTCGCTTAGTTTGGGTCTGTCCACCATATCATTCTTCCAATGATATGATCTCATTATCAATTGACAACTCATGTCTATGGTTAGGAAACCTTAACCATCATTGATCAATGAGCTAGTCCATAGAGGCGTACCAGGGACACGGGGTTGTTCACAAACCACACAAGTATTAATGTTTCCGCTTAATACAATTCTAGCATGGAATATAAACTTTATCATGAACAAGAATTATAATAATAACATCTTTATTATTGCCTTTAGGGCATAATTCCAACAGTCTCCCACTTGCACTAGAGTCAATAATCTAGTTTACATTTGGCAACAATCTCACACCCATGGCACTGAGGTGCTGATCATGTTTTACACGTGGAAGAGGTTTAGTCAATGGATCTGCGACATTCAGATATGTATGTACTTTGCTGATCTTCAGATCTCCATCTGCTATATAATCTCGGATTATATGAAACTTGCGGTTGATATGCTTGGTCTTTGGATGATATCTTGGTTCCTTAGCAAGTGCTATGGCGCCAGTGTTGTCACACAATATCTCCAGTGGGTCCAATGCACTTGGAACCACGCCAAGCTCAGTGATGAAGTTTCTGATCCAAACTCCTTCACTTGACGCTTCTGCAGTAGCCATGTATTCCGCTTCTACTGTAGATCCCGCGATCACGCTTTGCTTGCAGCTTCTCCAGCTCACAGCTCCTCCATTCAAAATATACACGTATCCTGTCTGAGATTTAGCATCATCCTTGTCGGTGTCGAAACTAGCATCGACGTAACCTTTTACGACGAGCTGTTCATCACCCCCATAGACTAAGAACATTTCTTTAGTCCTATTTAGGTACCTTAGGATGTTCTTCACGGCTGTCCAGTGTTCCACTCCTGGATCACTTTGATATCTGCTCGTCAAACTAAGAGCATTGGACACATCCGGTCTAGTACACAGCATGGCATACATGATGGAACCTATGGCCGAGGCATAAGGCACTTTGCTCATAGCTTCCCTATCATTTACCGTAGCTGGACACTGAGCCTTGCTCAATATCTTACCTGACAACATAGGCACTGAACCTTTCAATGCCTTATCCATTCTGAACCTTTTCAGAACTTTGTCTAGGTATGTACTCTGGCTTAAAGCTATCAGGCGTCTTTGTCTATCTCTATAGATTTTGATGCCCAATATATAAGCAGCTTCACCTAGGTCTTTCATTGAAAAACACTTGTTCAAATAACTCTTCACATCGTTAAGCATGTCGATGTCATTTCCAATAATCAATATGTCATCCACATATAGTACCAGAAACGTCACCGAGCTCCCACTCACTTTCTTGTAGATGCAAGCTTCGTAGCAATTTGGAACAAATCCAAAGCTCTTGATCACTTGATCAAAACGAAGGTTCCAACTCTGAGACGCTTCCTTCAGTCCATAAATGGAACGCTGAAGTTTGCATACTTTATCAGCATCCTTAGGATCGACAAAACCTTCGGGTTGCATCATATACAACTCTTCATCAATGTTGCCATTGAGGAAAGCAGTCTTGACATCCATTTGCCATATTTCATAATCATGAAACGCAGCAATTGCTAATAAAATCCGAATGGACTTAAACATCGCTACGGGAGAGAAAGTCTCATCGTATTCAACACCTTGAACTTGTCGAAAACCTTTCGCAACAAGCCGTGCTTTATAGACGGTAACATTACCATCCGCGTCCATTTTCTTCTTGAAGATCCATTTGCACTCAACGGCCTTTCGGTCGCTAGGAGGGTCCACCAAAGTCCATACTTGGTTTTCGCTCATGGATCCCAATTTGGATTTCATGGCTTCTAGCCATTTCTCAGAGTCTGGGCTCATCATCGCTTCCTCATAGTTCGTAGGTTCGCTGTCTTCTACTAACAAGACAGTCAAGACAGGGTTGCCGTACCACTCAGGAGGGGCACGCGACCTTGTCGACCTGCGACGTTCAGTAGCAGCATCGTCCGAAGCTTCATGATCCTTGTCATTAGCTTCCTCTATTGTTGGTGCAGGCGGCACTGGAACAATTTCAGGTGCTGCGCTACTCTCCAATTCAAGAGAAGGTTCAATATCCTCGTCTAGCTCTACTTTCCTCCCACTCACTTCTTTCGAGAGAAACTCCTTCTCAAGAAAGGAACCGTTCTTTGCGACAAACACTTTGCCTTCGGTTCTGTGATAGAAGGTATACCCAATAGTTTCCTTAGGGTATCCTATGAAGACGCATTTCTCTGCTTTGGGTTCGAGCTTGTCCGGCATCAACTTCTTGACGTAAGCTTCGCATCCCCAAACTTTAAGAAACGGCAACTTAGGTTTAGCACCAAACCACAGTTCATACGGTGTCGTCTCAACGGATTTAGATGGTGCCCTATTTAAAGTGAATGCAGCGGTTTCTAATGCATAACCCCAAAATGATAACGGCAAATCAGTAAGAGACATCATCGATCGGACCATATCTAATAGGGTTCGATTCCGGCGTTCAGACACACCATTGCGCTGTGGTGTTCCGGGTGGCGTGAGTTGTGAAACGATTCCACTTGCTTTGAGATGCGTGAGAAAATCATAACTCAAATATTCGCCCCCACGATCGGATCGTAGAAACTTAATCTTTCTATTACGATGGTTCTCCACTTCATTCTGAAATTCTTTGAACTTTTCAAACGTTTCAGATTTATGTTTCATTAAATAGATATACCCATATCTACTTAAGTCATCGGTAAAAGTGAGAAAATAGCGATATCCACCGCGCGTCGAAACACTCATCGGTCCGCATACATCGGTATGTATGATTTCCAACAAGTCCGTTGCTCGCTCCATCATACCGGAGAACGGGGTTTTGATCATCTTGCCCATGAGGCATGGTTCGCATGTGTCAAATGATTCAAAATCAAGAGACTCCAAAAGTCCATCAGAATGGAGTTTCTTCATGCGCTTTACACCAATATGACCTAGACGACAGTGCCACAAATAAGTAGTATTATCACTATCTACTTTGCATCTCTTAGCCTCAATGTTATGGATGTGTGTTTCATCCTTTTCGAGATTTAGAAGAAATAAACCATTCACAAGAGGTGCATGACCATAAAATATGTTACTCATATAAATAGAACAACCATTATTCTCCGATTTAAATGAATAACCGTCTTGCAATAAACATGATCCAGAAATAATGTTCATGCTCAACGCAGGCACATAATAACATTTATTAAGGTTTAAAACTAATCCCAAAGGTAAAACTAAGGAGAGCGTGCCGACGGCCATCACATCAACTCTTGATCCGTTGCCAACGCGCATCGTCACCTCATCCCTCGCAAGCCGCCGTCTATTCCGTAGCTCCTGTTTCGAGTTACAAATATTAGCAACTGAACCAGTATCAAATACCCAGGCACTACAACGAGGGCTAGTAAGGAAAACATCAATAACATGTATATCAAATATACCTTTGATGGTGCCAGCCTTCTTGTCCGCTAAGTACTTCGGACAGTTGCCCTTCCAGTGACCCTTGTCCTTGCAATAGAAGCACTCAGTGTCCGGCTTAGGACCAGACTTGAGCTTCTTCTCAGCAGGGGCAGTGCGCTTGCCGCCGCCCTTCTTGAAGGGCTTCTTTGCTCCCTTACCTTTCTTAAAGGAGGGCTTGTTGACCATCAACACATGATTATCCTTCTTGATGTCCACCTCCGCAGCCTTCAGCTTTGCGAAGAGCTCGGTGATTGTATCAGTGGAACCAATCTGATTATGAGTCACTACAAAACTTTTGTAGCTGGGAGGGAGTGATTGCAGAACCCTGTCAATCTTGAGCTCCTCTGGAATCTTGCAGTCCAGTTGCTCAAGGTGTTGAGTGTAGCCCGACATCTTAATGGCATGCTCACTAACGGAACTCCCTTCCTCCATCTTGCAGTTAAAGAACTTCTCGGAGATCTCATATCTCTCAGAACGGGCCTGAGTTTGAAACATGGTTTTCAACTCTTCGAGAATCTCAAAGGGCCCGGGATAGTTTTCAAAACGATTTTGAAGTTCCGGTTCCATAGCAAACAACATGGTGCTCTTAATCACTCCATAATCATCTTTGCACGACTGATAGACAGCTTTCTCATCAGCCGGCGCAGTTGCAGCAGGGGGGTTACCTAACGCTTTCTCAAGGACATAGTCCTTTTGTCCTCCAGACAGAATGATTCTCAGATTGCGGAACCAATTGGTGAAGTAAGACCCATTGTTCTTAAGCTTTTCTTTCTCAGCAAAAACGTTGAAGTTGAAGTTGGACTTAGCCATTTGATCTACAATATTTGCAAGTACAAATTAGACTATGTTCATGATAACTAGTTCAACCTTTAATCAAATTACTAGATGAACTCCCACTAAATTCAACATCCCTCAAGTTGTTTAGTGAACACGATCCAAATTCACCACACCTAATCCGATCATCACGAGAAGAGATGTGGTTTCAATGGTGGACAAAGAAGTGTCGATCATATCATTCATATGACTCATGCTTAACCTTTCGGTTCTTGTGTTCCGAGGCCATGTCTGTACATGCTAGGCTCGTCAAGTTAGTGATGGGTTTCGCGGCATAGTAAATCAAAATTTTCTACGGAAGCGAACAGAGGGAAAGCCAAGATCTAATCTAGGAGATGCAAACAACGAGAGAGATTGGATTAGATCTTCATACCCTTGAAGATTCGCACAGCGGAACGTTCGTCGGAACGTGGGTGATGTAGTCGTACTCGCTTCTCCTCTTCGCGATCCGATCCGATCTAGCACCACAAGTGGCGGTGCCTCCGTGAGATGCACACGTGCGGCACCTCGACGTCTCCTCCTTCCTCGGACCAGCAAGTATGGTGGAGATATAGATTGGATCTACAACGCGACGGCGTGGTGTATATGGTGGAGAATTTCTGCAGCAGGGCTTCGCCTACAAACAGTCGGGAGGGAGAGAGGAAGGCAGCAGGGAAACTATGGTTTGGAGGAAGGTGTGTTGGTGTGTGAGGGGTGGCGCACCAGCCCTCTATATATAGAGGGGGGTGCGGCCAGCCCTAGCCTCTCCTCCAAGCCTATCTCTAGTTTAAACAATTTAAACTCTCCCTTATCTAGAAATCCTATCTTATCTTATCTCTAGTTTAAACGATTTAAACTCTCTAGGATCGGCTGGGCCCTATGGGGCCTTGTGCCCCTGGCCATATGCGGCCAGGACACCCCCTCATAGGCCCATGCCCCCTCCCGGAAGGTGGGACCACGTTGGCCCCCTTCCGGAAGGTTCTAGAAGCTTCCGGTACAATACCGATTAACCCGGAACAATTCCGAACTCCAAAAACTGCACTGCCTTATATGAATCTTATTCTCTGGACCATTCCGGAACCTCTCAAGATATCCCGGATCCCATCCGAGACTCCGAACAAAAATTCATAAACCAATTATCCAATCTATCCTAGCGTCGAGACACGTTAAGTGTGTGACCCTGCGGGTTCGAGAATATGCAGACATGATCTTCTATCAATAATCAATAGCGGGGTCTGGGCACCCATATTGACTCCCACACATTCATCGATGATCATATCGGATGAACCACGATGCCAGGATTCAATCAATCCCATATATATATTCCCTTCGTCTCGCGATATTTTACTTGCCCGAGATTCGATCGTCGGTATCGTCATACCTAGTTCAATCTCGTTCACAGCAAGTACTTTACTCGTTCCGTAATCCGATATCACTTTGTGATTAACTCCTTAACCACATGCTTGCAAGCGGTGTTGATATCGATTACCGAGTGGGCCCGAAGTATATCTCTCCGACTTGGGAGGGACAAATCCCATCTCGATACATACAACCCAACAGATACTTTCCGATCACCTGACAGACACCTTTATGATCACCCTCTCATAGGATGACGTTTGATGACCTCAAAGCTTTCTTCCGATACCAGGGAGTTGCATTATCTCATGGTCTAAGGAATACAATATTTGACATAAGAAAAACTTCGCAAAGACGAACACGATGACACGATCTAATTGCTTCGCTTAGTTTGGGTCTATCCACCATATCATTCTCCCAATGATATGATCTCATTATCAATTGACAACTCATGTCTATGGTTAGGAAACCTTAACCATCATTGATCAATGAGCTAGTCCATAGAGGCGTACTAGGGACACGGTGTTGTTCACAAACCACACAAGTATTAATGTTTCCGCTTAATACAATTCTAGCATGGAATATAAACTTTATCATGAACAAGAATTATAATAATAACATCTTTATTATTGCCTCTAGGGCATAATTCCAACAGTCTCCCACTTGCACTAGAGTCAATAATCTAGTTTACATTTGGCAACAATCTCACACCCATGGCACTGAGGTGCTGATCATGTTTTACACGTGGAAGAGGTTTAGTCAATGGATCTGCGACATTCAGATCTGTATGTACTTTGCTAATCTTCAGATCTCCATCTGCTATATAATCTCGGATTATATGAAACTTGCGGTTGATATGCTTGGTCTTTGGATGATATCTTGGTTCCTTAGCAAGTGCTATGGCGCCAGTGTTGTCACACAATATCTCCAGTGGGTCCAATGCACTTGGAACCACGCCAAGCTCAGTGATGAAGTTTCTGATCCAAACTCCTTCACTTGACGCTTCTTCAGCAGCCATGTATTCCGCTTCTACTGTACATCCCGCGATCACGCTTTGCTTGCAGCTTCTCCAGCTCACAGCTCCTCCATTCAAAATATACACGTATCCTGTCTGAGATTTAGAATCATCCTTGTCGGTGTCGAAACTAGCATCGACGTAACCTTTTACGACGAGCTGTTCATCACCCCCATAGACTAAGAACATTTCTTTAGTCCTATTTAGATACCTTAGGATGTTCTTCACGGCTGTCCAGTGTTCCACTCCTGGATCACTTTGATATCTGCTCGTCAAACTAAGAGCGTTGGACACATCCGGTCTAGTACACAGCATGGCATACATGATGGAATCTATGGCCGAGGCATAAGGCACTTTGCTCATAGCTTCCCTATCATTTACCGTAGCTGGACACTGAGCCTTGCTCAATATCTTACCTGACAACATAGGCACTGAACCTTTCAATGCCTTATCCATTCTGAACCTTTTCAGAACTTTGTCTAGGTATGTACTCTGGCTTAAAGCTATCAGGCGTCTTTGTCTATCTCTATAGATTTTGATGCCCAATATATAAGCAGCTTCACCTAGGTCTTTCATTGAAAAACACTTATTCAAATAACTCTTCACATCGTTAAGCATGTCGATGTCATTTCCAATAATCAATATGTCATCCACATATAGTACAAGAAACGTCACCGAGCTCCCACTCACTTTCTTGTAGATGCAAGCTTCGTAGCAATTTGGAACAAATCCAAAACTCTTGATCACTTGATCAAAACGAAGGTTCCAACTCCGAGACGCTTGCTTCAGTCCATAAATGGAACGCTGAAGTTTGCATACTTTATCAGCATCCTTAGGATCGACAAAACCTTCGGGTTGCATCATATACAACTCTTCATCAATGTTGCCATTGAGGAAAGCAGTCTTGACATCCATTTGCCATATTTCATAATCATGAAACGCAGCAATTGCTAATAAAATCCGAATGGACTTAAACATCGCTACGGGAGAGAAAGTCTCATCGTAGTCAACACCTTGAACTTGTCGAAAACCTTTCGCAACAAGCCGTGCTTTATAGACGGTAACATTACCATCCGCGTCCGCTTTCTTCTTGAAGATCCATTTGAACTCAACGGCCTTTCGGTCGCTAGGAGGGTCCACCAAAGTCCATACTTGGTTTTCGCTCATGGATCCCAATTCGGATTTCATGGCTTCTAGCCATTTCTCAGAGTCTGGGCTCATCATCGCTTCCTCATAGTTCGTAGGTTCGCTGTCTTCTACTAACAAGACAGTCAAGACAGGGTTGCCGTACCACTCAGGAGGGGCACGCGACCTTGTCGACCTGCGACGTTCAGTAGCAGCATCATCCGAAGCTTCATGATCCTTGTCATTAGCTTCCTCTATTGTTGGTGCAGGCGGCACTGGAACAATTTCAGGTGCTGCGCTACTCTCCAATTCAAGAGAAGGTTCAATATCCTCGTCTAGCTCTACTTTCCTCCCACTCACTTCTTTCGAGAGAAACTCCTTCTCAAGAAAGGAACCGTTCTTTGCGACAAACACTTTGCCTTCGGTTCTGTGATAGAAGGTATACCCAATAGTTTCCTTAGGGTATCCTATGAAGACGCATTTCTCCGCTTTGGGTTCGAGCTTGTCCGGCATCAACTTCTTGACGTAAGCTTCACATCCCCAAACTTTAAGAAACGACAACTTAGGTTTAGCACCAAACCACAGTTCATACGGTGTCGTCTCAACGGATTTAGATGGTGCCCTATTTAAAGTGAATGCAGTGGTTTCTAATGCATAACCCCAAAATGATAACGGCAAATCAGTAAGAGACATCATCGATCGGACCATATCTAATAGGGTTCGATTCCGGCGTTCAGACACACCATTGCACTGTGGTGTTCCGGGTGGCGTGAGTTGTGAAACGATTCCACTTGCTTTGAGATGCGTGAGAAAATCATAACTCAAATATTCGCCCCCACGATCGGATCGTAGAAACTTAATCTTTCTGTTATGATGGTTCTCCACTTCATTCTGAAATTCTTTGAACTTATCAAACGTTTCAGATTTATGTTTCATCAAATAGATATACCCATATCTACTTAAGTCATCGGTAAAAGTGAGAAAATAGCGATATCCACCGCGCGTCGAAACACTCATCGGTCCGCATACATCGGTATGTATGATTTCCATCAAGTCCGTTGCTCGCTCCATCATACCGGAGAACGGGGTTTTGATCATCTTGCCCATGAGGCATGGTTCGCATGTGTCAAATGATTCAAAATCAAGAGACTCCAAAAGTCCATCAGAATGGAGTTTCTTCATGCGCTTTACACCAATATGACCTAGACGACAGTGCCACAAATAAGTAGTATTATCACTATCTACTTTGCATCTCTTAGCCTCAATGTTATGGATGTGTGTTTCATCCCTTTCGAGATTTAGAAGAAATAAACCACTCACAAGAGGTGCATGACCATAAAAGATGTTACTCATATAAATAGAACAACCATTATTCTCCGATTTAAATGAATAACCGTCTTGCAATAAACACGATCCAGAAATAATGTTCATGCTCAACGCAGGCACATAATAACATTTATTAAGGTTTAAAACTAATCCCGAAGGTAAAACTAAGGAGAGCGTGCCGACGACCATCACATCAACTCTTGATCCGTTGCCAACGCGCATCGTCACCTCATCCCTCGCAAGCCACCGTCTATTCCGCAACTCCTGTTTCGAGTTACAAATATTAGCAACTGAACCGGTATCAAATACCCAGGCACTACAACGAGGGCTAGTAAGGAAAACATCAATAACATGTATATCAAATATACCTTTGATGGTGCCAGCCTTCTTGTCCGCTAAGTACTTCGGACAGTTGCGCTTCCAGTGACCCTTGTCCTTGCAATAGAAGCACTCAGTTTCCGGCTTGGGACCAGACCTGAGCTTCTTCTCAGCAGGGGCATTGCGCTTGCCGCCACCCTTCTTGAAGGGCTTCTTTGCACCTTTACCTTTCTTAAAGGAGGGCTTGTTGACCATCAACACATGATTATCCTTCTTGATGTCCACCTCCGCGGCCTTCAGCTTTGCGAAGAGCTCGGTGATCGTATCAGTGGAACCAATCTGATTATGAGTCACTACAAAACTTTTGTAGCTGGGAGGAAGTGATTGCAGAACCCTGTCAATCTTGAGCTCCTCTGGAATCTTGCAGTCCAGTTGCTCAAGGCGTTGAGTGTAGCCCGACATCTTAATGGCGTGCTCACTAACGGAACTCCCTTCCTCCATCTTGCAGTTAAAGAACTTCTCGGAGATCTCATATCTCTCAGAACGGGCCTGAGTCTGAAACATGGTTTTCAGCTCCTCGAGAATCTCAAAGGGCCCGGGATAGTTTTCAAAACGATTTTGAAGTTCCGGTTCCATAGCAAACAACATGGTGCTCTTAATCACACTATAATCATCTTTGCGTGACTGATAGACAGCTTTCTCATCAGCCGGCGTAGTTGCAGCAGGGGGGTCACCTAACGCTTTCCCAAGGACATAGTCCTTTTGTCCGCCAGATAGAATGATTCTTAGATTGCGGAACCAGTTGGTGAAGTTAGACCCATTGTTTCTAAGCTTTTCTTTCTCAGCAAAAACGTTGAAGTTGAAGTTGGACTTGGCCATGTGATCTACAGTATTTGCAAGTACAATTTAGACTATGTTCATGATAAATAGTTCAACTTAATCAAATTACTAGATGAACTCCCACTAAATTCAACATCCCTCAAGTTGTTTAGTGAACACGATCCAAATTCACCACACCTAATCCGATCATCACGAGAAGAGATGTGGTTTCAATGGTGGACAACGAAGTGTCGATCATATCATTCATATGACTCATGCTTAACCTTTCGGTTCTTGTGTTCCGAGGCCATGTCTGTACATGCTAGGCTCGTCAAGCTAGACCCAAGTATTTCCGCGTGTGCAAAACTGGCTTGCACCCGTTGTATGTGAGCGTAGAGTCTATAGCACCCGATCATCACGTGATGCTTGGACACGACGAACTTTCGCAACGGTGCATACTTGGGGAGAACACAGTTTTTATCTTGATCTTTAAGTGAGGAATCATCTTATAATGCTACCGTCGCGATCTAAGCATAATAAGATACATAAAAGGATAAACATCGCATGCATATAACTTTATGTGACATGGTATAGCCAATCTTCGCGCAATGATCTCCATCTTGTGCGTTCCGGCATGATCTCCATCACTCCACCATGATTGCCTCCACCACGAATAGCAACTACAACTATTGCTAACTACTTAGCGATAAAGTAAAGCTATTACATGGCGTATAAGAAGTTGACTCGCAGGTCATACACAATTATAAAGACAACCATATGGCTCCTGCCGGTTGTGTACTCATCGACATGCAAGTCGTGAAACATTACAAAACATGATCATCGCATACAATATACACATCACATCTTGGGCCATACCATATCACAGAAAACACTCCCTGTAAAAACAAGTTAGACGCCTCTACTTTGTTGTTGCATGTTTTACGTGGCTTATGGGAGTAGATGCTAAGAACGATTCTTACCTACGGAAAGCCACAACGGTGATATTATGGTTGCCAAACTCCGGTGTTAATCCCATGACAACTATAGTGAGAGAAACTGACATCCACCAGCCGCATGTGTGGTACAAGCCACACGTCAAGTGCGGAGCCGGTCTCGCGAACGACGTCGCGTAAGGTTGGCCTGGACCGCTTCAATCTCACTATCCAGCGTCATAAGAAGAACACAAACAAGAGGCTTGCAACAGAAAACATCAACGCCCGCAACAACCATGTTGCGTTCTACTCGTGAATCACATCTACGCATAGATCTAGCTCTGATACCACTGATGGGTTTCGCGGCATAGTAAATCAAAATTTTCTACGGAAGCGAACAGAGGGAAAGCCAAGATCTAATCTAGGAGATGCAAACAACGAGAGAGATTGGATTAGATCTTCATACCCTTGAAGATTCGCACAGCGGAACGTTCGTCGGAACGTGGGTGATGTAGTCGTACTCGCTTCTCCTCTTCGCGATCCGATCCGATCTAGCACCACAAGTGGCGGTGCCTCCGTGAGATACACACGTGCGGCACCTCGACGTCTCCTCCTTCCTCGGACCAGCAAGTATGGTGGATATATAGATTGGATCTACAACGCGACGGCGCGGTGTATATGGTGGAGAATTTCTGCAGCAGGGCTTCGCCTACAAACAGTCGGGAGGGAGAGAGGAAGGCAGCAGGGCAACTAGGGTTTGGAGGAAGGTGTGTTGGTGTGTGAGGGGGGGTGCACCAGCCCTCTATATATAGAGGGGGGTGCGGCCAGCCCTAGCCTCTCCTCCAAGCCTATCTCTAGTTTAAACAATTTAAACTCTCCCTTATCTAGAAATCCTATCTTATCTTATCTCTAGTTTAAACGATTTAAACTCTCTAGGATCGGCTGGGCCCTATGGGGCCTTGTGCCCCTGGCCCAATGCGGCCAGGACACCCCCTCATAGGCCCATGCCCCCTCCCGGAAGGTGGGACCACGTTGGCCCCCTTCCGGAAGGTTCTAGAAGCTTCCGGTACAATACCGATTAACCCGGAACAATTCCGAACTCCAAAAACTGCACTGCCTTATATGAATCTTATTCTCCGGACCATTTCGGAACCTCTCGTGATATCCCGGATCCCATCCGAGACTCTGAACAAAAATTCATAAGCCAATTATCCAATCTATCCTAGCGTCGAGACACGTTAAGTGTGTGACCCTGCGGGTTCGAGAATATGCAGACATGATCTTCTATCAATAATCAACAGCGGGGTCTGGGCACCCATATTGACTCCCACACATTCATCGATGATCATATCGGATGAACCACGATGCCAGGATTCAATCAATCCCATATATATATTCCCTTCGTCTCGCGATATTTTACTTGCCCGAGATTCGATCGTCGGTATCGTCATACCTAGTTCAATCTCGTTCACAGCAAGTACTTTACTCGTTCCGTAATCCGATATCACTTTGTGATTAACTCCTTAACCACATGCTTGCAAGCGGTGTTGATATCGATTACCGAGTGGGCCCGAAGTATATCTCTCCGACTTGGGAGGGACAAATCCCATCTCGATACATACAACCCAACAGATACTTCCGATCACCTGAGAGACACCTTTATGATCACCCTCTCATAGGATGACGTTTGATGACCTCAAAGCTTTCTTCCGATACCAGGGAGTTGCCTTATCTCATGGTCTAAAGAATACAATATTTGACATAAGAAAAACTTCGCAAAGACGAACACGATGACACGATCTAATTGCTTCGCTTAGTTTGGGTCTATCCACCATATCATTCTCCCAATGATATGATCTCATTATCAATTGACAACTCATGTCTATGGTTAGGAAACCTTAACCATCATTGATCAATGAGCTAGTCCATAGAGGCGTACTAGGGACACGGTGTTGTTCACAAACCACACAAGTATTAATGTTTCCGCTTAATACAATTCTAGCATGGAATATAAACTTTATCATGAACAAGAATTATAATAATAACATCTTTATTATTGCCTCTAGGGCATAATTCCAACAGTTAGACCCAAGTATTTCCGCGTGTGCAAAACTGGCTTGCACCCGTTGTATGTGAACGTAGAGTCTATAGCACCCGATCATCACGTGATGCTTGGACACGACGAACTTTCGCAACGGTGCATACTTGGAGAGAACACAGGTTTTATCTTGATCTTTAAGTGAGGAATCATCTTATAATGCTACCGTCGCGATCTAAGCATAATAAGATACACAAAAGGATAAACATCACATGCATATAACTTTATGTGACATGGTATAGCCAATCTTCGCGCAATGATCTCCATCTTGTGCGTTCCGGCATGATCTCCATCACTCCACCATGATTGCCTCCACCACGAATAGCAACTACAACTATTGCTAACTACTTAGCGCTAAAGTAAAGCTATTACATGGCGTATAAGAAGTTGACTCGCAGGTCATACACAATTATAAAGACAACCATATGGCTCCTGCTGGTTGTGTACTCATCGACATGCAAGTCGTGAAACATTACAAAACATGATCATCGCATACAATATACACATCACATCTTGGGCCATACCATATCACAGAAAACACTCCCTGCAAAAACAAGTTAGACGTCTCTACTTTGTTGTTGCATGTTTTACGTGGCTTATGGGAGTAGATGCTAAGAACGATTCTTACCTACGAAAAGCCACAACGGTGATATTATGGTTGCCAAACTCCGGTGTTAATACCATGACAACTATAGTGAGAGAAACTGACATCCACTAGCCGCATGTGTGGTACAAGCCACACGTCAAGTGCGGAGCCGGTCTCGCGAACGACGTCGCGTAAGGTTGGCCTGGACCGCTTCAATCTCACTATCCCGCGCCATAAGAAGAACACAAACAAGAGGCTTGCAACAGAAAACATCAACGCCCGCAACAACCATGTTGCGTTCTACTCGTGAAACACATCTACGCATAGATCTAGCTCTGATACCACTGAAGGGTTTCGCAGCATAGTAAATCAAAATTTTCTACGGAAGCGAACAGAGGGAAAGCCAAGATCTAATCTAGGAGATGCAAACAACGAGAGAGATTGGATTAGATCTTCATACCCTTGAAGATTCGCACAGCGGAACGTTCGTCGGAACGTGGGTGATGTAGTCGTACTCGCTTCTCCTCCTCGCGATCCGATCCGATCTAGCACCACAAGTGGCGGTGCCTCCGTGAGATGCACACGTGCAGCACCTCGACGTCTCCTCCTTCCTCGGACCAGCAAGTAGGGTGGAGAGATAGATTGGATCTACAACACGACGGCGTGGTGTATATGGTGGAGAATTTCTGCAGCAGGGCTTCGCCTACAAACAGTCGGGAGGGAGAGAGGAGGGCAGCAGGGCAACTAGGGTTTGGAGGAAGGTGTGTGTTTGTGGGGAGGGGGCGCACCAGCCCTCTATATATAGAGGGGGGTGCGGCCAGCCCTTGCCCATCCTCCAAGCCTATCTCTAGTTTAAACGATTTAAACTCTCCCTTCTAGAAACCCTATCTTATCTCTAGTTTAAACGATTTAAACTTATCTAGGATCGGCTGGGCCCTATGGGGCCTTGTGCCCCTGGCCCAATGCGGCCAGGACACTCCCTCATAGGCCCATGCCCCCTCCCGGAAGGTGGGACCATGTTGGCCCCCTTCCGGAAGGTTCTAGAAGCTTCCGGTACAATACCGATTAACCCGGAACAATTCCGAACTCCAAAAACTGCACTGCCTTATATGAATCTTATTCTCCGGACCACTCCGGAACCTCTCGTGATGTCCCGGATCCCATCCGAGACTCCGAACAAAAATTCATAAACCAAGTATCCAATCTATCCTAGCGTCGAGACACGTTAAGTGTGTGACCCTGCGGGTTCGAGAATATGCAGACATGATCTTCTATCAATAATCAACAACGGGGTCTGGGCACCCATATTGACTCCCACACATTCATCGATGATCATATCAGATGAACCACGATGCCAGGATTCAATCAATCCCATATATATATTCCCTTCGTCTCGCGATATTTTACTTGCCCGAGATTCGATCGTCGGTACCGTCATACCTAGTTCAATCTCGTTCACAGCAAGTACTTTACTCGTTCCGTAATCCGATATCACTTTGTGATTAACTCCTTAACCACATGCTTGCAAGCGGTGTTGATATCGATTACCGAGTGGGCCCGAAGTATATCTCTTCGACTTGGGAGGGACAAATCCCATCTCGATACATACAACCCAACAGATACTTTCCGATCACCTGAGAGACACCTTTATGATCACCCTCTCATAGGATGACGTTTGATGACCTCAAAGCTTTCTTCCGATACCAGGGAGTTGCATTATCTCATGGTCTAAGGAATACAATATTTGACATAGGAAAAGCTTCGCAAAGATGAACACAATGACACGATCTAATTGCTTCGCTTAGTTTGGGTCTGTCCACCATATCATTCTCCCAATGATATGATCTCATTATCAATTGACAACTCATGTCTATGGTTAGGAAACCTTAACCATCATTGATCAATGAGCTAGTCCATAGAGGCGTACCAGGGACACGGGGTTGTTCACAAACCACACAAGTATTAATGTTTCCGCTTAATACAATTCTAGCATGGAATATAAACTTTATCATGAACAAGAATTATAATAATAAAATCTTTATTATTGCCTCTAGGGCATAATTCCAACATCTCATGCACCAACGATGGTGCAACGGAGCATGCCCGGGAATATGTTGGTCCACCGCTTTAAGAATTCCTTGATGACGGTCCAAGATGACACATATTTCCCTATGAGGGGTTAATATCTTGGTTCTTAAAAGATGGAAGAACCACTCCCAATTATCATTGTTTTCCACCTCTACCAAAGCAAAGGCCAAAGGAATCAACCGGTTGTTAGCATCATTGGCTATTGCAATCAAGATAGTGCCCTTGAATTGACCGGTCAAAAAGGTGCCATCAACGGAGATGACCGGCCTACAATGTTCAAATGCCTGAACACATTGCTCGAAAGCCCAAAATGCACGGCCAAAAACTCGAACGGTTCTTCCGTTTACAATCCTTGTCTTGTTCCCCAAAGGTTCAACCACATGAACCATGCCCGGGTTAGCATCGGCCATCGCTCCCAACAACCTTGGGATTTGGTTATAAGATTCCTCCCAATCACCGTACAACATCTTGAATGCGGCTTGCTTAGCCTTCCATGCCTTCCCGTACTTCACCTCATAGTTAAAGAGGGCTTTCACAAACTCCATGACCTGCTTGATGCTCATTATTGGAAACGACACGATGTCATTGGAAAGCCTATAAGCGAGGAACTCGAAGGTGTGTTGTTGGTGCTCATGCTTTGCATCCTTGCCATCCACCATCGGGCCTCGGCACATGTGAGTTGATACGCAACTAGATATGTACCAATCGGGACCTCCCTTGAATGGTCTAGCACGCACAATCCAAGGACATCCTTCCGCCTCGCACTTCACCGTATAACGCTTCTTGATATCCGAGTGCACGACCGTGTAAGGACGATGATGCTTCACCGAGAAGTCCTTTATCCATTGCTTAAATTCCAACAAGGTCGTAAACCTTGATCCTTTGCAAAAGCCATTATTCACTTCATTGCCATCCCGGTAAGAACTTGTCCTTGGTCCAAGCACTATGCCTTTGCCACCATCAACGTGGCTTCATCCGTGAGACTAAGATCACGAAACAAAGGCACCCGATGGTCCCGCCCCAATACGGTATGGTGGATTTCGGCCTCTCTAGCCGTGAACCCCTCCTCGTCAACTTCTTCTTCGGGACCATCATCATCCGAGTCTGAAGCATAGCCTCGAGAATACGGGAGTTCACGGTCCATGTCATGTTGAGTGATATATTTCTCCAAATCACCAACATTGTTGTCATGGAGTTCAACATCATCATCATCTTCACCCTCACAATCATCATTGTCCTCTTCCAACACTTCGTCTTGGTGTCTTGAAATCGGGCTCAATGTTTGGCTCAAAGGAGGTTCAATCCATAGCTCTTGCTCCACGGGTGGAGGACTCCTACTATCCAATGGGGAAGCACGGCGGTTCAAGTCCAAAGGCAATGAACTATCAACCTTCTTGGTGGCAAATAGCTCAAGAGCCTTGTCTAGTGATTCGGCCACCACCTCCTTGTATGCAAGCCAACGAGCCTCGGAGAAGATACGCATGGTCTTCCAACGGATATGCACTCCAAAACCCACATTATGTCTTCCTTCCAACTCAACAACATCACATGGGTCCATCCATTTCAATTCAATCCTCACTTGCTCCAAGACCTCGGCATAGGTGGGACTACGCTCAAACACAATATCTAGCTCATCCGGGTCCGGTTCTATGTTGCCTTTCAAAAAGGCATCCTTGTCCACATGATGAACATGAACAATTCTTGCCATCCCTAACACATAGGAGAATATGTTCATTAACTAACCCTGACAAGATAAACAAAACTATACTAGACACATTACCAAACCATAAAGCTAACAAGAACACCCTCTCTTACATAAGCAAACCTTAACCCTAACCCTAATCCTAGCCATAACATTCCAATATACCAAACAATGTCATTTCAACAACCCTAAACCTAACTAAATGCTTCATACACATCTTTATAACCAACATTGGCCAATGAATCTAACAAATTTCCAAACATTTCTCTCCAAATCAAATTTCTAGGGTTTCAAACCAAGTCCAACCAAAATGAAAGATTTCAAGAGGTCAAAACAGAGGGGAATGAGGGAGGGTACCTCTAGCAGCTGGGGAGAGGCACAAATCCACCAAATAAAGCTTCCAATGTGAGAGATTTGAGGGGGGGAGAGAAGGGGGCGCCTCCTTGCTGTTCTTCTTGCTTGGGTCGAGCTGGGACTGAATGGGGAGGGGTGGGGAGGGGGCTGCGCCCGACAGGTTAAGTCTCAAAGTGTAGCGCCTGTCTGATAGGCGTTACACTTTAAAGCATAGCGTCTATCAGACAGGCGCTACACCTGAGGCATAGTGCCTGGGCGTTACTCTCCCTAGGCATAGAGCCTGGGCGTCACACGGCGGGGTGGGGCCAGAGAGGGGCCAGGCGGTGCCACGCTGGCAGGGGGCATAGCGCCTAGCTGTTAGACGCTACAAAAAGGGTTAGTGCCAGTGAAATAGTTTTCCAGATGGGTCATTTTATGAAATCCTTTCGAAATTGGGTTATTTTTGTCCATTTTGCCGCCAGGCATATGCGGCAGGCAGGCTCGCTTTAAGGGTCCGTTCGGAACAAAGAAAAAAGTGGAGGAACCAGAAACCACGGAAAATATTTCTAACGTGCCCGTTCGGTAATACTCTCTCTGTTTGGAAATATAAGATGTTTTAGGTTTGTAAATGAGATATATCTAGACACCTTTTAGTGTCTGGATTCATTTGAACCTATACACTAAAACATGTCTAGATACGTATCCTTCACAAACCTAAAACATCTTATATTTCTAAACAGACGGAGTAGAGGATTCGTCAGCTCAAATTCCAAAGGAAAGGTTTGGCTTCCTTCATTTTCACAGAAAGCAAAACATCTACTAGTGAAAACTCATGTTTGGCGGGAGGCACGAGGTGAACCGAAAGAGGAAACGTGAGCTAGGCGTGTTGATCTGCTATATAGGACCCCACTTCCTGTGAATGACGACAAAATCTTAACAGGATTTGTACTAGTGGTTATTAATTTTAGTGTACCTTTTTCTTTGGCTTTGATGTGCTCTACCGAACGCTCCTCGTCTGAATTTCCTATGGTTTTTCGATCCTAAAGTTTAATATATTTTGAAACTAATTTGAAAACATTTCTATTGGTACCAATTTAGTGTCATAAATGTTGTTACATTTTGGTATAAAGTTGGTCAAACTTTACTAATTTTGACTTAGGACAAAACTAGAAGTACACTTATTTGCAAACCCAGGGGGTATGCCGATACCTTTTTAAGTGGATGCGGGAATCGATAGTCTGACAACACCCGAAGCTACATGCTCTAAACAGGTCCAACCCACTACTGATTTTCTTTAGCGAAATTGTACTACAAAATGCTCGCGCGTGACTCGAGAAGCGAACGGGAGATGGATGAATCAATCAATGTCTAGGACTGTTCACTGGCAGTCGAGCGTTGCCCACAAATCCAATAAAAAATCTTTTTATATATATACTAGGCTTATAATTTTTTGGGCCCGACGCGACCGGGATGAAAGGCACACTCGCTAAGTTAAGAGCAAAATAGTTTTGACATGGAAGCGAGGGAGCGGCGCAATGCTGGCGGAGGCGGACGCACGTGAAGAGGAGGACGAGGTGGCATAGTCGCGCGCGCAAGGGATAGAGAGTAGAGGGGTCGGGTGTGGGCTTTGAGCGTGGGTTGGGTCGGGTGTGGGCTGCCATGTGTTGGATCCTAAGGTTAGGTTAGGTGGTCACGGGTCGGGCCAAAAGGGCATGGTCGCTTTAGCTATAGGGTTTTCTCTCTTTTTTTAGAAAAGCTTTTTCTTATTTCAATTTTACAAACAATTTTGTAAAGTGATTTTTTATGGAAGTAATTGCTGTGTGTCTTACTAGCCTACTCAAAACTGCTGAATGGTTTGAACTTTTTTTTAGCTTCATCTGCTAGAATTTACATGTCTATTGCTCTCCTAAATTTGGACAATGTGTCCCGTTTTAGATGGTTAGCGGCTTTTGAACAAAGGGGTTCTCCTGGTTAAGAACAAACAATATTTTCTCTATTCTTTTATATAGATGGGAATTTGAACTTACATTACTATCACAAGTTCATGTTGAGAAATAAACAAGATTGATGTCATTCCGTGTGGAAGCCAATATTTGTTAAAACAAAGTCATAAGCCGTAGGATACGCGTATGTGAACTACGATCATGTTTCGAGTATATATGAACGCACGGGCATTCAGCTAGTATACCTAATAATAATTTTAAAAAAATCTTGTCGTTCCGACACGTGCAAGGCTGTCCTCAATATCCTTATCCATCGCTGCATACACGTACGATTCAAATCTGCTTGGCCACGAGGCCACGAGTCCACGAGACAAAAGATGCTCGATCTGTTCCAAGCAGCCGCGATCGCCATGTTGTCTCGTTGGGTCGCCATGTTGTCTCGATGGATCTAAAAAAAATGATTCAAGCGTAATTACATAATTCGAATTAAGTTTTATTTTTCATCATGGTCACTCTGTCGTCACTTAAAGACCACGAGGTCACAACCATGGCGATCTAAAGGTCATCGCAGAGGTGGCCGCCGATGGCGCAAAGAGTAGCAAATGAAGTATGACCTGGCTATCATGGTGGCAATCCAAATGTCATCTCGAAGGTGGCCGCTGACTGCACACTTATCAACTTCTTGTGTCCGGCGAACTATGCTAGGGGAAGAAGGTATGTAGGCAATTTTTCTTTCTCTCCCGTTGCAACCGCACGGGTCTGTTTCCTAGTAAAAAGGATTATATATATTGTGGAATAGAGGGAGTAAAAAGGAGCTTGGCCACTTTTTTCTTTTAATAATGGGTGTTTTATTACTTAAAATATTTAAGTGTTATAACCGACTTCTACATAAATAGGACGCACGCAGACGCAACAAGTCCAAGTAGAAAGAAAAGAAAAAAAATGACAAAATACAAGTAACCTTGGAAAAACTACATGACACCTATGGAGATGGTGGTTGAATACATTCAAAATGTATCCACTTCTCCAAATACTTTGCTCATTGTTTTACTCCGATATCTAACCAATGTTCAAATAGAACCGATGATGTTTTTAACACAAATAATTCTTTTTTTCTTCTAATGACAGAAACGATGTAAATAAATTTTGGCAAATTCCAAGACATGTTTTTATGGAAAAGAAGTCACATGACCCGAAGAAATGCATTGGGGGGCACCTGGCCCCCAGATAGTATAGGTGGCGCGCCTGGGGGGATGGTGCCACCCATGGGCTTTTTGCCTTCATCTGCCGCCCCGTGTCCTTTTTTACCGTACCTCCTTATATACCCCCCCCCAAACCAACCGGCTAGCAAGACAGGGCTTTTAGCGAAATAGAGCGTCTCCACCACCACAACCTTTGTTTGGTAGATCAGATTGTTCTTTATTTCCATGTCGAACAGGGGGATTTTGCCACCTTATTAACCATCATCGCCAAGATCATCCCCATCAATCATGTGCTTGCTCTCCATCACCATGAGTAAGTAGTTCCCTGTAAGCATGTGATGTGGATGGGAATTGGATGAGATTGATCATGTAATAATGAATATATGTTGAGATTTGAGATGCTTGTCTTGAAGGTATTCTTGTATGCGTGTTGATGTACTTTTGCTATGTTCAATGCTTGTAACTAGGTCTGAATGATATGCTGTCTGACGAGGGTTCGACTCGTCAATGCCCATTGTTATGGACTTGGGTTTTGGAGAAGGAGGGGAAGCTAGAGATCGCGGAACGGCTAACAGATTTGCAACACGGGGACACGAGGTTTATCCAGTTTCAGGCTCCTGGAGGGAAAACCCTACTCCTGCTTGGACCGCCTCCTTTATTCAGCAGATGAGCAGGCCCCCAAGTCGATCGTCGTCTCCGAGCAACATCAACTGAGGAGGAGAGGGCAACAACCGTAGGAGATCGGCGTGGCTAGGCCATAGCCTCACCCCCGGCGACGGCGGCAAGCCTCCATCCCCTCATCGGCCACCAGAGAACCTCAGGCCCCGGCCAAGACGGTCGCGCCGCACCAAGCCCACAACCAGCGCCACACCTCCCCCATGTGAATGCCACCATAGACCCCTCTCCTGCCCCCCATCTTAGATGGACAGGGTGCTGCCACTGCCGCCGGAAGCCGGCAACAGCGACAACCGATGTGGAGAGGATTGGGGGAGTTCTTAGGGGAGGATGGAGAGGAGGCCCCCTAAGCCGCCGGAGTCACCGGGGGCGGCTCAGAAGGGTTAGATCTCACTTATCTCCGACAAGTGTTATAGCTCTAATGATGATCATCTCGTGAGTTGATTTAATAAACCCTGGAAATTAACTTGTCACATGTATGGTTTTGACTTTTTTTGACTACATCCTTTGGTTTAGCTGATACTCCCTCGGTCCACTTGTAGATTCATATTAAAATGAATAAATCTAAACAAGAAATACGTCTAGATACATGCATTTTTAAGAAATGTCTTACATTAGCGGACGGAGGAATATTTTTGATAAAATTGGATTATGGAGGCAACAAATTATGACAGGTGTATCAGACAATATTTATTTTTAATTCGGCAACTGAAACCTTTGGTGGAGAGGCGCGGATGATATGTGAGTGGGCCCTAGCCTACCCAGCCAGATTATTTCTCTTCTCCCATCCTTTATCCCGCTGCTGCTGCTGCATGGTCATGGTCGTCTCCTCCCTACCGGCCAGGGCGGAGCCAGGATCCATACAAACCCCGGGTCAATTTTGAATTTAGTGTTCCAATTAGGCTATTTGCTAAGTTAAATCAAAAAAAATCCCTAACATATAGGTAGGAACAAATTTTGCACCTAGGGCTATTGCCCCTGTTGCCAGGGGTGTGGCTCCGCCACTGCTACCGGCTACCACCACCACCACTTCGTGTAACTTATCTACAATTTACTTCCATCGGCCTGCTCATGCTCATTGAGGGCAAAGCCACGGGGAAGATGCCCTCGATCGATCGCCTTGGCGATGATTGTGGCCATCAAACTAATAAGTGCAACCGGCGTGTTCAAGGTCGGTCCCAAAAGGTTGCCGTGATGCATGCGCTGGAGCTCGATCGAGAAGGTGGTCGATCGCCTCCGGTAGAAGGGTGGGGATGAAGTACGACGTACGTGTGTAGCCTCAATCACGACCGGAGGAGCTCAAAAAGGGCTGCTAGCTGCCTCGAACATGGATGGATTGGGTTCTCCGTCCGTGCTGGATTTGTGTGAAGGTCTCTCGATGAGGCGCTAGCTGCGGTGAGTTTGATCGATTATTGAGCCGGCCTGAGCATCAGCACGGCGGAGCTAGCTCCGGGAATAATCCGCTGTGCGTTTTCTCTTTTCCCCCTTCTTCTTCCACATAGGATTTATCTATGTTAGGAATATTGTATTCTTCTGGGGTCAAAACCCACAATATATAGTACAGGTAAAGGTCAAAATATGCAGGAAACCCTAACATATGGGGAAATACAATATATAGATATATACATCTAACACCCCCCCTCTCAAACTCATGGTGGATCCATAACACTGAGTTTGGAGAGTAAGAAATCATGCTGCGCTCTGGTATGTGCCTTCGTAAAAAATCCGCCAACTGTAAATCTGAAGGCACATACTGAAGCGCAATAACCTGAATCTGCACCTAAGCACGTGTATAGAAAGCATCAACACCAATATGTTTGGTAAGCTCATGGTTGACTGGATCACGTGCAACACTAATAGCACATGTACTGTCAGACAAAACCAGAGTGGGTGTGGTAATAGAGACCCCAAAATCCGCAAGTAACCACCATAACCAGATCACCTCAGCAATCAACAAGGCCATAGCACGCAGCTCAGCCTCAACACTCGAACGGAAAACCGCTGTCTGTTTCTTCGTCTTCCAAACAATGAACGAACCACCAAGAAACACACAGTAAGCAGAAAGGGAACAACGATCCGAATGATCACTCGCCCACGTAGCGTCCGAATAGCACTGGAGCTGGAGGGAGCTGGAACGAGGAAAGAAAAGGTGACGAGTGATCGTACCACGAAGATAACAAAGAACACGAAGAAGATGACTATAGTGAACAGTAGTAGGAGCAGAAATGAACTGACTCAGAATATGAACAGGATAAGAGATGTCAGGACGAGTGACAGCAAGATAAACAAGGCTCCCAACAAGATGACGATAACGCGTCGGATCAGGAAGAGGATCACCATCAGTAGGTTGAAGCTTAACATTAAGCTCCATAGGGGTCTCAATAGTGCGCTCATCCCCAAGAGCAGCACGAGCAAGAAGATCCTGAATATACTTTTCCTGGGAGATGTAAAATCCATCAGAAGTGGAGGAAACCTCAATCCCAAGAAAGTATCGAAGAGGACCAAGATCAGTCATAAGAAACTAATCACGAAGACGAGCCTTAACAAAGGCGATATACTCAGAATCGTCACCAGTAATGATCATATCATCAACATAGAGAAGAAGAAGAGTGCGACCACGAGGAGAAATGTGAACAAACAACACTGGATCATGAGGACTAGGGGAGAAACCAGCAGCAGTCACTACAGAAGCAAAGCGCTCAAACCAGGCACGAGGGGCCTGTTTGAGGCCATAAAGAGAACGTCTAAGACGACAAACCATCCCCTCGGGAACAGAATACCTAGGAGGAGACTGCATATAAACCTCCTCACGCAACTCACCATTGAGAAAGGCGTTCTGAACATCAAGCTGGGACACAGACCAGTGACGAACAGAAGCAACAGTAAGAAGAGTACGCACGGTGGTCATATGAGCCACATGAGCAAAGGTCTCATCATAGTCACGACCTTGCTCCTGCTGAAAACCACGATCCACAAGACGCGCTTTATAGCACTCAAGAGATCCATCAGAGCGAGCCTTAATCTTATAGACCCACTTACACGTGATAGGACGAACACCGGGAGGGGGAGAGACAAGATCCCATGTGCCAGTGCGCTCAAGCGCAGCAATCTCCTTAGCCATGGCCAGCTGCCATTCAGGATGATGATCAACATACCGATAAGAAGACGGCTCGGAGGCAACAAAAAGACCATACTGACTAGGAGAGTAACGGTTGGGGGCACGGCGCTGACGAACAGGACGAGTAGAGGGAAGCTCATCAGAAGAAGACGACTCAGGAGACGACAAGGAAGAAGAAGGAATAACAGAGGAAGACTCTGGAGAACTAGGAGAACTAGACGGAGCAGAGGAGGACGGTGTAGAAGAAGAGACATCAGGGGTAGGAGATCCTGAAGAAGGCACAACGGGAGTAGAAGGAGGTGTGTCAGGAAAGAGAAGAAAAGAGATATCTTCCACCGAGTAGGTACCAGCGGTGGGACGAGGATAGAAAGGGCGCGTCTTATCAAAAGTAACATCACGAGAGATACACATCCGACGACCAACGGGGTCCCAACAGCGATAGCCCTTATGCTCATTACTGTATCCAAGAAATACACACTCAACAGACTGAGCGGTTAGTTTGGTGCGTTCGCGAGGAGCAAGAAGAACATAGCAAACACAACCAAACAAGCGAAGCATGGAGTAGTCTGGAGACTGTCTAGATAGGTGCTCAAGAGGGATACCACCCTGCAGAGCAGCAGAAGGCTGAATGTTGATAAGGTAAGCGGACGTAGCAACAACCTCAGCCCAGAAATGCGGCGGAAGAGAAGAAGCAATCATCATGGCAAGAGTGGTCTCAAGAAGATGACGATGCTTACACTCAGCATCGCCATTCTAGGCATGGGCGCCAGGACAGGAGAACTGAGCAAGAGTGCCCTGCTCAGCAAGGACACCTCGTAACTGTTGGAGATATGCCCAAGAGGCAATAATAAAGTGGTTATTATCATATCTTCATACTTATGATAAATGTTTACATACCATGCTATAATTGTATTAACAGGAAACTTTAATACTTGTGTGATTTGTAAACATAAAAGAGTCCCTAGTAAAGCCTCTTGTTAAACTAGCTTGTTGGTTAATATATGATCATGGTTTCCTGATCATGAACATAGAGATGTTATTAACAACAGGATCATATCATTAGGAGAATGATGTGATGGACATACTCCTATAGTTAAGCGTAGCATAAAGATCAAGTCATTTAATATAGTTCATTTTCTATAAGCTTTCTGATACATAGTAACCTAATTCCTTCGACCATGAGATCATGTTAATCACCATTACCAGAAGGATGCTTTGATGACATCAAACACCACACCGTAACTGGATGGCTATAAAGGTGGCATTGAGTGTTCGGAAAGTATGGGTTGAGGCACATGGATCAAGAGTGGGATTTGTCCATCCATATGACGGATAGATATACTCTGGGCCCTCTCGGTGGAATGTCATCCAATTAGCTTGCAAGCATGTGACTGGATCACAAGGGATCACATATCACGGGAACGAGAAAAGAGTACTTGTCGGTAACGAGGTTGAACTAGGTATGCAGAGATACCGACGATCAAAACCTCGGATAAGTAAACTATCGTGAGACAAAGGGAAATTGGTATCGTATGTAGGTGGTTCATTCGATCGCAAAGTAATCGTAGAAATATGTGGGAGCCATATGAATTTCCAGATTCCTCTATTGGTTATTGTTCGGAGAAGTGTCTCGATCATGTCCGCATAATTCACGAACCGTAGGGAGACACACTTAAGGATTCAATGTTGTTGAGTAGTTATGGAATGATGAGTAAGAGACCGAATGTTGTTCAGAGTCTCGGATGGGATCCGGGATATCACGAGGAGATCCGGGATGGTCCGGAGAATAAGATTCATATAAGGAAAGTCCTGTTTCGGGGTTGGAGAATGGTTTCGGTGTTTTCATCGGGAATGTTCTAGAAGGTTCCGGAATGTCCGGCACTCCGGAGGGGAAGGGTACATGAATGTGTCATTACAAGTTGGAATGGTTGCATCATGTACTAGGTGTCATCGCTGAACAAAATAAAGGGATAAATCAAATCCTAGTTTGAAAAGTCAAACGCCAATTTGAAAAAGTCAAACGGCTATTTTGTTTGGTGGAGGGAGAGTAGGAAACCTACTTGGGGAGGAAGTCCCTCTCCCTCCACCGCCGGCCCTTGGAGACCGAGTTGGGGAGGGACTCCCCTCCCCTTGATGCGCCCCCTCCACCTATATAAGGAGGGGCAGGGCTGCCCCTCCAAGCACACAACTTGCACCCCGCAAACCCTAGCTCCAAGCCACCAGCGCCGCCACCTCCTGTTGCCGCCGCCTAGGACTAAACCCTAGCCGCCGACTTGGGGCATCCCCTTGACCTAGCCGCCGGCCTAGCTCCCTCTACTTGGTGTGGATAAACCCTAGATCGCCAAGCCTCTCTCATAGTTCACCATACTCGCTCCGGCTTTAGGTGAAGCCCTGTGAGATCTCCCCTCTACTTCCGGTACCACGCCGTCGTGCTGCCGGAATCGCGAGGAGAGTGCTACTACCTCCGCTGCCTGCTGGAACAAGGGAGAGGAAGGTCTTCATCGAGTACCTAACGTGTGACCGACTGCGGGAGCGCTGCCGGAACGCAGCGCCGGAAGGATCGTCTACGCGATCTTGAGATCGACAAGTGTACGACTACATCACCCACGAGAATCTGCTCTCGTTAACCGCTTTGGATCTTCGAGGGTTAGTATTCCATCGACTCATTGCTACAATCTAGTAGATAGATCTTGGCTTGATCATAGATTAGATCTTGATTGTGTGTTCATGCGGTAGAATTTTTTTGTTTTCCATGCTACGAACCCCTACAGTGGTATCAGAGCCGTGTCTATATGTAGATCTGTTGCAAGAGTAGAACACAATGGTCATTGTGGGCGTTGATGCTTTTGTTGTCGATTTCTTCTTGTGTACTTTGCATCTTGCGGGATGGTGGGATGAAGCGGCCCGGGCTAACCTTACATGACATCGTTCATGAGACTTGCTCCACGCTTGACATGCAACTTGTATTGCATAAGTGGCTTTGCGGGTGCCTGTTTCTCCCAACATAGTTAAGATTCAATTTACAACGGGTGATTGACAATACTAGTATCAATGTTGTGGTTCTTGTTCGTAAGTTAGAACGACACTTATTGAAAGCCCCAAACCATGTAAAACATGCAAAGAAAATTAGAGGCGTCTAACTTTGTTTTGCAGGGGTGTGCTGTGATGTGATATGGCCATGATTGTGATTATATTTTATGTATGCAATGTTCCTTATTGTAAGTTGGCAACCGGCAGGAGCCATATGGTTGTCTTTAAATTCTGTTAAGACCCGCGTGTCTATTCAAAGTAGTTGTAATAGTTGAAGCTGGTGGATGACAACCATGGAGCGGCGTCATTGACCTTGATGCAATGCCGGTGATGATGGAGATCATGTTCGTGCTTGAAGATGGAGATCGGAAGCACAAAGAAGAAAGGCCATATCATATCACATATTATGAATTGCATGTGATGTTAATCCTTTTATGCATCTTGTATTGCTTAGTTCACGACAGTAGCATTATAAGATGATCCCTCAAGCACACAATTTCAAGTTTTAAAGTGTTCATCCTTAGTAAGCACCGTTGCTAAAGCTCGTTGTTTCGAAGCACCACGTGATGATCGGGTGTGTTAGATTCTGCGAGTATATACAACGTGAGCAAGCCAGATTTGCTCATGCGGAAGCTAAGGTTTGATCTTGACGAGCCTAGCATGTACAGACATGGTCTCGGAACACGGATCACCAAAAGGTAAAGCATGAGTCATATAGTAGATATGATGAACATGTTGATTGTTCGCCATTGAAGCTACATCAACTCTCGTGATGATCGGTTTTGATGTGGTGGATTTGGTTCGTGTGATCACTAAAACAATGTGAGGGATATTGTTTTGAGTGGGAGTTCAACGGCAATATGATTAAAAGTTGAACACTATTTATCATAAATTAAATCAAAGTGAATTTGCATAGTTGTTGTAGTCATTGGCATCCGTTTACCACCTTGCGCTTAGTTTTAATTGAGATGATAGAACTATAGAATTCTGGTTAGTTACTTTACGAACTGGTATCGTATTGTTTTTAAGTGTTAATCTAAAGTTTAAAAGTCCCATTTCAAACTTTCAGTAAGTTTCAATTACTCTGTGAAATTTAATAGTTGGTATTAAATCAAGAGTAACAATTCCAGTGTTAGTATATAAGTATCATGTTTATCTTCATGATTCTTGATATTCAAAGGATTGTCTTAATATCAAGGTTATCTAGGATCTGAAAGAGTTGTTTCAGAAACCATGATGTGTGGAAGATATTGTGATATCTGAAACAAAGTTTTGGTTACAACATGATAGAGTATAATATGGCAAAAGTCATGTTCTCATATTTGATGAGAATTTGCAAAAGGTTGGAGACACTAGTTGTCCTAATCCTTCAAAAGGTTTTGGAGAGCAACATTATACTCGCAATTCACCATTATAAGCTAAAATTAGCTTGATCATGGATAATTCCATGATAAGGGTGAATATTTGATGTAGGTAAAATGTTTACTACACCAAGTGATTACTAAAGAAAGGAATTTGAAAGGATACCAAAACATTTGATAATGGTGATCTACTTCAAAGTGCAAGTCCAAAGACATTGGTATTTAACTATACACGCTTTGGACTATGTGTCATGTGTATGGCTCCACTATTGATGTTGATAGATTCTTTCAAACAGAAAAAGAAATACTGAAAGAGAATCTCATAAATATATGGCAGAAAAGAAAAGACTAGAATTGTTCAGTTTAGGTATATAAAGGATATGCGTGTTATGGCTATATTATTTGCTTGTTAAACAATGTGGTTCTTAAGTATTTGATATTGAATTTGTTGGTATGAATCGTCATACGAAACAATAGAATTCATGAACTACAATGGCCTAAGTAACTAGCAAAAGAATATGTGATGATGTTCATCGAGAACAAATAAAGGGTTATTGTGTTGCTCGTTAAACATCAAAGCTTGCCTTCAAAATTTGTTTTATCAGGTATTATGAGAACAAAAGGATTGTTCAAATAATGGCCGTAATCCATAAAAGATGGATGATTCACAAATCTCGTTGGAGAAATCACATCCATAAAACTAGTGCTAAAAATGTCGAAAGACAAATTAAAAGATCACTTAGGAAGTGATATCGCCGTTTAAATTATATTGGAAAGAAGACATGGAGAAACTCCATATGGATGGAATTTTGGAGTCTTTTGAATTTTGATCAAATGACGCTTGTTAAACTTTCCTAGAGATAATTAAAACTTCGTTCATAGGCCAAAAGGGAACGAATGACTAGCTTATTGGAACTTGTACATATTGTTGTATGAATTTCATTATGTGTAGTCAAGAGCGATGGATTTCAACTTCATATGCTTTCTCTAAAAATTTGAGTGAATATATGAATATTTACTTAATAAGGATGAAGTATGAAACATTTGAAAAGTTCAAAGACTTTCAAGATGAAGTACAAAATCATTGTAACAAGAATATAAATAGTTTATGATAAGATCATAAAGGAAGATATTTGAGTTACAAGTTTAGCATAATACCTAAGATTTAAGGAATCTTTCCGTGGATTTGCATTTCCTGAAACACCATAAGAGTATGGAGCGTTCGAGATATGTAATTAAACCTTGTTTGACATGGTAAGATCAAAGGTGTAATTCATAAAACTGTTATTATATTTTAAAGATTAGAAGCTTTAGAGACTACCGTTTTCCACTAAAAAGAGCTCCATCATAATCCGTTGAATTGACACCATATAAAGTTATGGTTTGGGATAAAACCCAAGTTGTCCTTTCTTAAACATTGGTATGCTATGCATAAGAAAGATGTTTGCAACCAAAGTCGGATGAACCTATCTTTGTATGTTATTTCGAATAACTATTCCTCCATAACATCGGAGACAAAAATGTTTGTCGCTTAGAACGTCAAGTTTCTTAGAGAAGGAATTTTTCGTGAAAAGTTAAGTGGGAGGACAATAGAACTTTGATAAGGTTAAAAGAACCTTAGCTATATGTGCAAAGTTGCGCAGCGCCGAAAAGTGTTCCGGAGGTAGCAACAATGCTCATGGCTCACGTGCCTCAAAGGATGCGGTCACAGAGGTCTAAGTTCCTATTGAAACAAGTAGGTCGGGTAAACAATCAAATACCAAGATTTAAGAGTTAAATCATTATTTGACAATAATGATCCGACTACATGCAAAGAAGCAATGATGAGCCCTGACTCTGTCAAATGGCTTGAAGCCATAAAATCCGTGATAGTTCCATACACGAGAAATCAAGTTTTGAACTTGAAGGACCCTCGAGAAAGGTATAAGACCTTACAGTCGTATTTGGATCTATAAACAAATAGACATGGATGTTTCACATCTATGAAATTATCGACATGTCGGGAAAGAGTTCACGACAATGTTCAAAGAGTTGACTATGACAAGATCTGACCTTTCATTAAGCGATATTTAGTCTAGACGGGTTAATGTAGCAACCACGACATATAATTTTGTTATGTGTTGAATAAACAAAACAAGTTCTTCTAATAGAATGGTTACCAAGGACGTGTGCATGACACGGTCCAAAGGGTTTTGTTAATTCAAAGGATGCTAAAAGCATATGCAAACTTCAATAGTTTAAGTAAGCATCGCGGAGTTGGAATCTTCACCATGATGAAACTGTTAAAAGAGTTTAATTTCATCGGAGACGATGAAGATGCTTGCATTTGCAAGAAATTAAGTGGGAGCGCTAAGACATGTTTCTAATACATTATGTGGAAGACATATTGTTGATTGGAAATAATGTATCTTTTATTAACACATGATAAGAATTTCATCTCGATGAAAGACTTAGGCAAAACCCAAATATTTGGCATCAATAGACGCTAATATGGTTGTGCCGAAAGTACGTAGATGATATATTGAATGAGTTCAATATAGAAACTACAAGAAAGGTTCTTGTCGCACAGAAAGGATTGAATGAGTTCAATATTGATGATATATTCTAGTGTATTGACACTTGATAAGTGAAACAAAGATTCAAGTATAGATTGATACTTGATGTATGAAATCACAAAGAGTATTTATATCAATCATGCTGTGATATGTACAAATCCAGATATGTCCTATGCTCTAAATGATGTGAGCATATACCAGAATGATTCATAAGATGATCATTGGACGATAGTAAGGATATTCTTATGATCTTTTGGAAGAACTAAGAATATATTGTTTTGTAGAAGTGACAAATAGATGGTTAGTTCATTGTAAAAGTACTACATTGATACTAGTTTTGTCACGAAGTACAAATTAAGTTTATCTCAATATAAACTAAGGGTGGCACAATGTGATGGAAAGTAAGTTCCATAATGGATTTGGATGAGTTCCAAAGTTAAAACATTGTGACAGATACTACAACAAAAGGGCTAAGTATATAACTGCTATTATAGCAGCAAAAGAGGGCATTTGTGTCAAGTAGTTTGTTATCAAACTAGGTGTAGTTCACAGCAGGGATAATGCTATGAAGATATATTGTACGACAATATTATCAACATGTTTTAACCCCAAAGAACTAAAGGTCACACCAAAGGACCAAATTTGTACAAAGCCATCTCATTAGAAAGTGAGTGATGCGTAGAGACGCAAAGACATGCAATTACACACGGACCTGGAAGTGTCAGATCCGGAGATCAGTTGACCACTAGCAA
The DNA here is from genome assembly GCA_916181665.1 of Avena sativa. Lineage (NCBI taxonomy): Eukaryota > Viridiplantae > Streptophyta > Magnoliopsida > Poales > Poaceae > Avena > Avena sativa. Next base: position 2,075,259 of record OV702292.1, on the reverse strand, counting down.
TCGTGTACATACGACACCAGAAAGCCATAGGTGTTGAATACACAAAGGTTTGAAACTAGATTATTGACTCTAATGCAAGTGGGAGACTGTTGGAGATATGCCCAAGAGGCAATAATAAAGTGGTTATTATCATATCTTCATACTTATGGTAAATGTTTACATACCATGCTATAATTGTATTAACAGGAAACATTAATACTTGTGTGATTTGTAAACATAAAAGAGTCCCTAGTAAAGCCTCTTGTTAAACTAGCTTGTTGGTTAATATATGATCATGGTTTCCTGATCATGAACATAGAGATGTTATTAACAACAGGATCATATCATTAGGAGAATGATGTGATGGACATACTCCTATAGTTAAGCGTAGCATAAAGATCAAGTCATTTAATATAGTTCATTTGCTATAAGCTTTCTGATACATAGTAACCTAATTCCTTCGACCATGAGATCATGTTAATCACCATTACCGGAAGGATGCTTTGATGACATCAAACACCACACCGTAACTGGATGGCTATAAAGGTGGCATTGAGTGTTCGGAAAGTATGGGTTGAGGCACATGGATCAAGAGTGGGATTTGTCCATCCATATGACGGATAGATATACTCTGGGCCCTCTCGGTGGAATGTCATCCAATTAGCTTGCAAGCATGTGACTGGCTCACAAGGGATCACATATCACGGGAACGAGAAAAGAGTACTTGTCGGTAACGAGGTTGAACTAGGTATGCAGAGATACCGACGATCAAAACCTCGGATAAGTAAACTATCGTGAGACAAAGGGAAATTGGTATCGTATGTAGGTGGTTCATTCGATCGCAAAGTAATCGTAGAAATATGTGGGAGTCATATGAATTTCCAGATTCCTCTATTGGTTATTGTTCGGAGAAGTGTCTCGATCATGTCCGCATAATTCACGAACCGTAGGGAGACACACTTAAGGATTCGATGTTGTTGAGTAGTTATGGAATGATGAGTAAGAGACCGAATGTTGTTCGGAGTCTCGGAGGGGATCCGGGATATCACGAGGAGATCCGGAATGGTCTGGAGAATAAGATTCATATAAGGAAAGTCCTGTTTCGGGGTTGGAGAATGGTTCCGGTGTTTTCATCGGGAATGTTCTAGAAGGTTCCAGAATGTCCGGCACTCCGGAGGGGAAGGGTACATGAATGTGTCATTACAAGTTGGAATGGTTGCATCATGTACTAGGTGTCATCGCTGAACAAAATAAAGGGATAAATCAAATCCTAGTTTGAAAAGTCAAACGCCAATTTGAAAAAGTCAAACAGCTATTTTGTTTGGTGGAGGGAGAGTAGGAAACCTACTTGGGGAGGAAGTCCCTCTCTCTCCACCGCCGGCCCTTGGAGACCGAGTTGGGGAGGGACTCCCCTCCCCTTGGTGCGCTCCCTCCACCTATATAAGGAGGGGCAGGGCTGCCCCTCCAAGCACACAACTTGCACCCCGCAAACCCTAGCTCCAAGCCGCCGGCGGCGCCACCTCCTGCTATCGCCGCCGCCTAGGACTAAAACCTAGCCGCCGACTTGGGGCATCCCCTTGCCCTAGTCGCCGGCCTAGCTCCCTCTACTTGGTGTGTCTAAATCCTAGATCACCAAGCCTCTCTCATAGTTCACTATACTCGCTCCGGCTTAAGGCGAAGCTCTGCGAGATCTCCCCTCTACTTCCGGTACCACGCCGTCGTGCTGCCGGAATCGCGAGGAGAGTGCTACTACCTCTGCTGCCTGCTGGAACAAGGGAGAGGAAGGTCTTCATTGAGTACCGAACGTGTGACCGACTGCGGGAGCGCTGCCGAAACGCAGCGCCGGAAGCATCGTCTACGCGATCTTGAGATCGGCAAGTGTACGACTACATCACCCACGAGAATCTGCTCTCGTTAACCGCTTTGGATCTTCGAGGGTTAGTATTCCATCAACTCGTTGCTACAATCTAGTAGATAGATCTTGGCTTGATCATAGATTAGATCTTGATTGTGTGTTCATGCGGTAGAATTTTTTTGTTTTCCATGCTACGAACCCCTACAGCAACATCTGGAAGATATACTCACTAGCAGAATCAGCACGAAACACACGAATGGGGGTATAATATTGAGTATGGACCATGGTCGCAAAACGCTGATATATGGAGAGAACCTCACTACGAGAGCGCATAAAATGCAACCAAGTGTACCGAAAAAAATCATCGATGAATAAAATATAGTAGCGATGGCCCCCTTTCAAAGTGAAAGGAGCCGGACCCCAAACATCTGAATGAACTAAATCAAAAGGTCGCTGAGATACAGACGCGCTAGTAGGATATGGAAGCTGAATCTGTTTACCCAACCTACAACCCTGACAATGTAAAGACCCATCTCCTGAGACAGACCCTAGAAGACCACGATGAACTAATGACGACAGGCGAGAGTCACAAAGGTGACCAAGACGATGATGCCACTGCTGAAAGGAGCTGGTAGCAGAGGAGACGACCGGAGAAGAACTAGAAGATGAAGTGGCAGCAGAAGGAACACGAAGCCAGTCTAACTCCCAAAGTCCTGAAGAGTCACGGCTTCGAGGGCCAGCTCCAACCAGGGTCTGCGTGCAACGGTCCTAGACAACACAAGAATCAGCATCAAGAATGACGCGACAACCAGAGTCAGTAAGATGGCTAGCAGAGAACAGATTCATCTTAAGAAGAGGGACATGAGAAATATCAGGAACAGAAAAAGAAGAAGTAGAGAGGGTGCCCCGACTAGAAACAGGGAGAGAGGTACCATCAGCTGTGAAAACACGGACGGGAGAAGGGAGAGAACGAAGAGCGGACAGAAAAGAAGACTCAAACGTCATATGAAAAGAAGCTCCAGAATGCAGATACCATGAGGACGTACCTGACTGTGTAGAAGGTGGTGGTCGCACAGGGCCTGAAGAATCAATCACAGAACCAGTAGTGCCTGTCGAATAAGAGCCTGTAGCAGCAAGCAGACCGCGAAGACTCCTGATAATGTCCTGATCGGAGAGAGCAACTACTGAAGATCCAGAAGGATCCGACTGCCCACGAGCCTGGTGCTGCTGACGTAGACTGGGATCCCGTGTATAACAGGTGGCTCAAGTGTGGCCATCTTTGTTACAGTAAGAGCAGACAAAGAGAACCACGACGACCCTGACCACGAGCCTGCTGGTGCTGACTCTGGCCCTAAAACTGCTGGTGCTGACTCTGACCCTGAAGCTGCTGGTGTTGACTCTGACCCTGACCTGGAGGAATGGGTAGTATCGGCGGCGGCACAGAGGATCGCGACTGAGTCGAGGGAACAGAAGGCATAGGAGGACCACGGGTAGCAAGCACAGATGGAACCGCAAGAAGACCAGCACCACGGAGACGGGCCTCCTCAGCCCGAAGCTCAGACAACACCTCAGAGAGCGGAACACGACCACGAGCATTCAGCTGAGCACGCCGAGGCTCAAACTCCTGACGGAGCCGAGACAGAAACTCATAGATGCGGTGAAACTCCAAATCCGAGCGCACAATCTGGCAACACGAGCATGTGCCACAAACAGCAGTACAAAGAGAATCAAGCTGACGCCAGATAGCAGCACTCTGAGTATAGAACTTATCAATAGTAGAATCACCCTACTGGAGAGCATGCTCCTGGCGAACCACAGACAGGTAAAGAGCATCCCCAGACGGCTGATAGCGCTGACGAAGATGAGCCTACTGAGCGGCAACAGTAGGGAGACTCATGAACTCAACAGCATACTGGGGCAGAACACTGGAGGTGAGAACAGCAGCAGCACGAGCGTCCTCATCAACCCACTGAGTGTAAGCAGTCAGCACGTGTCGATAGGCCTCGAGATCAGAAGAGTACCGCTTGAACTTCACGTCATAAGCAGCAACAACACTATCATCAGCACTCTGAGCAGCATCCTTGGCCTCCTGAGAAGCATCAGCACCGAGAACAATCGGCGTCGGCGGAAGAGGAGCCACAGGAGCAGGGGGACACGACCGACAGGAGACCTCGCCGGAGAGCACACCCCAAAGACGGATACCGCGCACGTAAACGCGCATAAAGGCAGCGAAATCAGAGTAGTTCGCGCCATCAAAGACCACCGGGCAAGGAGGAATCGCAACATAACCCGATGAAGAAGACATCTCTCTCTCTATTTTTTTGACACAGATCAATCTAGATTTGATCGATCCTGACGCAAACAAATGAATTCCGACGAGGGTGGGACCTAATTCGGCCTGCGGCGGGCCAGGCGGAACGCGGCGGGAGGCAGGAACTGGCGGGCCCGACGGTGCAGGCGCAGGCGCTGCTGCGGGGGAGGGCGGTGCAGCAGCCTGGAGGGACCCTCGCGCGGCGGGTGAGGCATGGAGGCGCAGGCGCTGCTGTCGCGCGGCGGGTGAGGCAGACAGCTGCTGCAGGGGCAGGAGGGCAGGCGGGACCGGCGGGGGCAGGTGGGACCCGGCGGGGCAGGAGGTGGAGGCAGGTGGAACTCGGCAGGGGTGGCAGGCCGAGCGTCAGGAGAAGTAGCAGCACGGGTGGGAAACAGGGAGTTGACGGGAGAAGCAGCACTGGAATTGATCCAGGGAGCACGGGAATCGATCCAGGGAAGAATAAGAACCGATCCAGGGAAGAACGGAATCGATCCAGGCGCGGTGGTGGATGGATCTGGCAAATCCAGATCGATCCAGATCTGAAAACGGGGCAAAACGGGCGGCGACCGGCGGCGACGATGACGGCAAGGCCGGCGACGACAGGGACGGTGGCGGCCGACGAAGTTGCGAAAAAGAGGACGGGACTAACGTGGCTCTAATACCATGTTAGGAATAGATAACTTGTATTCCTCTGAGGGCCAAAGGCCACAATATATAGTACAGGTACAGGGCAAATATGCAGGAATCCCCCTAACATATGGGGGGAATACAATATACAAATATATACATCTAACTATCTCATTCAGTCGTTTGAATTTTGAAAATAAAAAACAGCATTCTTATTTATTTTTGGTCAACGATCGACTACTAGTTTCATGATAGGATTTGCAAAAACTTTATGAAGTCAGGATTCATCCAGGACCGGGCCCACTGTTGTGCCATACGTGCGGCCCTAAGATTTTATATAGGGCCTGCTATATGTTTACTAGAATGAAAAAAAATAAGAAGATAGAATTGGCCTTATTATGTGTGTGATGGACGCCGACGCTGACATATCAGATGTGGATACGCGAGAAGACGCTGAGTTAGGCGAATACGCCAACGACCGGGCGATCGACTGCCGTTCCCCAAAATACTCATGTTTTAGCGGGCAAGTCCCTCTCTCGGGTGTGTGACACACAACAACGGTTATGATTCGTTGGGCGGCGGCGGAGATCCCGGCCGGAGTATTGCCTCCGGCGCGCGGTAGTAATCGTCAAACTCCAATCAGCTACTTCCTCCTATGTTTCAAAATATAAAATGTTTTAGGTTTATAAAAAAAATGTATCTAGACTAGACTTGTTTTAGTGTATAGATTCACTTAAAACACGAGTAAACATATATATATATATATATATATATATATATATATATATATATATATATATATACTGAAAAAAGTCTAGATACATTGCTTCACAAAGCTAAACCAGTATATTTTAAAACGGAGGGAATATATATGATCAAAATTGAGATAACTAGCTACTATACTTGTCTACCTCGATCGCTAGGAGGCGGCGGTACTGTTGTACGTATAACCTCAAATATACTACTCTCTTATATCCATATTAATAGACTTTGATTTGTTAAAATTTGAATATTCAAATCAAGTCAATTAATATGAGCGGAAGGAAGTATCCATTATTTAGAAACAAACGACCTCGTCGATCCTCTTGGAGACTTGGAACGGCAGCAGCAGCAGCAAAGTCATAGTCAAAACTAAGATTAGTCGCTCCCTCAATAAAAAGGAAAAAAAAAGTTGTCATTATTCGAGCTCATAACAGAAAAGCTTAATTAGCAACGCGTCACGCTCCAACCTCTCTCTCTATATATATATACATATATACACTCACGCAACCAAAGCTTAATTAGCCACATGGCCATCGTCGTGATGATCTCCTGCCCCCTCCCACTCCCCCTCTTCGGGCAGTCCTCACACCTCCGCACCAGCCTGCACCTTCCAGCTGCCCGCGCGTGCTCAACAGTCCTCCGCGCCGTCCACCCCGGCGCTCCCTTGTCCACCAGCCTTGCCTGCTTGCTTCCACCCTCTTGGAGCAACGGCAACAAAATCGATGGATCTGATGATGCCAATCCCCCCTTGGGCGGTGGCGCCGGCGGCGCCGGAGGCAGCACAAGCGGCGGCAAGCCAGGCAGTGGAGACGAGGATGACAGATCGGCTGAGGAGGACTTGGGAGTGCTCAACTGTATCGTGGAGCTCATCCGCCGTCTGCTCCTCCTGCTTGCCGACCCACTTCTTGCAGGCGACTTCTTGGCCACTATTCATAGCTCCATTGGCATCGACATCGGCATAGGCACTGAGGTTCGTCGTCACTCTTATCTTGTAACAACAGCTTTATTTCCCTCTTAGTAAATTTGTTAATACGGTACACTGATTGGGCGACTTGCTTTTTCATGTGTATATTTAATCATTATGTGGCACAAATTACGCTCCATTTACACTGATTAGGAGGATTGGAGGGAGTAGTTTATTAACAACGTAAATCATATGTGTTTACATTGTTTTTTCGATTTTTTTTGACCAATCTATTTATAATCATGTAATAAAAATTGCAAATAGGTCAATGAACAACCTAACGACAACTAAAGACATGTCGTCGTCCTTGCCCTTCATCATCGGAGCTAGACAAAACTTGTCGTATTAGAGCTTGTTATAATAGATAGATAGAAAATCGCCTTGCTAAGCCCCAAATGACCAGCAGACCAGAATCAAAAACCATCGACAAAGATGACAATAGTAGATCAGAAAATACTAAGGTGGAAACCACACCAACGATCATGAAAACAGACCGAATCTAAGGAGATCCGCCGGACAAACGACTCGACGTGCCCTCTACCGGCGCTAGACAAAACACCACAAAGATTATAGTGTAGAGAAGACCTTATTCCCACTTTAGGATGTACCCGTCGCCTAGCCATCTCTAAAAAGATACCAAAAAGTAGGCTAAACAAGGAACGGAGACACACATATATATACATGTAAATTATATGTAAATGCTTTGTAAATAATATGTAAACTACATGTATATGCATTGTAAATGACAAGTAAAATGTTTCAACTTTTGATGAAACATAGAACAATTGAATGTCCACGTGCCATCGTAGGATTGAAAGAAAAATCGAATTTTGGCAAATTGAAAAACAGTCGAGTGAGTGCCAAATGGACTCTCCTTACAACACTAATCTAATTCGATGTCTTAATTATGCCAGCCTACACTTGATTTTGCATACTTATTCCGGGTCTGCGGATTGCAGTTTACTGTAAAAATATCTTCCAATTTCTAGTAAATAAAAGTAAAATCGCTTCCCAATTTTGAGTGCAACTCAACGGTGTAAGATCGGTATTATGCAACTGGTTTGGGTCCCACAACAATCATAAAGCTTTGTTCAGCAGTGCCTCCCTACCATTTGCAGGAATTTTACCTCAGTTCTTGTTGCCGTTGGCCGCTTATTGTTTGTTCACAAGTGCACCCTTTAGTGTGTTAACAATGAGTTACTTATAATGATGAGGAGATGGAAACTTTTCTTAGCTACCACATGCTATTTAGTATGCTAACACATGCTATTTTTTTCCTTCCTATAATCAGGAAATGCAGTGTCCAGCTTCGTCTCACAGCACAATATGTTCTGTTTCCATTTCGCTTTGCTTCTTTACCTTTTTTCTGCACCAACCATCCTGAAAATGGTGACATTATAGTTTTGTTGGCTTGTTAATGTTCGACAGCATGAAATAAATTTGATGGGAGATCAGGGGCACCATTGCGATGGCAGCAGTAACGATCAACTTAAAGTTACCCAAGACAATCACTCTGACAAGAGAAGTAGAACTACTTCGAAGAAAAAGGGCAGTAGGACCATTTTGAAGATAAACAACTACAACAAAAGGACTGCACAACTGGTGAGAAACGAGTGTGGTTTTGTCTAGCTTTCCTTATTCTCCTAAATTTTCTCTTTGCTCTCTGACGTTTTTATCGATTTTGTCTATCTCAAGGGAACGAGAACAAACAACATCCAAGACCATATTGTTGATATGAATAATTCTGATGATGAAACTTCTTTAGACAAAAATGAGAAAAAGATGAAGGTACTTTTGCCCATTCAGCTAATTGTTAGTTTGATTTTCAACCTTACAAAGGGAACAGCCAAATACTTAAGCCACGGATATGCTAATGTTTCTCGGTATTGTATTGATTAAACTCAGGGTAGACGGAGTTATGTCGTTAACATGGCGGCCGCCTCACTTGTTGGGGAACTGTTTCTCGTCCCATATTGGACGTTTTCTTGCTCAGATCCAACTCTGAGCATTCCCAAAACTTGGAGGAATGCCCTGCTCATAGGACTTGGCTTCTTGATCATCACCAATGCTCTAGTGATATCTCATTCTTACCAATTCAAGGATGGAGAATTACCTGACAATGCTGGATTCAAATTATTACAAATAGTGTTGGCTGTAATGCTTCTATGCTTATTGGCGGGATTGTTTATACCACTACATGTTTGTAGAGGTATGTCCAATTGGGTAGTATGGACTTGTGCAGCTGGAGCCTTACTCATGATAGTGATCTCTTGGTCTACTGTCTTTCATCACAAGGTATAGTGCCTTTTGATTATAAATACCCCATCCAATCCAAATTAATTGTCTGAACTATGTTTATGTACACATGCATCTAATCTAAATACTTAACTAGATACATACGTATGTAGACAAAGTTGAGTCAATTAATATGAATCGGAGGGAGTAGTTAATTTCAAATTAAAAAGTAGCAAGAAAATATATCATACTGAGTGTTTTGGTTCTTCTTATCTTTTAGATGGTGATTAAGTGCATAAAGGCTCCCTATCAAATGGTGAATAAATGCACGAAGTTTATGTATGAGACAGTTCAGCAGTGTCTGCCAGACCTGAGCCAACCTTAGCGTATAAAGGTTAAGTTCAAGAAAATGCCAGAGGAGAAGAGTTACCCGGGAGTGCCCATGGAGCCGGTTTAGACGGAGTAAGCACCACCTCCACTTCCAACCAACCCAAGGAAGAATAATTTCAGTGAAAAAGAGAAACAGTTCATCGCTTATGCTGGAGCAGATTGTAATCATGTGAACCCTCTACTCTATCTAGTGTAACAAAATGAACAGAAATATTCAATGATATCATCATTTTGAAAAAGTTAGTTCAATTTTTTGTATTGAAGAAAGGGTAAATGGTATTCTAATGACCACACTTGCATCTATCTGGACCTTTATATGGCGACATTCAAATCTGCTCGAGCTTGACAAAATTGAATATTTTATTTATGTTCCGCACAATCTGTTTATTTTTTTGAATGAAGAATCATTATGTCCCTTGTTAGAGGAATAACAACTTGTATTGCAAGGGGCCAAAAGCCATAATATATAGTGTTAGATATAAGAAAATATGAGTAGATTGATTTGTGTCGTATGCCTCTACGGCCGGCGTTGCTTTCCTTATATATCACAAACACAAGATTATAGAGTTGTTAGGATTAACTATCTACAGAAATATCTAATCACAATTAGTTAGCAACAGAGTCTAGGATCGACAGCAGTCCTAACCAACTCCGTTTAACAGCCCCTCTCGATCCAAACGGGTGCTAACCAAATTCAGCCCATACTTCAATTTATCAAATGAATCTCTACCAAGCGCCTTGGTAAATATATCTGCCAACTGATCTTGAGTTGAGATGAACTGAACCTTTGGTGCCCCTGCTGACACTTTCTCTCGCACAAAATGAAAGTCAATTTCGACATGCTTCGTTCTCGCATGGAAAGTAGGATTAGCTGTGAGGAAAGTAGCTCCTAAGTTATCACACCATAAAACTGGAGCCTGCGACTGAAAAATCTTAAGTACTGACTGTAACCAGGTGACTTCTGCTGTACCATTTGCAATGGCTTTGTACTCTGCCTCCATGCTTAATCTACTGACGGTTGGCTGCTTCCTTGAACTCCATGAGATCAAGTTGGGCCCGTAAAACACCGCATAGCCACCTGTCGATCTTCGGTCATCTGGACATCCTGCCCAATCGGCATCGGTATAGACACTGAGCTCTGTTGACGCTGAGCGTGTTATCTTCCGTCCCACATCCGTTGTACCTTTGATATACCTCAAGATTCGCTTGGTGGCTGACCAATGCACATCTGTCGGTGCAGCCAAGAATTGAAAGGCCTTGTTTACCGCAAAAGAGATATCTGGCCTAGTCATGCAAAGATATTGCAGTCCCCCAACTGTACTTCTGTAAATGAATGCATCCTCATCAGATAACGGTGTTCCAGTTGTTCCGCTGAGTTTATCAGAAGCTGCCATCGGTGTGCTGCTCACCTTGCACGTATGCATGTTTACTTTCCTTAGAAGATCTACAACATATTTGGACTGAGTAAGTCCAATGCCATCAGGTTGCCGAGTCACTTCAATACCAAGGAAATATGAAAGTTCCCCCAAATCCTTCACAGCAAATGAGTCATGAAGCTGAACGAGTAACTTTCCAACGGCTGTAGAACAGGAGCCTGTAATGATGATGTCATCTACATATCAACATGTAGATGGTGACTTGAGAATTCGCATAGATGAACAAAGACGTGTCTGCTTGTGATGGAACACACCCCAGTGACTGCAACATGATGCTGAGCTTCGAATACCAAGCCCTGGGCGACTGTTTTAACCCATACAGAGACTTCTGCAGCCGACAGACATGATTCGGTCGATCAGGATCAACGTACCCTGGTGGCTGATGCATATACACCTCCTCCTGGATATCGCCGTGGAGGAAAGCATTCTGAACGTCAACTTGTCGGAGAGTCCAGCCGCGAGACACGGCGATGGACAAGATCAAGCGCACCATGGTGGGCTTAACAATAGGGGAAAATGTGTCGGTGTAGTCAATGCTGTGACGCTGAGTGAATCCCTTAGCAACGAGCATGGCCTTGTACCGATCAACAGTGCCATCTTGTTTTTGTTTGAGTTTGAAAACCCATTTGCATCCAACAACATGATGCCCTCGAGGCGCTTCTACAAGCTGCCAGGTTCGGTTCTGATGAAGAGCTCGAAACTCTTCGTCCATAGCAGCTTTCCACGCCGGACTCCAAGTGCATCAACATGAGATACCGACTCAGCTGCAAAACCTCGTTTAGAGATGTCATACCGAAGAATGTCAGCAGGTAGTTTGATCAGACGCACGACATTGTTCTGAAGACGTGTGCGCATCCGAGGCGGTGACGGGGCTGGCGATGGCGTGCCAGCAGAGGACGGTGACGAAGGAGATGACGGGTCGGGGTCTTCATGGGCCGGCCCAGTAGGTGGGGTAGCCGGGGAGGAACGCGGAGATGGTTCTGCGTCCGGGGCATCGAGATGGGCCTTGGGTGGGCCGTCCTCAACGCCCGCCGCTGGCCCCCCAAGATCGACGTGAGGGGGTGCATGCAGGCCATGCAGGGCATGATCGACGTCGTCGTCAGTACCTGAAACAACAACAGAACTTGGGGTAGAATTAGTAGCAGGTGCCCTATCACTACATAAAGGCGAATCAACTGGTTCATGAAGGAGCAAAAGATCTTCGGTAGGGAGGGAATACTAGGGAGAATCAGCTGCGAACGGGAACACGCGTTCGTCGAACACTACATTACGTGACACATAGATACGCCCCGTCGAGCGATCGAGACACCGGAAACCGAGGTGATCAGGGTTGTACCCTAGGAAGACACACCGGCGTGACCGAAAATCAAGTTTTCGGTTGTTATTGGGCCGCAAGTTAGGCCAACAAGCGCACCTGAACACACGAAGGAGATCATAACGAATAGGGGTTTGAAAGAGTTTATGGGCTGGTGTATCATTGTGAATAACACGACTAGGCATTCTGTTGATAAGATAACAAGCAGTAAGGATAGCATCATCCCAAAAGCGGAGAGGAAGAGAGGCTTGGGCTAAAAGATCCAAGGCTGTTTCTACAAGATGACGGTGTTTTCTTTCAATGGCACCATTCTGTTGGTGCGTGTGTGGGCACGAGAGAAGATGGGTAATGCCAGTGTCACGAAAATAGCGATTTAATTTGTGATGTTCTCCTCCCCAATCAGATTGGATGGACAAGATTTTCTTGTTAAAGGAACGTTCAACACGATTCTGAAACTGATAAAAGACATGCTCAACATCGGATTTGTGTTTCAACAAGTAAACCCAAGAAACTTTACTGAAATCATCCAAAAACTTACATAATAACTAAAACCGCCTGCAGATTTAATCGCAGGACCCACACATCCGTGTGGTCAAGCTCTAAGGGAACATGGGAAAGTCGACTAGATAACTCATAGGGTAGCTGATGAACTTTAGCTTGCTGACACGCATCACACACATGTGTGACTGAATCTTTATTTGTGGACGACTCTAACTTATTTGTGGAGAGGATGGCTTGGACGATGATAGAAGAGGGATGACCGAGGCGCTGGTGCCACACGTCCTTGGATGGTGTGGTGAGGAAGGCTTGGCGGGGGCGCGGGTGTGGCACGGGGTAGAGTCCGCGATGACCTCTACCTTGTAGTCGAGTTTCCTTCGTGATGTGATCCTTGATGACAAAAGAACGAGGATGAAGTTCAACAAAGTAGTTATTATCAAAGGCAAGTTTACTAGCAGATAATAGATTTTTGGAAAGATCAGGAGCATGTAAGACATTTTTAAGACGTAAGGGATGAGTTGAACCAGGTAAGGATGATTCACTGATATGTAGGATGGGTATATGTGTACCATTTTCCACCTGGATCTGATCGTTGTCGTGGTAGACGTCCTGAATGTGAAGCCAACTCAGGTCGTTCGTCATATGGTCTGTTGCGCCGGAGTCCAACACCCAATTCTCACCATACTCGGTTGAGTTGGAGTAGGAGGCCTGCCGGTTCGAAGATTCTGGCTGGATGGCGTGGTTGAAGCGGTTGTAGCAGTGGAACGCGTCGTGGCCGTATACAACACAGATCTGGCACGTGGACTTGCCGCCGCTGCGTCCACGTCCTCCTCCTCCCTGAGCTGATCCATCGCGCCCAGGGTTGTAGCCACGGCCGCCGCCATTGCCACCTCCATGGTATACTCCTTGGTGGCCTTGGTAGCCACCATATCCACCTCCGTAGCCATTGTGGCCGCCACCGTTGTCATTGTAGCCACCATTGTGGCGTCCTCCTCCCTTGTCGCGGCCGCCATCGCCACGACCACGTCCTCCGCCACGCTGGAAGCCGCCGCGGCCACCACCACGCCCGACGTTGTTGGCGGAGTGCTAAAACTGGCCTCCGGATGTGCGATCGCCTGTGCGCGCCTCGTAAGCGACCATGGACCGTACAGGTCACTGAGCACGAAGTCCTCTTTCCCAGCAAGCATGGACATTAATGTGCTAAAATTATCGTGATCCTCGCTCACACCAGCCAGGATGTATGAGGCGATCGCGTCGTTGCCAAGCGGATTCCCAATTGCGGCCATCGTGTCGGCGATCTTCTTTGTGTGATGGTAGTAGTTGGACATCGACATGTCCCTGCGCTTGGGCTTCACCAGCACAGTGCGGAGCTGCACGATCCGCACCTTGGATCAGGAGGAGAACGTCCTCTCTAGGGCCTCCCACACCTGGGCTGATGTCTTGAGGAGCTGGACATGGCCGAGCACGGACGGCGTGAGGGAGGCGAGCAGGCCACTTAGCACCTGCTGATCTTGCTTGAACCATATGGGATACTCAGGGTTGTCAACTTCGTCGGAGCTCCCGGTTGTAGCGGAGACCTTCTTCGGAGGGGCCGCCTTGGTTCCGTCAACGAACCCGTACAGATCATTGCTATACAGCGTAGGCAGAGCCTGAGCTTTCCAGAGCAGGAAATTCTCCTGATCTAGCTTGATTGTGATGGCAGCGGCCAGCGCGGCAATGATGTTCACCAGCGGCGTGGATGGAGGTGGATTGGGTGGAGCCATGGAGTTTTCTTAGGAGCCTGGCTCTGATACCATATCAGAAAATATTAGTAGATTGATTTGTGTCGTATGCCTCTAGGGTCGGCGTTGCTTTCCTTATATATCACAAACACAAGATTACAGAGTTGTTAGGATTACAAAGGATTAACTATCTACAATGATATCTAATCATAATTGGTTAGCAACAGAGTCTAGGATCGACAGCGGTCCTAACCGACTTCGTTTAACATTAGAGTATTAGACATATACGGTTGTTACGGTAGTTAGGATAGTTAAGACTCTAGCCTAACTTGACTTGTACTCTAAGATGATCTCTGTATGTCTATATATACTCGTCCACGAGGCTCAATAATACATCCATCATATTTCGCCAAACTCATACTCTTTCATGGTATCAGCCTAACCGATTCAAAGTCTAGCCGCACGCTTCCGCCATGCCGCCCCCGGTGGTATCGATCTCCATGATCTCCGTCGGGGGCCACGCGATCCATCGCAGGGTTTGCCCGCCGATCTGTGATCGGCTGCCTTGCTGAGTCTTTTCCAATCTCTAGATCGTTTTTTCTCTCCACCGGTTGCTTGGCTGGTCTTTCTTTTTAGTTTACCGATCATAGATCGGATTGAGTCGCCCAACGCCATCGTCATCGCCACGCCTCTACTCCGACCATCAGCATCGACGATCTACCTCGGTCGGCTGCTACGCCTTCCTCGACAGGCTGTTGTGGCCGCCCCCCTTGGATTGTCTTTGTCGTCATCGCCCGGGACTTCACCGACAATGCCGCCATCATCTCCGATCTACATGTCGTCCATGCTATGGCGCATACGTTCCCGAGCACGCGCCTACCACCGATCGAGCAATGGGCTGCTGCTGCGTCGCCCCTTCGGGACGCAGCGCCGCCACCTTGGTCCTTTCCAACTGCCTGCAAACGCGCCTCACAAGCGTGTACGCGCCGGTGGCTCCATCTGCAGCATCGACTCGCGCCATGCAGCTATGCCGCCCCCTCGGGTCATAGCATCGCTGCACGTGGTCTACATTGCTGTCCCCATGCAACGACGCCCCATGCTATCTCTGCGCTACCTACCACGATGTGGGTCGCCTAAGTCCACGTATGGTCTTCGTCACGCCGGGTTCTTCTTCGCCTACATCGAGTACCGCCACCGCTCATCTCTAGGCGTCTAGCATGACCACTCTGGGTCGCCGCTGTTTTCTCCGTCTTCTACATCTTCGTCCACAACAATCTCATCGCCATCATCATATTGTTCTCCAACAACACTGGCGCACAGGTTCGTGATGGTCCCTACTCTTGTGTGCCCAGTTTTGGCAACACCGGTGTGTGCGTTCGTCCTCGACGCGTCCCCGAGCCTAGCAATCTCAGATTGGCGCCTCGTCTTCGTCGGCCTCGACAAAGTCTTCTTCGGCATTGACAACTTCCTCTACGACTGCCTTGACCGCGTCACCGACAAGTTCTTATTTGCATACCCGGTTCTGGCAAAACTGGAGTGTGCGTTCTTCCCCGACATGCTCCTAGTTCTGGCAAAATTATGGCCGCACCTCGTCCTCGGCGGCTTAGACTGCATCAACTTTGTCATCGACACCCCTCGGCAAGCCTCCGCGGACCCTCGGCAAGCTGCCGCAGCCCCACGACGACTGCCTCGACGCGTCTCTATCGTCCTCCTCACGCACTATGCGCATGTGGCTTCATGTACGGCTACCTCGACACCGGCATCCCCGGCCACGACATCGACCACGGCGCCCCCCTTGCAATGGATACCTCAACCTTGGCACCGCCTCAAGCTCTCGGCTCCTTCGACATCGACACAAGGACTATCACCTCGCTTGAGCATCTCACCAGCTTCTTCTACACTCCAAGCATTCGCGCCGCGACACGCCGTCTACGACACTCCCGCTGCTACTGTGGGGGGATCTCAGCCTACTGGATTCTACTTTGTTTTCTCTCCAGTCTGACCATCCACGACGTTCTTGTTGTTCACGACGCTACCGCTAAGACTGTGGGGGAGTGTTAGAGTATTAGATATATATGGTTGTTATGGTAGTTTATGATAGTTAGGACTCTATCCTAACTTGACTTGTACTTTAAGATGATCCTCTGTACGTCTATATATACTCGTCCATAAGGCTCAATAATGCATCCATCATATTCCACCAAACTCATACTCTTTCATACACGATCTCTTCTCAATAAATTATTGACCCGTTTATCTGCACATAGAACTGATGCATATACTCTTTTTTTTCAAAATTTAGATGTTTGTACCGGAGACGTACTCTTCAGCGTGTACAGAATTTTGATGATTTCAAGAATAATGTTTCTTGACTTTGAATTTTGAAGACATACCATTCATTTTAATCTCTGCATAGCAGCTTGATAGTAAACGTTTCTACGCCGAGCTAAGCTTTGCTGAACCGAAGGTATCGAAAATGAACAAAAGTCAACTCTCTAGGTTCATTCCAATCCTTCGGGTCCATTTTAACTGAATTCAGCTTCATATATATATTTATGTTTAATAATATTTCTACTACTTTGGCGGCCTAAATATATGAAGGAAGATTCTACTGGCTATTTCAAGATTCAGACATGGGGCACATAAATATATCTCGTGTCTTACAAATAATGATATGTATACAAGATGCAACTCATGTGTCGGAAAGTTGAGATGTGGTTGAAATATTTCATTATCTTCATGGTAATTCTTTCCATTACCTTTGTTTGTTCACACCTACTTTTTTTTAAATACCCATATATTTCATTAGACAGTCTGTTTACAAAGATTGTAAACATTGTTTATAGATACAAATCCACAAAATCATTGTACTAGCAAAAAAACATTGTTTATAGACAAAACATATGTATAGCAGAAAATTTCTTTAAATTCACATAATAATCAATGTACTAGCAAAAAAGATTGTTCGCCCGGAAGCGGTACCGACCCGGAACCGGAAGATGGATCGATCCTCCGGGTCCGGGAGATTAATACGGAGTACAGTAGCATTTTCCATTATTTTTCCCTGTCATCGTCTCTAATCCGCAACATCACGTGCCACACCGCCACCACTTTGTCTGCAAAAACGGAGAGAATATATGGAGACGGCGGCGGCGGCGGCGCCGGCGCCGGCGCGCGAGCGGAAGCGGCAGCGGCAGAGCGAGGGAGGCGCGGTTCCAATTCAATCGATGACGGCGGTTGGAGGCGGGGAGGCGCAGTACGTTTACCTGCCTATCGCGGACGCCCTCAAGGCCTCCGGCGTCCGGGTCTGCATCTTCGCCGCCGTCTCCGAGATCGGCGCCGCGTTCCACAGCCGCGGCACTGGTGAGCCTCCCCAACCTTTCCCCTTTCCTCTTTCTCCACTCACCTGCAATTAATTACCCGCCTTGCGGTGCGCGCGTCCCCCCTAGGCCCTAGCCCTAGGGATCTGGCCGCTGCATCGATTGCACTGCTTGCTGTGCTTTGCTTTGGTGCTAGATTAAGAGACTCGGGGTGGTGTTCTGCCGTTGCTTCGTATGATGAATTTTATTCACATCCCCTCAAGATTGTAGTGGAAGGTGGCGGTGGAATGCGGAGGGAGGGATGAAGTTCGTTACAAGTGTTTTTTTTTACCGAACCGCTTTATGCCTTGAGCAATAAAATGTTTATCGCTCAATAAAGCTGGTGGCTTTAGCACAAGAAATGTTCCAGCTTTAGCATTCACGCAATGATCATCCCTAACTCAGTTCTCTTTGGTGACTTCCCATTAATGATGACTATTTACTGAAACCATGAGATTGTTAAGAGTGTTTTTGTGGACATGTTGCCATGTTTAACTTACTGGTTCCTGGCAATGAACGCTTGAAAAATGCCATGTCATAACTTTTTGATAAATTTGGTTCTGTGGAAGAAGGCGTTCTGTGCATGGCCAGTTTTGTTACTTCGGAAGAATCTCTTTTTATGGGAGTCAAAAAACACACTGTAATTACCCAAGGCAAACTTTAGTCTTCACATAAATTTAAATGGATGGCAAGAAAATTGGTTTTAAGAGCTACATACTATGGATACAAAATATTCTCCCTTTGCACCCAACTCCGATACTAGTCTATCTTGTTCATCAGCTAAGTGGACATCAGACTTGCTGAAGCTGGTGCTACATCCCTCATTCTGGGCAGCTCTCCATACAAAAGTATTCCAAACCTTATGCCCGTCCTTAATTAAACAGATGTGGCACTCACATTCTTACTGCATGTTAGGTAAAAAAATCTAGGAAATTTGGAAGCTAAATATTGCTCCCCTGAAACAACAAACAAGTGGAGCATCCTCCAGCTTATGACATAATGCAAAAATACCCTTCAAGGTATGGATATAAGCCGCTAGCAGGTTTAATGTACATCTTTATGAAACAGGATGGTTGGTGTATGTGGTATTCTTGTTTTTTATGTCGCTTAGTAATTTCATTTGTTCTTTATTCCTTTTTTTCCTTATTGATGAAATCAATGATATGCCACCTGCCGTGGCTGTTGTTTTGCAGATTTCACTCGTACATTGAGGATTTTTGATCAATCACGTTCAACTGGGATCTCTGTGACTTTCTTTGCTAATGACACTGCACTACTGCCCTGCGTTAGGTCAAGCGGAGATGTCATCAGTCTACATAATGTTAAGGTATAGCCCATGAATTCAGATTTCCACTTGTCACATTGTCATGACATATAGCTTTTTTGAGAACTACAGTTTTGCACTTACGTTGTTCCTTTTGTGTGCATGTTTGTTCCCTCTTTTTTTAACTATGTATTTGTGGCTACTAGTTCATGTCTACATTTATCTGCAGATAACAAACTATCATGGAGAATTCTTTGTAACTTGTGACAAAAAGTCATCTTCATTTGCACTATTTGAAGGCAAAGCATCTACAGAATCCAGTCCGTACCAGACTTCTATGAAATATCATGGAAGCAAACAGGACGATGAAATTTTAACCAATATGAGAATGTGGCTTGTGTATCCTCCTCCAGGTGACTCATAGTTTAAACGCCACTGCTGTTCATCTTTTTGGTCCACACGACAAACATGATTATGAGCTTATATTCCAGACAGAACGTCTGCTTTTGTGCATCTGACTTCACGGTGCTCTTGCCTCTTAAAGGCTATCACTGTTTTCAAACTTCTGCTCCTTCCACTTAATGTCATATGCACGACTGACTAGGCCCAATCTTTATATGATGGTCCTTCTAATTAATTATACTCCTGTTTCCGCAAGGGCAACACTATTTGATAATTATTGATACAATAGGATTTGAGTTCTCACCTTTACCATCTTAGGTAAGGGATGTCTTTTTATGAATTTCATTCAAGTATACTGCCAATCTGTGTTGGTTAGGCTTACTTTTGGCTTTTTAGACTATAAGCCAAAAGCCAATAGGTGTTTTTTTTTGGCTTATATAAGCCAAAAGCCAAGATTAAGCCTAACCAAAAACTCCTTAAATTTTATTTGTACGAAAGGTTCCCTTTCTGTTGTTTTATCTATTTCCTGCCATGATATTGTTCTTTGTAAGTGCTTGTCATTCCTATATCAGTATGTCTGATGAATTTGCACTATTCAGAATAGATATATACCTTTCTCTCCTACCATTACCTATGCACAACATTACCTAGTGATTTATGTTATGTGTCTGTACACTGATTCATGAAATATCTCTTTTTTTTAACTCTGAATGTATTCATCGTATATTGTTTACGACATTGCTTGATGTTTCTGATTGCTGTTTTCTATCATACTCCCTCCGTTCAGAAATATAAGACATTTTAGCTTTGTGAAATGAATGAATCTAGACGCTTACAAAGATGAACCTATACACTAAAAAGCGTCTAGATTCATTCATTTCACAAAGCTAAAACGTCTTATATTTCTGAGCAGAGGGAGTAGGTATGAAAGATCTTGAATTGCAGCTAAGGAGTGTACAGTCTGATTTGACTTTTGATCTTGTATGCAAGGTTGGTTCTTTATTCAATCAAATCAAATTTGATACTCCCTCCGATCTTTCAAAACTGCGACACTTATTTAGGACCGGAGGTAGTACTTATTTCGACAGAGGAAATATCTAATGCTTTCTTTGTAGGTACTTCATGTCTATGAAGCTCCTGGCGGCGAATGGATATTTTATGTTTGGGATGGAACTGATATTCCTACAACTGAGCTTCAGACATTGTAGGGTTATAGAATCTGTCATCATTGTTTGTTTAACTTCTAATAATTCAGCAACACACGATAGAGCCATTATAAAATCTATGATTGTGATAGCGCTTTTGACATATGACCAGGGCCCTCACTAGACTGTTTCCAAGTTAATATAACTTGTTAAACCTGGTTAAAATAGAAAATAGATTTGATTTCTTATAAAGCATACGCTAATCTCACAATTCATTCTTTAAACTAAATGCCTCTTGTTATTTCTCTGGATGATTTTGTAGTTTGAACACTGAAGCAGTGCCTCTACATCTGGAAGAGGTGCCTCTACCCAGGGAGGTTTTATGCACACTGCCTTGTATTGGAACTATCCTCAGGATTTTCTCAAACAAGTTCTGCAAGGAAATAACACACTTGCAAAGGGATATTTACTGGGCCCGGTTCTGCAATATCACTTGCAAACAGGAATTTGGCATTTGGAAAGGCACTTTGCCTCCTTCTAGCAGAGTTCGTCTTTTATCTAATGAAGATGGCAGTGTTGTTGAACGTTTGAAGTAAACCTTCTCTTTTCTCTTGAATATTATTACTTGCATCTTGAAATTCCAGTATGAAAGTATTTGCCAACTGCATTAATAACTCCAGGATGTATGAGAGTCGCCTTTCCACCAAAGTTGGTCGACGGCCAATGGCTAGCCTCCACAAGGCCTTTGATTTTACTGGTATGGATCATAACCAGATGCATACATACATACATGATGTGTTGTTTGCTAAGGCCTGACATGTGACATTTGTCAATTCTATCAGATGTGGAGTTGAAGAGAGCAGGTTACGCGACATTAATGGAGTCGCTCACCTATGAACGGGTATACTCACATTTGTGGCCACTAGTTTACTTACCCCTTAAGTTTTCAAGAGTTAGACTCTATTGCCTTCAATCCACATGAAAGAAATGTTCACCTCAATTGTATCGCCGTGATGTCGTCTCTTCCTAACCAGTACTGACCTGAAGTGTCTTGTGAAAACTAACTAAAGCCAGCATCAATACTGAGCTGTATGTTTTGTGCTACTAGGTGACGCACAAATTGAAAACCCTGGTGCGTGTGGTGTCAGCATTTCCTTGGCAAGGCAGTGACCTCCATTCATTATTGAGCAGTAATAAGCATTGCCTTTGGTTGACTCTTGAGGATCCTACAGCAAGAATTCATGCATATGTCTGCAAAGATGGTTTGGTAAGATGTTAAGTACTACTCAGCCTCACGGTTTATGGATCCGCCTCCTCCAATGTTCATTCCCACAAGTAATGAAAACGTGCACTACTCTGTGTTCATGTTATCCATATCAGGTGAGATTTTTCGGCGGTTCTCTCACGGCGGCCGCGCTGACGAGAAAGATGAAGAGGCTGCTGGGTGTCCCAGAGCAGGCAGCAGAGGAAGGCACCCCTGTGGCCAGGAACCCTCCCTGGATATGGTGTTGCCTGAAGTCGTACCGCCTAGAGAAGGAGGACCCCTGGGGCAGCAGACGGTATCAGGTGTTCGGCACAGAGGTCAGGGACTGAAATAGGAGGAAAGCAGCCACGCTAGCTGTACAGTAGTCAGTAGTACGTACGTACGTAGTAGTAGTATTTTGATTCATCTGGGCCGCCGAACCCACCGACCCACCGACCCGACTTTAGAAACACCATATACGAGTTGCATTGTCATGAATCTTGCAAGTATATATATGGACGGAAGGGAAGAGCTAGTAACTTTCTTTTGCTGCTGCTGCTGCTGTTGTTGTTGTTGTTAGAGCCAGCCACTTTTGTTGTTGTTGTTGGTGGTGTTGTAGTAGCACTGTTTACTGGATTTGTTTGTGTATATTCATCTCTGGTGGCATGGCAGGCATTCAGTGTTGTTTGACTCTGTGCGCATCCTATAAAGTGCCAAGAAGACATGATTGCACCAGTGTGTGGCATTTGAAGATGTACCCGTGTGTTGGAGAGGAAAAACAACTTCTAAACTAAGAAATTCAGGATATCTGCGACTGAATAATAAAATGTACTCACTCTGTCTGGAAATAATTGATATATGGACTTGTCATCTACTTTCTTCGTTTCAAAATATAAGATATTTTAGTTTTGTGAAGCAAATATAACTAAGCTATTTTTAGTACGTAGGTTCGTTCATACTTGAAGTGAATCTATACGGCCGGCACAAGTTGAGCTAGCGACTTGTTTTGATTCAGCTGCTTTTCTCGCCCATGTTGCATGCGCACGCCACAGCAGCCGCACATGGAGGCTCCGCTCTTTCTTTTATTATAAGTGTGCGTTTCTTTATTATTAGATATAAATATAGATATAAAAAAAGCCTTGACTAACGTAAGAGATTTTCTTCAATTCTTATACAGACTAGTAAACGGGCACGTGCAACGCACGTCTTCATTTAAAACGCAAAATCTTTGAAGTTTTTATCCACATTTAAAATACATTCTATGATAATCTTTATGACTCGATAGATGGTAATTATTCTATGGCTTAAGCCTGAGCAAAACAGAGCGATTTAATGCCAACTGCGGGGCGTTTTGCCGTCCTTGTGCGCCTGGCTGTGGGCCTCTGTCGCATCCGTCGCTGCAAGTGGGCCAAGGCAACCACAAGACAAGGCCGTAGCCAAAAGGAAAAAAAGAGAGCTCAGCCCTCACGGTCTTTCTCCTCTCTCCACCATGCGTGCGTGCTAGGGTTTCAGACCCGCCGCCGCCGTCGCCCAGCCCCAACCAGCGCGGAGGCTCCATCGCTTCTCTGATTCTCCCCTCCTCACCTGCTGCTCGATTCCAGTGGTAGCACGTACACCGGGAACCTGCGCTCCTACTGGACTCGCCGCATCCTTGCCGCCTCCGAAGGGGAGATAGGTGATGGGACTGGCCCATGGCGACCAGGGCATGTGGTGTTAATTGTCTAGGATCGGCATGGAGATTGCTGCCATCGGATCTACAGAGGAAGAAACCGCTGACGATGCCTCTGACACCATGGATTTTACCAGGTATTGACATATCTTGTGGCTGGCCTCACCGTGTTCCCTGTAGCATAGTGATTCAATTTTATAGACTTGGTTCAGAACTGGAGAATTGCAAGAAACCTACCATTTGTGTGTAGCGAGCAATATAAGGGTCTCTGCTAGACTGCTATATACAAGTTCCTCTAAACTTTTCTGTATTTGGATGCCGATTTCATGTATATACAAGTTCCTCTAAACTTTTCTGTATTTGGATGCCGATTTCATGTTCTTATGAATATATTTGTTTAGTGATATACTTACATGGGGATGTAGCATACTCAACAATCCAACTGGGCTCAAATTCGTTCATATTTAACTTAGCCTGAACATAAATGTTTCAGTTAATCTTGAACGCTAATATAGGAGTTCGATTGACCATGTATGTTGATTTGGTGATTCTGATTGTTGAGTCAGTCACTCTGGTCCTTTGTCCTTCGTATTTGTGTGCTAGCAAGAAAATACTACTATTCTTTCTGGTGGATAATTATTGTGTCTTCTCCGTGTACATGTACAAATGTAACAAAATTAATCTCTAGCCCGCTGATCCAACAAAGTGAGGTGCCCTTGCTAGGTAAAATCTTTGCCATCTCCTTCATATACTCTTGATCTTTTTAGGTTTATTGGAGTTAGGATTGATGTGTTTAGTAGCGGACTACATGATAAGTTTTTATTGGCAATGTACTGTTATCAGTGCACATATTTGTCTGTGACATGTCTTAATTTTTGAAAATCTCATTTTTTTAAATTTTCTGTTTTTGTTCACAATAATTATTTTTGCCACTTCGTATCAATCTCACACTTTCTTAGGAAGTGTGAACTAACAACATTTCTCTGTTGTTTTCTATTTCAGAATTGATAGCTCGACCGTGACTTTGGTAGTCTTCAGTATATGAAGGAACAAATGCAGACGTGTTGATGTTGCAGCGGGAATTGTTTTAGGTTTATTGGAGGTAGGATTGATGTGTTTTAGAGGACTACATGACAAGTTTTTATTGGCAATGTGCTGGTACCAGTACACCTATTTGTATGTGACATGTCTTAGTTTTTGGAAATCTCATTTTTTTAAAATTTCCTGTTTTTGCTCACAGTAATTATTTAGTGCCTTTTTGTATCAATCTCACACTTGCTAGGAGGTGTGAACTAACATCATTTCTCTGTTGTTTTCCATTTCAGAATTGATACCTCAACCATGCCTTTGGTGCTATCCAATATACGAAGGAACATAGATGTGTTGATGTTGTGGCGGGTGTGTTATTGCTCTCGAGACACAAGTTGTTTGAGAGTATTCAGGGAGAGATTGAGATCTCCAGTCCGGTCTCATCGCGCCGTGACATTAATCTGACAATGAGGTTATGCTCCGTCTGCTATTTTTTTTTGTTTTTAAGGTATTGCATGTCCTTTTCCCGTGTGCTAGAGATTTTTTGATTTCAATACAACAACTCTTCTGTGCTAGAAATCTTATGGTGATAGTTCGCATTATTTCAAACTTTGAAAATCAACCTTGGAAATAACAATAAATTTTTAACTTGGGTTACTATTGGCATCTCCAAGTAAGATGTCATTTTCACTGTCCTTAACAGATTTATGGAGCATTCAGCTTCACAATTTGACCTGTTTCTAGAGGGATGTTATTCTATGGTGTAAGCCTGGTTGAATACCCCCGTGTTGAGACCACTTCCACCGCTAGCGTTGTCAGTCGTTGGATCTAGGAAACAAGCTGTCTAGATCATCCATTCAAACTGGTAAACCTTTGGTTTTTGTTAACGCGTCGAACTCCTCTCCTGTAACGCGATTGGCCCCACACCGACTTTGGTCCATGATGCAGCGACACTGGACGAAAAATGCAGGAAAGGCCTCAGAGGTGCTGACCTGCCCACCGTCTCTGCTCCTAGGCCAGACCCTTGCCGCCTCGCCTCTCTTCCATGGCGACGCTACCTCCCCTTCTCCCGCCACTCTCGATGGGAAGTCGGGCAAAGAATGCCGCTGGATTGGCCTCCTAACCTCCCCTCCAGGCGCTGCCCTGAGTAGGAGCAGCTCCCGCACATCCCTTTCCCTTCCATGCAAAGCTACCACGCACGCCGCTACTGCTCTCAGCCAGGGGAGCGTGCGGTGTCCAAACCCTTCTGCCAAGACCGGTCACCCCGGCCGGCAAGCCACAACGCTGCCGCCGTATGCGCCCCTTCCCTTCCAGACTACCATGCTAATACGTCCCTTGCTCGGGTCCTCTCCAGTCACAAAGGCCCTCTTCGTGCTCCTCTGGTTGCCCGCAGGCGTCGATGCTGATGGGGTTGGCCTGCGACTGTATCTGGAGAGGGCGGCAGCGGACACAGGTTTCCTTTGGGATGAAACTTGCTATGTAGAAGGTATATTTCTTAATTTCCTTCCCTGATCCTTCCTAGATGGATCTTGGTTCTTCAAATTGGGACAGATCTTATCTGCAGATCCAGTTTAAAAAGTACCCCAGTTCCATGGATAAAACCATTAGAGCAAGGATTAATGGATGCTTGTGCATTATTAATTGTCCATACATTCTTAGACACAATAGAATTGTAGGAGCCTCTTACGCATGCGTCAGATCATGAATATCTGTTAGCCTTTAACAGTTCCATCACCTTATGTCAACGCCCCAGCTAAACATCATATTAGTTTATCCTCTGTGTTCCTAATGGTGGAGTGTGGAAGTTTATAATACACAATCGCAGTAAACCTATGTATTGTACATAGTGGTATTCTTGTGATTTCTATCATTAATTTAAGAGGCAGATGTTGATAATTAATTTAATCTAGAGTTATCGGTAAGATGTACAGCGAATGATGCCTGAGATCTGTGCTACTATGCAGTCAGAATAAATGCAACTCTAAAACATATCTAGCATAGTGGTGCATCTGCATCTGGTTAGGTACTGTTGGGTGTTGCAGACCTGCACCATAGACACCTTAGATTTTCAAGTAGGTGCTCACTTTGATAATTTACTGTCAGTTTTCATGAAAATTTTATGGAGATATATCAACCGACATGTGGAGCATGGGTACAAAGTAGATTGGTGGAAAATCGTCTACAACAGCATAAATGGCCCAACATTATGAAAAAGTACTGCCAATCTTACAAATGGTGTATGATGTCATTTGTACTCTATTATTTCCCTACTGTTTGATTCTTTATTAATGTTTATATTCTTAGACATAGTTTTCTACTGCACCAGCATCGCTTCAAGTTGTTTGTCACGAACAGTTGCACATACTAATACCAAATTATGTATGCATTACCCAGGAGTTGCTGGAACTGAATTTGCTCTATACATCACAGGGCATAAATTTAAGCTGATATGGAAGCCGTCTCCTATTATTCTATCCAAGGTAAAGATCTTCTTTGAGTCGGTTGATTTGGATGGTTGTCCGAAGAAGATATTTCTACTAGGTAAGAAAATTTTAGAGACATGATTTGTCTACACCTTCGACACCTCCGATCATGTCACGTATGCCGTTAACTAGCGGTTCATGCGGGAGGTAAGCAGCTCTAGCTAAGAATTCTGAATTTTTATACCAACATTGCTTCAGTTTTTGTTTGTCACGAACAGTTGCACATACTAATACCAAATTATGCATGCAGGATCCTGGAGTTTGCTAAAGCTGAATTTGTTGTATATGACATGAGGCCTAAGTTTAAGCTGTTATTTTGAAGACAAATCATATCATTTGATCTAAGGGCAGATGGTTATCTGAAAAAGATATTTCCTACTATGCAAGCAAATTTTAGAGACATGCTTTGTCTGCACTGCGCCGCCCATGTCATGTACGACCTCGACGAGCGGTTCCTATGGGAGGTAAGCAGCTCTCGCTAAGAATTTTGAATAAATATGCTTACTTTCAAACCTTAATTAATTAGTATGTGATCCTGATACTAAAAACAATATTTTGTTGAACCGTTGATGAGGGTGATGCTATCGACCACTAGGCGCAACACATGTTCATCCCATTCCCTTTCCAGCACTGCATTTGCGCAGATCTTAATATCATGCACTGCCGAAGACCTCTGAAGAAGATACTTTGCAAACTAATATAAATCTACTTAGATAGTAAGCCATCCATAATATTCTTTGTCGTTCACCACATATATAAATTACATGCTGATGTTACATGAATATATCTTCTCTGAATAATACAAGTATCTTGATGTTTGCATGATGCTTTTATCTTATTGTGCAGTTGCCTTTGGGTGATTTTCATGTGTTAATATTCTCAGCTACTTTAACATGTATGCTTACTTCCACTAACTTTCCTCCTTACACTGTTGTCTGTGACGAGGAAAAGGAAGGAAGGTGAACATGTACTTTTCCTACAGACTGATGTCGTCCTTGGACTCCCTAGCGAGCAGGCCCTGGACTCTCCTTGACCTAATCCACACGCTTATGGTTTCTCTTCTGTAAACTATACACATTTTATCATGAAATAAAGGTTATTTAATCATACATTATTGTAAGCTATTGTTACAACGACCTTGAATGATATCAATCAATAAATTTAAAAGTGTCATTAGACATTTGTGTTAGTTTGTGAAAAATTATGGATAATATTATCGAGCATTACTGCTCACATGGTCTTATAGATGTGGTACGTTGGGATATATTTCTTACTCCCTCCGACCCATATTAATTGACTTGGATTTGTCAAATTTTGGATGAACCTATATACTAAATAGTGTCTAGATTCATCCAAATTTTGACAAATCCAAGTCAATTAATATGGGTCGGAGGGAGTACTTGAAATTAATAATTATCCATTACTACTGTTAGGAGTTCTCTTGCCATTGGCAATGTTTGACAAATTAGTTATCTCCTGCTCCGTGATTTATTGTCACACATATATATAGAGCTTATTGATCTTTCCTATAAATGAATTTCGATAATTCATGATAGAGAGCAGGAGAAAAATTCTAGGGTTCCGGTATATTCACATACGTTTGCAAGCTATGCAAGGAAAAAAATTGCCTTACATAAGCTTTTGTATTAGGAACTAGGAAGCATGCTGAAAGTTGCACATATGTTTGCTAGCTAAACATGCCAATGTGTCACTAGCTAAACATGCCAATGTGTCAACCTAATAATTTTATATGGTGTGACAAAGCAGGACTAATCTAAACTACTTTAACCAGCTTAGATTTCGCCAGTGGAGTGAAAGACGCCTAATCTTCTGTTTTTGTTTATGGTGGCATTATAAAAAACTGAAAAAATTAAGCATGTTACAAAGGACCCACCACGTCTATCAGGCAATACCACACGCAATATAAGCGGCGAGGCGAAGCTCGCATGTCCGTCTAGTCTATATGTATAGCCAATCGACATGGAGAAAACTCATAAAGAAACATGAGTTGAGGACAAATGTTCAGGTGGAATGGAAACAATATCAAGGAAAAAATGAAAGCCATGTTCTCAACTCAGTTTCAATTAAGACATTGTTAAAAAAATGCAATTAGTACCACGTAAAACTTCAACAAATCTCGCAATTGTCAGTCTGCACATGCAACCATGTGCTCGCGTAAGTACTTCTTTTTTCTTTGGTATAACCGTGTAAGTGCTTCTAATGTTTAGGAAAGTATACATAGCCAATTAATGCCTGACGTAAGCAAGACCCAGTAGACTCGATGAGCAGCAGCTTCAGAGAGCATTCTTCTCCATCTTTCCAACAGCAACCACATAGTTACTGTCCTTTGTAGGAGCATTGTCCCTGGGATTAGGCATTTAGCATCATAAGTAGTACTACAATCTTAACATTCAGAATACCCATAAATTTAGTGAAGATACACTATTTTCTTCCCTAAGTTTGCTTGGTTTCCCTCGTACTTCCACTTGCAATAATGTTATTAGCTATAAATATGCTTCATAGTATTTTGCCATTTAGAAGAAGATTTCTGACCGTAAATTAAACTCATCGCACATATCAATTACCAGTATTTCATGGTTTACAAATCACAAATGTACGCAAGACGTCTTTGGATATTGTTCAAATGGAGTAACCAAAGAATGAGAATCCTTGTCTGATAGAAAAAATAAGAATTTAGTTCGATAAAGAGAATTCATCACTAAATTTTGAAGTCCAGAAGAAGCACAGTAATACCTACTTCCACAAATTGACAACCATGTTTTTTTTGCGGGTAAATTGACAACCATGTTGTCCTGAAGAAAAGAACAACCTGACAGCACAGTAATACCTACTTCCAATGCGTGAAATAAAAAAATCCTATTGGAATTGAGAACTCAATCAGCCGTTATCTTCTTACCGAAACTCCAAGAAATGTGGCCCTCAAACTTCTTTTCTATGATGAAACAATAGTAACCACATGACCTCCTTCTCCGGGAATATAAGAAGTAGCCATCAAATGGAGGAAATGTTTCTACCAAAACAACAGAATTGATAGGAAGTGCTTATATCACGAAATTGAACAATGCATCAAGCATTGCATTCATCAGTCTAGAGGGAAAATACATAGAATTTTGAAATGCTCCCGTCTGCACCTTCCCTATATATTAGTTCTCACAAATTAGCACAAAATAAATCAAGAAGTCAGGAGGTTCAATAGCAATACCGGACCACTGGCTATGATCATTTTCCCTCAGATCCTTTGAAGCAAAATTTATGGAGGTGGACAAAATATATGCACCCTGCTAGCCCCCCGAGCAATGTAGAAATTCAGACAAAAAACTTTGCATTGCCTTGTATAGTTCAGGATTGCTACATACATCATGCATAGGAAGGTAACCACTGTTAAAAATTGCTACATACATCTACTCATCAAGCATTGCTACATACATCTCCACTTTCCCCTGGATTGGTTCATGTTTACCACACCATCGTGTTTGACAACTTGAAGAAGACGTACACAACTGAAGTTGCAGCCTGCAGGTCAACAGAAGCCATGAGCAGCAGCCCGCCTTCGATCCCGCGATGCCGACGTTGATCTCCGCTGCTACCAACCGTCACGTCACTCCTCGATCATCAACTGCAGCGCCGGCCGCTTCCTCTCAGCGTCGTCTACACATACCACATCACAGAAGACAATTAATGAGCATGATATATCGGTAGAGATGTGTGCGTGGGCGGCAGCGGCAGACCTCTCTGGGAAGCCGAGAGAGGGCCACATTTGTGGTCACCGTGCTCGTTGGCCGGCAATGCCAAATAACTTCCAAGCACAGATTGAAGGGCGCGTGAACAGTTGCAAGATTAAGAAAATAAGAACCACTTCTAGATCACACATAATTTAGTAGCAGATCTTACATGCTAATAATATGGCACTGTTTGTGCTTCTACAATTTACACTGACATCAGATTCTGGACCGGTGCACATGAAGAACCTTCCAGCAAAAATTACCTCATGTTGCCTCAAAGCAAAAAATTAGAACAAATCAAAGAGCAGGCAAGATGAAATTTACACAAATTGAACAAATAATTAAAGAATGGTTCTAAAACTGGAGCTAGTGATGAGAAACTCTTTAGGCATTTTGTGAGATGACTTGCAGGCGTGAAAAACAAGTAGTTACTTTGTGCTATCATCTTCATTCCTTGTATCAAGAAATGCGTCCGTGCACATAAAAAGAATATATGCATCATGCAGAAATAACGAAGAAAATTAAATCCCTAAAACAAGCTATAGTGATCGGCCAAGAGTTCAACAATACATATCATTGAAGGGGCCTGGGAAACTGAATTGGTGAAGCAGTAGCTAACGACCTTTCTTTCTACCAAGCGGTCCCTGAGTGCTTCAATCGCGCATGAGGTGGAAATCTCCCTTTGGCCGAGCAACATCTTGAGGCAAGATTTAGCAGGGACATGACTCCATGAGGATTGTGGACAGCCACAAGCAGCCAACAACGGCGCTCAGATTGAATGGGGACCATGTCGGAGGGGGCGCGCGTTGGTAGCGAACCAGAGCAGGGGAAGACCCGGAGGCAGCAGCAAGCAGACCGTGAGCCGCGACGGAGGCGGTGGAGACCGGAGGCGGCGGCTTCAATAGCGACCATTATGTTGCTAGAATGCCATTATGTTGCTACCAGACCAAAAGATTATAGTGACATGAGGGACACTTCAATAGCGACCAGGGTTCTAGGATTCTATATGTACCGGAAGTTTATTTCTCAACTTGAGTTCATAAGTTCCACTTCCTACTCTTTATTCAGATGAACCCGTGGTTCCATCACTGCTCCTAAAAATCTAAATTGACAGCACGTCTCATTGATAGATTTTTGTGCTAGAAACGTCACAAATTGAATAGAGAGAATTTCTTATTTGACACTACTCTTAAATATGATTCCTTATATGACATTAGAAAACTCTAACTTCCTTATTTGACACTAGGTATAAATTTTAATGCCTTCTATGACACTACCGTTTGTTTCTTTACATGCTTCCGTTAGTTTTCTTTCAGACAAACCAAAATACCCCTGATATAGTTTTACTCGTATATGTATATATGGACAAGTAATTTATAATCAGCACCGGTAGCACGTGTATATAAGTGGACCAGCTATGTAACCGAGTAACATCCGGATCAGAAGGACTAAAGAAAGTAATCTAATTTTGTTCAGCGATTTGTGTTTCTGTGTGCGCGCACGTGAGCTACTAATTAGCAAGGAAAGTAATTTAGCCGAGAATAGCTGGCTATACGTGTGTGCTGTCAACCGGATCGATCAAGGAGCTTGCTTGATTACTAGTAGCTTGTATGTGCGTGTGTAGCCGGAGTTGTACCAAGGAGTTTAACTGCTACACGTCGTGATGATTCGTCGGAATCACAAAGTACTCAGACGAGCTACTTGATCATATCGAACAAAATTCTACCAAGGCATATATATAGCGGCCGTAAGGAAAATCGTGGTTGTTGAGCCTCCGACGAGTAGCTCAGCAACCGACTCAGCCAAAACCTAGTCATCCATAAACTAGACGTACAATAAACATGTTGGGACAAATTAATATTCATGTATTAATCATGACCCAACATATTGCCAGTATAACAGCTTTTGTC
The DNA here is from genome assembly GCA_916181665.1 of Avena sativa. Lineage (NCBI taxonomy): Eukaryota > Viridiplantae > Streptophyta > Magnoliopsida > Poales > Poaceae > Avena > Avena sativa. The sequence continues at coordinate 2,042,919 of OV702292.1, read as the reverse complement.
TTGTATAAAACAATTTTGATCATATTATGCACCAGGGGCAAAAGTGTCTTTATAGGTTTCAATTAACACCGTTAGCTCTCAAAATTCACTAGAGTGTCATATAGGGCATAAAAATTTACACCAAGTGTTAAATAAGGAAATAAAATTTTCTTAGTGCCATATAAGAAATCATATTTGAATGTAGTGTCAAATAAGAAATTCTCTCAATTGAATACACAAAGCAATCTGTAGCTGACCCGAGACAAGCAGTCAGCAGCCGGTGGGTATATCCATGTGTAGGCTCCGAAATATATTTATGTTTAGCTTGAAGTGCATATAAGTATATATAAAAGCGGCTTGCTACCAGGACGCGCCATCTCACACAGCACTTTTCATTGCACATGAATAGTGAACAATGTGTTCCCGGTGATCGATTTTTGATCCATATGGTTCATGTTAGACACTGTATATGTCTACTTATGGCGAACAGACTCGTGACACGTCACCATACTGTAATTTCCCTGACTGTAATTTGGGCAGTGCTAGGCGTTCCCGAGGATGGAAATTTTTCATCCTCCGAGTCCCCGGCCGTTCGACTTGGGCAGATCAACTGTCATATCTGATTTCCGTCCTTGCATCCCACTTTTGCTACAGATGATCCCGCTTTTGCTATATATATATAGTATCTTTTTGCTACATGTAGCAAAAATGGTTCAATCTAGAAAATACAAAAATAGACTGGACCTCACCGAAGATCTCGCCGGAGACCTTGCCGGCGATCTCCGGCGACCGTGTAGCAAAAAATTAATGCTAATATAGCAAAACCCAACGTCGCCGGAGACTTTCGCCGGAGACCTCGCCGTTTTGCCAAAGACCTTATAGCAAAAACTTTGCGCTAGTGTAGCAAAATTACAAAAAGATTGTAGCAAAAAATTTGGGCTAATGTAAAACCAGGTCTTGCCGGAGACTCGCTGGAGACTTTCGCCATGAGACCTCGTCGGGGACCTTGTAGCATAAACTTTGCGCCATTATAGCAAAACCACTAAACGAGTGTAGAAAAAATAGATTCCGTCGAAGACATCACCGAAGATTTTGTAGCAAAAAAGTTGCTGCCTAGCAAAACGACTTCTCCCGTCTATCATCTTATAGCAAAAGTTTAACAATATTATAGAAAAATACACAATAGTTGAAGCAATAAAAATATGTGTATGTAGCAAATCCGGCGGCCAAAGCAAAAAATACCCGGGGTGGCGAGCTTTGGCCGACAAGATGGAAAGGCGGAGAGCTCCGCAAGGTCCGCGAGTGAGCTCCGGTGGTGCGGGGCAGGAGCGGGCGTGGCGAGGTACGACCGCGCACGAGCTCCGGTGGTGCGGGGTAGGAGCGGGTGTGGCGAGGTCCGGCCGTACGCGGCGATGCAGGGCAAGGAGAAGGCAGGACCAGCTACGGCGGTGCGCGACAAGCTCCGGCGGCGAAGGAACCAGCCGGCAGCAGCGCGCGGTCGCCGGCGAGCGTCTGCTCACAGACCTACGCGACAGCGGCGGCGCGTATCAACGGGCAACGCGCAGGAACCATACAGTGCAAGCACCCAGGAAAGCATCCGATGAGATAAGGTATAGGGGCCCACCACTACTTTTTTTTCCGAAAAGAATGATATATTAATTCTCTGAACTTACATAAAGGTACAAAAACAAAGGAAAAAATACAAGTAAGCTCTCTGAATCCCGACGACGACGACGAGCCACTGCTGAAGCTCCCCAAACGTTGGATCGCCGAAGCCCACCACACCGCAGACGGAAAGTCACCGAGCACCGCCTCCGAAGAGACTACTGCCGGGAACGCCGGCACCGCTGCGAAGAACCTCTGTATCATCCTCTTATTGAACTGCATGCAGATCCACCGCATACCTGGATCTGGCCGTGGTGCAGGGAAAGTCGCGCGCAGGTCGGTGAAGCCCCAGGGAACGCCACCGTCGGAGGAGATCTGCGCGGACAACAGACAAACCAACAGGACCTCCGCCTTCGAAGCGCCGTCGACCGGACACCTGTCAAACCCTACCATAAATACACGTCGTGAGACGGGCTTCCCCCACCCTCCCGCCGTCGGAGCATCCGATGGAGGGGAGGGAACCCACGCCTCACTGGCGGAAGAGGTGGATCAACGGTGGACTTCCTGACACCACGAGCGAGGGCAACCACCCGGGGGATAGAATCACGCGATCCCCCGGAGGAGGAGTATCATTTTTCCCTGCAATTTTACTTGGAAAATTCCGACAAATAACTATAGCTTCAACAGTAAATTTCCAAATTATTTTTACGGGTAGTAATTTTCCTTCATCAAAGGTAATTCTCCGCCAGCCTTTTCCCAACCGTGCATGAACAGTAATTTTCCTTCATCAAAGGTAATGCCCCTTGAGTTCCTGTTCCGGCAGCGTCCTGGTGGATCTAGGCTTTTCGCTCTGCGTCGCGCTGTCCGGCCGAACTTCCTAGTATTTAATTTCCTGTTGTGTAAACTACTAGAATAATCAATATATCCAGATCGATCGCCGGCCGGTCGTGTTGTTTTGCAGCACAGAGCACTGCAGCAGATCAATCCGAGAGTTTCAGTTTCAGTCGACACAACGGCACGTACGACAGCTAGTACGTACGTTCCCACTCACTCACATAACTAACTGATCACACGCTACCACGCTCTGTCATCAAGTTAATTTGAAACTAAATTATATTGTTAATACAGATACAGTAGGACGAATCATAATGAAAACCAAAGTGTCAATTGTTGAAAAGAGGAAGAGAAGACAAAGATTAGAAGCTTCTTTTTGGTTAGCAATTAGTAAATTGATGGTTAGCAAACCATTCCTTCCTTCCTTGCACGCGCGCATAATGCAAGCTGGTCTGTATTACTACTCCCTCCGTTCTAAAATACATGTTTTAAGTTTTTTAAAATTTAGATGAATCTATACGTTAAATAGTGTCTAGATTCATTCAAATTTTGACAAATCCAAAACATTTATTTTGGAACAAAAGAAGTACGTAGTAGTTTGTATATTAATTCATGAGCGAAAGTTGATCGGCGATGACCGATGGGCCTCTTCCAATGCATGTGGTGGATACGTCCGCCGCAGATGGATGGGATGCGCACGAGCGGTACGAACGGTTAGAAAAGGGTTTTTTTATAATTACTAGCAAAATTGCCCGTACGTTACATCGAAAAAAGGAAATTCAACTCACCGGAAGAAGAAAATTCACTTATTTCTACTTCATCTGTTTCAAAGAATAAGGCGTTCTTATTTTGCATATTTTTTCTTTGACCAAGAATTGCTTAAAATATATAAAAATTATTAATATAAAATTAGCATCATTAGAAAGTACTTTTCAATACGAATCAAACTATACTAATAATGTGCAATATAATCAAGATATGGTTGCTTAATTTTTTGGATCAAAGTTCGTCTTAGAATACGTGTGTGCCTTATTCTTTGAAACGAAGATAGTATATTTTTAGGTTATGGTGAGATGTGACTTAAAGAGAAACTAAACATAATTTAGTATGCAAGTCATTTTTATTTCCATGAAAAAATGCGATAATAATTTACTAATTTTGCAAGTAATTTTTATTTCCATGCAAAAAATGCAATAAGCATGCATTTTTTACCATTAGTGTGCTTCAAGCCGAGACCTAAAATAAGTGTTTCTTATAATACCGGGGTGCAATTTTTCGACAGTCATCAAGGTGCCTTTAACCGCCAACACAGTTGCCAAATGTTTCAAATTTCTTTTTTTGAAAATTTCATAGAACTCATTTTCTCAAATTGAGAAGACTAAAGTGATGGATATATCTATTATTAACACTTTTCATAACAGACGGAGAAGGTCAAGGGGCTCTAGTGTCCGAAGACCCTGGGGTGGCCATGGTGTCTTTGTGTTTAGTTTGATGGTGTCGTCAAAGGTCGCGTTTGACGGGGAGAATGTCTCTCCCGTTCCAACAGATGACCCCGGCCGACGCGACCTAAGGAGGAGCTAGGCGGCGGAGCCGCTCCCCCTACATCGCTGCCATCCTCCTCTCCAAGAACTACCGACGCTGCCATGGCGCCCAGCAGGCAACGGACCCGTCTTCGTTCCTTGGACAACTGTGGCACTCACTCGACACCGCGTCGGAAGAGAGCGCTCTCGCGCATAGGTAACATCGGGCATCAGAAGTGCAGCGCCGCGTGGCAAGCTTCGGAGATGGACGCGCTGGGGGCCGGCAGCAACTACTCCCTCCGTTTAGAAATATAAGATGTTTTAGGTTTGTGAAGAAGTTGTATCTAGACACCTTTTAGTGTATAGGTTCAAACGAATCTAGACACCTACATCTCATTTACAAACCTAAAACATCTTATATTTCCAAACGGAGGAAGTACATGGCAGCGGAAGCAGAGAGCTGGACCTATTCAATCACCGCATCCATCATGCCCTCACCTCAACAGTTCCATTCAGTCATGTGACAACAGAACTACTACACATCTCTCTTTTACGAATAAAACAACATTGATTGGCGATGACATAAAAGGAGCATATGGAGTCAACCAGAGAATGCAGCCCGTCAGTGCCTTGTGCACAGGAGCAGATAGTTGGGGATTGATTTCTCTTATGGTGCCTCGTCATCTATTTTTGAACAAGCAGCGCGAACATGGCCTCTGACACACACGCACGCGGAGTTTGAAACCCAACCTTAAGCGACCCAATACAGGACGCAGCGCTACTTCAGACAGCGTTGGCAGGCGGGGATAGAAAAAAAAAGCGTTTTGAACGGGTAATAATAGATTCATTTACCGGTGGTATCGATGGATAATATATTTTTTGCTCAAAGGGTAAAGTCGTCCAAAAAAGTGTAGGTACTACAAGAAACGCTCCTTCCTTTATTATTAGGTAATAGACTAGCACAAATATCCGTGCATTGTACCGGGATAAAATAATCTTGTCGTCGTTCTCACTTGTTTATAAGATTTTCATGCGCCACTTCTTGTCGTCGCAGTAGTTGGTGCCCCAAGTCGCTCAAAGCCAGGTACTCATTCGACTCTAGTGCCGCTAAGCAACCCTGCTCGCTCCCTTTTCTCTTCCTCTTTCTCGCGTTCCTGCTGCCTTAGGCGACCCTTTACCGGCCGGCCTCGTCTCCGGCATTGCGTCGGCGGGCCCCTCAGGCCTTTAGCCTTGCCGCTTTCTTGGCTCCTTGATTTTCAATTCAACTACCGACGCCTCCAAGATCGTCATTGTTTAGCATAGCCATCATTGTTCCATTCCATCTGATCCAGCTCATGTTTGCTTGGCTTGTCGACCGTCAAGCGGGGTAAAGTACTCCCTTCGTCTTAAAATAGATTGCTCAGATTTGTCAAAATTTGGATGAATTTAGACATATTTAATATATAGATTTATCTAAATTTTAATAAACCAAATACATCTATTTTCGAAACGGAAGGAGTAGAAGTATATAAATTGATAGAATTTGATGTAAGGGGGCGAAATGGTACTATTTCATACACGTGGGTCAAACATAGCCATGGTTCTATTTAGCGATGGCCAGTACTTTACCCAAAAGAAATGATCAAGGCCACGCGATGATACGCCCACGCGTCATCCTCGGCCAAATCAAAGTAGCGCCCAGTAGTCCCTCAACAAAAAAATCCCTCAAAAAAAGTAGCGCCCAGTAGCCACATGTTGCCGCTGCATATGGCCGCGGCGGTCGATCCGCCCCCGCCTCTGGAGCTCGTCCTGGCGCAAGGCTCCCGACGACCAAGGACGCCGCCGTCCTGGAGCCTTGATCTCGCGCCCCTCCCAGCGATCTCACTCGCTGCGCGTCCCGCGGCGAGTCTCACCATCCCCCTCCGTTCTCTCCCCGTCCGTCTTGAAAGTTCTCGGGTGCTGCTTAATTTATTTCTGATTGGGCTTGCTGATTCAAAGCAGACGAAGAACCTATATAAACTGGTGAAATTCAGCATAAAGTAGCGATGTGGGACTATTAAACAGTGCAATCCATACAGTCCAACCGGTAAAGAGCCCACCGTCCGACCGGTAATTCACTTATGACTGACATAGTGGGTAATATGAGGTTTGATGAGAGGGCAAATTGATCCAAAAAAGAGTTGGACCGAAAGAAACACTTTGTTTTTTATTATTATAGGTATAGATTACAAAGCTAACTAATTCTAGATTTGTGTGTATATTCATCTTTGGTACGGTACGTGGCATTCTATGTTAGGGTTTCTTCTCTTTAAATAGGCATTCTGGATGTCGGTTTCGCGAAGGAAAATGATACTATTCTTCCGGGAGATCGCACGCAATTATTCCTCCGGTCTGCGTACACCGTACGGCTCGTGGCCGGGCAGTTCCTTTTTTCTCTTTTCCTCTGCCTTATCTTCTTCCTAGCAGCACGCGAGCCCGGCCTCCAACCCCCGCTGCCCTCAGCTCCTGCAGCTCGCGCGCCTTGCGCCCCCCGCCGCTGCAGCGTGCGCCGCCCGTCATGCCCTTGACCTTGCTCGACTACCGTGTGCTCCCCTGGCCGGAATTCGGCGTCGCCGCGATAGATTTCGCTGCCGCCACCACGATGACATGGGGGATTTCTGCACCGCCGCCGTGCTATGGAATTCCCCTGGGACCGCGCGCCTCTGAGCCACCGCGTCCAGACCAGGCCGCTAGAGCCCCGCCTCCGCTGCCACGCGCCCTGAAACCTGCCGCCACAACCAGCTAGATCCCATCGGAGGCGCCGGCGACACGAAGACCACGACGCTGGTGCTTCCTATTGTCGCCGGAGATGGACTTCATAGTGGAGGTGCTCCTGTGGGTGGAGCGGCCATGGCTGCTGTCGTGGGAATGGTCACGGCAGATGCTGCAATCGGCAGCGAGTAGTAGAATGAAGGGAAAGGGCGGCCAGCCATCTGCGGTGCGAGATGAGGGCGGAGACACAGGGTTTTACCCAGGTTCGCCCCCCCGGAGGGTAAAGATCTACTCATGCTAGATTGTATTATGAAGGTGGTACAATGGGCGAGCTCGGCGGCTAGGCGGCAAGTCGCTTGGGTGTATGATGGAACGTATCTCTACACGCCCCGCAGGGAGGTTTATATAGGCTCACCTCCCCTAGGGTTTACATATCTCATCAGTTAGGGCTTCGGTTCTTGTTTAACCTAATCCGATTGGGCCTATCTACTCGCCTGGGCCTTCAGCTTCCAGTCGCTTGGATCTACACCAGGCCTTGATCCAGTCGCCGTCTTGCAGGCCCACTCGCCAGTTTCTGGGCCAGTCGGAAACGTCCTGCCTGTTATACCCCGGTAGGCATATCCCCATCAGTAGTCCCCGAGGCCGTCGTCGATTGGGCGTGGGTGGCTGCTGGCAGTCGGAGTATACGGCTTCAGAACAGACATCCAGTCGAATCGTCGGCGGGCTCCTGTATAAAGGAGAAAACTAGTCATCCTGATCGCAGCTTTGGCGAGTCGAGTTGGCGAAACACTGTTACAGTGATCGGGTCGGCGAGCCGAGTGGCTGAAGTTGGACCGTTAAGCATGGTCAAACTAGCCGTTGGGGTCATTCAACGGTAACTTCTGGCGTAATCACCGCGTAGTAACGGCCTCCGGATTTGGCGGGTAACAACTGCTATATAAGGGGAATGGCAGGCGATCAGAGAACCACCTTCTCGCCATTTTCTCCGATTACACGCACTCTCGCCTTCCTTCGCATCGCGATCCAGCCGACCCGAAATCTTCCGACCCCCCACAAATCCTTCCGCCATGGCCCTCTCCACCGAGCCTTGGGGTAGATCTAAGTGTACGAGGGCGCAGCTGGCGTCCTTTGAGGAGGCCGGGATCCTGCGCGCCGGCTGTTGGCGCATCCCCGCGGCCGGAGATGTGACCCCAAACCCGCGCGAGGGGGAATTCATCTGCTTCACCAGCCACATGGAACGGGGGCTAGGATTCCCTACGTCCTTGTTCTTCCGGCGCTTCTGCGCCTACTACGGGATCCAGCCGTCGGACCTGGGTCCTCACAGCATCGAGCAGCTCGCCATCTTCGTGGCGTTCTGCGAGTGCTACTTGGGCTGTCGGACCTACTTCCCTCTATGGCAAGATCTGTTCCACGGACGGATCAGCCGCGAGGAAGCGGGCGGCCCAATGCTCGCCGCGGGCGGCCTAACCTTCCAGCTGAAGTCGAAAGCTTCATTCTTTGACTTGATGCTGCTCGCCAAGGCAGCGAGCGACTGGAAGAAGTCGTGGTTCTATGTTGCCGAGGCGACCCCGGAGGGCGAGACGGCGATCCCACGGTACTCCACCAACCGGTCCGAGCCGCGCCGTCTTCAAGTCGGCAAGCTCCCCAGCGACCAGCGGATGGTCGTGGACGAAATGCTCCAAACCATCCGCGGTTTGAAGAAGAAGGGCCTCCAAACGATCAACCTATATAACTGCTGGCTCGGGCGGCGGCTCGTCCCTCTGGCTCGGCGCGACCACTACATGTAGCAATACATGGGCCGGGAGGACTCGACGAAGTCCAGCCTAGCCGAGTGGAAGCTCGAGGACTATACCGCAGCACTGAAGAAGATCACCCAGGCGGTGTACCTGGACGCACAGGCTGGGGTCACCCCCTACACCGCAAAGCGTCCAGCCCCAACGGTAATCACCTCGCATCATTCGCAGTCGCAGTTTTTTGCAGTTGCGGTCATTCTAATTTCATCTTGCCTTTATTGTAGCTATTCCAAGTGGTGGAAGGGTGGCTCCCGCCTTCGGATGACGAGAATTCAAGCTCGTCCGTCCAGGACATGGGCGAGTCGCCTCCCGCCAAGGCCGACGCCGGGAGCGACGAGAGTAACAGCGACGACGAGTCCGAGGAGGAGGTCGCCCCGCTGGTCCGCAAGACCCGCGGGCAACGTCAATGCGAACTTGAGGCGAGCAAAAGCCTCGAGTGTCATGACGACGATGAAGAACTTCCGGAGACCACCTCGCGCCGCCAGGCTACTCCGTCGAAGAAGAAGAAGAAGAAAGAGAAGGAGGCGAAGGCCCCTCCGAAGAAGAAGACGAAGCCGATGAGGCCGGCCTCGCCACCGCACTCGGCAAGCAGCTCCGACGCCCCCAGCCCGGCCAAGGACGAGGCGCCACCAACGGCGGCCGCGCTGGACACGGCCACTGTCGAGGTGCCATTGGCTTCGATGCCCCCGCCATTCGCCCCAGTCTCTGGGCTGGGGGATGCTCTGGCTGTGGCAGCTTCGCCTCGCAGGGAAGCTCCTACCGAAGATGTCCCAGAGGCTCCCGTTGCGGCCTCGACGACGAAGAAGCCGTCCGTGTCTTGGGCACGTGACGTCCTGGAAATGGGGCTCAGCCGCCGACTGGGCCCTGAACTGGAGAAGCCGGCTGGCCTCCGCACGAGGCTGCGCTTCATTCCAGTCGCCAAGTGAGTTTGCTCACCTTCCTTTGTCTTCCCTAACAGTTTGAATTATCTTGCTTACGTGATTGATTTACAGGACCGGATTGAAGAAGATGGGCCACCCGACCGTGGCTAAGGTGCCGTCCGTCGTTAGCGAGGAGGATCCTTCCCGTAAGAGGAAGGCGGACGAGGTCGTCGTCCCTGCGGATGGTGGCAAGAAGGCCAAGGGCGACGATGTCGTCACGATCTCTGACGACACGGCGGTCGCGCCGACCAAACCCGCACCGGAGGCGGTCGCATCCACGAAGGAGGGCGCTCCCTTGCCTGGAGCGGCCGAGCCGACCTCCTTTGGTGCGGGTGCCTCCATCGTGACATTCCCGCGCTTCATGGCCAAAGCGGCCACGGCGAGTGGGAATTCGCCCTCGAGCCGTGCACCTGGGGTCGCCGATGCGGAAGTCGAGCAGCATCGTGGGCACACGCCAGCTCTCCTCGCGTCCGTGGACGCGATACAACTTCATGGCATGCTTGGCGCAGCCATCCAGGTATGTCCAGCATGCTCGGAAGCCGCGACGTAGACCAGCATGGGTTCTTTGTCGGCAGGGGCGGCGAGTAGCGGTGCGGCGAGTAGCACCTTCTTGAGGTCGCGGAGTGCGTCGTCCGCCTCCTTGTCCCACTGGAAGGTGGGGTTCTTGCGCATCAGACGGTATAGGGGCATCGCCTTTTCGCCCAGGCGGGGGATGAAGCGACTGAGAGCCGCCACTCGCCCGACTAGCTTCTGGACGTCGCGGAGGCACTCGAGTTTGCTGAGTCGGGCGATCGTGTCGATCTTGGTGGGGTTCGCCTAGATCCCACGCTTGGAGACGACGTAACCCAGTAGTTGCCCTGCTGGTACACCGAAGGTGCATTTGCCTGGGTTAAGCTTTATCTTGTATTTTCGCAAGTTGGCGAACGTTTCCGCCAGGTCGACGAGGAGATCACCCTGGCGAGCGGATTTTACGACCACGTCGTCGATATAGACGTGGATGTTGCGGCCAATTTGGCTCGCGAGGCACTCCTGCATGCACCGCTGGTTGGTCGCCCCGGCGTTCTTGAGGCCGAAGGTCATGGCGGTGTAGCAGAAGGCTCCGAATGGCGTGATAAACGCCGTCTTCTCCTTGTCCTCGACAGCCATTTTGATCTGGTTGTATCCAGAGTAGGCGTCGAGGAAGCATAGTGACTCCGAGCCCGCGGTGGAGTCGATTATTTGGTCGATCTGCGGGAGGACGAACTTCTCCTTCGGGCAGGCACTGTTTAAGTTTGTGTAGTCGATACACATCCTCTAGGTCCCGTTCTTCTTCTCGACCAGGACTGGGTTTGCCAGCCACTTGGAGTACTTGATTGGCCGGATGAAGCCTGCAGCGAGTAGACGCTGCACCTCCTCGGCGATGGCTCGGCGGCGCTCTTCATTGAAGGGCCGCAGTGACTGCTTGACGGGTCGCACTTTGGGGTCGGCGTTTAGCTTGTGCTCAGCGAGCTCCCTAGGGACACCAGGCATGTCAGAGGGCTTCCATGCAAAAATGTCCCTGTTCTCACGGAGGAACTCGATGAGCGCGCCTTCCTAGGCTGGGCTCATGCCCGTCCCGATCGTCACCATCTGGCTGGAGTCGCCTGGGACCAGCTCGACGGTGCGGGTGTGCGTCGTTGCCTCGAAGGTTGAGGTGTTTGCGCCCTCTGAGTTGGGCTTCTTGAGTATGGTGGGGTCGTCATCGTTGACCCCGCTCGCGTACTTGGCGAGTTCATCGGCGTGATTGGTTTCTGCCGCGATAACGGCATCGGCGAGTTCGGCTCCTTTGGCCTCGCACTCGGCGGCCATGTCGGGGTCGCCGTTGATGGTGATGACGCCGCACGGCCCAGGGAGCTTCATCGCGTTGTACGCGTAGTGTGGCGCTGCCATGAACTTGGCGAACGCCTGGCGCCCCAGGACGCAGTGGTAGGGGCTGTCGAAGGGCACCAGCTCGAAGACGATCCGCTCGGTGCGGAAGTTTGCTGGCGTGCCGAAGATGACTGGCAACATGACCTTGCCGATCGGGTACGCCTTCCGACCGGGGACGATGCCGTGGAACGTGGTGTGGGTTGTCTCGATCATCGACTGCGGGAGCCGCAGCCGCCTGAAGGTGTCCAGGTACAGGATGTTGATGGAGCTGCCGCCGTCCATCAATGTCTTGGGGAGCCAGTAGTCACCCACCTTTGGCTTGACCACGAGGGCAACTCGGCCTGGGTACTCGATGCGCGGCGAGTGGTCCTGGCGGCTCCAGGTGATGGGCTGCTCCGACCAGTTGAGGAACTGGGGAACGTCCACCTGAGCCACCGCGTTGACGGCGACGGCACGGGCGATGACCTTCTTCTCGCAATTCGTGTTGAAGCCTGTGAAGGTATGGAGCGAGCCGGCCACTTTACCGAACTTTCCGCCGTTTGGCGGGTCGTTGTCGGGGTCCTCCCGTGCTCGCCGTGCCTTCTCGATTTCCCTGAGGGTGTGGCAGTCGGCGGTTGTGTGTGTTGCAGGCTTCCCTTCCCTGCTGTGAAACGCACAAGGTTGGTTAAGGAGGGCCGCGGGGTCGAACCTTGGCTTGGCCTTGTAGTTGCCACCGTTGCGGCGTTGTCCGCCGTCGCGGCGGAAGCTCTTGGGCTCGCGTTGTGCATGCCCGGCATTGGCGACGAAGTCGACTCGCCCGTCACTGCGGCGCTTGCCGGTGAGGCGAGTGTTGCTGTAGCGTAGGTCGGACCATCGTCCGCTGTCGTTGCCGCTCGTGCGGCGTTGACCCCTCGACTCGTCGTCGGTTTCCTGGTTTGGATCTTCCTCCGCGTACCGTTTGGCGATCTCGAGGAGGTCCGGTATGTTGTCGAGTATGCGAGAGTGTCGCTTGAGCTTGGCGACCAGTGGCTCGTAGCGGCATGAGGTCTTAAAGCAATGGATCGCGGTGTCCGGGTGGATGCCGACCGCGTTGTACCAGAGTTCCTGCCACCGTTGGACCCAGTTGCGGGTCGACTCGCGGGGTCCCTGGACGCATCGCTCCAGGTCCTCGATGGTGGTGGCGTGGGTGTAGGAGCACTCGAAGTGCCTGACGAAGGCGTCGCGCATCTCCTCCCAGGAGTCGATGCTATCCTGGGGGAGGGTGTTGATCCACTGCCTGCACGTCCCCTCCATCATCAGGGGGAGGTAGCGGGCGGCTAGAAGGTCAGTGTGGCCTGCGATCCCCATTGCCATGAGGTATGTATCGAGTCAGACGGTGGGGTCGTACGAGGGGTCGTACTTTTCTATCTCCTTTGGCGCTTTGAAGTTTGGCGGGTACTTCTCGCCTCGGATCATTGGTCCGAAGCACTTTGGGCCGAGTCGACTGAGCGACCCCATGGGCTCGCCGTCGCGGCGATTGGTTAGGGTGTGTCGCAGGTCGTCGGGCTGGCGTGCGCGCCAGCTTTGGTTGTTGATGATGTGGGTGCGGGCGTCGATAGGTTGACCGTTGGCGGCGACGAAGTTGGTCGCTGGCCTGGGGTCGTTGGTGGAGAGTGCCGCGTTCGCGGGTCGGTGTTGGAGCTGCAGTGGCTCTGGTGGCGGGCAGTTGAGGGTGTTTGCCGCCATTGGGCGGCCGCTTGAGGCATCTCTGCTTCCCGAAGAACGCGAGTATACTCGACCCTGCGAGTCGGCGCTCGCATTTTGCTGCTCGACGGCCTTTGCGAGCAGGGCCCTGACGTACTGGATCTGTAAGGCGCCGTCGCCGGTGGCTGTGATGTTGTCGGCTGCTGCTCGGCCTGCCACGAGGTTGTCCATCAGGGTGGAGAACAGTGGGAGGCCGTTTGCGTCTCGCTCCCGTGAGGAGACTACTATCCGCGGCTGGTCCCTGGGGGGTGTGCGGTTGGGTGGAGGTGGGGCGCCCATCGCCGTCGACCCTGGCGGGGGGCGGGCGCTTTCTCCTGGTGGCGCGTTCTCGCAGATCGCGCGCTCGGCCACGCGGGCCGGGTTGTTTTCGTCGTCGAAGTTCAGGGCGCGCCCCTGAACGGTGGGGTTCAGGCGCGACCTGATCCGCTGCTGGTGGTAGCAGGATAGCTCCTATGCCGTCACCTGCTCGAGGCGAAATTTTTCGCGCTCGGCTTGCTCCTTGCGCACTGTAGGTCGCGGCGTTAGGAGGGTTTGGGGTGGAGAAGGGGTCCTTCGGCGGCTCGGTGCCGGTCGCCATGTAGGTCGTGGCGTGGCGACCGGTGCCGTCGCGGAGGTCGGCGGAGTTTTCCGACCCGGAGTCAAAGTCGAAGATCCCGAGGATGGAGGGGTCCTCGAAGTCTCCCACGTTGGACACCTGGGTGATGGAGCCCGCGGGCGAAGCCGCGGTGATGGATCCGGCGAGTGACGCCAGGGTCGCCGAGTCGGCGTCGTCGTTGAGGGCCGCGTCTTCCTCGGCCGCTGAGTTTTCGGCCATGTTGCTGTGGGCCGAGTTGTACTCGGAGGCGAGGCGATGGATCGTGCGGATCTGGCTCTCAGAGAGCCAATCACGTGGCGGCGACTCGCGGATGCGAGCCGAGTCCTCCGAGACGATGACGTTGGTGAGGCCGACGAAGAGGCTGATCGTGCCGACCGGCAGGATCATGCTGTGCGTGACGGGTCGCGCCGCTGGGACGTAGCTGCTCGGCAAGATTTGGAGCATCTCGCCGATCGCTATCATGCGGCCGGTGGCGACCGTCTCGTTGATGGGCAGATTGGATCTCGTCGCAGAACACCGGCCAGACCGGCCAGGCCCCACGGTGGGCGCCACTTTCGTGGGAATGGTCACGGCAGATGCTGCAATCGGCAGCGAGTAGTAGAACGAAGGGCAAGGGCGGCCAGCCATCTGCGGTGCGAGATAAGGGCGGAGACACAGGGTTTTACCTAGGTTCGGCCCCCCGGAGGGTAAAGACCTACTCCTACTAGATTGTATTATGAAGGTGGTACAATGGGCGAGCTCGGCGGCTAGGCGGCGAGTCGCTTGGGTGTATGATGGAACGTATCTCTACACGCCCCGCGGGGAGGTTTATATAGGCTCACCTCCCCTAGGGTTTACATATATCAACCGAATCAGTTAGGGCTTCGGTTCTTGTTTAACCTAATCCGACTGGGCCTATCTACTCGCCTGGGCCTTCAGCTTCCAGTCGCTTGGATCTACACCAGGTATTGATCCAGTCGCCGTCTTGCAGGCCCACTCGCTAGTTTCTGGGCCAGTCGGAAACGTCCTGCCTGGTATACCCTGGTAGGCATATCCCCATCAGCTGCTGCGAGCACGACGCAGTAACACGCATCCATGTTTTCCATGATGACAATGCTACATAGGTGTCCGACTGTTGCTACCACAGTCTAGATCACTTGCTACTCTAGTTGGCCGATGTTGCTACTTTTGTGTCTGTCTTTTGTTTTTTGCTACGAGCGTTTGCTACCTTAGCATATTATTTGTGCTATATATTTATATATTTTTTGCTACTTTTGTACAATTTTTTTGCTACAACCAATCTCTATGGTTTTCTACGAGGTCTTCGCCTAGAGTCTCTGACGCTGTTTCCGGCGATGTCCTCTTTTGCTACACTAGAAAAAATATTTTGCTACAACCGGTTTGTGATTTTGCTATATTAATGTAAATTTTTAGCTATAAGGTCTCCGGTGATGATATTTTAGGCGAGAGTCTCCGGCGATGTCAGTTTTGATACATTAGGATATTTTTTTGCTACAAGGTCGCCGGCAAGGTCTCCGGCGAACTCTCCGACAAGGTCCAGTCTATTTATTCTTTTTCTAAAACAAACTATTTTCTGCTACGTGTAGCAAAGGCGGGTATATTTATATCAAAAGTGGGTATGTTTGTAGCAAAAGTGGGATCTGGGGCCTTTTTAAAGGACACGTGTCAGCAGGAGGACCCGGTGGATTTTGGGGAATTATCCCCGAGGGGACGCGTAGTATGACCCTTTTGCGAACCGACGGAGTTAGGGGCCAAATATGCCCATTAAGCCTTCACAAACGTTGTTCCGTTTGACGAAACAAAACCGTCAAAGGGCGATATGGCCGTATGGTACGGGCCAGTGGTTGTTACGCCTATTGGACTCTACAATGTTTTGATCGCTATTTCTTTATACAGACTCCGATTAAGGTGTTCTTTGGCTCGTTGGATTCATATGTACGAGGGCTACAACACCATGTCCATGGATCTTCATTTGGATTTTATGGAAAATTCACTTCTTCCTCTCCTCAAATACTAAGTCCGGTGCCTGCAGCTCCTCCATATTGCATCCTCTTGGCTCTTTTTATCCATGATTCTTCATAGCACCTACACACAAGTCAAGGATAAGAAAAATGTAATAAAATCCTAATAAAACTACTAATGTGCAAAGCCCATGTAAAAATGAAAGAGAACTAGTAATCATACACAATAGGCATAGTTATAACTAGATGTAGCATGCAATGAGTGACACTATGAATAATTTATATACTTAAATATAATCCAATTTTGGACTCATCACGAGGTCAGAGAGAACTACCCCGTGCTCACCCGGACCCGGCGTTGGCGGAGGCAAGGACCATCCTGGCCTTGGCGTCCTGGCGCTCCTTGGGCGCAGCCATCGCCGCGTTGTCGTCGGAGGGAGGCTACATGGAGGCGGCGATGGCGGCACATCAGTAGGGTTAGGGTTGGCGGTTTTGGCGGCGGCGGAAGGTAGGGGGCGATGTATGCTGGGGTTTTGCGTTTGATACCATATAAGATAGAGGAAACCATACATTGTGGTGCCTTATATTGATCTATATATAGAGGTTACAAGGCAGAGTTCGTATCGTACAATATATGAACAGCTATACACGGACTAAACATATACAACCATATATTTATATATATACAATACGGTTATATATTTGAATAGACATGTGCTGCATTTTTTTTGAACAGGGGTAGGTCCCGAAGGACCTAGAGCTTCATTCATTTCCATCGGAGGAGTTACATCTTACAAACAGGGACTCAAAGAAATAAGAGATTACAGTCCAACCCTTACACTTTGCACCTAGGACCTCACATAGAACACAAGAAAAGCAATCAGGTCCAGCTCCAACTCCGCCGCGCAAAGACTCGATGCAGCCGACCTCGATGTCACCGGGGACGAAACCACTTGGGGCATGGAGGCGGGAGCAAGCTACATCGAAGCCAGAGGGCCTCCTAAATGGCACACAGGCCTGGAGGTTAGTATGCACCTGAAGACAGCGGACAAGATTCGTCGTCGCTGCTTGAGGGAGGGGTCGCCTTTCGACCATGATGAACGCCGACGAGCTCGTCGCCGTTGGGAACCTCCAAGGAGAAGCAGTTGCCCTCCCCTGCTGCAGATGCAGCCGTCGGACCTCGAGATGCAGGGGAACACCTCCAAGCTCGCCACCACGACGAGCATCAGAAGAATCCCTCCATCGCCAAGATTGACAGCCAAATCTGCAAAAGAAAGCCTTATTTATGGAGTTATCCTTTCTCCTCCACCGCCTCCCTTCCAACTCCGATCGCCGGAGCACCAAGAGGCAAAGAAGAGCAGGGCAGCGCCAGATCTGGCCGAGATCCGCCGCCTCACTCCCGGCATCAGCGCCATACGCCACATAGGGCAACACAAAACAAAAAAACCTAACTACAGAAGACCGGCGTCCTCTCCCCCATCCCCTCCGGCCAGCGGAGCCGCCGGAGACGAGGGGGAGAAGAGCCGGGGACGGCCAGGGGACTCTTAAGGGGGGGGAGAGCGAGAACGGGAGAGAGAGAGGTAGGTAGGGTAGTGCGCTCCCGACATGTGCTGCGTTCTGTTAATAAAGTTGCGCTAGCTTAAAAAAAAGCAGACTGGGCTGGGCGCTAGTAGACATGTGGCTTCAAATTTTTGGGAGTCTTGTGTGATCTCCCAGCAGGTCGCATGACCCCTTGGACGGACATGATTAACTAGTGTTGCCTGATAAGTTGGTAGTGAGGCAGCTCTGTGAGAATGAAGAGCGGGTACTGCCTGCATGCGGTCGATAATCATCATTAATTCCTTGCATTATGGAAAAAATGCACTTATTTTGTAGGTGGAAAACTGTAGTATAAGATACTACATTAGTTTATCTCAATATCTCTCATGCATGGTAGTATTTATGTGCATGGAACGAACATATGGTAGTATCCAAGGGTTTGAAGAATTGATACTTCCTCCGGTTTATGTTGATGTTCTCGACTTTGTCTAGATATAAAATACATCTAGTCTAAATATTTAACTAGATATATATGAATCTAGACAAAAATAAGAATATTAATATGGATGGAAGGAAGTATGAGATTTTCTTGGGATAGATTCTTGCAGTGACAGACAGTAGCTGACGGTAGCATGTGCCGTGGTCATCCGCTGTCGATGGCCACATGCATGACCGAAGCGGTTTCTTTCCGGCCGAGTGCAACAGGTACGGTCTACGAGAATGCTGTTTACCAACGGTTTCCGGGCCGAACTCGTATCTGGACCCTTCGTGCGTACGGTAAGATTCGAACGCCGGGCCCATGGACTGACAGCCATGGGCGGATGTTTTATGTTTTGGTCTGCAGCCCCTATTTTCTCACGGTTGCAATCTCCAATCTCTTTTTTGGCATCTACTTTTTGTTAGAGTTACTGAGCCATCCAAAAAATCAAGAAAATGTCAAAGTTTGTTGAATTGTGATGCTTTCCTTCTTTTTTTTCCTTATTTCTTGTGAAATTTCTTTTTGAGACCGATGAGATGTCGAATAACAAAGTTCATCAACTGTTCTTGTTCTCTTGCCTCATCCAAGAACTCATCAGACTTACTGTTATAAACTTGATGGAAAAAGATTAAAGTAGCATTGAACTTTATGCATACCGTCACTGAACTTTGTAGTGCAGGCTGAAGAACTATTTGCCGGCTCACGCACACCGGTATCTGGGTTTGCCTGAAAATAACTCACGGTGTTTATAAATAGTGCCTGGACTAGTTTTGAATCAAGCTCCAGTGTGGATTCAAAAATTTATAGGATGCGAGTCCATTTTTTTCTTCACAATCAGGCTGGAAATATTATGTTGGATCGTGTTGTCTAATTCTGATTTTTATGCAATCAGGCTGAATCTGTTCATGAGTGTTCTTTAGTACTCCCTCCGTTTAGAAATATAAGATGTTTTAGGTTTGTGAAGGAGATGTACCTAGACATCTTTTAGTGTATAGGTTCAAATGAATCTAGACAGACACTAAAAGGTGTCTAGATACATCTCATTCAATATCTAAAACGTCTTATATTTTCAAACGGAGGGAGTAAGTGTTAAGTATGGACCCTGCTGGAAGGCAACATGTCATTTATGAATTTATAAAGTGGGTGTTTAGTAAGTGTTAAGTACAGTTCTACTTGAACGGCAAGTCGGCAACAATGTATTTAAATTGATTTATGGTTGCTAACTAACTGTTATGTTTGATATTCGAATATCTTTAGGCAACCCTCTGGTCTACTTAACACTGATCTTTATAGACAGCTATGGCTGATCTTTGTAATCTACGCTGAAAAACTCTTCAATAAATCATTGACTTGTTAGTTTATTTTCAGGAGGCACCCTGTTTGGCGGATCTCAAGAGTGCGGAAATTTTGAGTACCGTGGAGGCATGTCCGACTTAAGAGGAAGCCAGTTGCCTCTATTTCGACAGGCCATGGAAAAAATAGGTTCGTTCTTTCCAGGACCATCTCCTGACATTTGCAATTTCGTTCGTTAACTCCTGCAGGCGCTGCTGAAACTCTAGAAGGCATTTGATCTGTACCCGTAAAATTATGTCTAAGATTCTATTTTCTTGTGCTATTCTCCAGTTAATTGAAAATGCTTATATGGACCTTGGCCGTTCCCTTTCTCCCATCTATAGTCGAGGGAGGCGACTTTGTGAGAACACCTCGTCTCCCCACTTTGCTTGTCGTAGGTCCGTGGATTCCTCCGCCTCCGGAGGTCCGCTCCGGCGGCAGGGGGTTGGGGAATCCACGGATCTAGGCTTGTATACAGCGTAGGGGTAGGTTTGGTACTGGCCGGTGGCGTCTTGGAGGCAAAGATGCTGCCGGGTTGGAGTTTGCGGGTGGCGGTCTTCCCCTTCGACGGTGGCGCCCCGTGGAGCTCTGCTGCTTCCGTTGTGCTCGCAGCTCGGTGGAACTGCCGTGCGCGACTTCCCCTCGCAAGAGTCCGTGGGACGGTGGATTTGGCTTTCGAAGATCTGGTAGAAGAAGGTGATGGTGTTCGGTGCGACGACGACGGCGGCCTCCGGGGTAGGACCTCTAGGACCGGTGCTCAGCGACTTCCCGTTCACTGCGGGACTGCTCCCGATCCAAGGCATCAAAGGGAGCAGCTGTGACGGCGCACCACTGACAGCTCCGTGTTGCCGGCATGGTCAACTTGCAGAGGGGCTTGGGTGTATTTTTGTTTTCTCCGTGTGGACCTTTCTGTTACGATCTAATATCAGCTTCTTTTACTTGCATTTTTCTTTTGAAAATGCTTATATATGCCCCTGTTTTTGAAACAGACCAGTTCCTAATCTACCTGCTGGTTTAGCTGGAAAAGTGGAAATTGATCTAATCAGGTGCAGTTTGTAGTGTCGTCAGTGGTGCCATTTTGAAACTATTTGATTATTTGTAGTGTCGCATTGGCTTATGTGAAGCTATATTCATTAGCTCTATGTTATAAGGTTGATCTGATGTTATGTGAACAGAAAATTTATATGCGTTGAACAGTTGACATATTGACTCTAACAACCGTCGGCCGGTGCCTGACGTATTTTGTACTGTGTTTTATTCGCTATTTTTTGGTCTGCATCCCCTATTTTCTCATAAATCTGATCTTTGATATCGTGCCTGATTTCTAGATTCATTGCTCTGATGTTCAGGCACTGTTGGCTTATTTCTTGTCTTTTGTTGCCTCATCCACGAAATCAAATATGGATAGAGAGAGTTCCATTTCTTGTTTGTTCTTCGGCGGATCGTGTAAATAGTCAAGTTTCTAATTTTGAACTCCAAATTGGTGTTTGTTGAACTCGAAGTTGGTGACTATTGTTGAGTAAATATTTTTTTTCAGCTTTACTGCAAGGCGACAACAGTTTGAAATTGTTCTGTGTCCAGACACCGAACTTCATGTACACGGTGGTCGAACTTTATGCACACAATGTCAGAACTCGTCAGTGAATACTGTTGGTTTATTCTGTCATGGAATAGTCAGTCTCATAGGACTTTGTAAAGCGAAACCGAAGAACATTATATCCTCTGTCTGAAATAGCTTTTCTCCATTTTTAAATATATCTGTAATTATGCTCGTTTTGAAGAACACACAATGAGAAATTCAAATATATAATCACTATCTAAACGGACACACCATATATAGAATTTGTGGATACATTTTACTTTTTGCTCAAACCTTATGCCTAAAGTGTAGCACGAGTGATTATATGGGTACAACCAGTACAAGGGGTACCGGTGGGATGGGGCTTAGCTTTATGTCACATCTGGATCAGACCCACTACATTTTTGAACAATAATCAGATCAAAACGTCCGTGCATGCGACCAATAGCAGCCGTACATTGGTTGTAGTACGAAAAAGCATCATACCTCCAATAGTTTCACTTACAACGGTAGCGGGCTGAAATTTATGATTCACTCTAGAGAGTATCTGAACTGTATAATGCACTCTGACGAACTTCTCAATGAACGTTTTTGGCCCATAGATGATCATCGAGCTGGATGGCGTTGACAGAATACATCAAAGGAATCGGTACAGGGATGAAAATAATTGTTCTAATTTTCTAGGAGTATGTTCTATGTGTATTAGTACTCCCTCTGTTTTAAAATATAAGATGTTTTAGCTTTGTGAAGCAAATATATCTAGACTTGTTTAGTGCGTAGATTCACTCCAAACTTGAATGAACCTACACACTAAAACAAGTCTAGATACATTTTCTTCACAAAGCTAAAATATCTTATATTTTGAAACGGAGGGAGTAGTAGTTAACGCTTTTGGTATTATGAGAATGATGTTCGGAAGGATCGGACATTGAGATGACAGTGGGTCAACTGTCCTCGCGTCAGATGAGCAATAAATATAGTTGTCACACGGATGGTTATGTTTTGTTTCACTATAACTTCTTTAACGTTTTTCCTTATGTTAACTCGAGGTATGTTTCAGTGAGGTTTCTCGGGTTCCATGATTCTTTGTATGAACCACCAAGATTTGCCCGAGGTCAAAGGATGAACTCGACGATATTAGAAAAAAATTGTTTGCAAAAAGACCATGGAGTTTTTTTAAATATGTGGAACTTGTATAAGTTGGTGATCATAAGATGCAAACAGCTCATTACGAGAGAAATGTTCTAGCTTCGGTAGATCCGGAATAACTCAATTCAACAATTTGGTTGTGCACTGTTTAGTAACATACAAAACACTGGTCATGTTATGGATTTTGAACTTGTATAATTCAAAAGAAGTGTGTAACTTCAAGTAGTCAGGCGAGGGATTTTTTTTGGGGGGGAAAGTAGAATATGAACATTTGTCTTGACTACAAAATACTGGTCATGTTATGAATCTTTTGGAGCTTTGTGACATTGTCTTCATTAGGTCGTTGATACCAAAGGTGAAAAAAAGTGTTATAAGTTCCTTTATTTATTAGAAGATAAGACATTCTATTAAAAATGATGCTTGAATCATACGAATGGGCACTAGAATCACCTATGGTTAATTGTCCCCACATGTGTTTCAATTCTTTTTACCGAACAAATTTTAATAGTAATTCTAAGAGTCGGTATAGTTATTGGAAAAGATAGAAGTTTGTTTAAGTATTTTGATGTTATGGATTTAGAAAATGTTAGCCTATTTATCTAACAGATCTCTTATCTGATAGTGAAAGGGAGACGGACCATAGGAACTATATAGAGTGTAGTCCGTCATGCATATCTCGCAAGAACTTTATAAGTAGAGTTTGGTTCGTCATGAATATACTTATCATGTCTTGTAATCTTTACAATTCGGTATGCGCACTGTTTTGTAACTATCAAAATTTGTTGAGCTGCATATAGTTCAAAACACTCAAGATAGTAGAATTTAAATATAGGAAAGACCAATATAGTTAATCAGTAGAAGAATTAAAATATTGGAAAAATATCTATAAAATCTTTGATCATTTTAATCCTTAATTTATTTGATATTGAGTGAACTTTGTTTTAGAATATTTAGTGAAAATTTAGATGGATTTGTTTTCACTAGTTCATAGAGGTTCCAGAGAAATCATATGAGTTGCGTTGAGAAGTTTCTAATCGGTTTCCTGGAGCAACAAAGTTTGGCCCGAGGAAACAATTCTCATTAATTGTTGACTTGTCTAAGACCCAACTTAGACAATTCTAGACACGGTTATTTTCACAAGTAGCTTATGCAGTTTATGAAAATTACAAACCTGTTTGAAACTGGGACTTTATAAGTTGGAGAGTGCACAGTTACGAAGAACCCCGGAAGCACTTTTAAAAATAAGTGTTATACTCCGTAAAATAACTTATCACAGGAAGATTATCCATAAGAAATTTATAAATTAGGTATCTCGAAATAACTTGTAAAACTCAATAAGTTATTATGACCACGTCGAAAGATGCTAGTCGACCATCTCCGCTAGCGATCACCCCCAGGATGCCTATGGAAATGGTGCATTTCTATATTAGAGACGTTGATCAAGGGGAAACGGATTCATGACTGATGGTATGGAATCCGATGTGTATTGGTACACGAATCTTAGATCTCCCGAAGTAAATCATGTGCAAGCCTGTTTCTTGACATCCATGATTCGCCTTGCCTCTCTTTTCTTGATAAGCCACCCCCATGGGAACACTTTGGATTTGTAAACGGTTAGCCTATTTACCTAACAAGAAATCATATTTGATAGTGAAAGGGAGACAGACCATAAGAACTATATAAATTATAGTGTGGTTCGTCATGCAAATCTCATTAGATCTTTATGAATTGGTGGTTGGTCCTTTATGAATATCCTTATCTGTTGGAATTATGCCCTAGAGGCAATAATAAAGATGTTATTATTATAATTCTTGTTCATGATAAAGTTTATATTCCATGCTAGAATTGTATTAAGCGGAAACTTTGATACTTGTGTGGTTTATGAACAACACCGTGTCCCTAGTACGCCTCTATGGACTAGCTCATTGATTAATGATGGTTAAGGTTTCCTAACCATAGACATGAGTTGTCGATTAATAATGAGATCATATCATTGGAAGAATGATATGATGGACAGACCCAAATCAAGCAGAGCAATTAGATCGTGTCATCATGTTCATCTTTGCGAAGCTTTTTCTTATGTCAAATATTATATTCCTTAGACCATGAGATAATGCAACTCCCTGGTATCGGAAGAAAGCTTTGAGGTCATCAAACGTCATCCTATGAGAGGGTGATCATAAAGGTGTCTCTCAGGTGATCAGAAAGTACTTGTTGGGTTGTATGTATCGAGACGGGATTTGTCCCTCCCAAGTCGGAGAGATATACTTCGGGCCCACTCGGTAATCGATATCAACACCGCTTGCAAGCACGTGGTTAAGGAGTTAATCACAAAGTGATATCGGATTACGAAACGAGTAAAGTACTTGCTGTGAACGAGATTGAACTAGGTATGCCGATACCAATGATCGAATCTCGGGCAAGTAAAATATCGCGAGACGAAGGGAATATATATATGGGATTAATTGAATCCTGGCATCGTGGTTCATCCGATATGATCATCGATAGAAGATCATGTCTGCATATTCTCGAACCCGTAGGGTCACACACTTAACGTGTCTCGACGCTAGGATAGAATGGATAATTGGTTTATGAGTTTTTGTTCGGAGTCTCGGATGAGATCCAGGACATCACGAGAGGTTCCGGAATGGTTCGGAGAATAAGATTCATATAAGGGAAAGCAGTTTTTGGATTTCGGAATTGTTTCGGATTGTTCGGTATTGTACCGAAAGGTTCTAGAAGCTTCCGGAGTGGGACCAACGTGGCCCCACTTGTCGGGAGGGGGCGTGGGCCTACGAGGGAGTGCCTTGGCCGCATTGGGCCAGGGGCACAAGGCCCCATAGACCCACCCGGCCAAGCCCTAGGGGAAACCCTAGGGAGAGCTTCTAGAAGGGGGGAAAACTTGCCCCCTACTCCAGTCCATGTGGCCGCCGTCCCTAGGGCTTGGAGGAGGGGCAAGTGCAGCCGGCCAGCCCTCTATATAAAGAGGGCAGGGGCGCACCCTCCCCCTACACCTCCTCAAGCCCTAGCCGCCTACCTGCTGCCCTCCTCTCTCTCTCTCTCTCTCTCTCTCTCTCTCTCTCTCTCTCTCTCTCTCTCTCTCTCTCTCTCTCTCTCTCTCTCTCTCTCTCTCTCTCTCTCTCTCTCTCTCTCTCTCTCTCTCTCTCTCTCTCTCTCTCTCTCTCTCTCCCGACTGCGCGTAGGCGAAGCCCTGCCGCAGAAACTCTCCATCTTTTGCACCACGCCGTCGTGTTGTAGATCCAATCTATCTCTCCACCCTACTTGCTGGACCGAGGAAGGAGGAGACGTCGAGGTGCCATACGTGTGCATCTCTCGGAGGCATCGCCACTTGCGGCGTCGGATCGGATCGGATCGCGAGGAGGAGAAGGCTAGTACGACTACATCAACCACGTTCCGTTGAACGTTCCGCTGTGCGATTTCTTCAAGGGTATGAAGATCTCATCTATCCATCTCGTTGTATGCATCTCCTAGATTAGATCTTGGATTTTCCCGTTCGCATCCGTAGAAAATTTTGATTTACTATGCTGCGAAACCCTTCAGTGGTATCAGAGCTAGATCTATGCGTAGATGTGTTTCACGAGTAGAACGCAACATGCTTGTTGGGGGCGTTGATGTTTTCTGTTGCAAGCCTCTTGTTGTGTACTTATTATGACGCGGGATAGTGAGATCGAAGAGGTCCAGGCAAACTTTACGCGACCTCGTTCGCGAGACCGGCTCCGCACTTGACGTGTGGCTTGTTCCACACATGCGGCTGGTGGATGCCAGTTTCTCTCACTATAGTTGTCATGGAATTTACACCGGATGTTGGCAACCATAATATCACCGTTGTGGCTTTCTGTAGGTAAGAATCGTTCTTAGCTTGTTACTCCCATAAGCCACGTAAAACATGCAACAACAAAGTAGAGGCATCTAACTTGTTTTTGAAGGGAGTGTTTCAGTGATATGGTATGGCCCAAGATGTGATGTGTATGTTGTATGCAATGATCATGTTTTGTAATGTTTCACGACTTGCATGTCGATGAGTACACAACCGGCAGGAGCCATATGGTTGTCTTTATAATTGTGTATGACCTGTGTGTCAACTTCTTATACGCCATGTAATAGCTTTACTTTATCGCTAAGTAGTTAGCAATAGTTGTAGTTGCTATTCGTGGTGGAGGCAATCATGGTGGAGTGATGGAGATCATGCTGGCACGCACAAGATGGAGATCATTGCGCGGAGATTGGCTATACCATGTCACATAAAATTATATGCATGTGATGTTTATCCTTTTATGTATCTTATTATGCTTAGATCGCGACGGTAGCATTATAAGATGATTCCTCACTTAAAGATCAAGATAAAACTATGTTCTCCCCATGTATGCACCGTTGCGAAAGTTCGTCGTGTTCAAGCATCACGTGATGATCGGGTGCTATAAACTCTACATTCACATACAACGGGTGCAAGCCAGTTTTGCACACACAAAAATACTTGGGTTTGACTTGACGAGCCTAGCATGTACAGACATGGCCTCGGAACACATGAACCGAAAGGTTAAGCATGAGTCATATGAATGATATGATCGACACTTCGTTGTCCACCATTGAAACCACATCTCTTCTCGTGAAGATCGGATTAGGTGTGGTGAATTTGGATCATGTTCACTAAACAACTTGAGGGATATTGAATTTAGTGGGAGTTCATCTAGTAATTTGATTAAGTTGAACTAGTTATCATGAACATAGTCTAAATTGTACTTGCAAATTTTGTAGATCAAATGGCTAAGTCCAACTTCAACTTCAACGTTTTTGCTGAGAAATAAAAGCTTAAGAATAATGGATCTAACTTCACCAACTGGTTCCGCAATATGAGAATCATTCTCGCTGGCGGACAAAAGGACTATGTCCTTGAGAAAGCGCTAGGTGACGCCCCTACTGTAGATGTGCCGACTGATGAAAAAGCTGTTTATCAGTCGCGCAAAGATGATTATGGTGTGATTAAGAGCACCATGTTGTTTGCTATGGAATCGGACCTTCAAAATCGTTTTGAGGAGTTCGCCGGGCCCTTTGAGATCCTTGAGGAACTGAAAACCATGTTTCAGACTCAGGCCCGTTCTGAGAGATATGAGATCTCTGAGAAATTCTTTAACTGCAAGATGGAGAAAGGGAGTTCCGTTAGTGAGCACGCCATTAAGATGCCGGGCTACACTCAACGCCTTGAGCAACTGGACTGCAAGATTCTAGAGGAGCTCAAGATTGACAAAGTT
Source organism: Avena sativa (assembly GCA_916181665.1). Classification (NCBI taxonomy): domain Eukaryota; kingdom Viridiplantae; phylum Streptophyta; class Magnoliopsida; order Poales; family Poaceae; genus Avena; species Avena sativa. The sequence continues at coordinate 2,016,026 of OV702292.1, read as the reverse complement.
CTGCAATCGCTCCCTCCTAGCTACAAAGGTTTTGTAGTTACTCATAATCAGATTGGTTCCACTGATACGATCACTGAGCTCTTCGCTAAGCTAAAAGCTGTGGAGGTGGACATCAAGAAAGATAATTATGTGTTGATGGTCAACAAGCCCCCCAGCTTTAAGAAAGGTAAGGGTGCAAAGAAGTCCCTCAAGAAAGGCAGCGTCAAGCGCGTTGCCCCTGCTGAGAAGAAGCTCAAGTCTGGACCTAAGCCGGACACTGAGTGCTTCTATTGCAAGGACAAGGGTCACTGGAAGCGCAACTGTCCGAAGTACTTAGCGGACAAGAAGGCTGGCACCATTAAAGGTATATTTGATATACATGTTATTGATGTTTACCTTACTAGCGCTCGTTGTAGTGCCTGGGTATTTGATACTGGTTCAATTGCTAATATTTGTAACTCGAAACAGGAGCTACGGAATAGACAGCGGCTAGCGAGGGATGAGGTGACGATGCGCGTTGGCAACAGATCAAGAGTTGATGTGATGGCCTTCGGCACGCTCTCCTTAGTTTTACCTTCGGGATTAGTTTTAAACCTTAATAAATGTTATTATGTGCCTGCATTGAGCATGAACATCATATCTGGATCGTGTTTATTGCAAGACGATTATTCATTTAAATCGGAGAATAATGGTTGTTCTATTTATATGAGTAACATCTTTTATGGTCATGCACCTGCTATGAATGGTTTATTTCTTCTGAATCTCGAAAGCAATGAAACACACATCCATAACATTGAGGCTAAGAGATGCAAGGTAGATAGTGATAATACGACTTATTTGTGGCACTGCCGTCTAGGTCATATTGGTGTAAAATGCATGAAGAAACTCCATTCTGATGGACTTTTGGAGTCTCTTGATTTTGAATCATTTGACATGTTCGAGCCGTGCCTCATGGGCAAGATGATCAAAACCCCGTTCTCCGGTATAATGGAGCGAGCAACGGACTTGTTGGAAATCATACATACCGATGTATGCGGACCGATGAGTGTTTCGACGCGCGGTGGATATCGCTATTTTCTCACTTTTACTGATGACTTAAGTAGATATGCGTATATCTATTTAATGAAACATAAATCTGAAACGTTTGAAAAGTTTAAAGATTTTCAGAACGAAGTGGAAAACCATCGTAACAGAAAAATTAAATTTCTACGATCCGATCGTGGAGGTGAATATTTAAGTTATGATTTTCTCACGCATCTTAAAGCAAGCGGAATCGTTTCGCAACTCACACCACCCAGAACACCACAGCGCAATGGTGTGTCTGAACGCCGGAATCGAACTTTATTGGATATGGTGCGATCAATAATGTCTCTTACAGATTTGCCGTTATCATTTTGGGGTTATGCATTAGAAACCGCTGCATTCACTTTAAATAGGGAACCATCGAAATCTGTTGAGACGACACCGTATGAACTATGGTTTGGTGCTAAACCTAAGTTGTCGTTTCTTAAAGTTTGGGGATGCGAAGCTTACGTCAAGAAGTTGATGCCAGACAAGCTCGAACCCAAAGCGGAGAAATGCGTCTTCATAGGATACCCTAAGGAAACAATTGGGTATACCTTCTACCACAGATCCGAAGGCAAAGTGTTTGTTGCAAAGAACGGATCATTTCTTGAGAAGGAGTTTCTCTCGAAAGAAGTGAGTGGGAGGAAAGTAGAGCTAGACGAGGTTATTGAACCTTCTCTTGAGTTGGAGAGTAGCACAGCACCTGAAATTGTTCCAGTGCCGTCTGCACCAACAATAGAAGAAGCTAATGACGAGGATCATGAAGCTTCGGACGATTCTACTACTGAACGTCGCAGGTCGACAAGGTCGCGTGCCCCTCCTGAGTGGTACAGCAACCCTGTCTTAACTGCCTTGTTAGTAGACAACAGTGAACCTGCGAACTATGAGGAAGCGATGATGAGCCCAGACTCTGAGAAATGGCTAGATGCCATGAAATCCGAATTGGGATCCATGAGCGAAAACCAAGTGTGGACTTTGGTGGACCCTCCTAGCGACCGTAAGGCCGTTGAGTGCAAATGGATTTTCAAGAAGAAAACGGACGCGGATGGTAATGTTACTGTCTATAAAGCACGACTTGTCATGAAAGGTTTTTGACAAGTTCAAGGTGTTGACTACGATGATACTTTTTCTCCCGTAGCGATGTTTAAGTCCATTCGGATTTTATTAGCAATTGCTGCGTTTCATGATTATGAAATATGGTAGATGGATGTCAAGACTGCGTTCCTCAATAGCAACATTGATGAAGAGTTGTATATGATGCAACCCGAAGGTTTTGTCGATCCTAAGGATGCTGATAAGGTGTGCAAACTTCAGCGTTCCATTTATGGACTGAAGCAAGCATCTCGGAGTTGGAACCTTCGTTTTGATCAAGTGATCAAGAGCTTTGGATTTGTTCCAAATTGCTACGAAGCTTGTATCTACAAGAAAGTGAGTGGGAGCTCAGTGACATTTTTAGTACTATATGTGGATGACATATTGATTATTGGAAATGACATTGATATGCTTAACGATGTGAAGAGTTATTTGAACAAATGTTTTTCAATGAAAGACCTAGGGGAAGCTGCTTATATATTGGGCATCAAAATCTATAGAGATAGGCAAAGACGCCTAATAGCTTTAAGCCAAAGTACATACCTAGACAAAGTTCTGAAAAGGTTCAGAATGGATAAGGCAAAGAAAGGTTCAGTGCCCATTGAAAGGGCATGTATGCCCCCATGTGTGGTTTTGGTAATTAATGACAATCTCTATGGACTAATGTGTAAATTGAATTTCACTTGTAGGTTTGTCCATTGGCATCACTTGGGCCATGTGTTGGTCTCAAGGTTGAAAGATGAAGAAATGTCCAAGGGCTTTGTGCCATTGGATTCATGAAGAAAGAAGGAGCTTGAAGGTTGATCAAGACAAGTGCAAAGAGTTGCATCAAGATGGATCAACCTCAAGAAGGGATGAAGAAGGGCAAGCTCAAGATGCGCCATCTCTAGTAGATCTAATGCTTGAAGCTTGCCATACTCGTGATCATCGAGTGATGAAGACAAGTTCAAGAAGAGGTTTCCCCATGGAGTATGGGGGAGCAATTTGCAAGTCGTCATCAAGCAAGAGCGAGCAAGAGCAGACAAGAAAGGTGTTCCCACTTGAGAAGAACAAGACGGTCTACATCAAGTTCAAGTGGAATGCTCAAGGCAAAGGTATGATCTTGATAGGGCTTCTCTTTTGCCGGTCTCGTGTTGTTAGTTGGGAGACCGGGTTTAGGATAGATAGCCGTTCTATCAAGAGGGGATCTCAAGCGGGTGTCTCGATCGCATCGCTCAGAGAGAGCTCAAACCTTTGCATTCATAGCATCATCTTTCTTGTTTGTTATTTGGTTCTTGTCCATGATAGGATCTAGAGCTTGTGGTCATCATCATAACAAGCTCTAGTTCATCAAATAAGGATTTCACTTGCATATCTTATTGCGGTTTTTGATCTTGCGAGTTTTTCGGCTCCACACCTTGGGAGATACATAACATATATATACTTGACATTTTCTCCCTTGGTGGTATCCAATATTTCACATTTTGTTGGGTTCTACTTGGTTTTATCTTTCCAACAAAATTGGTTTCATCCCAATCGGAGTTTCCAAGCTCAACTTCTTGTGTTTTGGGTTTTGGAGGTTTTACCGGTTCATCGCTTCTAGAGAGGTCATATCTTTCTCAATTTGGTTTTATACTTCCATGCTGGACTATTATGTTTCTTTGCATAATCTTGTAAAACTTTTCGTTCTCTTCAAAACGAGCCCAAGATCATCAAAAACGGAGTCCGGGATCAAAAGTTATTGAAGTTTTCGTGCAATGTTGTCCTGTGTTTTTGCTTGAGCGGAAGTTCCGGCCCAAGTTCCGACCCAAGTTCCGGTCAGGTTCAGTAACTTGTGTTTCTATTTGCCGGAAGTTCCGGTGGGAGGCCGGAAGTTCCGGTGGGGGCGCGAATCTGGCCCAAACGGTCAGTTTTTCCTTGTCCTATTTAAGGGGGGCTTCTTCCCCAATGGTTCCCTATCTTTTGAGCTTGTTTTTGCCCACCATTATTGACCTATTTGAGCTCTCTTACTCCCTCTCCCTCCCATGATTCTTACATATTTTTGAGGGAAAAGTGAGAGGAGATCTAGATCTACAATCCCACCAAGTCAAATCCCTTCTTTGTGAAGGAATCACTAGGATCTAGATCTTGGAGAGTTTTGTGTTCTCCTCTTGTGTTCTTTCTCCCTTATTCCCCCAATAGCTTTTGTAGCTTTGTTGGAATTTGGGAGAGAAGGACTTGCCCTTGCATTTGGTGCATAGGTTTGAGTTCTCCTCTTGTGTTCTTCCTCCCTTATTCCTCCAATAGCTTTTGTAGCTTTGTTGGAATTTGGGAGAGAAGGACTTGCCCTTGCATTTGGTGCATAGGTTTGAGTTCTCCTAAGAGATTCGGCGAGTACAAGCTTGTGGGCTTGTTACTCTTGGGTTCTTGGAACCCTAGACGGTTGTGTGGTTGGAGTGTTGACCTTTTGTGGTCTTGTTGACCTTTTGTGGTCTTGTAGCCTCTTGTGGCTTTGTTGGCCTGTTGTGGCATTGTATCCTTTTGTGGCTTTGTTGTTGGGAGCCTCCAATTGAGTTGTGGAGTTAGCCTCAATCTTGTACGGGTTCGGTGACCGCCCTCAAGCGTCCCATAGTGGAGCAAGTGCTCGCCTTTTGTGGTGCGCACTTGGGAGAATAGGGTGAGCCTTTTGTGGCGTCAGTGAGTTGCGTGCTTCCGCATCCGGGGTGAGGCGTTGTGTGGCGTTGGGTGAGCATCGAGCCACCAAACCTCGAGGTGAGCCATTTGTGGCGTTCGGAGAGCATTGCGCCATCGCACCTCTCCAACGGAGACGTAGCTTCTTTGGAAGTGAACTTCGGGAAACAAATCTTCGTCTCCGCGTCCATCGGTTATCTCTCAACCGAGCCCTTTACTTATGCACTTTACATTGTGATAGCCATCGTGCTTGAAGTATTTATATCTTGCTATCACCTTGTTGCTTGTATTGCTTAGCATAGGTTGTTGGTGCACCTAGGTGAACTTAGTGGCTAGGTTTTGTGCTCAATAAATTAAACGTTAGTTTTATTCCGCATTTACTTGAGCCTAAACCGTAATAATTTTAAAAGCCTATTCACCTCCCTCTAGGCGACTTCCTTTGTACTTTCAATTGGTATCAGAGCAAGGTCTCTCGCTTTTTGGCTTCACCGCCTCGAGAGTAAAGATGTCTCCTAGGGGTTTAGTGCACTCTCACACATTTACTTTTGATGGCACACATTATGATGTTTGGCGTACTCGCATGCTTAGTCATTTTCGGGCCATTGACCCAAACATTGAGCGAATTCTAGATATGGGCTTGTCTCCTCCTAAGGATCCCCAAAATCTATCTTTGGAGGAGAAGACAAACTCTTATCTCGAAGCTCAAGCATCTAATGTGCTTGTTAATGTTGTGAGCTTTGTAGTTCTTTCCTCAATCATGCCTTTCCGGAATGCTCATGATATTTGGACCAAGCTTCAAGCAAAATATGATGTGTCCAAGCTTAATGAGGATGATTGTGTTCCTTCCACCTCCAGCCGCGATGAGTTCTCATCTTCTTCCACTACACCAACATGTGAATTGTCACAAGGTAATGATATGGTGAGTGGTGATAGAACTTGCAATGTAGATAGTGAGATTTCCATTCACGATCCTTTGTCTCTATCTCATTGCAATGTTGTATCTTTGGGCATGAACAATTGTAGGACCATATGTGATTTACATCCTAGTGTTGATTGCCCTTGCATATCATGTAGAAATGTATTGAATATATCGCATGATGATATGCTTGCTTTGCCTTGTTGCCATGATAAATGTGCTTCCATTTCCTCTAGTACTTGTGTTGCTAACCATGTAGAGGTAATCAGAGAATGTGTGGGCCAAGGCAAGGTTGCGATTGGAGCTTCATGTGTTCCCCCATCATCATCTTCTCCCAATGTTCACTGGTGCCTCATGGCTAAGGGTTCAAAGGTAACCTCTCCTTTGGATCCCAATATATCTCATGATGATGTGAATGTTGTTCATGATGAAGTAGATGATGATGTTGCTTCTTTAAAAGAGAAGGGGAGCTAGTTCTTTGTGCTCTTCATCCTAATAAAAATGCTTGCTCTACTTTCATTGAGATATTAACTTTTGCTATAGAAAGTAGGCAACTTATTGATGAGCACGAGGATACTGTTGACAAAATGGGTTGTCTTGAGCGTGAGTATGCTAATGACATTGCAAACCTAAATGAAGCTCTTGAAGAGGAACAAACCACTAAGGAATCTCTTGAGGAGACCTTTGCTCTAGAGCTATCTAGAGTGAAGAAATCTCATGATAGAGATCTCGAGGTGGCACGTTCCCTTCAAATTAAAAATGATGAACTTGAAGTTGCTTATGCCAAACTCCTTGAGGATTTTGAGCACCTCAACAATGGCTCTAGGGTCATCAAGGGTGAGCTCATCAAACTCACCGAGTCACATGAGCAACTTAAAGCTTCTTATTCTAAAGAGCTCTCCAAGCTGACCTCACCTCTTGCCTTAAATGATGATGCTTGTGCTACTAACTCTATTTCTTGTGAAGCATCTATCTTGAAGGAGAATGTTGAGCTAAAGGCTCAACTTGCCTTGCTAACAAGCAACTATGGGAGATTAGAAGAAAGTCATGCCAAGCTCTCAAGCTCGCATGAGGATCTTCTACTCTCCCATGGTAGGCTAGAGTTAGCTCGTGAGGCCATTGTGTCAAAGGTAACATCTAATGGGCCTCATGTGGACATTAGCACTATATCTACTCCCAATGCTACATTGCCATGTGCTAGTCCTTGTAATTCATCCTCTCACAACCATGCTAAATCTTGTGATGAATTGCATCATTTTCCTTGTTGCTCTAACAATGAAGCTTCTACTTCCTCTAGTATTGTTGTTGATACTAACCATGTAGAGGAAGTCAAAGAGCTCAAGGCTCAAGTCACTTCTTTGAAGAATGACTTGAAAAGGTGTCATGAAGGGAAGACCACGCTCAAGAAGATGTTGAGTGTGCGACGACCCCCAAGTGACAAGAGTGGGCTTGGTTTCAACTCCGACACCAAGAGCAAGCCCACTAACTCGTTGAAGCACAAGGGCAACAAGAAGAAGGGTCAAGGACAAGTGAAGAATCCGGCCAACATTGTGTGCTTCAAGTGCAAGTAAGAAGGGCATCATGTGAGGGATTGCCCATTGAAGAAGAAGCCTCTTAGTGGGAAGCAACGAGGGAAGAAGCCTCAAGCTCCTCCACAAGCTCAAGATGGGCCACTTCCCAAGAAGCCTCAAGCTCTTCTTCATGGTGCAACTCCTCCCAAGAAGAAATATGGCAAGAGAAGAACTTGCTACATATGCCGTGAGAAGGGGCACCTTTCTTCCTCATGCACCATGCGTATCTCCTCATCTCATCCTATCTTGATTGATGATGCTTATTTTCTTCGTAAGGATGAGATGGGCAATGTGTTTGCCAAATTTTTTGGTGCCCAAAGTGGTGTCAAGAGAAGAACCATTTGGGTGGCCAAACCTATTGTGACTAACTTCTTAGGACCCAACTTGGTTGGGGACCAACAAGCTAAAACTTGATCAATAGGTGTTTTTGGAGGGCATTGAAGACTTGACAACCTTATGAAGATTTGAGGGATCTTCATCTATTCCTTCTTATGAAAGTCAAGTTATTTGGGTTATCATACATCTATTCTATATCCAATGTTCCTCCTTCCGGTAACTTGTGCTTAACTCCTTTACATTTATAGTTACTTGCTCCCTTGTGCATGTGTTGGTTTTGTACCTTGCATGTGTTTGTACATGGTGTGCTTCCCACTTACTTATATTGATCTATGATGTGTATTTGTGTATGTTGGTTAGCACACCATGTATTTGCGTTTTGGTTTGGAGCCTTTATTGTTTCTAGTAGGTATCTTATTTGGCTCTTATGAGGGATTAATGAACTATTCCGTTTTGGGGGAGTGTCATGCTTGGGCATTCCACAATCCTAAAATGAGTGTACATGAGGAAAACCACTTAGTAGTTTTATTGCATGTTTATCTAGTCTCTATGTGGTATGTCTCTCTCATGAGAAACTAATATTCCACAATGTCCATTAATACCTCTATTTTGATTTTCTTGCCTCTTGTTGAGATTTCTTGGTTTATCACATCATGGGGGAGTCATATGCTTTGTGCCTATTACAAACCTAGAAAATGTGGACATTTGAGGTAGTGCCACTTAGATTTGATATTGAGAATTATCTAGTTCCTATGTGGCACATTTGCTCATACAAGTTCCAATTTACTTAAATATTTTTATTGCTCATCTTTTGGATCTTGTTTGTGAGAGTGATTCTTGGTATGTGTTTCTTCATATTTGGATCTACATATCCTCATGGGAACCACTTGCTTCTATTTAATCCAATCACTAGTGATTGTGTGACTATTTGAAGCAATCAAGAATCTCTTTCGAAGCATCAAGCTTAATTCCTATCTTGTTATATGCTTCTTTGTGTGAATATGATCTTGTATATCCTTGCAAACTACCTCGGGAAAATTATCCCTATTACTTCTTGTCCTTGGACAATTAGTATTTAATATATGGTAGGATTCTTTGATCATATTCGTTTTGGCTTTTCTTATTTATCTTATCTTTGGCCAATAAAATGTTTATCTAGTTGCTCCCAAGCTTTCCTTGCCTCTTGTGGATCTTCTTATTCTATTTATTTCCCCTTGTGTTTTACTTAGTGTAGGTAGTAGTGATGATCTCATTTGTGGGCATTTTGCATTCAAAGGCAAAATTATATATAATGATCTACTTATGGGGAGCTCTCCTATATTATCTAGAACATTGTTTTATGCTTCTTGATTTGATCCTTTTTGCTTGGAAGCTCGATCCTTTTTGTGTTGGTACTTTGTGTGCCATCATGAAAAGTGTGAAGAGTTTGTTTTGGTTTTTATTTCCTTGATCTCGTTGGGAGTTGGCTTTATCTCATTCCGTTTCACTTGTTTTGTTCTTTTAGGATGAGATAAATCCTTGAGCCTTGGTATTTTTCTTATCCTTTTTCTTTGGCTCTTTTGAGTTCATTTGTTGAACTTGTGCTCTTTCATGTGTTGATTTGGCTCTTCGATACAATTTGGACACCTTTTGTCGAGTCACACTTTTGTGTGTGTCTTATTGGTTCACTTGGTGTTTTTGTTCAAATTGTATCTCCTTTTGGTTCTTGAAAGCCTATGCATGCATATTTACTTCTTGTATATATTATGGCATGCTTGCTTTCTTTGATCCAATATATAGGGGAAACTCCACCAAATCCTAATGGTCTAAGATGTGCATGAAATTCAATTTCATATCAATATGCACATATTTGTGTGGGGGCTCTCCTATGTATTGTAGTTTCACTAACTACTTTGGACCCAATTTGTTTGGGGACCGTAGTGTACTTATTTGTGTTTTAGGTACATTGGGATATATATTGGGTGCTTGTATCTTGAACAAGGAAGAAGTGGCATCTTCATGTCTATTGGATGCAAGCTAGGATGATCAACGAATTCATATCTTCTTCATCCTACCAATTATATCTCAGTAACAAGTATCTCTCTCTCATGCATACATATCTTGTTCCCAACCTTGTGTAGGTTGCTTGTTGGCATGAATTTGTGTACTTGCATATGTTGGATTTCTTGCTTTGGTTTTGAAGAAGTTCTCTCTATTGCAAATGTGTGTATGTTAAGATGAGTGCATATATTGGGTACTATACTAAATCATGCTCATGATTCACCTATCCCAAATATGTCAATCTAGCAATTTTGTTGCATATCATTTCCTCAATATCTCTCATGTGCAATAGTGAGTTTTTTTTTCAAAGTTGATTCCTATCTTATGATACTTGTTGCCTTTCTCCATATACTCCGTCTATCCCCTTCTTCCCTTGTGAATAGTTGTATTGTATGGGGTATGTTGGTGTTTGAAGCTCATTGATGTACAATAAGATATATTTAAGCCCTTGGGCATGCTTTCAAGCAAAACATCTTATTGGTATATTCTATGACTTCTTTTTGGTTTTCATGTGCTTTCTTGAGTATCTATTTTGTGTGTGCATGTTTCTTTGCGGGCACTTGTCTTTGTGATATTTTACACCTAGAAATTTATACACACAAGAGTAGATCATTCTTTGGTTGCTTTTTGCATTTCTTGGAAACCACCTCTTATTTATATTTGATTCTTCGGTGGCTTCCAATTTTTTGACCTTTGATTGCATTAAATGAGTTTGGAGAAGTGAGGAGTCCATGGTCGTGCATGTTGTTTCCAAATACAATTACTATAATTGGTGCACAATCTTTGGGGAGCTTCTCTAATTCATTTAATAGTGCACAATTTCCTTCTTTCTCATTTCTTGTGGATTAAATGCTTATGGGGGAGCAAGGATTCCATATTTGCGCATATTGTATTCAATACAAATACTCCAAACTTTGCACAAATTTTTGGGGAGCTTCTCTATTCTCATTTAAACACTCTTGGTTGTTGCTTCCATTTGACATCATTTGTTGGTGTTTCAATTGCTTCATTTGGATCTTTTGATTGCTCGCTTCATTTGTTGAAGCTCATTTCTTTTTCTTTTCTTTTTGCTTTCTTTGGGTCCTCAATATAGTTTTACTTACTCCCAAGTTCTCATCATTTGACTTGTGCATATGCACACCTTTGGAGGAATTCTCACTATATTGTCCATCTAGAACTTTTCACCCATTTTGGCAATCGATGCCAATGGGGGAGAAGTTTAGGAGGGTTTAAGGGAAGTCGGCCTTTGATTTCGGTGTGTTCTTAAGAATTTTCCTCTCATGCTCTTGCATCTTTGTGGTTGCTTTGCATGTTGAATAAATAGAGGAAACTCAACCAACAGTAACGGTTGGCAATCTATGCAATGAAATTCAAGTTCATCACACATGCATAGATTGTGGGGGAGTTTGCTCTATATATTGTGGTTGTACCAACATCACATACTTATGTAGTATTTGATGTTGGGGCAACCGCTTTGGTCGTTAATTCTCATATTTAAACCCTCGCTAAGGGATTGTCATCAATTACCAAAATGGGGGAGATTGAAAGGGCATGTATGCCCCCATGTGTGGTTTTGGTAATTAATGACAATCTCTATGGACTAATGTGTAAATTGAGTTTCACTTGTAGGTTTGTCCATTAGCATCACTTGGGCCATGTGTTGGTCTCAAGGTTGAAAGATGAAGAAATGTCCAAGGGCTTTGTGCCATTGGATTCATGAAGAAAGAAGGAGCTTGAAGGTTGATCAAGACAAGTGCAAAGAGTTGCATCAAGATGGATCAACCTCAAGAAGGGATGAAGAAGGGAAAGCTCAAGATGCGCCATCTCCAGTAGATCTAATGCTTGAAGCTTGCCATCCTCGTGATCATCGAGTGATGAAGACAAGTTCAAGAAGAGGTTTCCCCATGGAGTATGGGGGAGCAATTTGCAAGTCGTCATCAAGCAAGAGCGAGCAAGAGCAAACAAGAAATGTGTTCCCACTTGAGAAGAACAAGACGGTCTAGATCAAGTTCAAGTGGAATGCTCAAGGCAAAGGTATGATCTTGATAGGGCTTCTCTTATGCCGGTCTCGTGTTGTTAGTTGGGAGACCGGGTTTAGGATAGATAGCCGTTCTATCAAGAGGGGCTCTCAAGCGGGTGTCTCGATCGCATCGCTCAGAGAGAGCTCAAACCTTTGCATTCATAGCATCATATTTCTTGGTTGTTATTTGGTTCTTGTCCATGATAGGATCTAGAGCTTGTGGTCATCATCATAACAAGCTCTAGTTCATCAAATAAGGATTTCACTTGCATATCTTATTGCGGTTTTTGATCTTGCGAGTTTTTCGGCTCCACACCTTGGGAGATACATCACATATATATACTTGACATTTTCTCCCTTGGTGGTATCCAATATTTCACATTTTGTTGGGTTCTACTTGGTTTTATCTTTCCAACAAAATTGGTTTCATTCCAATCGGAGTTTCCAAGCTCAACTTTTTGTGTTTTGGGTTTTGGAGGTTTTACCGGTTCATCGCTTCTAGAGAGGTCATATCTTTCTCAATTTGGTTTTATACTTCCATGCTGGACTATTATGTTTCTTTGCATAATCTTTTAAAACTTTTCGTTCTCTTCAAAACGAGCCCAAGATCATCAAAAACGGAGTCCGGGATCAAAAGTTATTGAAGTTTTCGTGCAATGTTGTCCTGTGTTTTTGCTTGAGCGGAAGTTCCGGCCCAAGTTCCGACCCAAGTTCCGGTCAGGTTCAGTAACTTGTGTTTCTATTTGCCGGAAGTTCCGGTGGGAGGCCGGAAGTTCCGGTGGGGGCGCGAATCTGGCCCAAACGGTCAGTTTTTCCTTGTCCTATTTAAGGGGGGCTTCTTCCCCAATGGTTCCCTATCTTTTGAGCTCGTTTTTGCCCACCATTGTTGACCTATTTGAGCTCTCTTACTCCCTCTCCCTCCCATGATTCTTACATATTTTTGAGGGAAAAGTGAGAGGAGATCTAGATCTACAATCCCACCAAGTCAAATCCCTTCTTTGTGAAGGAATCATTGGGATCTAGATCTTGGAGAGTTTTGTGTTCTCCTCTTGTGTTCTTCCTCCCTTATTCCCCCAATAGCTTTTGTAGCTTTGTTGGAATTTGGGAGAGAAGGACTTGCCCTTGCATTTGGTGCATAGGTTTGAGTTCTCCTCTTGTGTTATTCCTCCCTTATTCCTCCAATAGCTTTTGTAGCTTTGTTGGAATTTGGGAGAGAAGGACTTGCCCTTGCATTTGGTGCATAGGTTTGAGTTCTCCTTGGAGATTCGGCGAGTACAAGCTTGTGGGCTTGTTACTCTTGGGTTCTTGGAACCCTAGACGGTTGTGTGGTTGGAGTGTTGACCTTTTGTGGTCTTGTTGACCTTTTGTGGTCTTGTAGCCTCTTGTGGCTTTGTTGGCCTGTTGTGGCATTGTAGCCTTTTGTGGCTTTGTTGTTGGGAGCCTCCAATTGAGTTGTGGAGTTAGCCCCAATCTTGTACGGGTTCGGTGACCGCCCTCAAGCGTCCCTTAGTGGAGCAAGTGCCCGCCTTTTGTGGTGCGCACTTGGGAGAATAGGGTGAGCCTTTTGTGGCGTCGGTGAGTTGCGTGCTTCCGCATCTGGGGTGAGGCCTTGTGTGGCGTTGGGTGAGCATCGAGCCACCACACCTCGAGGTGAGCCATTTGTGGCGTTCGGAGAGCATTGCGCCATCGCACCTCTCCAACGGAGACGTAGCTTCTTTGGAAGTGAACTTCGGGAAACAAATCTTCGTCTCCGCGTCCATCGGTTATCTCTCAACCGAGCCCTTTACTTATGCACTTTACATTGTGATAGCCATCGTGCTTGAAGTATTTATATCTTGCTATCACCTTGTTGCTTGTATTGCTTAGCATAGGTTTTTGGTGCACCTAGGTGAACTTAGTGGCTAGGTTTTGTGCTCAATAAATTAAACGTTAGTTTTATTCTGCATTTACTTGAGCCTAAACCGTAATAATTTTAAAAGCCTATTCACCCCCCTCTAGGCGACTTCCTTTGTGCTTTCACCCATGTTGTCAGGTAAGATATTGAGCAAGGCTCAGTGTCCAGCTACGATAAACGGTAGAGAAGCTATGAGCAAAGTGCCTTATACCTAGGCCATAGGTTCTATCATGTATGCCATGCTGTGTACTAGACCGGATGTGTCCAATGCTCTTAGTTTGACGGGCAGATACCAAAGTGATCCAGGAGTGGTACACTGGACAGCCGTGAAGAACATCCTAAAGTATCTAAATAGGACTAAAGAAATGTTCTTGGTCTATGGAGGTGATGAACAGCTCGTCGTAAAAGGTTACGTCGACGCTAGTTTTGAAACCGACAAGGATGATTCTAAATCTTAGACAGGATACGTTTATATTTTGAATGGAGGAGCTGTGAGCTGGAGAAGCTGCAAGCAAAGCGTGATCGTGGGATCTACAGTAGAAGCGGAATACATGGCTGCTGCAGAAGCGTCAAGTGAAGGAGTTTGGATCAGGAACTCCATCATTGAGCTTGATGTGGTTCCAAGTGCCTTGGACCCACTGGAGATATTGTGTGACAACACTGGTGCCATAGCACTGGCTAAGGAACCAAGATATCATCCAAAGACCAAGCACATCAACCGCAAGTTTCATATAATTCGAGATTATATAACAAATGGAGATCTGAAGATTAGCAAAGTACATATGGATCTGAATGTCGCAGATCCGTTGACTAAACTTATTCCACGAGCAAAACATGATCAACACCTTAGTGCCATGGGTGTTAGATTGTTGCCAGATGTAAACTAGATTATTGACTCTAGTGCAAGTGGGAGACTGTTGGAATTATGCCCTAGAGGCAATAATAAAGATGTTATTATTATAATTCTTGTTCATGATAAAGTTTATATTCCATGCTAGAATTGTATTAAGCGGAAACTTTGATACTTGTGTGGTTTATGAACAACACCGTGTCCCTAGTACGCCTCTATGGACTAGCTCATTGATTAATGATGGTTAAGGTTTCCTAACCATAGACATGAGTTATCGATTAATAATGAGATCATATCATTGGGAGAATGATATGATGGACAGACCCAAATCAAGCAGAGCAATTAGATCGTGTCATCGTGTTCATCTTTGCGAAGCTTTTTCTTATGTCAAATATTATATTCCTTAGACCATGAGATAATGCAACTCCCTGGTATCGGAAGAAAGCTTTGAGGTCATCAAACGTCATCCTATGAGAGGGTGATCATAAAGGTGTCTCTCAGGTGATCGGAAAGTGCCAGTTGGGTTGTATGAATCGAGATGGGATTTGTCCCTCCCAAGTCGGAGAGATATACTTCGGGCCTACTCGATAATCGATATCAACACCGCTTGCAAGCACGTAGTTAAGGAGTTAATCACAAATTGATATCGGATTATGGAACGAGTAAAGTACTTGCTGTGAACGAGATTGAACTAGGTATGCCGATGCCGACGATCGAATCTCGGGCAAGTAAAATATCGTGTGACGAAGGGAATATATATATGGGATTAATTGAATCCTGGCATCATGGTTCATCCGATATGATCATCGATGAATGTGTGGGAGTCAATATGGGTTTCCAGACCCCACTGTTGATTATTGATAGAAGATCATGTCTGCATATTCTCGAACCCGAAGGGTCACACACTTAACGTGTCTCGACGCTAGGATAGAATGGATAATTCGTTTATGAGTTTATGTTCGGAGTCTCGGATGAGATCCAGGACATCACGAGAGGTTCCGGAATGGTCCGGAGAATAAGATTCATATAAGGGAAAGACGTTTTTGGATTTCGGATTGTTCGGTATTGTACCGGAAGGTTCTAGAAGCTTCCGGAGTGGGACCAACGTGGCCCAACTTGTCGGGAGGGGGAGTGGGCCTACGAGGGAGTGCCCTGGCCGCATTGGGCCAGGGGCACAAGGCCCCATAGGCCCAGCCGGCCAAGCCCTAGGGGAAACCCTAGGGAGAGCTTCTAGAAGGGGGGGGGAAACTTGCCCCCTACTCCATCCCATGTGGCCGCCGGCCCTAGGGCTTGGAGGAGGGGCAAGGGCAGCCGGCCAGCCCTCTATATAAAGAGGGCAGGGGCACACCCTCCCCCTACACCTCCTCAAACCCTAGCCGCCTACCTGCTGCCCTCCTCTCTCTCTCTCTCTCTCTCTCTCTCTCTCTCTCTCTCTCTCTCTCTCTCTCTCTCTCTCTCTCTCTCTCTCTCTCTCTCTCTCTCTCTCTCTCTCTCTCCCGACTGCGCGTAGGCGAAGCCCTGCCGCAGAAACTCTCCACCTTTTGCACCACGCCGTAGTGTTGTAGATCCAACCTATCTCTCTAGCCCACTTGCTGGACCGAGGAAGGAGGAGACGTCGAGGTGTCGTACGTGTGCATCTCTCGGAGGCGTCGCCACTTGCGGCGTTGGATCGGATCGTATCGCGAGAAGGAGAAGGCTAGTACGACTACATCAACCACGTTCCGTTGAACGTTCCGCTGTGTGATTTCTTCAAGGGTATGAAGATCTCGTCTATCCCTCTCGTTGTATGCATCTCCTAGATTAGATCTTGGCTTTTCCTGTTCGCATCCGTAGAAAATTTTGATTTAATATGCTGCGAAACCCTTCATTATCATCCAGTGGACCAATTCCTCATCCGCTAACTTGGTGGCGACTCAAATGCGCTTTACGACGACATTCTGTGCGGAATAACAATCCTGACCATTTGTCGGTTCAGTAGGATTCAGAATCAAGGCCCACAGGAAGAGAGGGTTTCACCAGCCATTTAAGGAGATATGAGCCCCCACGTATTGGATTATCTTGATGCGTTCTTGGATCTCCCTCGAGTTTTCACAATCGATGCATGTCTAGAACATCATGGGAGGTCCCAGAAAGAGAAGCGTATCTTTTGACATGGGCATGACAGCCAGGATCTTCTTGCTGCACTTGAAAGGATTTTTGTAGATGGACTATATCTGAAAAGTTAGTCATAAGGTTTTAGTAAACCATGTCAAATGCTTAATCATGATGTTTTGGATGGAGGGACTATCACGCATGACTAATTTTCTGACCTCTATCAATAAGAACTTTATAAATGAGAGAACGGTACGTCATGAATATCTCCAAAGAACTTTATAAATACATAATTGGTCCATCATGAATATTCCAGAAACTTGGCATGTGGAGCAACATGGCCTATTTTATGCAGCTTTGTGCCACTCGTTACTAGTAGCCAATGTGATGATATACGAAAACACAGAATTATCAAATGAAACAAAAAAAATGTTATTATGGCTTACCATGTGTATTGATAGGCCGCGCTTCAGATACAACATGATGATCGGATTAGAGAAAATAAAACCAGTGTAGTAGGGATGCCAACCAGGTGAAATAAGTTTGACATAGAAAAATAAGGTTAGACCTTTGGTGGTCGAGCACGTGACTCATAAGCCACCTAGGGACCAAACTTGTCCCCAACATGAGTTTGCCAAGATTTAGAGGTTGGTTTCTTTCGTGTTATTCTTGCTTTAGTGCCATTTCAACTAATTATTCTCACATATTATGTCATCCTAGTAATACACATAGTCAAGAAAACTTGCTAACAATAGTATGACAACTAATCTTAGAGGCAAAACAAGGAATCATTTTTGGTGTTTATAGTTCTACACATGTTGTTAGGTTTTCCTCTGTATCTCATATTTTGAAACAAATATAATTATAGCGCACAATATATGCTTAAGCATAATAACGTAAATATAAATAGTAACACATGTATTATTTCCTATAGGGCATATTTACAACAATTTGTGTACTTTAAAACGTGTGTGATTAGGCTAGAGATTAACGAGATAAAAATTTACACTATGTTCGACAATGCGTGTGCAAGTATCATGTTCACGTGCTGCCACTGGTTATATAGGCCAAAAATTCCTACACGCTAGCCAACGATATTGGTTATTTGTTGCTACATTATGTTTTCTGAAGCTTAGACTCAAATAAATGATGAAACTCATGTATTGGATGGCCATGACGCATTCTTGGATCTCCCTTGAGTTTTTCCAAATCCATGCTTTTATAGACCATCATGAGGATGTCATAGAGAGAGGAAGGTATCTTTCGACATGGGCATGACAACCAGTATTTTCTCGCTGTACTTGAAAGGATCTTTGTAGATGGACTATATCTGAAAAGTTAGTCATAAATTTCTAGTAAACCATGGAAAATGTTTAATCCCCATGTTTTGGATGGGTGGTCTATCACGCATGACTAATTTTACGGCCTCCGATTGATATTATAAATGAGAGAATAGTACGTCATAAATATCTCTAAAGAACTTTATAAATTATGAATTGGTTCGTCATGAATATTCTAGAAAGTTGGCGTGTGGAGCAACATGGACTATTTCATACAGCTTTTTGCCATTCGTTACTAGTAGACAATGTGTTGATATATAAAAACATGGAATTATCAAATGAAACAAAAAAATCATTATGACTTACCATGTGTATTGGTAGGTCGCGCTTCTAATACAACATGATGATTCGATTAAAGAAAACAAAGCCAGTGTAGTAGGGATGGCATCCATGTGAAACAAGTTTGACACGTAAAAATAATGTTAGACCTTGGGTGGTCGAGCACGCTATTCATAAGCCACCTAGGGATCCAACTTATCCCTAAAACGAGTTTGCCAAGATTTAGAGGTTGGTTTCTTTTCATGTTTTTCTTGCTTCAGTGCCATTTCAGTTACTTATTCTCACATATTACGGCATCCTAGTAATACACATAGTCAAGAAAACTTGCTAACAATAATATGACAACTAATCTTAGAGGCAGAACTAGAAATCTCTTTTGGTTTTTATAATTCTGTACAGGTTGTTAGGTTTTTCTCTATATCTCATATTTTAGAACAAACTTAATTATAGCACACAATATATACTTAAGCTTAATAACATAAATATATGTAATAACACAAGTATTATTCCTTATGGGGCATATTTACAACAATTGGTGTATTTTAACACGAGTGTGTGATTAGGCTAGAAATTAACGAGATAAAAAATTTACACTATGTTCGACAGTGCGTGTGCAAGTATCATGTTCACGTGCTGCCACTGGTTATATCGGCCAAAAATGCCTACACGCTAACCAACGACATTGGTTATATGTTGCCACATTATGGTTTCTGAAGCTTAGGCTCAATTGATTGATGAAACTCATGTATTGGATGGCCATGACGCGTTTTTGGATCTCCCTCGAGTTTTCCCCGGTCCATGCTTTTGTAGACCATCATGGGGAAGTCTAAGAGAGAGAAAGGTATCTTCCGACATGGGCACGATAGACAGGATTTTCTCGCTGTACTTGAAAGGATTTTTGTGGATGGACTATATCTAAAAAGTTACTCATAAAGTTCTAGTAAAACGTGTCAGATGCTTAGCCCCCATGTTTTGGATGGGTGGTCTATCACGCATGAATAATTTTCTGGCCTCCGGTCAATAGGAACTTTATAAATGAGAGAATGATACGTCATGAATATCTCCAAAGAATTTTATAAATTAAGAATTGGTCTGTCATGAATGTTCTAGAAACTTGGCATGTGGAGTAATATGGACTATTTTATGTAGCTTTGTGCCACTCGTTACTAGTAGCCAATGTGTTGATATACGAAAACACAGAATTATCAAATGAAACAAAAAATGTCATTATGGGTTACCATGTGGATTCATAGGTCGCGCTTCAAATACAACACAATGATCAGATTAAAGAAAAGAAAGCCAGTGTAGTAGGGATGCCAACCATGTGAAACAAGTTTGACACAGAAAAATAATGTTAGACCTTGGGTGGTGATGGATGTGAAATATAGCCATCCACATCCGCATTTAAACTAGATATTATTCATATATTTGATGAAATATCTCTCTAAAACTTGCCACTAATGTCTAATGATCAAATGAGTATGCAATCCTTTCTTGATATTTTTCCCTGCCCAAATAATGGCGTATGATGATGGTAATCACTACATAAATACCAAAGATACGAGATTTCCAACACGTCAAAGAAACCAGGAGCCGTGAAGTGAATGTTGAAGCTTTAACGACCAACTGTACGGCGGGAATTTTATTCCGGCTATATAGTTCCGGCCATATAGTTGGCATCAACTCCATGAGGTCAAACAGAACAACTTTCGTGAAGGGACCCTATATAAAGAGGCTTTGGGCAATGGGAAACAATGCTTCTTTTCGACCCTAACTCTCCCTGCCACCAGAAGCCGCTACGTCGGAGGAATAGATTTAGATCTAAACCTCTAAACCCTTGTCCATCACCATAGCCATCTTCCACCACTTGTAATAGTAGATCTCTTCTCCAATTGGTGATATTGTAAGACTATTTGCTATCAACCTTATGATCTCTATTATAATGTTTATGATTGTCGATTTCATCTCTATGTGTGAGTAATTCTTCTTGGGATAAGGGCTTCGGCCTAGCAATGTAGCTTTTTGTGCATGTTATTTATCATAGATGGGATCATGTATTAGTTTGTATGACATAATGATTGTAGTACCCTCTCTTGCCTCAATCTAAGGACTTGTCATGTACCTAAGACCCCGAGGATTGATCCAGGTAAAGGGAGTGCGAGTAATGACTGATCTGCATGATAGGAACCCCCGTGACAGAAGGGTTAATACAGCTGTATGTGAGGAATTTACTTGGGATTTATGGTGACATCACTATGCATATCTTTAGTTTTCTTTCTTCTATGGATGAGACTAGTAGGTTATTGCTATAAGCGGTTGCAGAGGCGATAAAAATTATGGATGCACTGCCCACATATAATTATCTTGCTCTAACGATTACATGCATACTTTATTATTATCTATTATTCCTGTCAGATGTTTTGCACAGCTACTAGTGAAAACCAAAGACCCTAGGCCCTCTCTCTCCAATAACAACAAAAAGATCGCAAACTCTTGGTCCGGTGAAAACACAAAAGGAATTTTAAAACTCTCGAAGATCCATTTAAGTAATCTACATATGTAATCCAGATCGAAGGTATCAGGTGGTCGAGCACGCGAACCTAGGGACCAAACTTGTCCCCAACACGAGTTTGCCAAGATTTAGAGTTTGGGTTCTTCCATGTTCTTCTTGCTTTAGTGTCGTTTCAATTACTTATTCTCACACATTATGGCATCCTAGTAATACATAATGAGGAAAACTTGCTAACAATAATATGACAACTAATCTTAGAGGTAAAACTTGGAATCTATTTTGGTGTTTATAATTCTACACAGATTGTTAGGTTTTCCTCTATATCTCATATTTTGGAACAAATATAATTATAGCACATAATATATACTTAAGCATAATAATGAAAATATAAATAATAACACATGTATTATTTCCTATAGGTTATATTTACAACAGTTGGTGTATTTTAACACGAGTATGTAATTAGGCTAGAGATTAACGAGATAAAAGTTACACTATGTTCGACAGTGCGTATGCAAGTATCATGTTCACGTGCTGTCACTGGTTATATTCGGCCAAAAATGCCTACACGCTAGCCAACGTCATTTGTTATGTGTTGCTACATTATGCTTTCTTAAGCTTAGGCTCAATTAATTGATGAAAATCATGTATTGGATGGCCATGACGCTTTCTTGGATCTCCCTAGAGTTTTTCCCAATCCATGCTTTTCTAGACCATCATGGGGATGTGCCAGAGAGAGGAAGGTATCTTTTGACATGGGCATGACAGCCAGGATTTTCTCGCTCTACTTGAAAGGATTTTTGTAGATGGACTATATCTGAAAAGTTGGTCATAAGGTTCTAGTAAACCATGCCAAATGTTTAACCCCCATGTTTTGCATGGGTGGTCTATCATGCATGACTAATTTCCTGGCATCCGATCGATAAGAACTTTATAAATAAGAGAACGGTATGTAATGAATATCTCCAAAGAACTTTATAAATTATGAATTGGTCCGTCATGAATGTGTTGGTTGATATGCCCAAGAGGCAATAATAAAAGTGGTTATTATTATATCTTTGTGTTTATGATAAATGTTTGCATCCCATGCTATAATTGTATTAACCGGAAACATTAATACTCGTGCGTTTTGTAAACATAAAAAAGTCCCTAGTAATCCTCCTGTTAAACTAGCTTGCTGATTAACAGATGATAATGGTTTCCTGATCATGGACATTGGATGTTATTAATAATAAGATCATATCTTTAGGAGAATAATGTGAATGACACACACCCATAATAAACATATCATAAGATCAAGTCATTAAAGTTATTCTGCTACAAGCTTTCAGATACATAGTAACCTAATCCTTCGACCATGAGATCGTGTTAATTACAAACATCAGATTGATGTTTTGATGACATTAAACACCACTTCGTAAATGTGTGGTTATAGAGGTGGCATTGGGTATTCTAAAAGTATGTGTTGAAGCGTATGGATCAAGAGTGGAATCTGTCCATCCATATGACGGATAGATATACTCTGGGCCCTCTTGATGGAGTGTCATCCAATTGGCTTGCAAGCATGTTACTAGGTCACACGAGATGTCACATCACAGTACGAGTAACGAGTACTTATCGGGGGCTTCTTATAGGCGAAAGGAGGCTTCTTATAGGCGAAAGGAGGCTTCTTATAGACGAAAGGAGGCTTCTTGTGATGGATGATTTAGGGTTTTCTCCCCAGGGGCTTCTTATAGGCGAAAGGAGGCAAGGTCGATGGAGGTCCAGGGAGCCCACACCCCCTGTAGGCGCCACCAGGGCTTGCCCGCGCCTGGGGGGTGCGGCCACCCTGGTGCCCTACTCCGTCTCTGCTTCGTGGTTCCGTGTTGGTTCGGAAAAATAATGATTTTGACTTTTGTTCCGTCTAATTCCGAGAATATTGATTTTCTGCCTTTCTGAAACCAAAAACAGAAGAAAATAGGCAACTGGCACTACGGCATCTTGTTAATAGGTTAGTACCAGAAAGTCAAATAAAAATACCTTAAAGTAAAGACAAACAAAGCAAATTAGATACTAAACAAGCATGAAACATCAAAAATTATATATACGTTTCCGATGTATCACCCCCCCACCACCACACACACATGGTCCCTTTTTCTTCAGGAAGTGACCCATTACAGAGGTTTTGCCCATTTTTAAATAGATTTATATTATTAATTACAATAATTAATATATAAATCACATTTAACATCTTCTCATGATCAAAAACTCATTTTCGATCATTCCAAACTACTTCAGACTAAAATTTGAACAACAAACAAGAACAGAGCATGAATCCATCAGGCAAAGGCCCAAATATGAAAGGAATCATGAAAATTAATCGTTCCAACCACAGGACAATGATTTACGTAGTAAGATCTATAGTGCATGCCATCCGTTACCCATCCAAGCCATACATACAGATCTACGAATGGGATTCTTGAATACGAGCCAGAGAAGGGCTTACCGCCATTACCGAGCCATAGGTGTAGTGCATGGGGACGTCGACAATGACATCGCCACCGGGCAAACAGTCGGGCACCATGTCACGGTCGCGGTTTCAGTCGATGTTGCTATCCAAATCTCCTTGCGTCGTCGTGAAAGAAAGAGCCAATGGCAGTGGAACCGCCGGTGTGATGTGTGACAGAAGAGTGAGAAGGGAGAGATGTTGGAGATATGCC
This sequence comes from Avena sativa, assembly GCA_916181665.1. Lineage (NCBI taxonomy): Eukaryota > Viridiplantae > Streptophyta > Magnoliopsida > Poales > Poaceae > Avena > Avena sativa. The sequence continues at coordinate 1,992,693 of OV702292.1, read as the reverse complement.
CTAGAGGCAATAATAAATATAGTTATTATTATATCTTTGTGTTTATGATAAATGTTTACATTCATGCTATAATAGTATTAACAAGGAAACATTAATACTTGTGTGATTTGTAAACTAAAATAGAGTCCCTAGTAAAGCCTCTTCATAATACTAGCTTGTTGGTTAATAGATGATTATGGTTTACCTATCATGAACATTGAGATGTTATTAACAACAAGATCATATCATTAGGAGAATGGTATGATGGACATACTCCTATAGATAAGCGTAGCATAAAGATCAAGTCATTTTAATAGTTCAATTGCTATATGCTTTCTGATACATGGTAACCTAATTCCTTCGACCATGAGATCATGCTTATCACCATCACCGGAAGGATGCTTTGATGACATCAAACACCACACCGTAACTGGGTGGCTATAAAGGTGGCATTGAGTGTTTGGAAAGTATGGGTTGAGACACATGAATCAAGAGTGAGATTTGTCCATCCATATGACAGATAGATATACTCTGGGCCCTCTCGGTGGAATGTCATCCAATTAGCTTGCAAGCATGTGACTGGCTCACAAGGGATCACATATCACGGGAACGAGAAAAGAGTACTTATCGGTAACGAGGTTGAACTAGGTATGCAGAGATACCGACGATCAAAACCTCGAATAAGTAAACTATCGTGAGACAAAGGGAAATTGGTATCGTATGTAAGTGGTTCATTCGATCGCAAAGTAATCGTAGAAATATGTGGGAGCCATATGAATTTTCAGATTCCTCTATTGGTTATTGATCGGAGAGGTGTCTCGATCATGTCCGCATAATTCACGAACCGTAGGGAGACACACTTAAGGATTCGATGTTGTTGAGTAGTTATGGAATGATGAGTAAGAGACCGAATGTTGTTCGGAGTCTCGGATGGGATCCGGGATATCACGAGGAGATCCAGAATGGTCCGGAGAATAAGATTCATATAAGGAAAGTCATGTTTCGGGGTTAGAGAATAGTTCCGGTGTTTTCATGGGGAATGTTCTAGAAGGTTCCGGAATGTCCGACACTCCGGAGGGGAAGGGTACATGAATGTGTCATAACAAGTTGGAATGGTTGCATCATATACTAGGTGTCATCGCTGAGCAAAACAAAGGGATAAATCAAATCCTAGTTTGAAAAGTCAAACGCCAATTTGAAAAGTCAAACGGCAAGTTTGCTTGGTGGAGGGAGAGTAGGAAACCTACTTGGGGGGAAGTCCCTCTCCCTCCACCCGCCGGCCTTGGAAGCCGAGTTGGGGAGGGACTCCCCTCCCCTTGGCTGACGCCCTCCACCTATATAAGGAGGGGCAGGGCTGCCCCTCCAAACACACACCTTGCACCCTCCAAACCCTAGCCCTAAGCCGCCGGCGCCACCACCTCCTGCTGCTGCCGCCGCCTAGGGCAAACCCTAGCCGCCGACTTGGGCTTCCCCAAGCCCTAGCCGTCGGCCTAGCCCTCTCTCCTTGGTGTGTCTAAACCCTAGATCACCGAGGCCTCTCTCATAGTCCACCATACTCGCTCCGGCTTAAGGCGAAGCCCTGCGAGATCTCCCCTCTACTTCCGGTACCACGCCGTCGTGCTGCCGGTATCACGAGGAGAGTGCAACAACCTCCGCTGCCTGCTGGAACAAGGGAGAGGAAGGTCTTCATCGAGTACCGAACGTGTGACCGACTACGGGAGCGCTGCCGGAACGCGGCACCGGAAGGATCGTCTACACGATCTTGAGATCGGAAAGAGTACGACTACATCACCCACGAGAATCCGCTCTCATTAACCGCTTTGGAATCTTCGAGGGTGAGTTCTTCTATCGACTCGTTGCTACAATCTAGTAGATAGATCTTGGCTTGTTTGTTTGCATGCGGTAGAAATTTTTTGTTTTCCATGCTACGAACCCCTACAGTGGTATCAGAGTCGTGTCTATATGTAGATCTGTTGCACGAGGTAGAACACAATGGTCATTGTGGGCGGTGGTGCTTTTATTATCAATTGCTTCTTGTGTACTTTGCATCTTGCGGTATGATGGGATGAAGCGGCCCGGGCTAACCTTACATGACATCGTTCATGAGACTTGCTCCATGCTCAACATGCAACTTGTATTGCATAAGTGGCTTTGCGGGTGTCTGTCTCTCCCATTATAGTATAGATCCAATTTACAACGGACACTTGATAGTTCTAGCATCAACGTTGTGGTTCTTGTTCGTAAGTTAGAGCGACACTTATTGAAAGCCCCAAACCACGTAAAATATGCAAAGAAAATTAGAGGCGTCTAACTTTGTTTTGCAGGGGTGTGCTGTGATGTGATATGGCCATGATTGTGATTATATTTGATGTATGCAATGTTCCTTATTGTAAGTTGGCAACCGGCAGGAGCCATATGGTTTTATTTAATTTCTGTTAAGACCCACGTGTCTATTCAAAGTAGTTGTAATATTTTAAGCTGGTGGACGACAACCATGGAGCAGCGTCATTGACCTTGATGCAATGTCGGTGATGATGGAGATCATGTTCGTGCTTGAAGATGGAGATCGGAAGCACAAATAAGAAAGGTCATATCATATCACATATTATGAATTGCATGTTATGTTAATCCTTTATGCATCTTGTATTGCTTAGTTAACGACAGTAGCATTATAAGATGATCCCTCAAGCACACAAATTTCAAGTTTTAAAGTGTTAATCCTTAGTTAGCACCGTTGCTAAAGCTTGTTGTTTCGAAGCACCACGTGATGATCGACTGTGTTAGATTCTGCAAGTGTATACAACGTGAGCAAGCCAGTTTTGCTCATGCGGAAGCTAAGGTTTGATCTTGACGAGCCTAGCATGTATAGACATGGTCTCGGAACACGGATCACCGAAAGGTAAAGCATGAATCATATAGTAGATATGATGAACATGTCGATTGTTCGCCATTGAAGCTACATCAACTCTCGTGAAGATCGGTTTTGATGTGGTGGATTTGGTTCATGTGATCACTAAAACAATGTGAGGGATATTGTTTTGAGTGGGAGTTCACCTAGATTAATTTAACTATTAATTAGAACTCAATTTGTCATAAACTTAGTCTAAACTATTGCAAATATGTTGTATATCAATGGCGGCCCCTACCATCAATTTTAATGCGTTCCTAGAGAAAGAAAAGTTGAAAAACAATGGAAGCAACTTCGCGGATTGGTTCCGCAATTTGAGGATTGTCCTTAATGCTGGTAATTTGACCTATGTGCTGGATGCACCGCTGGGTGACCCGCCTGCAGCTGATGCTACCGATGAAGTAAAGAATGTTTACCTCACTCGGAAGAATCAGTACTCCACAGTTCAGTGTTCTATCTTGTATGGTTTGGAATCGGAGCTTTAGAAAAGGTTTGATAATTCAGACCCACATGATATTGTCCGTGAACTCAAAATGATATTTGAGGCTCACGCGGCAGTTGAGTGTTATGAGGCTTCTGAAAAGTTCTTTAACTGCAAGATGGAAGAGGGCAGCTCCGTCAGTAAGCATGTGCTTAAGATGTCTGGGCACGCAAACAAACTCCAAAGTTTGGGTATAGTGATTCCCAATTCTTTGGGGATACATCGTGTCCTCCAATCACTACCACCAAGTTACAAGAACTTTGTGATGAACTACAATATGCAAAACATGGACAAGACGTTGCCAGAACTCTTCTCCATGTTGAAATCTGCAGAAGTGGAGATCAAGAAAGAGCACCAAGTGTTGATGGTCAATAAGACCACCAAATTCAAGAAAGGCAAGTCTAAGCAAAAGGGACACTTCAAGAAGGGTGGTAAGAAAGTTACCGCACCGACGAAGAAGACCAAGGCTGGACCTAAGGCTGATACTGAGTGCTTTTACTGCAAGGGAGAAGGTCACTGGAAGCGGAATTTCCCAAAGTACTTAGCGGATTTGAAGAACGGCAACATCAATAAGAAAGGTATATCCAATATACATGTTATTGATGTGTATCTCACTAGTACTCTGTAACACCCTCAGAATCGCCGCTATGCAAGTCTTAGCGATTCCCGCCAAACCCGCATAGAAACGATTCAAAGGTGCCCACCAGGCACTTGCGTGCGGGTGGAAAACAAAGTAATATCATTACACATTAGTCCATGATGGAACCCACAAAAACATATATATACCACAATGACTCAAAGAGTCAAGAATACAGATATACAATACAAAGGTCCAAATCACCTTGAAAACAATACAGTGTCCGAGTACGGACAAGATGCAAATTGAGCTAAGAGCCCTGAAGAATAACCAATGGCGTCCATAACCCTGCCCAGGCCAAGCCGAAAGGGTAACCTGCTAACGACGTCGATCTCAAAACCTGCTTAAACAAAAGGGGTGCCGACAAAGGGCAAAGGAAAAAGAGAGCGGTCAGTACTGAGGCCAGTACACGGCGAGACTAGAATTCGGCGGTCCTCGCCTACATAGGTATGGTGGACTGAGCGGCAGCGCGGCATGCACTAAACAACCTATAGAGACTCGAGATAACTATCGGCTATTAGAGAGGGATAAGAAAGACCTACCCGGAACCAACCTGATACTACCACCAAACATACCCATCCTGGTGTTTCCCCCTCGAGACCAAACGAGGAAGTCATCCGAGGAACTCACACCGTTGGCAGTTTTATTTATTCAGTTATCGTTGCATCAATTACTAGTCAGGTATAGATAGTCATCCTGACATAATAAGCAGTGGGCACTTTTAGTTAACCATTCCGTTGTAGTTGCAACACTTACTAGTCATATACAATTAGCATGAGATATCCCAAACCCAGCAGTTGTTGGTACTTTTATTTAGCCATTCCGTTGCAGTGAAGCTGATTACTAGTCATATCGGATACAAGTCAAATTATAACAGTAAACTTTAGTTATAGTTGTCTATGATCGAGAACTGTGCTCCAAGTCGTCCATAACCGCGGACACGGCTTCTCGAAAAGATTTAACCCTGCAGGGGTGCACCAAAGTTTCCACACGCACTTCGACCCTTTTTGCCAGATCAGTTAACATACACCCATCGGTATGTCGGCGGGGCCTAAGTCATGACGTTTCCCAGACTCAAAGCATGTACATGGGGGCCACCCCACTAAGCTACCCGCAACGAAGTTGGCCGGCTCCGGAATGGACCCAGGGTTTGCGTCAATGGCTGTAAACGACTGGGAACCCGAAAGTGTGACTGGGCTTGTCGATACCGCGAAAACACTCCGCAATCCTAAACAGTACAGGTGCTCCACGCACAATCTTAAATAAAGCAGTAAAGCATGGCATAAGTACAAGATAGTAATAAAGCTCCAAACTACTTTGTGGCCCCCAGTACAATACTTTGAAATCAGGTACTAATCGATGGGGGTGCCCACACACCCCACCTGTGGTTAGCGCGCTCGATCTCGGAACAGGTGTCAAGAACTCGGGGTGCTACGGGACACCAGTGAGCGGTTAAAAACCAAATATTGTCTATTACCCACCGGTGCCTCTGCATTTACCTACTTTCAATTTTAGTTATTAAACAATAATTAAAGCCATGATCATCTCCAACATAAAGCATAAGGCATTTCTCCAACAACTGCGGTACTTGACAACACGCAACAGCACTTGAGCAAGCGACTACGACACGCAAGTCCAACTATCTACCAATCAACAGGTAATAGGATGTGTCCAAGGCAATATAAGGTTGCAAGGGATATCACGGGTACGAAAACTAGAGCATCGCAACACAGATAGCAATAGATCAACAGGGGGAATAAATACTATAAAAGTAAGATAGGTAGAAAGGGGGAGGTGCTCGCCTGAAAACATTGCCGAAGGTTCATCCGAAGATCGGGTCGACACTCGCATCAACTCATCGTCCTAATCCGTGAAGAAGCAAAGCACTACAAGAAACACCGGATGCACTATTTAATACTACGGCAAAAGATCGGGCATGATGCATGTATGATGTATGACATGGCAAAGATGCGATGCAATTAGGCAAGATTAACGGAACCGGGGTCCCGGCAAATATTTAAGTGGTTCAAGTTGTTTGGATACCCCACAATTTAAATGTTGTCTGAACATGGCAAAAGATAGCACCGGTTCGCTACACAAATTTAAATGGGACCAATATAAGACTAGATTTGCCCGCATATGGATCCCATATTTAATTTAGGTGAATTGACATAATGTCCCCAAACCACAAATATGTATGCAAGCATGACAATTGATATGCAACAAGTATATTTATATATTATAAAAATATAAGGGTCTCGAAAAGGGGTCACACATTAGAGGGGGCTCGACGATCTTGGTTAGGCTTCGACGGGGTTCGGGTTCGGATGGAGGTCTTGGTGTTCTGATGGATCGGTCTTCAGGGTCGAAGAACTTGGCGCCAGGGTTCAGTCTTCGGCAGGATCGGTCTTCGAACTCCGGGATTGGTCTTCAGATTCCGTGAGGGAGATCTTGATGTTCCGGGTTCTATGGTCGCGGCGGTCCTGACAGCATGATCAACGGGGTTCCGGCATCAGATCGGTCTTGTCAACGAGATGATTTTTGTCACCCCTAAACTTGGCATCGATTCCTCTTCGCGGCACGTCTACCTCCACACACAAGCATCACCAAAACTACAGTGAAACTCCTTGTCACTTCCCTGAAAGGATTCTTCACCAATTAGCAGGAATACTACATCGTCAACACACCACATCACTGTAGCAGCTTCACTGGGAAACGCACCAAAGATAAACAGGGAACCGGGAGTGGAGAAGCGACAGAGCACCCGCGGGCGACCAGGCACAGGGGGCTCGCTGTTGAGGCGTACGTGGCCGGCGCCCAGCGGTCGAGGACGGCGTCACGCAGGACGGCGGTGTGAGCCCAACGAGCTCGGGGACAGCACCACGATGGCGGCGGCACATGGCAAGGATGCAAGGGCCGACATGGGGAGGAGCTGCAGACGGGGTGGCGCCAGGGTGAGGAAGACCGACGGCGGCCAGATCTTGGAGGGGGCACGCTCGCGGGGTGCCGGAGATGCAGGGCACGGCGGCGCCTGGAGGCGAGCGGCGGAAGGAGCTCTGCAGGGAGGGAGAGCTTGGCGACGGCGGCGGAAGAGGGCGAGACGGCGGGAGGCAGACGCGGGAGGAGGAGGCCGGCGTGGGGGAGAAGGCCGGCGCCGGTGCAGAGGCGGGCGGGGAGCCGGTCAAGGACGGCGGCGTCGGGGCAGGGCGGATCCGCACGGGTCGGCAGGAAGGCGATAGGGAGGATCGATGCCGTCGGTGACGGAGACGAGCAGAGGACAAGGTGGCCGGCCGACGTTGTCTCTGCTGGCGACGGGGTGGCGCTGCAGAGGGCCAGGGTGAGCGCGGTGAGCAGCGAAGGGGCCGGCCACAGCAGACGAGGCAGCGGCGTCGGGTGCTATCGGGGACAGGAGGGAGGAGGAGGTGGGGCGCGTGGGGAAAGAGAGGTTTGGTGGGCATCGGTCACTGCAGGTGGGGCCGGGGGTGCTGGACAGTCTCGTGTGACCGGGGTGGGATGCGTGTGTGGTGTTCGGCGGGGTGGGGTGGAGTTGGTAGGTGGTGGCGGCTGAGAGGTGGCCGATTGGTGGCTGGAGGGAGTATGAAGCAGGTGGGGATGGGTTTGGTCTAGGGTTAGGGTTTGAGGGAGGGGGTTTGGTCAGATTGGGCCAGGCCAAAACTGCCGGGGTGCTAGGTGGCCTCCCCGGGTTTTAAAATAGTTGGTTTATTTAATTTATTTTTAACAATATATTTTATAAGTAGTCTAAGACAAATACAAGATCCGAATAGACCGAAATTTTTGATTTGAAATATAAGGAGGGCTGGTTTAGAAAACAACATAGTCTTTTGCAAATAGTTTTAGGCAAAAATAATATGCATGATGATGTCTTGATGATGCACAACAAAATAACATACGATTTTCTAGTAGTGATTTACCCGGGGTGCTACAATTCGACACCACTAACAATGGATCGCGCCCTCGAGATCCGCCTCATGGTACCGGGAAGAAGGGCGGCGATCTGAAACTTCTCGCTTCGTGTAGATCCTCGCGACACCACTAACAAGAGGTCGTTGTCCGTGATCGTTGAGAGAACACTCCGGGAAAAACAAAGGACGAAGGTAAAAGGTATCAACAAATAAAGCCACCTCTACCTTCGATAAAAGAGAAGAACGACGCATTCTCATCCACTTCAATGTACACGAGCAAATAGAGTGAGTAGTCGGCATGGGGGCCAATCCATCACGCACCCAAACTATTACTCTGCACAATCAGTAGAGAAGCGTGCAACCATTCTCGGAATCAGACTGAAGAGCTCTACAATCGAGGTTCGGAACACAGGAGAAATGCAGACTCTGCATCGGATCTGGCGTAGATGATGTGGTCACGTCGGAAAACGCCGGAAGGCACAAACAAGGAACAAAGAATGATACCACAGATAAAGGATCACTCAGATAGCATGAAGTCCGGAGGTAGAAACACCGTTGCCAAAGGAGGAAGCGAAACCCTGAAGATACGACGGAAAACCCACCCACGAGAAATCCTGGACTGGAAAAAGGTAAGAGAGCAGATTCAAAACACGCGGAGGTAAGAGGAGAATAGCATAGGGGTAAGGAGTAAAAGCAGACCTAATCAGATCTACCCAACCGATTTTCGGAAAAATAATTTTGACACTCTACTTCGGCTGTTAGCTAGGTTATCCTACAGGCTGGACTTGTGGGGTATCGCAACTGCTGAGCTCTGATACCACTCTGTAACACCCACAGAATCGCCCCTATGCAAGTCTCAGCGATTCCCGCCAAACCCGCATAGAAACGATTCAAAGGTGCCCACCAGGCACTTGCGTGCGGGTGGAAAACGAAGTAATATCATTACACATTAGTCCACGATGGAACCCACAAAAACATATATATACCACAATGACTCAAAGAGTCAAGAATACAGATATACAATACAAAGGTACAAATCACCTTGAAAACAATACAGCGTCCGAGTACGGACAAGATGCAAATTGAGCTAAGAGCCCTGAAGAATAACCAATGGCGTCCATAACCCTGCCCAGGCCAAGCCGGAAGGGTAACCCTGCTAACGACGTCGATCTCAAAACCTGCTTAAACAAAAAGGGTGCCGACAAAGGGCAAAGGAAAAAGAGAGCGGTCAGTACTGAGGCCAGTACACGGCGAGATTAGAATTCGGCGGTCCTCGCCTACATAGGTATGGTGGACTGAGCGGCAGCGCGGCATGCACTAAACAACCTATAGAGACTCGAGATAACTGTCGGCTATTAGAGAGGGATAAGAAAGACCTACCCGGAACCAACCTGATACTACCACCAAACATACCCATCCTGGTGTTTCCCCCTCGAGACCAAACGAGGAAGTCATCCGAGGAACTCACACCGTTGGCAGTTTTATTTATTCAGTTATCGTTGCATCAATTACTAGTCAGGTATAGATAGTCATCCTGATATAATAAGCAGTGGGCACTTTTAGTTAACCATTCCGTTGTAGTTGCAACACTTACTAGTCAGATACAATTAGCATGAGATATCCCAAACCCAGCAGTTGTTGGTACTTTTATTTAGCCATTCCGTTGCAGTGAAGCTGATTACTAGTCATATCGGATACAAGTCAAATTATAACAGTAAACTTTAGTTATAGTTGTCTATGATCGAGAACTGTGCTCCAAGTCGTCCATAACCGCGGACACGGCTTCTCGAAAAGATTTAACCCTACAGGGGTGCACCAAAGTTTCCACACGCACTTCGACCCTTTTTGCCAGATCAGTTAACATACACCCATCGGTATGTCGGCGGGGCCTAAGTCATGACGTTTCCCAGACCCAAAGCAAGTACATGGGGGCCACCCCACTAAGCTACCCGCAACGAAGTTGGCCGGCTCCGGAACGGACCCAGGGTTTGCGTCAATGGCTGTAAACGACTGGGAACCCGAAAGTGTGACTGGGCTTGTCGATACCGCGAAAACACTCCGCAATCCTAAACAGTACAGGTGCTCCACGCACAATCTAAAATAAAGCAGTAAAGCATGGCATAAGTACAAGATAGTAATAAAGCTCCAAACTACTTTGTGGCCCCCAGTATAATACTTTGAAATCAGGTACTAATCGATGGGGGTGCCCACACACCCCACCTGTGGTTAGCGCGCTCGATCTCGGAACAGGTGTCAAGAACTCGGGGTCCTACGGGACACCAGTGAGCGGTTAAAAACCAAATATTGTCTATTACCCACCGGTGCCTCTGCATTTACCTACTTTCAATTTTAGTTATTAAACAATAATTAAAGCCATGATCATCTCCAACATAAAGCATAAGGCATTTCTCCAACAACTGTGGTACTTGACAACACGCAACAGCACTTGAGCAAGCGACTACGACACGCAAGTCCAACTATCTACCAATCAACAGGTAATAGGATGTGTCCAAGGCAATATAAGGCTGCAAGGGATATCACGGGTACGAAAAGTAGAGCATCGCAACACAGATAGCAATAGATCAACAGGGGGGAATAAATACTATAAAAGTAAGATAGGTAGAAAGGGGGAGGTGCTCGCCTGAAAACATTGCCGAAGGTTCATCCGAAGATCGGGTCGACACTCGCATCAACTCATCGTCCTAATCCGTGAAGAAGCAAAGCACTAGAAGAAACATCGGATGCACTATTTAATACTACGGCAAAAGATCGGGCATGATGCATGTATGATGTATGACATGGCAAAGATGCGATGTAATTAGGCAAGATTAACGGAACCGGGGTCCCGGCAAATATTTAAGTGGTTCAAGTTGTTTGGATACCCCACAATTTAAATGTTGTCTGAACATGGCAAAAGATAGCACCGGTTCGCTACACAAATTTAAATGGGACCAATATAAGACTAGATTTGCCCGCATATGGATCCCATATTTAATTTAGGTGAATTGACATAATGTCCCCAAACCACAAATATGTATGCAAGCATGACAATTGATATGCAACAAGTATATTTATATATTATAAAAAATATAAGGGTCTCGAAAAGGGGTCACACATTAGAGGGGGCTCGACGATCTTGGTTAGGGTTCGACGGGGTTCGGGTTCGGATGGAGGTCTTGGTGTTCTGATGGATCGGTCTTCAGGGTCGAAGAACTTGGCGCCAGGGTTCAGTCTTCGGCAGGATCGGTCTTCGAACTCCGGGATCGGTCTTCAGATTCCGTGAGGGAGATCTTGATGTTCCGGGTTCTACGGTCGCGGCGGTCCTGACAGCATGATCAACGGGGTTCCGGCATCAGATCGGTCTTGTCGACGAGATGATTTTTGTCACCCCTAAACTTGGCATCGATTCCTCTTCGCGGCACGTCTACCTCCACACACAAGCATCACCAAAACTACAGTGAAACTCCTTGTCACTTCCCTAAAAGGATTCTTCACCAATTAGCAGGAATACTACATCGTCAACACACCACATCACTGTAGCAACTTCACTGGGAAACGCACCAAAGATAAACAGGGAACCGGGAGTGGAGAAGCGACAGAGCACCCGCGGGCGACCAGGCACAGGGGGCTCGCTGTTGAGGCGTACGTGGCCGGCGCCCAGCGGTCGAGGACGGCGTCACGCAGGACGGCGGTGTGAGCCCAACGAGCTCGGGGACAGCACCACGATGGCGGCGGCACATGGCAAGGATGCAAGGGCCGACATGGGGAGGAGCTGCAGACGGGGTGGCGCCAGGGTGAGGAAGACCGACGGCGGCCAGATCTTGGAGGGGGCACGCTCGCGGGGTGCCGGAGATGCAGGGCACGGCGGCGCCTGGAGGCGAGCGGCGGAAGGAGCTCTGCAGGGAGGGAGAGCTTGGCGACGGCGGCGGAAGAGGGCGAGACGGCGGGAGGCAGACGCGGGAGGAGGAGGCCGGCGTGGGGGAGAAGGCCGGCGCCGGTGCAGAGGCGGGCGGGGAGCCGGTCAAGGACGGCGGCGGCGGGGCAGGGCGGATCCGCACGGGTCGGCAGGAAGGCGATAGGGAGGATCGACGCCGTCGGTGACGGAGACGAGTAGAGGACAAGGTGGCCGGCCGACGTTGTCTCTGCTGGCGACGGGGAGGCGCTGCAGAGGGCCAGGGTGAGCGCGGTGAGCAGCGAAGGGGCCGGCCACAGCAGACGAGGCGGCAGCGTCGGGTGCTATCGGGGACAGGAGGGAGGAGGAGGTGGGGCGCGTGGGGAAAGAGAGGTTTGGTGGGCATCGGTCACTGCAGGTGGGGCCGGGGGTGCTGGACAGTTTCGTGTGACCGGGGTGGGATGCGTGTGTGGTGTTCGGCAGGGTGGGGTGGAGTTGGTAGGTGGTGGCGGCTGAGAGGTGGCCGATTGGTGGCTGGAGGGAGTGGGAAGCAGGTGGGGATGGGTTTGGTCTAGGGTTAGGGTTTGAGGGAGGGGGTTTGGTCAGATTGGGCCAGGCCAAAACTGCCGGGGTGGTAGGTGGCCTCCCTGGGTTTTAAAATAGTTGGTTTATTTAATTTATTTTTAAAAATATATTTTATAAGTAGTCTAAGACAAATACAAGATCCGAATAGACCGAGATTTTTGATTTGAAATATAAGGAGGGCTGGTTTAGGAAACAACATAGTCTTTTGCAAATAGTTTTAGGCAAAAATAATATGCATGATGATGTCTTGATGATGCACAACAAAATAACATACGATTTTCTAGTAGTGATTTACCCGGGGTGCTACATACTCCTAGTAGTGCCTGGGTATTTGATACTGGTTCGGTTGCTCATATTTGTAACTCGAAACATGTATTGCAGAATAAACGGAAGCTAGCGAAGAACGAGGTGACGATGCGCGTAGGAAATGGATGAAAGGTTGATGTGATCCTGGTCGGCACGCTACCTCTTCATCTACCATCGGGATTAGTTTTATACTTAAATAATTGTTATTTGGTGCCTGCGTTGAGCATGAACATTATATCTGGATCATGTTTATTGCGAGACGGTTACTTGTTTAAGTCCGAGAATAATGGTTGTTCGATTTATATGAGTAATATGTTTTATACACATGCACCTTTGATAGATGGTCTATTCTTATTGAATCTCGATTGTGGAAATACACATATTAATAACATTGAAGCTAAACATTTGAAATTGAGCGATAACTCGACCTATATGTGGCACTGTCGTCTTGGTCATATTGGAGTGAAGCGTATGAAGAAACTCAATTCCGATGGACTTCTTGAATCACTTGATTTCGAATCACTTGAAAGATGCGAAGCATGTCTGATGGGTAAAATGACTAAGACTCCATTTTCTAGTATGATGGAGCGAGCTACGGACTTATTGGAAATTATACATACCGATGTGTGTGGCCCAATGAGTGTAGCATCGCGCGGTGGTTATTGTTATGTTCTTACCTTCACGGATGACTTGAGTAGATATGGGTATATCTATTTCATGAAACATAAGTCCGAAACTTTCGAGAAGTTTAAGGAATTTCAAAGTGAGGTGGAGAATCAACGTAACAAGAAGATTAAATTTCTACGTTCTGATCGTGGAGGTGAATATCTAAGTTACAAGTTTGGCGAGCATTTGAAGAAATGCGGAATACTTTCACAATTGACACCGCCGGGAACACCACAACATAATGGTGTGTCTGAACATCGTAATCGAACTCTCTTAGATATGGTTTGTTCTATGATGTCACTTACAGATTTACCGCTATCGTTTTGGGGTTATGCATTAGAAAAGCCGTATTCACTTTAAATAGGGCACCATCTAAATTCGTTGAAACGACACCGTATGAATTATGGTTTGGGAAGAAACCTAAGTTGTCGTTCCTTAAAGTTTGGGGTTGCGAAGCCTATGTAAAGAAGTTACAGCCGGACAAGCTTGAACCCAAAGCGGAAAAATGTGTCTTCATAGGATACCCGAAGGAAACTATTGGGTATACCTTCTATCATAGATCCGAAGGCAAAATCTTCGTTGCCAAGAATGGATCCTTTCTAGAGAAGGAATTTCTCTCGAAAGAAGTGACAGGAAGGAAAGTAGAACTCGACGAGGTTGTCGAACCTTCTCTCGAACTTGCGAGTAGCGCAGCATCGGAAGTAGTTCCTGTGGCGCCTACACCAATAAGAGAGGAAGCTAATGATGATGATCATGAAACTTCGGTTGAAGTTGCTACAGAGCCTCGCAGGTCAACGAGAACTCGTACCACCCCTGATTGGTATGATCCCGTTATGAGTGTCATGTTGGTGGATAACACCGATGACCCTGAGACATATGAGGAAGCGATGATGAGCCCAGATTCCAATAAATGGCAAGAAGCCATGAAATCCGAGATTGGATCCATGTACGAAAACCAAGTATGGACTTTGGTGGACTTACCAGATGGCCAGAAGGCTGTCGAGAACAAATGGATTTTCAAGAAGAAAACAGATGCTGATGGTAATGTTACTGTCTGTAAAGCTCGACTTGTCTCAAAAGGGTTTCGACAAATTCAAGGAGTTGACTACGATGAGACTTTCTCACCAGTAGCGAAGCTAAAGTCTGTGAGGATTTTGTTAGCAATCGCTGCATATTATGATTATGAGATATGGCAAATGGATGTCAAAACGGCGTTCCTCAATGGAGACATTGATGAAGAGTTGTATATGATGTAACCCAAAGGTTTTGTCGACCCTAAAGATGCTAACAAGGTGTGCAAACTTCAAAGGTCCATATATGGATTGAAGCAAGCATCCCGAAGTTGGAATCAACGTTTTGATAAGGTGATCAAAAGTTTTGGTTTTATACAAACTTATGGAGAAGCTTGTATTTACAAGAAAGTGAGTGGGAGCTCTGTAGCATTCTCAATAATATATGTAGATGACATATTGTTGATTGGGAATGATGTAGACTGTAACATCCCAAAAATACTAAGCTTGGATCATCAAACACTAATCATCAAACTTAGGGTTAACAAAAACTTTTCTAAACAAAATTTTGGAAGCATGCATATGTGTATGCATTGTTTTTGAAATTCTTTTGAACCACCTTGTTTGTGTGTTCCTTTGCTTGTAAATGGATGCTTAGGTGAAATAAACATCATCTAAACATTTCCCACACTTTTCCTAAAGACAAGTAAATCAAAACAAATATATTAAGGGAATGGTCATTTTGACCAATTTAACTCCCATGCCTACTTTGGCTGCCTCAAACTCTCAGAACCTAACATAAACTTTTCTGGATCTTTGCACCCCTTGAATGTACTCATAAAAAAGTATCAAGTCCCACTTTGTGATCATCCAGAAACTTTCAAATGCATAGTTTAAATGACAATTCAAAATTGAATCTTTCTCATATGGGAAGATCCCACTTTTTCAAAAACCACTCAAACAAGCTCAACTTTCAAAACCCAAGCATCTGCAGACTCCCCAGCATCAACCTAGCACACCCACCAAAAATCTTTTCAAAATTCAAAACTTGAGTTCATGCGGCCATTTCATCAAACAGGTTGCAGACTCAAATCATCAAAATCCTAAACACTATAGTGAGCAGTGATTGAAGCCTAATTGGTTCCCCATTTAGCTCACAACCATCTCAGTAGATCATCTAGCTAACTAAACCAGGCACTAGCACCACTGTGAGCTTGCCATTGTCATCAATGGTGAACAGCCGAAGCCACCCATGCCACCCCAGTGGAGACAGCAAGCTAGGAAGGAAACTAGCCGTGCCAACCATGTCTAGGAGATCACCCATGCCTCACCGCCCCCTCTCGACCAGCCCTGCCTCACGAACAGCTGCCAGAACTGCCAGGAACGCCGCGCCCGTGCTGTTGTCGACCGTGCCGACCCACTCCGGAGAGCATGCTCCGTTCCCATTCAACCAGACCACCTCGAGCCCTCGCTGCCCGCCAACATGCTCCCCACCGTCCCAGGAGACCGCCAGACATGCCCATTTCACCGCTCGTGCCGCACAGCCACCGCTCGCCATCGAAGACGCCGCCTCTTCCGCGCAGAGCATCGCCCGTTCCAGACCAAGCCGCACCGCTCCACGCCTCTAAACCATGTCGTTGAGCATCGCCAGGAGACACCGCACTGTCCCCTACCTTCGCCCATGCCGATAGCCGTCCGTACCACCGCCCCCGACGAGCTCACTGTGCGCCCCGTCTGTCCCCTCGCTCGACTATAAATAGAGGCCACCCCCAGTCGATATCTTCACACCATTCTACTCCCCTCTCCTCACTGATCGTGCCACACCGTTCCTGGAGCAAGGCGAGCACCACCTCGTCGGAATTTCACCGGAGCCCGCCGCCTCTGGAGAAGAAGGGAGCCAGCGATTGGAGCCGCCCCAGGAGAAGCCACCGGTACCAGGAGATTCGCCATCGTCGACTTCGTCGTTCGCCCGGCTCGCCGACCCTCGCCCGTACCCCGGTGAGCCTCCAATGACCCCCACTGGCCGCGCTAGGTTTCTGTCTCGCCGGCGTTGCCCAACGTCGACGATGACTCCCAGCCGTTGGATTAGAATCAGATCGAACGACCCACGTTGCCCCGTACTGCTTCGCACCCCCGTGTCTCACTGACGAGTGGGGACACCCACTTAAACAGCCCGCGAGAGCGCTGCGCTTAGCAGGCCGGCCCAGTAACTTTTCCCACGCAGCCCAGTTGTTTGACTTAAACCTTTTTCTTTTTATTTCAAACATACTTCTGTACACATTTTCAAAAATCAACCCAGGTCGATTCAGTGCACCAAATTAAATGAAACCAATTTTGTTGGAAAGGCCTGCGAATGCTGAATCCAAGCCCGTTGGATTCAAGTCATTTGGATCTGTAGATCATCCTTGGTAAAAATAACAAGGCAGAAGCTTTTCTGCATTCAAACATTTTTCAAATTAAAACCATAATAGCTTTTAAGTTGATTCCAACTCTCAAAAATCACATTTAACTATACCTTTCAGAATATATAAAAATATATAGGTTTACTTACAGAAATAATGTTCAAGTAATAAAAGAATGCCCCATAGGCATTTCTAGACACTTTATTTAATTAAAATAAAAGGGTAAAACCTTATTAAATTGTGACACCACTTTAAATCACATTCCCATGGACTAAAACATGTGGTGATGACATGTGTCAACATGATCCCATGTTTGGTGTGGAGAATATTAAATCTTAAGTAGTTTTTCAATGAGTAGAAATTACTTTTCTAAAAATAAAATAAAAAGGGATTTTAAACCAAGCCTTAGTCTTGTAATGTTAGTGATGATGCTAGATCATCTATAGGACCCCTTTTTGTGTGATGCTTGCAAGTAGTTAAGAATTGCTTGGTGATTGTGTACATCGTATTTATTTATAGACGCTAGTACCGATCAAGGATACGAGGAGGAAGGAGGATACTACGAAGAAGAAGCCGAGGAGAACTTCAACCACTGCTCTGCACAAGGCAAGCTATTAACCTTGCAAGCTAACACTTGCAATTTAGCAAGCCTAATGCTACTAGTTGATTGTGCAAGCAAATACTTGCTTGTTACCATGCCGACCATATGCCTTAAGCATATGTGATCATACCCACTTAATAACCCAATCCTAGTTTTATTTGCAAGCCTCTACTTTATTTCTTTATCAAAACTTTAACTTAGAGTTGACTTCAGTGACAAGTATATCCTAGAAAGATATAACTGAAGGTTGCATAAAGAGCATAAAGTTTGGCCTAAGTTAGAAACCTTGATATCATCCTAAGATATAAGGTTGTACTTAGTTGAAACTCCACTAGTTACCACCCCTCATTAGTGTTACCCCCACTTGTAGATGCTAGTGCTAAGCATAAAACTTGATCAACTTTAGATGGGAATACTTGGTGAAAATGGTTATGAAAACCTTAGAATGATGGATCATTCTACTGAGATGTTTTTCCATATGTTTTCGAACACCAGATGATTTTGGTGATGAAAATGTTGAGGCATGAGCCTTAGCCCTTTATAAAACTGATGGTTGTCTGGATGCGATACCATTCCAATGTTACCGTACAACCACAATACCCGAATATTGGGTAGGGCTTGACTGGAAGCTTATATACCTTAGTATTAGTTCCCTCACGGCTAAGGTCTGAGCTGAGGCTACCTTGTGAAGATTGTCCACCTGTGCAGTACCCAAGATGACAGTTGGTCATGGTTGGGAGGCCAAACTCATAGGAGAGGTGCTTATACTAGGGCGTGTAATTGAAAGGTTAGGATTGATTATCCGCATACTGAGTATGGTGAATTCAGGATTTGTTCCTGACGGATGTATCGAATGTTGTGGTGAAAGTGTACAATCTCTGTAGAGTGTCAAACTATTCGAATAGCCGCGTCCGCGGTTATGGACAGTTGGAGTGGCCATACTGTTCCCCCGCCAGACTTTTCAAAATGACTTGTGAAATGAGTTGATGCTTTGACTTGACCACAACAGAGTTGTGACTTGAAATGCAAGATCCCACTTAGGAGTTATAAAATTGTGCCTAGCTTTTGAACTGAGTAGAGATAAATCTGGCTTTTTGCAAAACAACCCTAAAGCCTAGTGTCCTATTATCAAAACCCACCTTCACTTGTTAGTACTAGTTTTCGAGTACTTAAAGAGTACTCATGGCTTTGTCCCTGGCTATTCCCATGGCCAGACTATGAAGAGGAGTACCTGGAAGATGGAATCCAGGAAGGTTACGACAACTAGGATCATCTCCCATCGTCAGCATTGCCTGTGACCCCGAAGATGGAGCTTCGCCTATGCTACCATTATTATTACGTATTTCACTGCTTGAAGTTGTATTAAGAACTGGATCATGAGATCCTTATTTGTGTAAGACCTTATATATGGTTTGTAATGGATGATGTACTGTGGTATCCAATTCTGTTATGTCTCGCAAAAATGGTAATCCTGGGATTGCGATGTATGGCATAACAGGCATCTGGGATTAAAAATCCGGGTGTTGACAAGTTGGTATCAGAGCCATCCTGACCATATGAGACCCTAGTTAGACTGGACGTTTTAACCAAAAACTTAGTTTCAAAACCAAAGAAAACAAATATTTACAAAAACTTATTCTCATTCTTATCCCTTTGATTTTTCATGAAAATTCATGCTCCTCAAAAACTCTTACAAAATACATAAAATTTTGACACACTTGATCACTCTACTAACTTACTCATCCTATATTCTTATAGATGGACGTGAAGTACAGCAAGTTTTATCAGTTGGGGAATGGAGGAGACCTTATCTTTGAGAGGGATTTGGACCAGCTTTCGGAACTTCTGGAGCGTCCGCACCCCGAGTTCTTCGGAGCTCAGCTCAATGATCAAGGAGGAGAAGATCTGCATTGGCTAATTGTTACAAGTCTCCGAGGAAAGATTGAACCTCCCACTACTGAGGGAATTTATTTTACCTTAAGAGAGAACAACTGGCTCGATGGACTTGCCAGGGCCATGCAGGAAGCTCTTGCCCGTCTATGTGGGCAGAGTATCAATCAGATCAATGGAACCCGCTTTGAGTTTTGCCCAAGGCGTGATGCTAATGGACAACCACTGGAAGCCCCATACCACCCCGAGCTGAAGACTCAATTGGACCACCTTAGCTTCATGATGTACGATAATCAGCAGGAATTGGATAACTACCGTGACTACTCCAACCACAAGTCTGCCATCATCAAGACGAAGGATCAAACCATCGCCATGCTAGCAAAGGATCGCAAGTCTCGTCGCCGTCAGCTCGACAAGAAGGAGCGCATTATTGCCTGTCTTCGCCACCGCATCTCATCTTTGGAAGAGACCATCCACGAGAGAGACATGCAGTTGGAGGAAAGGGAGAATGCAGGAGAGGATCTTCGTGGAGACCCCTACTCCTATCTCAGTGATGATGATGATTTTCTGGAGGATCAGGCCATGGACTTCTTCACCGATGAAGATGATTTCGCCTTCATCAATGATGATGAAGATGATGAAGCCACAGACTCCAAGGAGTAGTAGCACTTGAGCACTAGCATAGTGAGTAGTATTCGGTCCCACTGTATCGTAGTTCACAGAATGGTTCTTAAAACCATCTATTTTTACTTGTTGTGGTGTGTGTTGTATCGTGTGAATGAATGAATGAAAAGCAAGTTCTAGAAAAAAACCGAGTCAAACTTTAAAACTTTTCAAAGTCCCCGAAACCTTAGAAATTTCCCTCTTTTCTCATAATCTATCTCAATCTTCAGATGCCACGTGGAGGAAGTGGTTCATCCCCGGACCCGATGTTGCAGATCCTGCAAATGTTGACTTCTGACCGCGAAGCTGAAAGAGCGGAACGTCAAGCCAACCTAGCCACTCTGCAACAGATAGCTCAGCTATCCCACAATAACCAAGGCCACGGAAATCAAGATAACCATGGATCTAAGCTCAAGAATTTCCAGAATACCAACCCACCTGTTTTCACTAAGTCAGAAGAGCCCCTAGATGCCGACGATTGGTTGCAAACCATGGAAAATAACTTAGAAGTCGCCGGAGTGGAAGCCAACGAGAAAGTTCTGTTTGCCACCCACTATCTAGCCGGAGATGCCAGGGCATGGTGGAACAGTGTTCGTGCAAGACCGGAGGACAGATGATGACCTGGGAGGAATTCAAGGTCAAGTTCAGCAGAACCCATGTTCCACCGGGTTTGATCAAGAGGATGAGAGACGAGTTTAGAGAACTGAAGCAAGGAAGGATGACTGTAGTGGAATACCGTGACAAATTTTTGTCATTAGCTAGGTATGCCCCGGATGAGATCGACATGGAAGCCAAGAAGAAAGAAAGATTCCTGAATGGTCTGCATGATGAGATGCAGACAGTGTTAGTCAATATTCCCCTTGTGGATATTGAAGCCCTTGTCGACTCTGCTATCTAGATGGAAGGAAAGATCAACCAAGCCAATGAGAACCGCAAGCGTCGTATGATGCATCAGCCAGGAACCCATCAGACCCCAAAGTATCGCCCTAACCCATCTCCAGGATTTGCCCCAAGAACCAACAAACCCCCGATGAACCGTCTCACCTATCCCAACCGTGGAAACCCTAGACCCGGAGGAAATCACAACAACCCCGGCAACTCTAGCAATTTCAATCGTGCCCCACCCAAGTTCAACACCAACAATGCTGCCACCAACACCAACACTGCCCCGAGGACTGGAAGCAGTGCCTGTAGCAGCCAAGGACAAGTCGCAAGTGACTTGTTATGACTGTGGAAATAAAGGTCACTATTCCAACGAGTGCCCCAACAAGAAGAATGCCGCAGCACCCAATGCCAATGCCCCAGCTCAGCAGCAATGTCGTGTTCAGCCCGGGAGAAGATTTGCCCCAGGGAATTCACTCAACCGCAATGGCCGTCTTTTTCTCATGGATGCTTAAGAAGCTCAGGAAGCGCCAGACGTCGTGCTGGGTATGTTTTCTGTTAATTCAGTACTTGCAAGGGTGTTGTTTGATTCTGGTGCATCGCATTCATTTGTCACCGAAGAATTTGCATGCACTGGTAAAATTCAACCAACCAAATTGAAGCATGTAATGATTGTGCAAATTCCCGGATCAACCACCAAGGCTAGGCAAATTTGCAAAGCCGTCCCTATCTGAATCCATGGCATAGATTTTTATGCTAATCTGATAGTACTCGAAACTAAAGGTTTGGAAGTAGTACTAGGAATGGATTGGATGTCCAAACATAAAGGATTGATTGACTGTGCCAAGAAAGCCATCACCATGACCAGTACAGCCGGAATATCAGTCGAGCATATATCCGAAACCTTACCTCGTCAATTCAAATGCAATAAGAGTATAGCCCAACCTACCATTGACCAAGTCTGGATAGTCTGTGAATACCCCGATGTATTTCCAGATGTTTTGCCCGGTATGCCCCCAGATCGGGATATCGAGTTTATCATCGAACTAATCCCCGAAACAGGACCCATAGCCCAGAGACCCTATAGTATGAACCCATCGGAACTAGAAGAACTGAAGAAGCAGCTGCATGCCATGCTAGAAATCGGATTGATTCAACCAAGTGCGTCACCATGGAGATCACCTATCTTGTTTGTGGACAAGAAAGATGGAGGTAACCGTTTGTGTACGGATTATCGGAAGTTGAATGATGTCACCATCAAGAACAAGTACCCCTTGCCCAAGATAGAAGATTTGTTTGATCAGTTGACCGGTGCCGAAATGTTTTCTAAGATTGATCTTAGAACTGGTTATCATCAACTCAAGATTCGTGCAGAGGATATTCCAAAGACTACCTTTACCACCAGATATGGACTATACGAGTATATTGTCATGTCTTTTGGATTAACCAACGCCCCCGCTTATTTCATGAACCTCATGAATAAGATTTTTATGGACTTCCTGGATAAGTTTGTCGTTGTTTTCATCGATGACATTCTGATTTACTCCAAATCAGAAGACGAACATGAGCTACACCTAAGGACCATTCTTGGAACCCTTAGAGAGCATCAGTTGTATGCCAAGTTTAGCAAATGTGAATTCTGGTTACAGGAGGTAGGATTCCTCGGTCACATTGTATTAGCCGGAGGAATTGCCGTTGACCCTGCCAAAGTGAAAGATGTAGAAGATTGGCAAGCCCCAATCACTCAAACCCAAGTTCGTGCATTTCTCGGATTGGCGGGATATTACCGCAAATTCATAGAAGGATTCTCGAGTATCGCCCGACCCATGACCCAATTGCTGAAGAAGGACAAGAAGTTTGAATGGACTAACAAATGTGAAGCGAGTTTTCAAGAACTCAAGAGGAGATTGATTTCAGCCCCAATCTTGATCATGCCGGATATCTCAAAGCCCTTCGACGTGTATTGTGACACATCTAAGATCGGTCTCGGATGTGTGCTCATGCAAGAAGGCAAAGTTATATCTTATCTATCTCAACAATTGAAGCAACATGAGCAAAATTACCCAACCCATGACCTCGAACTCGCAGCCGTAGTTCTAGCCCTGAAGACATGGAGACATTACTTGATGGGAAATCGTTGTGAGATCTATACGGATCACAAGAGTCTGAAGTATATATTCACTCAGAAGGAGATTAATATGATACAGAGGAGATGGATTGAGCTAATCAAGGATTACGATCTGGAGATTCACTATCACCCTGGTAAAGCCAACGTGGTAGCCGATGCCCTTAGCAGATTGCCGTGCCGCTTGAACTCCATGATTTTGAAGGAGCAACCAAGCTTGCACAAGGAGGTGGAAGATTTTTGAATGGAATTAGTGAGCGAAGGATTGTTGGCTAGTATAGAACTTCAGCCCACTTTGATCAGCTAGATCAAAGAGGCGTGGAAAGGAAATGCTTGTATCGACGGAATCAAGCGTCGTATCGGTACAGGCAAAGTACCCAGATTCACAGAAGACGAAGGAGTTCTATGGTACAAAGGACGCCTTTGTGTACCAGCAGATTCTAAGCTGAAAGAAGTTATTCTGAAGGAAGCTCATGATACTCTTTATTCTATCCACCCCGGAGGAACGAAGATGTATCAAGATTTGAAGGAGCAATTTTGGTGGCATAAGATGAAGAGAGAAATCGGAAGCTATATCGCCAAGTGTGATATATGTCAGCGAGTCAAGGCAGGACATCAAAGACCCGCTAGATTGTTGCAACCCTTGCAGATTCCGGAATGGAAATGGGATTCCGTTGGAATAGACTTATCACTGGACTGCCTACTTCTAGTAGGGGAAATGACTCTATCTGGGTCATAGTGGACAGATTGTCCAAAGTCGCCCATTTCTTGCCCGTCAAGACCACCTATCAGAGTTCGAAGCTAGCAGAGTTATACATCGCTAGAATAGTTAGTTTGCATGGAGTCCCTAAGAATATTGTATCGGATCGAGGAACTCAGTTCACCTCGAGATTCTGGAAGAAAGTTCAAGAAGGTTTAGGAACCCGCCTAGATTTCAGTACCGCGTATCACCCTCAGAACAATGGACAAACGGAGCGAGTAAATCAAATACTCAAAGATATGCTGAGAGCCTGTGTGTTAGAATATGGATCCAAGTGGGAAGACTGTCTGCCTTTCGCAGAATTTTCATATAATAACAGTTATCAAGCCAGTTTGCAAATGACCCCATTTGAGTTCATGTACGAAAGAAAGTGTCGCACCCCTTTGAATTGGTAGGAAGTAGGAGAGAGTCAGATTTTTGCACCCGACAACCTACGAGAAGCAGAAGAGAAGGTTCACAAGATTCTTGAGCACCTCAAGACAGCCCAGTCCAGACAAAAGAGTTACGCCGACAAGAGACGTCGAGACCTCGCCTTCAACATAGGAGATTTTGTTTATCTAAAAGTGTCGCCATTGAAGGGAATGCAGCGTTTCCAACTCAAAGGAAAGTTAGCCTCCAGATATATCGGACCTTTCAAGATTCTGAACCGTCGAGGAGAAGTGTCGTACCAATTGGAACTACCCGAAGAGATATCAGCAGTGCACAATGTGTTCCATATCTCGTTACTTCGCAAGTGTCTTATAGTTCCAGAGAAGACGGAAGTGTTCAAGAATATCGATCACCGGACCATAGAGATCAACGATGACCTGACCTATCCCGAAGTACCCATCCATATTTTGGAAGAAGCCTTCAGAACTACCCGAACCCGAAGCATCAAGTTTCTCAAGATTCAGTGGAGCAACCACACAGAAGAGGAAGCTACCTGGGAGCGCGAAGATCACATCAGGATGGAGTTTCCCGATCTCGTCAAATCCTAGGTAATCTTTTTCGTCCTTTTTCAAATCTCAGGACAAGATTTTGTTTAAGGGGGTAAGGTTTGTAACATCCCAAAAGTACTAAGCTTGGATCATCAAACACTAATCATCAAACTTAGGGTTAACAAAAACTTTTCTAAACAAAATTTTGGAAGCATGCATATGTGTATGCATTGTTTTTGAAATTCTTTTGAACCACCTTGTTTGTGTGTTCCTTTGCTTGTAAATGGATGCTTAGGTGAAATAAACATCATCTAAACATTTCCCACACATTTCCTAAAGACAAGTAAATCAAAACAAATATATTAAGGGAATGGTCATTTTGACCAATTTAACTCCCATGCCTACTTTGGCTGCCTCAAACTTTCAGAACCTAACAGAAACTTTTCTGGATCTTTGCACCCCTTGAATGTACTCATAACAAAGTATCAAGTCACACTTTGTGATCATCCAGAAACTTTCAAATGCATAGTTTAAATGACAATTCAAAATTGAATCTTTCTCATATGGGAAGATCCCACTTTTTCAAAAACCACTCAAACAAGCTCAACTTTCAAAACCCAAGCATCTGCAGACTCCCCAGCATCAACCTAGAACACCCACCAAAAATCTTTTTAAAATTCAAAACTTGAGTTCATGCGGCCATTTCATCAAACAGGTTGCAGACTCAAATCATCAAAATTCTAAACACTATAGTGAGGAGTGATTGAAGCCTAAATGGTTCCCCATTTAGCTCACAACCATCTCAGTAGATCATCTAGCTAACTAAACCAAGCACTAGCACCACTGTGAGCTTGCCATTGTCATCAATGGTGAACAGCCGAAGCCACCCATGCCACCCCAGTGGAGACAGCAAGCTAGGAAGGAAACTAGCCATGCCAACCATGTCTGGGAGATTACCCATGCCTCACCGCCCCCTCTCGACCAGCCCTGCCTCGCGAACATCAGCCAGAACCGCCAGGAACGCCGCACCCGTGCCGCTGTCGACCGTGCCGACCCACTCCGCAGAGCACGCTCTGTTCCCATTGAACCAGACCACCTCGAGCCCTCGCCGCCCGCCAACATGCTCCCCACCGTCCCAGGAGACCGCCAGACATGCCCATTTCACCGCCCGTGCCGCACAGCCACCGCTCGCCGTCGAAGACGCCGCCTCTTTCGCGCAGAGCATCGCCCGTTCCAGACCAAGCCGCACCGCCCCACGCCTCTAAACCATGTCGTTGAGCATCGCCAGGAGACACAGCACGGTCCCCTACCTTCGCCCATGCCGATAGCCGTCTGTACCACCGCCCCCGACGAGCTCACCATGCGCCCCGTCTGTCCCCTCGCTCGACTATAAATAGAGGCCACCCCCAGTCGATTTCTTCACACCATTCTACTCCCCTCTCCTCACTGATCGTGCCACACCGTTCTTGGAGCAAGGCAAGCACCACCTTGTCGGAATTTCACCGGAGCCCGCCGCCTCTGGAGAAGAAGGGATCCAGCGATTGGAGACGCCCCAGGAGAATCCACCGGTACCAGGAGATTCGCCGTCGTCGACTTCGTCGTTCGCCCGCCTCACCGACCCTCGCCCATACCCCGGTGAGCCCCCAACGACCCCCACAGGCCGCGCTAGGTTTCTGTCTCGCCGGCGTTGCCCAACGTCGACGATGACTTCCAGCCGTTGGATTAGAATCAGATCGAACGACCCACGTTGCCCCGTACTGCTTCGCACCCCCCTGTCTCACTGACGAGTGGGGACACCCACTTAAACAGCCCGCGAGAGCGCTGCGCTTAGCAGGCCGGCCCAGTAACTTTTCCCGCGCAGCCCAGTTGTTTGAATTAAACCTTTTTCTTTTTATTTCAAACACACTTCTGTATCTATTTTCAAAAATCAACCCAGGTCGATTCAGTGCACCAAATTGAATGAAACCAATTTTGTTGGAAAGGTCTGTGAATGCTGAATCTAAGCCCGTTGGATTCAAGTCATTTGGATCTGTAGATCATCCTTGGTAAAAATAACAAGGCAGAAGCTTTTCTGCATTCAAACATTTTTCAAATTAAAACCGTAATAGCTTTTGAGTTGATTCCAACTCTCAAAAATCACATTTAACTATACCTTTCAGAATATATAAAAATATATAGGTTTACTTACAGAAATAATGTTCAAGTAATAAAAGAATGCCCCATAGGCATTTCTAGACACTTTATTTAATTAAAATAAAAGGGTAAAACCTTATTAAATTGTGACACCACTTTAAATCACATTCCCATGGACTAAAACATGTGGTGATGACATGTGTCAACATGATCCCATGTTTGGTTTGGAGAATATTAAATCTTAAGTAGTTTTTCAATGAGTAGAAATTACTTTTCTAAAAATAAAATAAAAAGGGATTTTAAACCAAGCCTTAGTATTGTAATGTTAGTGATGATGCTAGATCATCTATAGGACCCCTTTTTGTGTGATGATTGCAAGTAGTTAAGAATTGCTTGGTGATTGTGTACATCGTATTTATTTATAGACGCTAGTACCGATCAAGGATACGAGGAGGAAGGAGGATACTACGAAGAAGAAGCCGAGGAGAACTTCAACCACTGCTCTGCACAAGGCAAGCTATTAACCTTGCAAGCTAACACTTGCAATTTAGCAAGCCTAATGCTACTAGTTGATTGTGCAAGCAAATACTTGCTTGTTACCATGCCGACCATATGCCTTAAGCATATGTGATCATACCCACTTAATAACCCAATCCTAGTTTTATTTGCAAGCCTCTACTTTATTTCTTTATCAAAACTTTAACTTAGAGTTGACTTCAGTGACAAGTATATCCTAGAAAGATATAACTGAAGGTTGCATAAAGAGCATAAAATTTGTCCTAAGTTAGAAACCTTGATATCATCCTAAGATATAAGGTTGTACTTAGTTGAAACTCCACTAGTTACCACCCCTCATTAGTGTTACCCCCACTTGTAGATGCTAGTGCTAAGCATAAAACTTGATCAACTTTAGATGGGAATACTTGGTGAAAATGATTATGAAAACCTTAGAATGATGGATCATTCTACTGAGATGTTTTGCCATATGTTTCCGAACACCAGATGATTTTGGTGATGAAAATGTTGAGGCATGAGCCTTAGCCCTTTATAAAACTGATGGTTGTCTGGATGCGATACCATTCCAATGTTACCGTACAACCACAATACTCGAAGATTGGGTAGGGCTTGACTGGAAGCTTATATACCTTAGTATTAGTTCCCTCACGGCTAAGGTCTGAGCTGAGGCTACCTTGTGAAGATTGTCCACCTGTGCAGTACCCAAGATGACAGTGGGTCATGGTTGGGAGGCCAAACTCACAGGAGAGGTGCTTATACTAGGGCGTGTAATTGAAAGGTTAGGATTGATTATCCGCATACTGAGTATGGTGAATTCAGGATTTGTTCCTGACGCATGTATCGAATGTTGTGGTGAAAGTGTACAATCTCTGTAGAGTGTCAAACTATTCGAATAGCCGCGTCCGCGGTTATGGACAGTTGGAGTGGCCATACTGTTCCCCCGCCAGACTTTTCAAAATGACTTGTGAAATGAGTTGATGCTTTGACTTAACCACAACAGAGTTGTGACCTGAAATTCAAGATCCCACTTAGGAGTTATAAAATTGTGCCTAGCTTTGGAACTGAGTAGAGATAAATCTGGCTTTTTGCAAAAACAACCCTAGAGCCTAGTGTCCTATTATCAAAACCCACCTTCACTTGTTAGTACTAGTTTGCGAGTACTTAAAGAGTACTCATGGCTTTGTCCCTGGATATTCCCATGGCCAGACTATGAAGAGGAATACCTGGAAGATGGAATCCAGGAAGGTTACGACAACTAGGATCATCTCCCATCGTCAGCATTGCCTGTGACCCCGAAGATGGAGCTTCGCCTACGCTACCGTTATTATTACGTATTCCGCTGCTTGAAGTTGTATTAACAACTGGATCATGAGATCCTTATTTGTGTAAGGCCTTATATATGGTTTGTAATGGATGATGTACTATGGTATCCAATTCTGTTATGTCGCAAAAATGGTAATCCTGGGATTGCGATGTATGGCATAACAGGCATCTGGGATTAAAAATCCGGGTGTTGACATAGACCTTGTTAATAGTGTCAAGGAATATTTGAATAATAGTTTTTCAATGAAAGATCTTGGCGAAGCAGCTTACATATTAGGCATAAATATTTATAGAGATAGATCGAGACGCCTAATATCATTGTCACAAAGTACATATTTGGACAAAGTTCCAAAGAGGTTTGGAATGGAAGATAGCAAGAAAGGGTTCTTGCCCATGTTTCCTAATACGAACTTGAGTAAAACTCAAAGTCCTGCAACGGCAGAAGATAGAGAAAGGATGAGTAAGACTCCCTATGCCTCAGCCATAGGATCTCTAATGTATGTCATGCTATGTACTAGACCCGACATTGCATATGCTGTTAGTTTAACTAGCAGATATCAAAGTGATCCAGGAGTGGATCATTGGACAGTGGTCAAAAACATCCCTAAGTACTTGAGAAGAACTAAGGATATGGTTCTTTCTTATGGAGGTGATGAACAGCTCGTTGTTAATGGTTACACCGATGCTAGTTGGAACACCGATCCAGATGATTCTAAATCTTAATTTGGATATGTATTTACTTTGAATGGTGCAAAAGTTAGCTGGAGGAGTACAAAGCAAACCGTTGTGGCGAGATCTTCAACTGAATCGGAATACATAGCTGCTTCGGAGGCTTCACAAGAAGCGATATGGATGAAGGAGTTCATTATAGAACTCGGTGTGGTTCCAAGTGCGCTGGACCCAATGTCTATCTATTGTGATAACATGGGTGCCATAGCCAATGCGCAAGAACCAAGGTCACACAAGAAGCTGAAGCACATCAAGCTACGTTTTCACGCTATTCGAGAACATGTCCAAGATGGTGACATAAAGATTTGCAAAGTACACACAGATCTGAATGTGGCAGATCCGTTGACTAAACCTCTCCCGAGGGGAAAACATGACCAACACCAAACTGCCATGGGTGTTCGGTATATTACCATGTAATCTAGATTAGTTGACTCTAGTGCAAGTGGGAGACTGTTGGAGATATGCCCTAGAGGCAATAATAAATATAGTTATTATTATATCTTTGTGTTTATGATAAATGTTTATATTCATGCTATAATAGTATTAACAAGGAAACATTAATACTTGTGTGATTTGTAAACTAAAATAGAGTCCCTAGTAAAGCCTCTTCATAATACTAGCTTGTTGGTTAATAAATGATTGTGGTTTCCCTATCATGAACATTGAGATGTTATTGACAACAAGATCATATCATTAGGAGAATGGTATGATGGACATACTCCTATAGATAAGCGTAGCTTAAAGATCAAGTCATTTTAATAGTTCAATTGCTATATGCTTTCTGATACATAGTAACCTAATTCCTTCGACCATGAGATCATGCTTATCACCATCACCGGAAGGATGCTTTGATGACATCAAACACCACACCGTAACTGGGTGGCTATAAATGTGGCATTGAGTGTTTGGAAAGTATGGGTTGAGACACATGAATCAAGAGTGGGATTTGTCCATCCATATGACGGATAGATATACTCTGGGCCCTCTCGGTGGAATGTCATCCAATTAGCTTGCAAGCATGTGACTGGCTCACAAGGGATCACATATCACGGGAACGAGAAAAGAGTATTTATCGGTAACGAGGTTGAACTAGGTATGCAGAGATACCAACGATCAAAACCTCGGATAAGTAAACTATCGTGAGACAAAGGGAAATTGGTATCGTATGTAAGTGTTTCATTCGATCACAAAGTAATCGTAGAAATATGTGGGAGCCATATGAATATCCAGATTCCTCTATTGGTTATTGATAGGAGAGGTGTCTCGATCATGTCCGCATAATTCACGAACCGTAGGGAGACACACTTAAGGATTCAATGTTGTTGACTAGTTATGGAATGATGAGTAAGAGACCGAATGTTGTTTGGAGTCTCGGATGGGATCCGGGATATCACGAGGAGATCCGGAATGGTCCGGAGAATAAGATTCATATAAGGAAAGTCCTGTTTCGGGGTTGGAGAATGGTTCCGGTGTTTTCATCGGGAATGTTCTAGAAGGTTCCGGAATGTTCGGCACTCCGGAGGGGAAGGGTACATGAATGTGTCATAACAAGTTGGAATGGTTGCATCATGTACTAGGTGTCATCGCTGAGCAAAACAAAGGGATAAATCAAATCCTAGTTTGAAAAGTCAAACGCCAAACTTGGGGAGGAAGTCCCTCTCCCTCCACCCGCCGGCCTTGGAAGCTGAGTTGGGGAGGGACTCCTCTCCCCTTGGCCGGCGCCCTCCAAACACACACCTTGCACCCTCCAAAACCTAGCCCTAAGCCGACGGCGCCACCACCTCCTGCTGTTGCCGCCGCCTAGGGCAAACCCTAGCCGCCGACTTGGGCTTCCCCAAGCCCTAGCCGTCGGCCTAGCCCTCTCTCCTTGGTGTGTCTAAACCCTAGATCACCGAGGCCTCTCTCATAGTCCACCATATTCGCTCCGGCTTAAGGCGAAGCCCTGCGAGATCTCCCCTCTACTTCCGGTACCACGCCGTCGTGCTGCCGGAATCGCGAGGAGAGTGCTACAACCTCCGCTGCCTGCTGGAACAAGGGAGAGGAAGGTCTTCATCGAGTACCGAACGTGTGACCGACTGCGGGAGCGCTGTCGGAACGCGGCGCCGGAAGGATCATCTACACGATCTTAAGATCGGAAAGAGTACGACTACATCACCCACGAGAATCCGCTCCCGTTAACCGCTTTGGAATCTTCGAGGGTGAGTTCTTCTATCGACTCGTTGCTACAATCTAGTAGATAGATCTTGTCTTGTTTGTTTGCATGTGGTAGAATTTTTTTGTTTTCCATGCTACGAACCCCTACAAGAGAGTGAAAGATAGGGGGTGATTAGTGAGGGGATTTATGGCGCGTGTTCGTGAAACGACGTGGCGCTCCCCTCTCCTTCTCCACCCATGCAGCCGAGGCGTTGCCTCACCCTCCAATGGGCCTGCCCCCCTCCCCCCACCAAACTATTGATTCAGAAGTCCCCTAGGGTCTGGCTAGGGGCATTTTGAAATCCATGCGAAACACGATGTAAAGACCGGATAGGCAACCAATTGGCATGATTTCTTCACCAGCGGTCCTGCCCCTATCTCAAATGGGCTATCAAACACGCTCTAAGCTACCTGGAATCTGTCTGGTTCGCCTATAATTGAATTTTTTCTGCTTACTTGTCTTATGGATGACATGTGACTGCGGTAATCTGTAGATGGTCCGTGGGTTGTGGAATGTTTGACGAGCCTTTATATTTCCTAATCATATCTTCTGCAATCTTCCGGGCCGGCACCAAACTAGCTCGATTTTGGATGTCCATTTTTTTTTTGTCTCGACTGATTTTTTCTATAATTTACCGATATATTAATAATTATCAACAACAATATAAAAAAATCTAAAAATAATAAATACAAATATATCCACGGACCACCTAGCGACGACTACAAACACTAGCACGAGCCGAAGGCGCGTCATGTGTTGTATATATACAGTTGCTATATGCATAGAAAATCAATTTTTGCTAATCAAAATCCATTTTGATTAAATATTAAATTATATTATAGATTTTTTTCATTTTTTGTTTACATGTGAAAGCGAAATAAATTAGGGGGCCTTGGCGGACAAATTATGACATGTGTATCAGTTTTTTTTATTCGGTAGCCGAAACTTTTTGGTGGAGAGGCGCGGAGGATTTATTTTATTTTTTGAAAAGTTGAGATGTGGGTGGGCCCTACCCAGCAAGTAGTTCTCTCTTCCAATCTCCTATCATCCAGCTAACCCCTAATCGTTGACCGCCATCGATAATCTACAAGTTCCATCTGCGTGCTCGCTCATTCAGGGCAAGCCACCGGCCGCGGCCGGGAAGAAGCCTGACGATGTCAGTGAGAGCTGCCGTGATGCTCGTGACGGAGGAGCACCTGGACTGGAGGCGCTCAAGGTAACATGGATTGGGTTCGCACACCATCCGGATTTGTGCGAAGGTCTCTCGATGGGGAGCGGCGGCGACCGTTTGATTGAGCCATGAGCGCACGGCGGAGCTCCGGGAATCGGGTGCGATTTCTCTTTCCCCATTCGGGTTTCCTCTCTTCGGTTTATCTCATTCTATGTTAGAAAATTGGTCAACGCTTGCTACTTTCATGATAGGATTTTCAGAAACCGTATCAAGTCAGGATTCATCAATCGCACGCTTTTTTCTTGGACCAAATTCCTAGATTATGATACGTAGACAGATAAAGATATCAGAGGATTCTGGTGAAAACACTCTAAGCTGAGGATGTGAAGCGAAACTTCTTTTGGGAGAAGGAACATGATTAGACGAACGCATGCTGAATTGGGCATCATGAATTAGTCTGTTTTTTCTACTGTGTTTCAGTTTTTGATCTGGTTTGGATGTTTCCTTCCTGATGTTTAATGTTGAAGACCACAAGGCCACAACAATGGAACTGTGATCGGTTAGGGACATAATTGATTCTTTGTTCCAAAAACAAGATGGTACACAAAATAAATGAAATTATCAATTGTGCCAAACTTGAAAGCTCGAGCAGGTTCAGATGGTTGAATATGGCAATATAAAGGTTCAGAATATATTACAATCAATGGTTATGTGGAAAATCATCCATATATTCTCTCAAAATAGGCTTTCGTCCCGCTATATTAGTATAGCAATCAAACAATACAACCAAGATAGTCTCGAAACGAAAGAAAATAAGCCGGGGCAGCAGCAAACACACGCCCGAAAGAAAACAAAGAAGAAACAAAATGGAGACCGAGGCGGATCATCCATATATTCAAACATGCAGGCTTCCTTGTTAGCAATGATATAATCAACTCCATCTTCAATGAATATCTCATTTATCTTCTCCAGCAATAGGGATAAATTGCTTCTCCATGTGTACTCCCGGGTTACTCTTCTTCTCGGGCATTTTCTTGAACTTAACCTTTACACATCACGCAGGATCAGGCCGGGGAGACACTGCCGAAGTCTCTCATACATCACCTTTGGGAATTTGATCACCATTTGATAGGGAACCATTATGCACTTAATCACCATTTGATAGGGAACCTTTATGCATTTGATCAACATTTGATAGGGAACCTTTATGCACTTAATCACCGTCTGGAAGAGAAAAAACACTACTATAACATCTGTTCTTGCTACGTTATAATTTGAAATTAACTATTTCATAATCAAAAGCACTATATATATATATACCTTGTGATGAAAGACAATGGACCAGGAGATCACTATCATGAGTAAGGCTCCAGAGGCACAAGTCCATACCACCAAATAGGACATACCTCTACAGACATGCAGTGGTGTAAACAATCCGGCCCACAAGCATAGAAGCACTAGAGCCTGCACCATCTGTAATAATTTGAATCCGGCATTTTCGGGTAACTCCCCATCCTTGAATTGTGAAGAATGACCCGTCACTAGTACAACGGTGATGAGCAAGAAGATATATCCTATGGGCAGGAGATCCATCCAAATTTTGGGAATGCCTAGAGTTGCATTTGAGCAATTAAACTCCCAATATGGGACGAGAAACAATGCCCCGGCAAGTGAGGAGGCCGCCATGGTAAAGATGTAACTGCGTCTACCCTGCATTAACATTCAAATGTTGTAGTACTAAGAAACATTAGCATATGCAGGATTGAAGTATTTGGAGGAAATTACAAAAAACCACCACAATTGGGGTCACTATAATAGAAAACCACACCAATTCAGATTCGCGACAAAAAACCACCACAATTAGGGAAAAAACCAACACAATTGGGGAAAAAACCATCACAATTGGGGTCACTATAATAGAAAACCACAACAATTCAGATTCGCGACAAAAAACCAACACAATTGGGGAAAAAACCATCACAATTGGGGCAAAAGACCACCACAATTGGGTCTATTCTGGTGGTTTTTTGTCACGGATCTGAATTGTGGTGGTTTTCTGTTATAGTAACCCCAATTATGATGGTTTTTTGCAATTTCCTCAAGTATTTGGTTGTTCCTTTTCTTAGGGAATAGGTTCAGTAGGGATTTCCATGAACTTAAGAATGATGGTTTTGGGGCTTTCAGTGTAAGCAGGGGCAAAAAGTTACCTTCATCTTTTTCTCATTTTCGTCCGTAGCAGAAACATGCATATCGACCCGATGCTCTTGGCTGTTGTTCGTTCCCTGTGACATAATGGTCAGAGAGCAGCAAATAGAAAATTGAGGAGAATATAATTAAGGAGAGATAGGCACGACTACATCGACATTTCTCACCATTATTTGTGCAGTCCTAGTGCTGTAGTATCTGTTTATGTTGGAAGTAGTCCTACTGGTCTTGTCAGACTGATTGTCCCAGTGAGCATGCAGGAGTAGTAGATCAAGTTGATCATTACTGCAATTTATGTCATGCTGTCGAGCATTGACAAGCCAACAAAACTGCAAGGTCACTGTTTTCAGGATGGTTGGTGCAGGCAGAAAGAAAGAAGAAGGTAAAGAAGCAAAGCCAAATGGAAGCACAGAGCGTACCGTAGGAGTAGTGTGAGAAGAAGATGGAGACTGCATTTCCTGATTATAGGACGACAAACAAGTATCATATTAGTACATAGCAGATCAGAGGCAGCTATAAATAAATAATAATAGTACAAAAGTATGTAGCTAGGCGGAGCAGTGAGATCTTCGCACAAATGATAGCTAGGTACAG
This sequence comes from Avena sativa, assembly GCA_916181665.1. NCBI lineage: Eukaryota > Viridiplantae > Streptophyta > Magnoliopsida > Poales > Poaceae > Avena > Avena sativa. The sequence continues at coordinate 1,957,201 of OV702292.1, read as the reverse complement.
TCGTAGAGACCCATATCTCTAAGAAACGGAGGGAGTAATAATTATAGAAAGCTGCTGCCGCTAACCTGGATGATGGAGGTATGGCGTATAGTGGCGGCGGCAGGGAGTGAGTCGCGAAGAAGGTGACGATGGAGCAGACTCCGGCCGGTGGATGAAGAAGTTGACGATGCAGCAGAGCAGCCGCAAGCCCCCCTGAACCGACCTGCCGCTGCCGCCGGCACTACTCCCGTTGTTGGTCGTCCAAGGAGCGGCGATGATGTGGGGAGAGGAGGGACATCGTTGCGACTGAGCTTTGTTTCGTTGGTGCTTAGTTGAGAAAGATATATATAGATAGACAGAGACTGAGGTTTTTTCGTTGGGGCTTAGGATACATTGCGTTTTGCGTTGCTTACGTGGTTCGATCGTAGCCGCGTTTTCATGCAACGCAATGATGTGGCGATCAAGGCGAAGGTGCGGAACTACAAACGGTTTCCGGGCCGCCGAACTCTCCGCGTGACCGTCCTTTTTCAATGGAAAATGACACTTCTTTTTCGGGGGATTTCCTGATTTTATCTCCCGGGGTAGACTCACGTACCACACGGCTGCCCCATGCGCGTGGGCATGTGACCTTTGTCTTGCACGCGCGGTGCTGCTCCGTGGCCTTGCCTTGTATGCGCACTGCTGCGGCTATTTTCGCGTTCGATTTCCTGCCGCTGCCTTGCATGTGCACTGCTGCTGCTGCTTTCACGTTTATTTTCCTCGCTAGCTCGCACGCGCCGCCCAGCTGTGTCCGCCGCGCCCGCGCCGCCGTCGCACTGCCATGCCCTACTGCTCGCGATGTCGCCGTCCAAACAGCTCACGTCGCCCACCTTTGCCGGAGTCCCCTGGCTATCACTGCCGCTTCCAAAATTGACTACACGTGCTACATGCAGTCGGTGGCGGTGCTACAAGCAAGCGTTGATTTTGCTACATGCGGCCGGCGGTGGAGCTACGAGACCTCCGGTGATGTTATGTGTAGCATCGTTTTTTTTTGCTATAAAGCCTTTTTTATTTTGCTACAATAGTATGTATGGTTTGCTATAAAATCTCTGGCGAGATCTTCGACGAGGTCGGATTTGCTACAATAGAAAATTTTATTTGCTACATACGTTTTGTGGTTTTGCTACAGAAGCGTAAAGTTTTTACTACACGGTCTCTGATGAGGTCTACCGGCGAAACCTCCGGTGAGTCTTCGGCGAGGTCGGATATGCTACATTAGCACAACTTTTTTGCTACAAGGTAGCCGACGAGGTCTTCGGCGAAATCTCCGGCGAGGTCCAGTCTGTTTTTCTATTTTTTAGGACGAACCGTTTTTTGCTACATGTAGCAAAAAGGGACATTATGTAGCAAAATCAGATCATTTGTAGCAAAAGTGGGAGGAAGTGCTGTTTTTAGAGACACGTGTTGCGCTGTCCACCCGGAGGATCCGGGGCAAATATCCCCCGAGAGACGCGTAGTACTGCCCTTTTTCAATCCACCGTATTCCCGATAGTTGACCAGGTGACCCCACACCCTCGTATTCCCATTTTTTGACGGTCGTATTCCATCCCCCTTATACCACGGGTGGGCCTCAGTCTAGCGAGGACGCACCTGCCAAGCATCTCAGCTCTATTGGGAGGAAGCCCGCAGGGTACTGGATATCAAGCTTCCACGACTTCATAGCAGCTCGTGGAGCAAAGATATTTTATATGATCCCATGTTCAGAGAGGATCAACGTGCACTGATCATCAGTATCATGTACTGCATCTGGTCATCGAGGAATAAATGGGCACATGAGGAGAATGGCTACGACCCTAGTGACTCGATGATGAAGATTAGAGACGAGCTGAATTTGCTCGAGTTTCAGGGGAGAAAGGCCAAGGTCATGGAATGGCAGAGCTGGATACCACCTGATCCGGGCTGGATAAAAATCAACACTGATGGTGCCATCGATGCGGGCAATAGAAAGGGAGGTGGAGGTGGTGTGGCACGGTCACACTTATCTTTTCTTGCTGCCTGGAGTAAACCTTTCAACGGAGTTACTGATCCTCTTATCGCTGAAGTATTGGCCTTTGGAGATGGTGTGATTTTTGCCAAGTTAAGAGGCTTCTCTCATGTGGTGATAGAGCTGGATAGTTTAGAGGTTGTGAACCTCTGGTCTTCGCGTCGGATTGATCGCTCAATTGTGACGCCTATCTTGGATGAAATTGGGGAGCTGGTTTCTAGTTTTGAGTCTTTCAAGTGCAAGAACCATATCATTTCACTTATAAACATGTGATGTTTGATTGCATCTTATATTGCTTGTTTGGCATTTTATTAGCATAATAAGATGATCCTCATTTAAATATCAAGATAAGAATGTGTTCTTCCTTAAGTATGCACCGTTTATGTTTCGTCACTCCAAGACATCACGTGATGATCGGGTGTTTTTGGATCCATGATCATACTTCGGGTGTAAGACAGTTACACGCGAATACTAAGGTTCTTACTTGGCGAGCCTAGCATATACAGACATGGCCTCGGAACACGGACCAGAAGGTTAAGCATGCGTCATATGGTAGATATGATGCCCATTTGATGCTCGCCTTTGAAGCTACACCGACTCACGTGATGATCGGACTTGGTGTAGTGGATTTGGTTCATGTAATCACCAAGAAGGCACGAGGGATGTCGTTTTTGAGTGGGAGTTCATTCTTAATTTGGATTAGTTGAACTCAATCTATCATAAACTTAGTCTAAACTTTACAAATTCTGTTGTGGATGGCACCACCTGCTTTTAATTTCAATGTGTTCATGGAGAAAGAGAAATTTTCAACGAACGGTAGCAACTTTACCAAATGGGCCATGAATTTGAGGATTCTCCTCTCTGCTGCACAAAAGCAATATGTGCTAGAAGCGCCGCTAGGCCCTTCACCGTTTGATAATGCCCCTGACAAGGAGAAGAATGTCTATCAGACTCGTCAGGAGGACCACAACTTAGTTCATTGCGGCATATTGTATGGGCTAGAGCCAAAACTTTGAAAGCATTTCAAAAACGGAAATGCATTTGATACAATGAGTGAGTTGAAAATGATTTTCGACACACATGCTGCTATAGAGAGCTACAATGCTTCAGAAAAGTTCTTTAGCTGCATGATGGAAGAGAATAACTTCGTAAGTGAGCATGTACTCAAGATGTCGGGTTACGCCGATAAGCTTGTGTCTTTGGGAATATCGATTTCCATTGACTTAGGCATCCATTGTGTTCTGTAGTCTCTGCCATGTAACTATAAGAGCTTCGTGATGAACTATAATATGCAAGGCATGAAGAAGTCTCTCGCCGAGCTTCTGTCAATGCTTAAAACTACAGAAGTGGAGATCAAGAAAGAACATCAAGTGTTGATGATCAATAAGACCACTGGTTCCAGGAAAGACAAGAAGGGAAGTAAGGGCGGCAAGCTAGTTGCCGTGCCTGAAAAGAAACCCTGAGTTGGGCCTAAGTCTGATACCGAGTGTTATTATTGTAAGGGGACTGGCCACTGGAAGCGCAACTGCCCCAAGTATTTGGCAGACAAGAAGGCCGGCAAGGCAAATAAAGGTATATATGATATACATGTTATTGATGTGTACTTGACTGGTACTCGCAGTAGCACCTAGGTATTTGATACCGGTTCAGTTGCTAATATTTGTAACTCGAATCAGGGGCTATGAAACAAGCGAGCGCTAGCAAGGGGTGAGGTCAAGATGCATATCGGCAATGGATCAAGTGTTGATATGATCGCCGTCGGAACGCTACCTCTCCACTTACCGTTGGGATTAGTAATAAACTTGAATAATTGTTATCTGGTGCCAGCACTGAGCATGAACATTGTATTTGGATCGTGTTTGATGCGAAGTGGTTTTTCATTTAAATCTGAGAACAATGGTTGTTCTATTTATATGAATGAAATCTTTTATGGTCATGCACCGATGATGAATGGTTTATTTCTATTGGATCTCGATAATAGTGTTACACATATTCATAATGTTGATGCTAAAAGGATTAAACTTAATGATGATATATACGCATATATGTGGCACTGCCGTCTAGGTCATATTGGCGTTAAACGCATGAAGAAGCTCCATTCGGATGGACTTTTGGAATCACTTGATTTTCAATCATGTGATACATGTGAGCCATACCTTATGGGCAAGATGACTAGAACGCCGTTTTCCGGTTTAATGGAACGGGCGACAGATTTATTAGAGATCATACATTCTGATGTATGTGGTCCAATGAGTGTGTCGGTGCGAGGTGGATATCGTTATTTTGTTACTTTCACGGATGATTTGAGTAGATACGGTTATATATACTTGATGAAACACAAGTCTGGAACCTTTGAAAAGTTCAAGGAATTTCAGAGTGAAGTAGAAAATGTTGGAGATATGCCCTAGAGGCAATAATAAATATAGTTATTATTATATATCTTTGTGTTTATGATAAATGTTTGCATTCATGCTATAATAGTATTAACAAGGAAACCATTAATACTTGTGTGATTTGTAAACTTAATTTGAAGTCCCTAGTATAGCCTCTATACTTCACTAGCTTGTTGGTTGATTGATGATGTGGTTTCTTTGTCATGAACATTGAGATGTTATCAACAACAAGATCATATCGTTAGGAGAATGATATGGTGGACATACTCCTATAGACAAGCGTAGCATAAAGATCAAGTCATTTCAATAGTTCAATTGCTATATGCTTTCTGATACATAGTAACCTAATTCCTTCGACCATGAGATCATGCATATCACCTTTACTGGATGGATGCTTTGATGTCATCAAACACCACACCGTAACAGGGTGGCTATAAAGGTGGCATTGAGTGTTCGGAAAGTATTGGTTGAAACACATGGATCAAGAGTGGGATTTGTCCATCCACATGACGGATAGATATACTCTGGGCCCTCTCGGTGGAATGTCATCCAATTAGCTTGCAAGCATGTGACTTGGTCACAAGGGATCACATATCACGGGAACGAGAAAAGAGTACTTATCAGTAACGAGGATGAACTAGGTATGCAGAGATACCGACGATCATGACCTCGGATAAGTAACATATCGTGAGACAAAGGGAAATTGGTATCGTATGTAAGTGGTTCATTCGATCGCAAAGTAATCGTAGAAATATGTGGGAGCCATATGAATTTCCAGATTCCTCTATTGGTTATTGTTCGGAGAAGTGTCTCGATCATGTCCGCATAATTCACGAACCGTAGGGAGACACACTTAAGGATTCGACGTTGTTTGAGTAGTTATGGTATTATGAGAAAGAGACCGAATGTTGTTCGGAGTCTCGGATGGGATCCGGGATATCACGAGGAGATCCGGAATGGTCCGGAGAATAAGATTCATATAAGGAAAGTCCCGTTTCGGAGTTCGGGAATGATTCCGGTGTTTTCATCGGGGATATTCTAGAAGGTTCCGGATTGTCCGGCACTCCGGGGGGGAAGGGGTACATGAATGTGTCATTACATATTGGAATGATTGCATCATGTACTAAGTGTTCTTGCTGTCCCAAATATAGGATTAAATTGAATCCTAAAACAGAAAAGTCAAATGTCCAGTTTGAAAGTCAAACTGCCAAAACAAGAAACTGTGGGAAACAAGCAAGAGGAGTTGGAACCAACCTGGAGGAGGAGTTGGACTCCTCCAGGCCGGCGCCCAGCCCAAGGCCGAGTTGGGGAGGGACTCCCTCCCTCCCCTGGCGCGCCCACCCCTCCCACCTATATAAGGAGGGGCAGGGCTCCCCTCCTAGACACACAAGTTTCCTATCCTCTAAACTAAACCCTAGATCTAGACCCCGGTTTAGAGCTATTCGGTTTAGAGCCTTCTAATTGGTTTAGAGCCCTCTAATTGGTGTGTCTAATTACTAGACCACTAATAGCCTCTCTCATAAGCTCCACCATACTCGCACCGGCTTAAGGCGAAGCCCTGCGGGATTTCCCCTCTACCTCCGGTACCACGCCGTTGTGCTGCCGGAATCGCGAGGAGAGTGCTACAACCTCCGCTGCCTGCTGGAACAAGGGAGAGGAAGGTCTTCGTCGAGTACCGAACGTGTGACCGACTGCGGGAGCGCTGCGGGAACGCGGCGCCGGAAGGATCGTCTACGCGATCTTGAGATCGGAAAGAGTACGACTACATCACCCACGAGAATCTGCTCTCGTTAAACACTTTGGAATCTTCGAGGGTGAGTTATTCCATCGACTCGTTGCTACAATCTAGTAGATAGATCTTGGCTTGTTTGTTTGTATGCGATAGAAAATTTTTGTTTTCCATGCTACGAACCCCTACAGTGGTATCAGAGCCGTGTCTATATGTAGATCTGTTGCACGAGTAGAACACAATGGTCATTGTGGGCGTTGATGCTTTTATTGTAGATTGCTTTTTGTGTACTTTGCATCTTGCGGTATGTTGGGATGAAGCGGCCCGGGCTAACCTTACATGACATCGTTCATGAGACTTGCTCCACACTTGACATGCAACTCGTTTTGCATAAGTGGCTTTGCGGGTGCCTGTTTCTCCTAGCATAGTAAAGATCCAATTTACAACGGGTGATCAACAATGCTAGTATCAATGTTGTGGTTCTTGTTCGTAAGTTAGAACGACACTTATGGAAAGCCCCAAACCACGTAAAATATGCAAAGAAAGTAGAAGCGTCTAACTTTGTTTTGCAGGGGTGTGCAGTGATGTGATATGGCCATGATTGTGATTATATTTGATGTATGCAATGTTCCTTATTGTAAGTTGGCAACCGGCAGGAGCCATATGGTTGTCTTTAATTTCTGTTAAGACCTGCGTGTCTATTCAAAATAGTTGTAATAGTTGAAGCTGGTGGACGACAACCATGAAGAAGCGTCATTGACCTTGATGCTATGCCGGTGATGATGGAGATCATATTCGTGTTTGAAGATGGAGATCGGAAGCACAAAGAAGAAAGGCCATATCATATCACATATTATGAATTGCATGTGATGTTAATCCTTTATGCATCTTGTATTGCTTAGTAGACGACGGTAGCATTATAAGATGATCCCTCATGCACATAAATTTCAAGTTCTAGAGTGTTCACCCTTAGTATGCACCGTTGCCAAAGCTTGCTGCTTCGAAGCACCACGTGATGATCGGGTGTCTTTGATTCCGCGGGTGAATACAACGTAAGCAAGCCAGATTTGCTTATGCGGAAGCTAAGGTTTGATCTTGACGAGCCTAGCATGTACAGACATGGCCTCAGGAACACGGATCGCCGAAAGGCAAAGCATGAATCATATAGTAGATATGATGAACATGATGATTGTTCGCCATTAAAACTATATCAGCTCTCGTGATGATCGGTGTTGATGTAGTGGATTTGGTTCATGTGATCACTAAAACAATGTGAGGGATGTTGTTTTGAGTGGGAGTTCACCTAGTTTAATTTCATTAATTAATTTGAACTCAATTTGTCATAAACTTAGTCTAAACTATTGCAAATATGTTGTAGATCAATGGCAGCCCCTACCATCAATTTTAATGCGTTCCTAGAGAAAGAAAAGTTGAAAAACAATGGAAGCAACTTCGCGGATTGGTTCCGCAATTTGAGGATTGTCCTCACAGCTGGTAATTTGACCTATGTGCTGGATGCACCGCTAGGTGACCCACCTGCAGCTGATGCTACCGATGAAGTAAAGAATGTTTACCTCGCTCGGAAGAATCAGTACTCCATAGTTCAGTGTGCTATCTTGTATGGTTTAGAATCGGAGCTTCAGAAAAGGTTTGAAGAGTCAGATCCATATGATATTGTCGAGGATCTCAAATTAATCTTTGAGACTCATGCGGCAATTGAAAGTTATGAAGCTTCTGAAAAGTTCTTTAACTGCAAGATGGAAGAGGGTAGCTCCGTCAGTGAGCATGTGCTTAAGATGTCTGGGCACGCAAATAAACTTCAAAGTTTGGGTATAGTGATTCCTAATACTTTGGGAGTTTACCGCATCCTCCAATCACTACCACCAAGTTACAAGAACTTTGTGATGAACTACAACATGCAGAACATGAACAAAGAGTTGCCAGAACTATTTGCTATGTTAAAATCTGCAGAAGTGGAGATCAAGAAAGAGCACCAAGTGTTGATGGTCAATAAGACCACCAAATTCAAGAAAGGCAAGTCTAAGCAAAAGGGACACTTCAAGAAGGGTGGTAAGAAAGTTACCACGCCGACGAAGAAGACCAAGGCTGGACCTAAACCTGAAACTGAGTGCTTTTACTGCAAGGGAGAAGGTCACTGGAAGCGGAATTGCCCAAGGTACTTGGCGGATTTGAAGAACGGCAACATCAAGAAGAAAGGTATATCTGATATACATGTTATTGATGTGTATCTCACTAGTACTCGTAGTAGTGCCTGGGTATTTGATACTGGTTCGGTTGCTCATATTTGTAACTCGAAACAGGAGCTGCAGAATAAACGGAAGCTAGTGAAGAACGAGGTGACGATGCGCGTAGGAAACGGATCAAAGGTTGATGTGATCGCGGTCGGCACGCTACCTCTTCATCTACCATCGGGATTAGTTTTATACTTAAATAATTGTTATTTGGTGCCTGCATTAAGCATGAACATTATATCAGGATCTTGTTTATTGCGAGACAGTTACTTGTTTAAATCCGAGAATAATGGTTGTTCGATTTATATGAGTAATGTGTTTTATGCACATGCACCTTTGATAGATGGTCTATTCATATTGAATCTCGATAGTAGAAATACACATATTAATAACATTGAGGCTAAACGTTTGAAATCAAGCGATAATTTGACCTATATGTGGCACTGTCGTCTTGGTCACATTGGAGTGAAACGTATGAAGAAACTCCATTCCGATGGACTTCTTGAATCACTTGATTTTGAATCACTTGAAAGATGCGAAGCATGTCTGATGGGTAAAATGACTAAAACTCCATTTTCTGGTATAATGGAGCGAGCTACGGACTTACTGGAAATCATACATACCGATGTGTGTGGTCCAATGAGTGTAGCATCGCGCAGTGGTTATCGTTATGTTCTTACCTTCACGGATGACTTGAGTAGATATGGGTATATCTATTTTATGAAACATAAGTCCGAAACTTTCGAGAAGTTTAAGGAGTTTCAAAGTGAGGTAGAGAATCAACGTAACAAGAAGATTAAATTTCTACGTTCTGATCGTGGAGGTGAATATCTAAGTTACGAGTTTGGCGAGCATTTAAAGAAGTGCGGAATACTTTCACAATTGACACCGCCGGGAACACCACAGCGTAATGGTGTGTCTGAACGTCGTAATCGAACTCTCTTAGATATGGTTCGTTCTATGATGTCACTTACAGATTTACCGCTATCATTTTGGGGTTATGCATTAGAAACAGCCGCATTCACTTTAAATAGGGCACCATCTAAATCCGTTGAAACGACACCGTATGAATTATGGTTTGGGAAGAAACCTAAATTGTCGTTCCTTAAAGTTTGGGGATGCGAAGCCTATGTAAAGAAGTTACAGCCGGACAAGCTTGAACCCAAAGCGGAAAAATGCGTCTTCATAGGATACCCGAAGGAAACTATTGGGTATACCTTCTATCATATATCCGAAGGCAAAATCTTCGTTGCCAAGAATGGATCCTTTCTAGAGAAGGAATTTCTCTCGAAAGAAGTGACTGGAAGGAAAGTAGAACTCGACGAGGTTGTCGAACCTTCTCTCGAAATTGCGAGTAGCGCAGCACCGGAAGAAGTTCCTGTGGTGCCTGCACCAATAAGAGAGGAAGCTAATGATAGTGATCATGAAACTTCGGTTGAAGTTGCTACAGAGCCTCGGAGGTCAACGAGAACTCGTACCACTCCAGATTGGTATGATTCCGTTATGAATGTCATGTTGGTGGACAACACCGATGACCCCGAGACATATGAGGAAGCGATGATGAGCCCAGATTCCAATAAATGGCAAGAAGCCATGAAATCCGAGATTGGATCCATGTACGAAAACCAAGTATGGACTTTGGTGGACTTACCGGATGGCCGGAAGGCTGTCGAGAACAAATGGATTTTCAAGAAGAAAACAGATGCTGATGGTAATGTTACTGTCTATAAAGCTCGACTTGTCGCAAAAGGGTTTCGACAAATTCAAGGAGTTGACTACGATGAGACTTTCTCACCGGTAGCGAAGCTAAAGTCTGTGAGGATTATGTTAGCAATCGCTGCATATTATGATTATGAGATATGGCAGATGGATGTCAAAACAGCTTTCCTCAATGGAGACATTGATGAAGAGTTGTATATGATACAACCCAAAGGTTTTGTCGATCCTAAAGATGCTAACAAGGTATGCAAGCTTCAACGGTCCATCTATGGATTGAAGCAAGCATCCCGAAGTTGGAATCAACGTTTTGATAAGGTAATCAAAAGTTTTGGTTTTATACAAACTTATGGAGAAGCTTGTATTTACAAGAAAGTGAGTGGGAGCTCTGTAGCATTCTTAATACTGTATGTGGATGACATATTGTTGATTGGGAATGATGTAGACCTTCTTAATAGTGTCAAGGAATATTTGAATAATAGTTTTTCAATGAAGGATCTTGGCGAAGCAGCTTACATATTAGGCATAAAGATTTATAGAGATAGATCGAAACGCCAAATATCATTGTCACAAAGTACATATTTGGACAAAGTTCTAAAGAGGTTTGGAATGGAAGATAGCAAAGAAAGGGTTCTTGCCCATGTTGCCCAATACAACCTTGAGTAAAACTCAAAGTCCGACATCGGCAGAAGATAGAGAAAGGATGAGTAAGACTCCCTATGCCTCAGCCATAGGATCTCTAATGTATGCCATGCTATGTACTAGACCCGACATCGCATATGCTGTTAGTTTAACTAGCAGATATCAAAGTGATCCAGGAGTGGATCATTGGACAGCGGTCAAAAACATCCTTAAGTACTTGAGAAGAACTAAGGATATGGTTCTTTCTTATGGAGGTGATGAACAGCTCGTTGTTAATGGTTACACCGATGCTAGTTGGAACACCGATCCGGATGATTCTAAATCACAATCTGGATACGTATTTATTTTGAATGGTGCAGCAGTTAGCTGGAGGAGTGCAAAGCAAAGCGTTGTGGCGAGATCTTCAACTGAATCGGAATACATGGCTGCTTCGGAGGCTTCACAAGAAGCGATATGGATGAAAGAGTTCATTACAGAGCTGGGTGTGGTTCCTAGTGCGCTGGACCCAATGTCTATCTACTGTGATAACATGGGCGCCATAGCCAATGCGCAAGAACCAAGGTCACACAAGAAGCTGAAGCATATCAAGCTGCGTTTTCACGCTATTCGAGAACATATCTAGGATGGGGATATAAAGATTTGCAAAGTACACACAGATCTGAATGTGGCGGATCCGTTGACTAAACCTCTCCCGAGGGCAAAACATGACCAACACCAAACTGCCATGGGTGTTCGGTATATTACCATGTAATCTAGATTAGATGACTCTAGTGCAAGTGGGAGACTGTTGGAGATATGCCCTAGAGGCAATAATAAATATAGTTATTATTATATATCTTTGTGTTTATGATAAATGTTTGCATTCATGCTATAATAGTATTAACAAGGAAACCATTAATACTTGTGTGATTTGTAAACTTAATTTGAAGTCCCTAGTATAGCCTCTATACTTCACTAGCTTGTTGGTTGATTGATGATGTGGTTTCTTTGTCATGAACATTGAGATGTTATCAACAACAAGATCATATCGTTAGGAGAATGATATGGTGGACATACTCCTATAGACAAGCGTAGCATAAAGATCAAGTCATTTCAATAGTTCAATTGCTATATGCTTTCTGATACATAGTAACCTAATTCCTTCGACCATGAGATCATGCATATCACCTTTACTGGATGGATGCTTTGATGTCATCAAACACCACACCGTAACAGGGTGGCTATAAAGGTGGCATTGAGTGTTCGGAAAGTATTGGTTGAAACACATGGATCAAGAGTGGGATTTGTCCATCCACATGACGGATAGATATACTCTGGGCCCTCTCGGTGGAATGTCATCCAATTAGCTTGCAAGCATGTGACTTGGTCACAAGGGATCACATATCACGGGAACGAGAAAAGAGTACTTATCAGTAACGAGGATGAACTAGGTATGCAGAGATACCGACGATCATGACCTCGGATAAGTAACATATCGTGAGACAAAGGGAAATTGGTATCGTATGTAAGTGGTTCATTCGATCGCAAAGTAATCGTAGAAATATGTGGGAGCCATATGAATTTCCAGATTCCTCTATTGGTTATTGTTCGGAGAAGTGTCTCGATCATGTCCGCATAATTCACGAACCGTAGGGAGACACACTTAAGGATTCGACGTTGTTTGAGTAGTTATGGTATTATGAGAAAGAGACCGAATGTTGTTCGGAGTCTCGGATGGGATCCGGGATATCACGAGGAGATCCGGAATGGTCCGGAGAATAAGATTCATATAAGGAAAGTCCCGTTTCGGAGTTCGGGAATGATTCCGGTGTTTTCATCGGGGATATTCTAGAAGGTTCCGGATTGTCCGGCACTCCGGGGGGGAAGGGGTACATGAATGTGTCATTACATATTGGAATGATTGCATCATGTACTAAGTGTTCTTGCTGTCCCAAATATAGGATTAAATTGAATCCTAAAACAGAAAAGTCAAATGTCCAGTTTGAAAGTCAAACTGCCAAAACAAGAAACTGTGGGAAACAAGCAAGAGGAGTTGGAACCAACCTGGAGGAGGAGTTGGACTCCTCCAGGCCGGCGCCCAGCCCAAGGCCGAGTTGGGGAGGGACTCCCTCCCTCCCCTGGCGCGCCCACCCCTCCCACCTATATAAGGAGGGGCAGGGCTCCCCTCCTAGACACACAAGTTTCCTATCCTCTAAACTAAACCCTAGATCTAGACCCCGGTTTAGAGCTATTCGGTTTAGAGCCTTCTAATTGGTTTAGAGCCCTCTAATTGGTGTGTCTAATTACTAGACCACTAATAGCCTCTCTCATAAGCTCCACCATACTCGCACCGGCTTAAGGCGAAGCCCTGCGGGATTTCCCCTCTACCTCCGGTACCACGCCGTTGTGCTGCCGGAATCGCGAGGAGAGTGCTACAACCTCCGCTGCCTGCTGGAACAAGGGAGAGGAAGGTCTTCGTCGAGTACCGAACGTGTGACCGACTGCGGGAGCGCTGCGGGAACGCGGCGCCGGAAGGATCGTCTACGCGATCTTGAGATCGGAAAGAGTACGACTACATCACCCACGAGAATCTGCTCTCGTTAAACACTTTGGAATCTTCGAGGGTGAGTTATTCCATCGACTCGTTGCTACAATCTAGTAGATAGATCTTGGCTTGTTTGTTTGTATGCGATAGAAAATTTTTGTTTTCCATGCTACGAACCCCTACAGAAAATCATCGTAATAGAAAGATCAAATTTCTATGGTCCGACCGTTTAGGTGAGTATCTAAGTTACGAGTTTAGCACTCATATGAAAGAGTGTGGAATTGTTTCACAACTCACACCATCCGGAACACCAGAGCGAAATGGTGTGTCAGAACGTCGTAATAGTACTTTATTAGATATGGTTCGATCTATGATGTCTCTGACGGACTTGCCACTATCATTTTGGGGTTATGCACTAGAAACTACTGCATTCACTTTAAATCGGGCACCATCTAAATCCGTTGAAAAGACACTGTATGAATTGTGGTTTGGAAACAAACCTAAGCTGTCATTTCTTAAAGTTTGGGGATGTGATGTTTATGTAAAGAAACTTCAACCGGATAAACTCGAACCCAAAGCGGAAAAATGCGTCTTCATAGGATACCCTAAGAAAACTATTGGGTATTCCTTCTATCACAGATCCGAGGGCAAGGTTTTTATTGCCAAGAATGGATCCTTTATAGAGAAAGAGTTTCTCGCGAAGGGTGTGAGTAGTCGGAAGGTAGAACTCGAAGAGGTTGTTGAACCTTCTCTTCATAGTATGGCGAGTAGCGCAGCGTCGGAAGTCGTTCTGGAGTTGGCTTCACCAATTGAAGAGGAAACTAATGATAATGATCATGAAACTCCAAAAGAGAGTACTACCGAACCTCGCAGGTCTAGCAGGACGCGTGCAACTCCCGAGCTTATGGAAACCCTGTTATGAATTTCATGGTTGATGAAATTGATGACCCTGCGACGTATGAAGAAGCGATGATGAGCCCGGTTTCCAACAAATGGTTAGATGCCATGAAATCTGAGATGGAATCCATGTACGAAAACCAAGTTTAGAACTTGGTGGACTTACCTCACGACCGAAAGGCCGTGGAGAATAAATGGGATTTTAAAAGGAAAACTGATGCTGATGGTAATGTGACCGTCTATAAAGCTCGACTTGTCGCCAAGGGGTTTCGACAAATTCAAGGAGTTGACTACGATGAGACATTCTCTCCCGTAGCGATGCTAAAGTCAGTTAGGATTATGTTAGCAATTGCTGCATATTTTGATTATGAGATATGGCAGATGGATGTTAAAACCGTGTTCCTCAATGGAAATATTGAGGAAGAGTTGTATATGATACAACCAAAGGGTTTTGTCGATCCTAAGGATGCTAACAAGGTGTGCAAGCTTCAGGGATCCATCTATGGACTGAAGCAAGCATCATGGAGTTGGAATCTCCGCTTTGATGAGGTGATCAAAGAGTTTGGATTTGTCCAAACTTATGGAGAGGCTTGTATTTACAAGAAAGTGAGGGGGAGCAATGTGGCATTTCTGATATTATATGTGGATGACATATTATTGATCGGAAATGATATAGATCTTTTAAACAGTGTTAAAAGTTATCTAAACAGCAAATTTTCAATGAAGGACCTAGGTGAAGCGTCATACATATTAGGCATAAAGATCTATAAAGATAGATCTAGGCGCCTAATAGGGCTATCGCAAAGTACATACCTTGATAAGATTTTAAAGAAGTTTAAAATGGACGGAAGTAAGAAGGGGTTCTTACCAATGTTACAAGGCAAGACATTGAGTAAGACTCAAAGTCCAGCTACAACGGAAGAAAGAGAGATAATGGACAAAGTCCCCTATGCTTCAGCCATAGGCTCTATTATGTACGCCATGCTATGTACAAGACCGGATGTGGCACATGCTATTAGTTTGACTAGTAGGTACCAATCGGATCCATGTTCGGAACACTGGATAGCGGTCAAGAATATCCTTAAGTACTTGCGAAGAACTAAGAATATGTTTCTTGTGTACGAAGGTGAAGAAGAGATCGTCGCTAAGTGTTATGTCGAAGCTAGCTTTGACATCGATCCGGATGACTCTAAGTCTCAATTCGGATACGTATTTCTCATGAGTGATGGAGCAGTTAGTTGGAGGAATTCCAAACAACCCATGGTAGCGGGATCAACAACGGAGGCCGAATATGTTGCTGCTTCGGAAGCGGCTCAGGAAGCAGTTTGGATGAAGGAGTTTATATCCAAACTAGGTGTGGTTGCGAGTGCGTTGGACCCGATGGTGATCTATTGTGACAACAATGGTGCCATAGCCAATGCCAAAGAACCAAGGTCTCACAAGAATTCCAAGCATATTAAGCGCCGGTTTCACTCCATCCGCGAGCATGTCAAGGATAGAGATATAAAGATTTGTAAAGTACACATGGATCTCAATGTAGCAGATCCGTTGACTAAAACTCTCCCTAGAGCAAAACATGATCAACACCAGAACTCCATGGGTGTTAGATTTATCACTATGTAACTAGATTATTGTCTCTAGTGCAAGTGGGAGACTGAAGGGAATATAACCTGAGAGGCAATAATAAAGTGTTTATTATGTATATTCCAAGTATATGATAGATGTTTATTTTGCATGCTATAATTGTATTAATACGGAAACGTTAATACATGTGTGTTTAATAAACAAACAGAAAGTTCCTAGTTATGGCTCTCTCATAAACTAGTCGTTGATTAACAAGATGATCAAGGCTTTCTGATCATGGACACTGGATGTTGTTAATAACGAGGTCACAACATTAGCGTAATGGTGTGATGAACATTCATCCGAAGTATAGCATTACGATCAAAGTCATTGAGTTTATATTGCTATAACATCATACGAAGTGATCCTAATCCTTAGACCATGAGATCATGTCAATCACTAACACCGGAAGAGTATCTTGATAACATCAAACATGACACCGTAACAGGGTGATTATAAAGTTGGGTTCAGTACTACTAAAGTGTTATGTTGAGGCTCATGGATCGAGAGTGGAATTTGTTCATCCCGATGATGGATAGATATGCTCTGGGCCCTCTCGGTGATATCATATTGGTTAGCTTGCAAGCAAGTAATTTGATCACTAGAATATTATATCACGGGAACGAGAAAAGAGTGCATGTTAGTAACGAGATTAAACTAGGTATGGAGATACCGATGATAGAATATCGGACATGTAATATATTGCGAAACAAAGGGATTAAGATACTAGCGTAAAAGGTTCTCGCGATCACAAGAAAGTCATCGTTGAATGTGTGGGAGTCAGTATGGACCTCCAGGTCCCGCTTCTGATTATTGATCTGAGAGGGGTCTCGATCATGTCCGCATTATTCGCGAACCGTAGGGTGACACACTTAAGAGACACCGACATCCATTTGGAGCAAAAGTTTCATGCCGGAAAAAATAACAAGCGTAGGAATTTATTTCACTAGATACCGAAACAGGTTTTCGGGTGAAATTGCAGAAAGTGTTTTTGCATGTGAAATGAAATACTAGCAATGGGTTATATGTGAATGTTTGTCATTAAAGTAATTGACAAAATTCTGAATAAATAAAAGAAGTTTTATTTAATGAGAGTTTGCATTAAATTTGGTGGAAATTTAATGGGAATTTGAGTGGGTTTTTGAGTGGAGGGAATTGAAAGGGATTTTTGTGAGTGGAGTGTCCACCCACATGAATGAGGGGAGGGCAAGGGGCAGCCCCATGCGCCAGCCACCCCCTTGGGGTTCCCCCCTCTCCTATAAAAGGAGCCCCCTCCTCACTTCTCACTTACACCTTCTCGTGAAGGATCTCTATCCCCCTCTAGTATTTATTTCCCATGGTCTTGGACTAGCGAGATACATGTTCCCGGTGGCTATTCGACAAGAAAGAGTTGTGCTTCTGCTGCATCGCTGGAGCGAGGAAGCGTAGGTTGCTCGGTGTCTCAGACGTGTGTGCGAGCACGGATGCGCCGCTGATTTGCGGTGCTAAGGACTTTCTCTCGATCGGCAAGAGATCGTCTACATCAACCACGAGTTTGGACTCGTTAAGCTTTGTCGGTCTTTAAGGGTATATTCTCTACGGATGTATATCCGCCCGTTGTTTGTATCTAGTAGATAGATGTTGGTACATAGTTGTTCCCATCGTAGGAAATTTTTTGTTTTCTATGCTGCGAACCCTACAGATGTCTCATGGTTTCTTCATGTGTGAGGTTGATTGGCCGGTGCTACAACACTGGCAGCACCAGGCGTGGCTCCGCCCCTGGCCTCCGTCTCCGACAAAAGGAGTCTTGCTGCCGCAGTAGGTCCTCATCATCATCGAGAAGGACTAGGCCGCCAACCACGACCACGCTACATCACAACCACCACAAGAGGTTTAGGTCTTCTTTGTCTATATGGTTTTTAGTTGAACAAATGGCCTGTTTTGTAAATTATTATATTTTGTATATCTTTTTTGTACATTTTCCCGGGTAGCCTTGGGTGCATAGCCACGCATAAACGAAGGAGACGAAGCCAGACCTCGTACCTACTCCCTCCTTCCGCAAAAAAGTCTACTTCTAGCCTTGTCTTATGTCAAAGTTACTAAAGTTTACTAACTTTATAAAAAATATAGCAGTATTTATGACACTAAATTGACAACACTAGATAAGTTTCCAAATTTAGTTTCATAATATATAAATTAAATTTAAAATATATTGCTATATTTATTTATAAAGTTGGTCAAATTTGATAAAGTTTGACTTAGACAAAAGTTAAAAATACACTGAACCGAGGAAGTATGCGTTGGACATCGCAAATGGACCGATTTACTCAGAATCGGTGTATTTTTAACTTTCTTATGTCAAAGTTATTAAAGTTTACTAACTTTATAAAAAAATATAGCAATATTTATGACACTAAATTGACAACACTAGATAAGTTTCCAAATTTAGTTTCATAATATATAAATTAAATTTAAAATATATTGCTATATTTATTTATAAAGTTGGTCAAATTTGATAAAGTTTGACTTAGACAAAAGTTAAAAATACACTGAACCGAGGAAGTATGCGTTGGACATCGCAAATATTGCTATGTCAAATTTACTCAGAATCGGTGTATTTTTAACTTTCTTATGTCAAAGTTACTAAAGTTTACTAACTTTATAAAAAAATATAGCAGTATTTATGACACTAAATTGACAACACTAGATAAGTTTCCAAATTTAGTTTCATAATATATAAATTAAATTTAAAATATATTGCTATATTTATTTATAAAGTTGGTCAAATTTGATAAAGTTTGACTTAGACAAAAGTTAAAAATACACTGAACCGAGGAAGTATGCGTTGGACATCGCAAATGGACCGATTTACTCAGAATCGGTGTATTTTTAACTTTCTTATGTCAAAGTTACTAAAGTTTACTAACTTTATAAAAAAATATAGCAGTATTTATGACACTAAATTGACAACACTAGATAAGTTTCCAAATTTAGTTTCATAATATATAAATTAAATTTAAAATATATTGCTATATTTATTTATAAAGTTGGTCAAATTTGATAAAGTTTGACTTAGACAAAAGTTAAAAATACACTGAACCGAGGAAGTATGCGTTGGACATCGCAAATGGACCGATTTACTCAGAATCGGTGTATTTTTAACTTTCTTATGACAAAGTTACTAAAGTTTACTAACTTTATAAAAAAATATAGCAATATTTATGACACTAAATTGACAACACTAGATAAGTTTCCAAATTTAGTTTCATAATATATAAATTAAATTTAAAATATATTGCTATATTTATTTATAAAGTTGGTCAAATTTGATAAAGTTTGACTTAGACAAAAGTTAAAAATACACTGAACCGAGGAAGTATGCGTTGGACATCGCAAATGGACCGATTTACTCAGAATCGGTGTATTTTTAACTTTCTTATGTCAAAGTTATTAAAGTTTACTAACTTTATAAAAAAATATAGCAATATTTATGACACTAAATTGACAACACTAGATAAGTTTCCAAATTTAGTTTCATAATATATAAATTAAATTTAAAATATATTGCTATATTTATTTATAAAGTTGGTCAAATTTGATAAAGTTTGACTTAGACAAAAGTTAAAAATACACTGAACCGAGGAAGTATGCGTTGGACATCGCAAATGGACCGATTTACTCAGAATCGGTGTATTTTTAACTTTCTTATGTCAAAGTTACTAAAGTTTACTCACTTTATAAAAAAATATAGCAATATTTATGACACTAAATTGACAACACTAGATAAGTTTCCAAATTTAGTTTCATAATATATAAATTAAATTTAAAATATATTGCTATATTTATTTATAAAGTTGGTCAAATTTGATAAAGTTTGACTTAGACAAAAGTTAAAAATACACTGAACCGAGGAAGTATGCGTTGGACATCGCAAATGGACCGATTTACTCAGAATCGGTGTATTTTTAACTTTCTTATGTCAAAGTTACTAAAGTTTACTAACTTTATAAAAAAATATAGCAATATTTATGACACTAAATTGACAACACTAGATAAATTTCCAAATTTAGTTTCATAATATATAAATTAAATTTAAAATATATTGCTATATTTATTTATAAAGTTGGTCAAATTTGATAAACTTTGACTTAGACAAAAGTTAAAAATACACTGAACCGAGGAAGTATGCGTTGGACATCGCAAATGGACCGATTTACTCAGAATCGGTGTATTTTTAACTTTCTTATGTCAAAGTTACTAAAGTTTACTCACTTTATAAAAAAATATAGCAATATTTATGACACTAAATTGACAACACTAGATAAGTTTCCAAATTTAGTTTCATAATATATAAATTAAATTTAAAATATATTGCTATATTTATTTATAAAGTTGGTCAAATTTGATAAAGTTTGACTTAGACAAAAGTTAAAAATACACTGAACCGAGGAAGTATGCGTTGGACATCGCAAATGGACCGATTTACTCAGAATCGGTGTATTTTTAACTTTCTTATGTCAAAGTTACTAAAGTTTACTAACTTTATAAAAAAATATAGCAATATTTATGACACTAAATTGACAACACTAGATAAATTTCCAAATTTAGTTTCATAATATATAAATTAAATTTAAAATATATTGCTATATTTATTTATAAAGTTGGTCAAATTTGATAAACTTTGACTTAGACAAAAGTTAAAAATACACTGAACCGAGGAAGTATGCGTTGGACATCGCAAATGGACCGATTTACTCAGAATCGGTGTATTTTTAACTTTCTTATGTCAAAGTTACTAAAGTTTACTAACTTTATAAAAAAATATAGCAATATTTATGACACTAAATTGACAACACTAGATAAGTTTCCAAATTTAGTTTCATAATATATAAATTAAATTTAAAATATATTGCTATATTTATTTATAAAGTTGGTCAAATTTGATAAAGTTTGACTTAGGCAAAAGTTAAAAATAAACTGAACCAGGGAAGTATGCGTTGGACATCGCAAATGGACCGATTTACTCAGAATCGGTGTATTTTTAACTTTCTTATGTCAAAGTTACTAAAGTTTACTAACTTTATAAAAAAATATAGCAATATTTATGACACTAAATTGACAACACTAGATAAGTTTCCAAATTTAGTTTCATAATATATAAATTAAATTTAAAATATATTGCTATATTTATTTATAAAGTTGGTCAAATTTGATAAAGTTTGACTTAGACAAAAGTTAAAAATACACTGAACCGAGGAAGTATGCGTTGGACATCGCAAATGGACCTATTTACTCAGAATCGGTGTATTTTTAACTTTCTGATGTCAAAGTTACTAAAGTTTACTAAGTTTATAAAAAAATATAGCAATATTTATGACACTAAATTGACAACACTAGATAAGTTTCCAAATTTAGTTTCATAATATATAAATTAAATTTAAAATATATTGCTATATTTATTTATAAAGTTGGTCAAATTTGATAAAGTTTGACTTAGACAAAAGTTAAAAATACACTGAACCGAGGAAGTATGCGTTGGACATCGCAAATGGACCTATTTACTCAGAATCGGTGTATTTTTAACTTTCTTATGTCAAAGTTACTAAAGTTTACTAACTTTATAAAAAATATAGCAATATTTATGACACTAAATTGACAACACTAGATAAGTTTCCAAATTTAGTTTCATAATATATAAATTAAATTTAAAATATATTGCTATATTTATTTATAAAGTTGGTCAAATTTGATAAAGTTTGACTTAGACAAAAGTTAAAAATACACTGAACCGAGGAAGTATGCGTTGGACATCGCAAATGGACCGATTTACTCAAAATCGGTGTATTTTTAACTTTCTTATGTCAAAGTTACTAAAGTTTACTAACTTTATAAAAAAATATAGCAATATTTATGACACTAAATTGACAACACTAGATAAGTTTCCAAATTTAGTTTCATAATATATAAATTAAATTTAAAATATATTGCTATATTTATTTATAAAGTTGGTCAAATTTGATAAACTTTGACTTAGACAAAAGTTAAAAATACACTGAACCGAGGAAGTATGCGTTGGACATCGCAAATGGACCGATTTACTCAGAATCGGTGTATTTTTAACTTTCTTATGTCAAAGTTACTAAAGTTTACTAACTTTATAAAAAAATATAGCAATATTTATGACACTAAATTGACAACACTAGATAAGTTTCCAAATTTAGTTTCATAATATATAAATTAAATTTAAAATATATTGCTATATTTATTTATAAAGTTGGTCAAATTTGATAAAGTTTGACTTAGGCAAAAGTTAAAAATAAACTGAACCGGGGAAGTATGCGTTGGACATCGCAAATGGACCGATTTACTCAGAATCGGTGTATTTTTAACTTTCTTATGTCAAAGTTACTAAAGTTTACTAACTTTATAAAAAAATATAGCAATATTTATGACACTAAATTGACAACACTAGATAAGTTTCCAAATTTAGTTTCATAATATATAAATTAAATTTAAAATATATTGCTATATTTATTTATAAAGTTGGTCAAATTTGATAAAGTTTGACTTAGACAAAAGTTAAAAATACACTGAACCGAGGAAGTATGCGTTGGACATCGCAAATGGACCTATTTACTCAGAATCGGTGTATTTTTAACTTTCTTATGTCAAAGTTACTAAAGTTTACTAACTTTATAAAAAAATATAGCAATATTTATGACACTAAATTGACAACACTAGATAAGTTTCCAAATTTAGTTTCATAATATATAAATTAAATTTAAAATATATTGCTATATTTATTTATAAAGTTGGTCAAATTTGATAAAGTTTGACTTAGACAAAAGTTAAAAATACACTGAACCGAGGAAGTATGCGTTGGACATCGCAAATGGACCGATTTACTCAGAATCGGTGTATTTTTAACTTTCTTATGTCAAAGTTACTAAAGTTTACTAACTTTATAAAAAAATATAGCAATATTTATAACACTAAATTGACAACACTAGATAAGTTTCCAAATTTAGTTTCATAATATATAAATTAAATTTAAAATATATTGCTATATTTATTTATAAAGTTGGTTAAATTTGATAAAGTTTGACTTAGACAAAAGTTAAAAATACACTGAATCGAGGAAGTATCCGTTGGACATCGCAAATGGACCGATTTACTCAGAATCGGTGCATTTTTAACTTTCTTATGTCAAAGTTACTAAAGTTTACTAACTTTATAAAAAAATATAGCAATATTTATGACACTAAATTGACAACACTAGATAAGTTTCCAAATTTAGTTTCATAATATATAAATTAAATTTAAAATATATTGCTATATTTATTTATAAAGTTGGTCAAATTTGATAAAGTTTGACTTAGACAAAAGTTAAAAATACACTGAACCGAGGAAGTATGCGTTGGACATCGCAAATGGACCGATTTACTCAGAATCGGTGTATTTTTAACTTTCTTATGTCAAAGTTACTAAAGTTTACTAACTTTATAAAAAAATATAGCAATATTTATAACACTAAATTGACAACACTAGATAAGTTTCCAAATTTAGTTTCATAATATATAAATTAAATTTAAAATATATTGCTATATTTATTTATAAAGTTGGTTAAATTTGATAAAGTTTGACTTAGACAAAAGTTAAAAATACACTGAATCGAGGAAGTATCCGTTGGACATCGCAAATGGACCGATTTACTCAGAATCGGTGCATTTTTAACTTTCTTATGTCAAAGTTACTAAAGTTTACTAACTTTATAAAAAAATATAGCAATATTTATGACACTAAATTGACAACACTAGATAAGTTTCCAAATTTAGTTTCATAATATATAAATTAAATTTAAAATATATTGCTATATTTATTTATAAAGTTGGTCAAATTTGATAAAGTTTGACTTAGACAAAAGTTAAAAATACACTGAACCGAGGAAGTATGCGTTGGACATCGCAAATGGACCGATTTACTCATAATCGGTGTATTTTTAACTTTCTTATGTCAAAGTTACTAAAGTTTACTAACTTTATAAAAAAATATAGCAATATTTATAACACTAAATTGACAACACTAGATAAGTTTCCAAATTTAGTTTCATAATATATAAATTAAATTTAAAATATATTGCTATATTTATTTATAAAGTTGGTTAAATTTGATAAAGTTTGACTTAGACAAAAGTTAAAAATACACTGAATCGAGGAAGTATCCGTTGGACATCGCAAATGGACCGATTTACTCAGAATCGGTGCATTTTTAACTTTCTTATGTCAAAGTTACTAAAGTTTACTAACTTTATAAAAAAATATAGCAATATTTATGACACTAAATTGACAACACTAGATAAGTTTCCAAATTTAGTTTCATAATATATAAATTAAATTTAAAATATATTGCTATATTTATTTATAAAGTTGGTCAAATTTGATAAAGTTTGACTTAGACAAAAGTTAAAAATACACTGAACCGAGGAAGTATGCGTTGGACATCGCAAATGGACCGATTTACTCAGAATCGGTGTATTTTTAACTTTCTTATGTCAAAGTTACTAAAGTTTACTAACTTTATAAAAAAATATAGCAATATTTATAACACTAAATTGACAACACTAGATAAGTTTCCAAATTTAGTTTCATAATATATAAATTAAATTTAAAATATATTGCTATATTTATTTATAAAGTTGGTTAAATTTGATAAAGTTTGACTTAGACAAAAGTTAAAAATACACTGAATCGAGGAAGTATCCGTTGGACATCGCAAATGGACCGATTTACTCAGAATCGGTGCATTTTTAACTTTCTTATGTCAAAGTTACTAAAGTTTACTAACTTTATAAAAAAATATAGCAATATTTATGACACTAAATTGACAACACTAGATAAGTTTCCAAATTTAGTTTCATAATATATAAATTAAATTTAAAATATATTGCTATATTTATTTATAAAGTTGGTCAAATTTGATAAAGTTTGACTTAGACAAAAGTTAAAAATACACTGAACCGAGGAAGTATGCGTTGGACATCGCAAATGGACCGATTTACTCAGAATCGGTGTATTTTTAACTTTCTTATGTCAAAGTTACTAAAGTTTACTAACTTTATAAAAAAATATAGCAATATTTATAACACTAAATTGACAACACTAGATAAGTTTCCAAATTTAGTTTCATAATATATAAATTAAATTTAAAATATATTGCTATATTTATTTATAAAGTTGGTTAAATTTGATAAAGTTTGACTTAGACAAAAGTTAAAAATACACTGAATCGAGGAAGTATCCGTTGGACATCGCAAATGGACCGATTTACTCAGAATCGGTGCATTTTTAACTTTCTTATGTCAAAGTTACTAAAGTTTACTAACTTTATAAAAAAATATAGCAATATTTATGACACTAAATTGACAACACTAGATAAGTTTCCAAATTTAGTTTCATAATATATAAATTAAATTTAAAATATATTGCTATATTTATTTATAAAGTTGGTCAAATTTGATAAAGTTTGACTTAGACAAAAGTTAAAAATACACTGAACCGAGGAAGTATGCGTTGGACATCGCAAATGGACCGATTTACTCATAATCGGTGTATTTTTAACTTTCTTATGTCAAAGTTACTAAAGTTTACTAACTTTATAAAAAAATATAGCAATATTTATAACACTAAATTGACAACACTAGATAAGTTTCCAAATTTAGTTTCATAATATATAAATTAAATTTAAAATATATTGCTATATTTATTTATAAAGTTGGTTAAATTTGATAAAGTTTGACTTAGACAAAAGTTAAAAATACACTGAATCGAGGAAGTATCCGTTGGACATCGCAAATGGACCGATTTACTCAGAATCGGTGCATTTTTAACTTTCTTATGTCAAAGTTACTAAAGTTTACTAACTTTATAAAAAAATATAGCAATATTTATGACACTAAATTGACAACACTAGATAAGTTTCCAAATTTAGTTTCATAATATATAAATTAAATTTAAAATATATTGCTATATTTATTTATAAAGTTGGTCAAATTTGATAAAGTTTGACTTAGACAAAAGTTAAAAATACACTGAACCGAGGAAGTATGCGTTGGACATCGCAAATGGACCGATTTACTCAGAATCGGTGTATTTTTAACTTTCTTATGTCAAAGTTACTAAAGTTTACTAACTTTATAAAAAAATATAGCAATATTTATAACACTAAATTGACAACACTAGATAAGTTTCCAAATTTAGTTTCATAATATATAAATTAAATTTAAAATATATTGCTATATTTATTTATAAAGTTGGTTAAATTTGATAAAGTTTGACTTAGACAAAAGTTAAAAATACACTGAATCGAGGAAGTATCCGTTGGACATCGCAAATGGACCGATTTACTCAGAATCGGTGCATTTTTAACTTTCTTATGTCAAAGTTACTAAAGTTTACTAACTTTATAAAAAAATATAGCAATATTTATGACACTAAATTGACAACACTAGATAAGTTTCCAAATTTAGTTTCATAATATATAAATTAAATTTAAAATATATTGCTATATTTATTTATAAAGTTGGTCAAATTTGATAAAGTTTGACTTAGACAAAAGTTAAAAATACACTGAACCGAGGAAGTATGCGTTGGACATCGCAAATGGACCGATTTACTCAGAATCGGTGTATTTTTAACTTTCTTATGTCAAAGTTACTAAAGTTTACTAACTTTATAAAAAAATATAGCAATATTTATAACACTAAATTGACAACACTAGATAAGTTTCCAAATTTAGTTTCATAATATATAAATTAAATTTAAAATATATTGCTATATTTATTTATAAAGTTGGTTAAATTTGATAAAGTTTGACTTAGACAAAAGTTAAAAATACACTGAATCGAGGAAGTATCCGTTGGACATCGCAAATGGACCGATTTACTCAGAATCGGTGCATTTTTAACTTTCTTATGTCAAAGTTACTAAAGTTTACTAACTTTATAAAAAAATATAGCAATATTTATGACACTAAATTGACAACACTAGATAAGTTTCCAAATTTAGTTTCATAATATATAAATTAAATTTAAAATATATTGCTATATTTATTTATAAAGTTGGTCAAATTTGATAAAGTTTGACTTAGACAAAAGTTAAAAATACACTGAACCGAGGAAGTATGCGTTGGACATCGCAAATGGACCGATTTACTCAGAATCGGTGTATTTTTAACTTTCTTATGTCAAAGTTACTAAAGTTTACTAACTTTATAAAAAAATATAGCAATATTTATAACACTAAATTGACAACACTAGATAAGTTTCCAAATTTAGTTTCATAATATATAAATTAAATTTAAAATATATTGCTATATTTATTTATAAAGTTGGTTAAATTTGATAAAGTTTGACTTAGACAAAAGTTAAAAATACACTGAATCGAGGAAGTATCCGTTGGACATCGCAAATGGACCGATTTACTCAGAATCGGTGCATTTTTAACTTTCTTATGTCAAAGTTACTAAAGTTTACTAACTTTATAAAAAAATATAGCAATATTTATGACACTAAATTGACAACACTAGATAAGTTTCCAAATTTAGTTTCATAATATATAAATTAAATTTAAAATATATTGCTATATTTATTTATAAAGTTGGTCAAATTTGATAAAGTTTGACTTAGACAAAAGTTAAAAATACACTGAACCGAGGAAGTATGCGTTGGACATCGCAAATGGACCGATTTACTCAGAATCGGTGTATTTTTAACTTTCTTATGTCAAAGTTACTAAAGTTTACTAACTTTATAAAAAAATATAGCAATATTTATAACACTAAATTGACAACACTAGATAAGTTTCCAAATTTAGTTTCATAATATATAAATTAAATTTAAAATATATTGCTATATTTATTTATAAAGTTGGTTAAATTTGATAAAGTTTGACTTAGACAAAAGTTAAAAATACACTGAATCGAGGAAGTATCCGTTGGACATCGCAAATGGACCGATTTACTCAGAATCGGTGTTCGAAATGCGGGCGTCCCGTTGGAGTTGCACCGACTAAAATAATTTTCGTGATTTTCATGTTACGTTATGAAAAACTGTATCGAGTAGCCAACCCATACATTAGATTTGGCCATAACAAACAAAATTAATATATTTTTCATCACATGAACCAAAGGCGTACTAGGTATATGTTTTACCAAACCGAAACCGAGGCGACGGCGATGGGCTCAAGAAAGTCGGCTCCCTTTCCGGCATAATAATATGCGCGCTACAAGTAACTGACTGACTTGCGGCCCCCACACGCTTCATCAATCATCTTCGTCTTCTTCCTGACGAATTGAACCAGGAAACACGAAACCGTTTCGAGTTCGTCTTGCCATTGATGCTTTGCTCTTGCCGCCCGCCGCCCGCCTCCTCGTTTTCCCTGCCCAGGAATACCGCAAGACACGGCTAGGGAGTAATAAAGATTCGGTCTTGGCTTTCCATTTCCGAGTAGGGAGTCGAGCACCTCCCGATCCCCGAGTCGCTGTCCCCATCGTCAATTCAACCCAACTCAATTCAAGTCGGTTTCCTCGCGGTCTGGCTGGGTGCTTCGTCGCCAAGTAAGACCAATCTAACCAACTAACCCCCTGCTTCCTTCTTCTTGATTCCTCCTCTTCCTCTTCGCCCAATCCTCCCGTTTCGACGATTCGGTTTCGATTTCCGCGGGAACAAATTTCATCGGCCAAGCCCCGGCCATGGTCATGCGGGACCAAGATCTGGACGCCAACATCGTCCGCTGGGGCCTCCACCACCTCCTCGACGGCGCTCCCTACGGCCACTGCGCCCACCGGCCCCAGCCCCCCACCACAGACTACGCCCCGCAGCCGCCTCCGCCGCATGGCCACTGCGCCCACCATCCCCAGCCCCCCACCACCGACTACGCTCCGCAGACCCACCACGCCGCCGAGGTCAGGATCCACGCGGTCGAGAACGACGAGGTCATCGCGCACGCGCTGCAGGAGGAGCTCGCCCAGGTCGCCATGGCCGAGGCCTCGGGGGGCGCCGCCGCCGACGACGACGAGCAGCGCGCCAACGTCCTCGCGCAACACTGGTTCCGCCCCGAGATCGTCGACCACTTACCCTCAGGTGGGTGATTCTTTCTATACCTTCTTTGTTTTCTTCAGATACTACAACTGCAGAGCAAGCTTGGCCGCCTTTTCTTTCACACCATTTCGTCTTCTCCTGACCTCTTCTTGCCTAAATCCCGCCGGTACAGCTCCACCTTATGTGGAAGAAGAAGAAGAAGATGAAGATGAAGCAGCAAAGGGCTCCAGGGATCCCATCAGTTCCTGCTCGAGCCCTGAAAATGGCCAACGCTGCCCGGTAGAGCTCGTGGAGGATTTCTCCACTCTTGACGGCGAAGTCGGCAAGAGATTGAATGACATGCTTCCTGTTCCTGTAAGTCATTACTGATCCTCTAAATTCCTGTAAGTCAGGGAATATTGGCTGAATGTGAAAACTGTGAGATGCAGTTTACTATAACAAGGTTCAGTTCAGAGCAGCCACCAGACTTCCAGTGGCCCTTTTTGTATTTATGCTGCCGCGGTGGGCTGGTCCTGGACTGGACATATTGCTAAAACTGATTCACTGCCTGAAGCAGTTACATGTAGCAGTTTTGGGTTTGTACAGCTTCACTGGGTTCCAGGGTTCCACCTTCACTATCTTGTATTTTATCTCAAGTTTATATGGGGTTGGGATGGCTTGCTCCTGCATGTTCACCCGGAAAATGCTGCGGTTATTACTCAAGAATGCCGAACATTATTTATTGGATGAATCATATATTAAGATGCGCCATAGTTGGATCACATGGCCGTTCCAATAGATACAGTGCGGACCCATGTTTTACTTTTACTCTACTGCATAATTCTTAGCAGTTTGCTGCCATTCTATGGACCCCTTTTAACTTGCATTTGCTCCCTTGAGCTTGAAGACCAATCTTATGTCCTAATCTTTGTTACTCCTTTTGCTTCTACAGCATGTTCCTAAAACAAATGGGGAGATTCCTTCTGTAGACGAAGCCTTCTCAGATCACCGAAGACTTCTTGACAGGTAAGCAACCCTGCAGTTTATAGGCATACTGGATTACTTTTCAAACTATGACCAATACAACCCGAAGTTCATGCTAACATCTTTTTGTCGTACTGTACTGAACTGCTAGTGCTAGTGCTAAGCCTGTAACTGGAAATTATTATTTATCTCATAAAGCTATAAACAGAGTTGCGTGTACTGTCTTTGATCCTTGGCAGTATTTAAGATAGTCTGTTGTTTGATTCTAATATGATCTGTTCGTTTAGGTTGGTGTTGTATGGATTGGTTGAGCTCAAGGTTAACGGAGATGGCAATTGTCAGGTCTGTTTACAGTTTTTAGTTCTTGTTTTATTTCTCCAGAATATCATGTTTTATCTGAGCGCAAGCCTATTCTACAAGTACTTACTTTTTTCTGGATCTTTCTTTTAAACAGTTCCGGGCATTGTCTGATCAATTTTACCGTACTCCTGAACATCATAGATTTGTACGGCAACAAGTGATGAAGCAGGTTAGTATTGTCAAAATGACTACTTTTATAAGACTTTCCTACAGTAAGGAGACACCATAATAATGATGCTTTTGTTGGTCTGTAGAACTACATGAACTGGCTATGTTATTTGTATTAAGAAGATAATTTTCCATTGTCAGATTTTTTTTGTTCTGACATTTAATGTTCCCTCTGCCCTCCTAACTGTTTCACAGCTTGAATCCCATCCTGAGATATATGCTGGATATGTTCCTATGGATTACAGAGAATATCTTAAGAAGATGCCAAAGTCAGTGCTTGCTCCTTTCTACTTTTTATCAATAAATATTAGAATTTTATCCTCACTTTGGTATGCTAACTGAACCAACCAGGAATGGAGAGTGGGGTGACCATGTTACCCTGCAGGCTGCTGCGGACTCGGTAAACATGATTCTTTTCACCCCTTTTATAGACTTCTACATACTTTTATCCAATTTATGGAGTAACAAACAGAAAAATTCATTTCTTTCACCAGTGCAATACATGATTGGTAAATTTAATTTTGACAACTATCATATATAAACAGCTACATTGCAATTTCTCACACAATTTTACAGTATGATTGAACTATTGCTGTTCAAAATCTTTTGTTTGTTACTTGGCTGATCTTTTTGTCGGATTTTCTGATCCTCGTGTACATTTCTGACCACTTTGTTGCTAAGCGTAATAAACCAGACCTATGAATCAAGTCTCTGTTATGGTCCTTTGCAGTGATGCCTTGGACAGCTGCCATAGTTTAATTGTATATCTGGCACTCAATATGATGGTATAATTAGGAATATCAATACGTTTGACCTTTTGGGCAGCATCTTTTAAGAAAAACTATATTTCCTTCGGAACATCTTGGCTTACGCCAATGAGTTGGTCTTGTCATATGACTGCTCTGCTATGTTTCTGGCACTGAAGCATATGCATTGAATTTTGCAGTACGGTGTGAAGATCTTCATCCTAACATCGTTCAGAGATACATGCTACATCGAAATCCTCCCCGTCGTTCAAAAATCAAATAGAGGTACACACATCTACCAACTATGCTGTTACTGCACTGGTTTATAGTCTTACAAGATACTTGAGTCTATGCATGTCTTAAGCTTATCTCTTTTTTTTTTGTTCTGGGATGCAGTTATATGCTTGAGTTTCTGGGCCGAGGTGCACTACAACTCGATATACCCGGAAGGAGGTACAGTCTACAGTTTATTAATAATTTATTTTCTCTAAAAATATTCATTTATATTGTATTTGCTTGTTTCGGCATCTGACATGCTGATGTCCATGATCTTGCTGCAGAGTTGCCCGTCGTGGAGAACAAGAAGAAGAG
Organism: Avena sativa; assembly: GCA_916181665.1. Lineage (NCBI taxonomy): Eukaryota > Viridiplantae > Streptophyta > Magnoliopsida > Poales > Poaceae > Avena > Avena sativa. The sequence continues at coordinate 1,925,520 of OV702292.1, read as the reverse complement.
GTGGTGGCACTTGGAGTTCTAGACCACTTGTGGTAGCAAATCCAAAAGCTGATACAAAAAGAAAGATAGAAGATTTGACCATGTTCTTTTTCTGTTCTCGTGGCAGCTCCTCGTTGGATCGACGGTCATTCTGTTCAACCATGTGATCACGCGGTATCTTGGGAGCTGCATTAGGATTGAGATCGACTGACGGCTGTTCATCCTTTGTACATAGTAGTACTCTATATATAGCATCTGTACAGTGCAGGCCAGTAGCAGAAATAGGTTTCAGCCGGTTCTGTCATGTGTAATGGAAACATTTCTTCTACCTAATATATCAATATTTTCATTTTTATTGTTTCGATGTTTGTGAGAGCAACAAATTAATAGACTGGATTTTTCACTGTTCTTCTTAATGGTTGAAATGATATGGGAATACAGGGAACTGATCTGTCATTTCTCCGATTGATTGTTGTCCGTGGTGGTTTATTAATTTATTTTGGATGGTGTGGAGTTAACTAGGGATTTATATGCCAGTTGCTTCCATGTTTGGGTTTGTCACAGTCAGCCATGACTTTGTCGGTTCTGATTGTGCTCTTTCGTTCTTGCAGGAATGAATGTCGTCTTGGCAGCCCATGGGCTATTGAGCTGGCTGATCCCATGGCCATGATGGAATTTTGAAGTAAGCATTATGTCCTTTTATTATAGTGTTCTCTTGTCACACACAAACCAAAGCAATACATGTTTTTTGGATGAGATGATTTTACTTCATCACTTAATACCCTACATGAGGCTCGCGAGATCATCAAACTGGGGAAGAAGGGCATAGGCAGGACGGTGCAATATTTGGTTGAGGAACTTGAGAACCAAGTTGAGGCCTGTCAAGGGCAGTGGGGATGTTAAAGGTTAGATTGGATTGCTGCTTTTAGAATGATGGCTTTGATGCTTTTGTCTAAAGCAAATCTGATAGTTTGCTCTCTGTATAAGGAAGGAATATGTTACGAAACACTTTGGTTTTCTGTTTCTGCTAGCTATATCCATCTGCTGGAAACAACGATGACTTTGTTGCTACCATGGAGGCTATTAACAAATATACTGGTATGAAACTTGGCAGTTTTGATTATCCTTAGTGTGGCGCCGGTTGATCAGGAGAAGCCATGGAGCTAAAGAACGCAACCACGTCATTGGTCCGGGGCTTTGCCAGCACCGAAGCTCAGCTGGTGCGCGTGGAGGTCCTGGTCCTCTTCAGCACCTTGGCGTGGGTCCTCCTTGAGCTGTTGGGCCAATACCGCCGGCAGAACAGCCACGGCTTCTTCCGCATCCTCGTCTGGGCAGTGCACACACTGTCCACTGTACTGGCACCCTACACCATCGGTCTGCTGCAGGCTGGTCCATTCGGCGATCAGACATTCGTCCTCTGGGGCGTCCAAGTAAGCTCCGACTCCCTCTCCGTATACAGTATCCAGGACATTGGGCAGAGGAAACGCTTGCTTGTGCAGCAAGTGTCGCAGATCTTTCTGGTACTGTGGCTGATTCTCAATGGCAGTGGTGGCAACAAGAGTTACAGCGCCACCTGTTGGGTTTTCTTGATTTGCAGCATCATTCTGACACGCAGAAAGTTTAGAGCTTTAGGTAGGGTGAGCAAAAAGGGCGGTTTGGTGGAGTGTGCTAAAGTGATTGCTGATTACATGGTAGTTGAGCATCATCTACCTCAGGACGTCGATGATCCGATTCCAAAACCGAGCACAATGAAGGGGTACAGATACATATTTGACGGGGAAATGGAACTGGCTGGCTCACTTCCAACCTCACCTGAGTACCGAGTTGAGGTGACCAATGCGAAAATCATCACCATTGATACAGTTTGGGGATGGATCAATATTCAGGACTTCAAATACAAGCAGACTGCGGAAGTTTACAAGGAAACTACACTCTCCTACACACTATTCAAACTTCTGAAGCGCAGATTCTGTGACTATCCCCTCAGTGAAGCTGGCCTTCAGAAGACACTGGATTTCGTTCTTGATGGGCTCCTCTCTGAGAGAGGAAATTATGTTTGTGCTTTCCGGGTTATCGAGGGGGAGCTGTCTTTCCTGTATGATTTCTTCTATACAAGGATGGAATCAAGCAATCAGTATTGGGTGTTGGTAACTCCTTTTATATCAACTGCTATTGTTTGGAACAGCATTTCAGGAGCATTTAGCAAGCACTACCATCGTAGTAATTTGGAACAGAGAGTAAAGGAAACTGATGTAATTCATTGGGTTACCATTGTGCTGCTTGCCTGTTTGGTTTTTGTCCACCTCGTGGCCATTTGTATTAGTCCCGATAGGTTTACAATTGTGGGAACCGTGCATCATAGATTCAGTGAGACAATAAGAGGTGCCGCTCGCGAGCCAGAAACACTAGGATCATGGAAAAAAAATACGAAGCATTCTCCTTTGGGAAGAGGTACATGGGAGCAGAAGCTTGGGCAGTACTCTCTGTTACTCAACTTCAACTATGACCCTTGGAATGTACTGTCTTTTCTGTCACTAGGCCTGGTCGATGCTACAAGAAAAGGACAGAAGGCTGGGGAAAAGATAAAACTGGAAGAGGAAGTCATCGTACGTGTCCTCTCTCGGTTCAAAGAGAATGGTGGCAAGCTAGAAAATGGACAATCAGCACTTGCTAGAAATAAGCTGGGAAGCCAATTGTCATGGGCCTGCACCCTGCCAACACATATCCAGACCATCCTTGTATGGCATATCGGCACAACCATCTCCCGGAACGAGGTGTCGCTAGAGGCACCCCTCAACGTCGACCGTCTGTTGGCTGAGAGCCTGTCGGAATACTGTGCCTACCTGGTAGCTTTTGTTCCAGACATGCTGCCTGGTCATGGCTACGACACACAGCGCATCTTCGACGCTGTGGTCATGGAGGCGCGACGGCATCTTTCCCAGTGTGAAACTATGAGCGATAGATGCGAGAAGCTGAAGATGGGCTTGCATCGCAGATATGACAGCACAGTTTTGGGTATGGGAGCCAAGCTAGGTGGACAACTGATAGAGATGGACGAGGCACAACGTTGGAAGGTGCTGGCTGACTTCTGGGAGGAGTTTGTACTCTTCCTGGCACCATCGAAGAACGCCGATATCCATGCGGAGATGCTTGCTGCCGGCGGGGAGTTCATGACCCATCTCTGGGCTCTTCTCACTCATGCCGGTATTCTGGAGCGACCCAGTTCCTCCTCCAGGGTTGAGCCTCTTGGAGAGTCAGATGGTACCGCTGCACAAGATTCTGGTATTCTGGAGCATCCCTCATCGCCCTCTGGGGTTGAGCCTGCTGCAATAGATTCTGTGGTCTGAGTTAAGCCGTTAAGCTATTCTATCTTATTATTCTTTTTGAGTTATTGATGCATCGTGTATGTTTGTTTCGCCCTATTTGAAGTGTAAAACTTTGGATACAGAGTGTCGTGCTTGATGTTCAGGCTACTGCTCTATTGCTCACATGTGATTTGGGATTGACCATTTGCTGGTTTGTAATGAGTTCCTTCAAATGATTGAAACTGCAGTTTCCCTTTTTCTGTCTAAGTTGCACTTCCTAAAAAATGCAATCTGTACTTTTTGTAAAAACAGTATGTTAGGCGGAGCCGCGGGGGGGGGGGGGGGGGGGGGGGGGGGGGGGCTAGCAGGGGCTAGACCCCCCCTAACTATCGCCCCCCCTCAATATATAGGTGTAGATTTTAGTACTAAACTAATGGCATTATAGGTTTAATTAACGCTAAGCCCAAATTTATTTGATTTGTCGTGCTTATACCGAAAGCCAAATGTAGCCCATGAATTTTTTTTATTAGTCAACCGTGGTAACATGTCCCAACATTCTTTAGCTAGCACCATATGCAATCGTTCAGATTAACTGACTAGATACTTGCCACCATCCCTCGTTCCTACTCAGTAGCCAAACGCCACGCGATGCAATGGCGGCATGCTAACCAGCCATGTTGTTTGCCAGTTTGTACCTTTGTTAATCATGCTGCAATGCCAACAACAAGCATGTTGTGATATCTAGTATAGGAATCAATCTTCCTCACTCTGATTGAAGGTACAAAATCGTTAGTATTTTATCGATAGATTGCATAACCTATAGTCTAATTGATTAATTTATAAAAAAAATATGCGTATTTTGTTTGATGTATGCTCGGTGATGATGACAATTTATTGCATAATAATTGGAAAATAATAATAGGAAGATCACCTGCAATGGAATTATCAGGCTTTATACACGTAAAGATAAAGTTGATCCAATATAAACTAATCTTTTGTTTTATATTGCCTAAGATTTAGTGCTACATATTAATATCAGTTTTATGCCAATACTTTAATATACTGTTATGTTTTTTATCCAAACAGTTTTTCCAACACAAAATAATAGATAGTTGTTGTCTTTATGAGCAAAAATTCTTATATATGATCATCGGTATCTTCGCCCCCCTTAATGTCAAATCCTGGCTCCGCCCATGAGTATGTAAGTGTTTCTACTCGGCCAGGTGTTTTATATTACTATTGGGAGTTGCTTGTACTCCCTCCGTCCCAAAATAGATGTCTTAGGTTTTTAAAATTTTAGATGAATCTATATACTAAATAGTGTCTAGATTCATCCAAATTTTGCAAATTTGAGACATCTATTTTGGAAACGGAGGGAGTACAAAAGAATTGGTTGCATGTTTATCTATGGGAAGCTAACCTACTTGGTTTATGTTGTATCAAAGTCGGTATGACTGCTCTGCTATGTCTCTGTCTATGACTGCTCTTCTTTGCTCTGCTACGAAATTGGTTTACATCCTACCAAAAACTAGAATACCTTTGGAATATCCTTTCACTATACCAGTGAGCTGGTCATGCCATATTATTAGCGATTTATTCTTGTTGTAATCAGTTTGGGCTCTTAGGTCAGTTTGGCTCTAAACCCTAGCTGGTTTTGGCCCTCATATATACCCCTGTAATCTCTACACAATATACAAGTTATTATTCTTTCCAAATATCATGGTATCAGACGCCTAGGTTTTTCCGCACCTGGCATGGCTCCGCCCACCCCACCTCCGCTGCCGCTGCCGGGCTCTCTCTTCTCCCTGGCGGAATTCCGCGCCGCCGGCGCTCCCTCCTCCTCCTCTTCTTCCTCTCAAACCCTAGTCCCCCTTCACATCGTCGGCGCACCCTCTCCTCCTGCCGCCGGCGTCACCACCACCCAAACCCTAGCCACCATGTCGTTCACCGACACGATCACAGATATATCTCCCTTCATCACCATTACCCTTGATCTCTCAGCCTACAACTACTATCATTGGCGCCATCTGTTCGAAGTTCACCTGGGGCGCTGCAATCTTCTTCATCACGTCGCCACGGATTGCGTCCCTCGCCCCGACGACCCTCGCTGGGTCAAGGATGATCGCGGCGATCATCCAATGGATCTACACGCGTGTCTCCACCGAGAACTTCCATCTCGTCTACCGTCGTACCGCCTCGTCCGCCGCCGCTCTTTGGGCGGCCCTTCGTCAGCGCCCTCAACATCGAGCTTCGCAACATTGTCCAAGGCACCTCTCCTGTGGGCGTCTACTGTCAGCGTCTCTCCTCCATCGCTGACGAACTCCGCGAACTCGGTGATCCCATTGAAGATCGGCCACTCATCAACATCCTCCTCATTGGCCTTAGCGAGGACTTCGACAAGCAGGCCTCGTTCATACCTCTGATGCGGCCTCGCCCCACTTTCGTCGAGGTTCGGTCGATCCTTCAAAGTGCAGATCGCACTCGTCAAAACCGGGAGTCGCGCCACCACGTCTTCGTCGCCACCCCACGGCCGCCCGCGTCCGTGCCTGCCGTGGCAGCTCCTCCCATGCAGCCTCCTGCCGCGGCAGCAAATTCAGGGCAAAACCCTGCTGCGGCAGCTCCTGCCGGCTGGCGCCCTAGCCCCAACTACCGCGGCAAGAATCCCATCTATCGGCCCCCGCCGCCGCCGCGCCCCCTCCGACAGCGCCCCCTGCACCAGCACCGACGGTGCTGTTGGAGATATGCCCTAGAGGAAATAATAAATGTAGTTATTATTATATCTTTGTGTTTACGATAAATGTTTACATTCATGCTATAACAGTATTAACAAGGAAACATTAATACTTGTGTGATTTGTAAACTAAATTAGAGTCCCTAGTAAAGCCTCTTCATAATACTAGCTTGTTGGTTAATAGATGATTGTGGTTTCCCTATCATGAACATTGAGATGTTATTAACAACAAGATCATATCATTAGGAGAATGGTATGATGGACATACTCCTATAGATAAGCGTAGCATAAAGATCAAGTCATTTTAATAGTTCAATTGCTATATGCTTTCTGATACATAGTAACCTAATTCTTTCGACCATGAGATCATGTTTATCACCATCACCGGAAGGATGCTTTGATGACATCAAACACCACACCGTAACTGGGTGGCTATAAAGGTGGCATTGAGTGTTTGGAAAGTATGGGTTGAGACACATGAATCAAGAGTGGGATTTGTCCATCCATATGACGGATAGATATACTCTGGGCCCTCTCGGTGGAATGTCATCCAATTAGCTTGCAAGCATGTGACTGGCTCACAAGGGATCACATACCACGGGAACGAGAAAAGAGTACTTATTGGTAACGAGGTTGAACTAGGTATGCAGAGATACCGACGATCAAAACCTCGGATAAGTAAACTATCATGAGACAAAGGGAAATTGGTATCGTATGTAAGTGGTTCATTCGATCGCAAAGTAATCGTAGAAATATGTGGGAGCCATATGAATTTCCAGATTCCTCTATTGGTTATTGTTCGGAGAAGTGTCTCGATCATGTCCGCATAATTCACGAACCGTAGGGAGACACACTTAAGGATTCGATGTTGTTTGAGTAGTTATGGAATGATGAGTAAGAGACAGAATGTTGTTCGGAGTCTCGGATGGGATCCGGGATATCACGAGGAGATCCGGAATGGTCCGGAGAATAAGATTCATATAAGGAAAGTCTTGTTTCGGGGTTAGAGAATGGTTCTGGTGTTTTCATCGGGAATGTTCTAGAAGGTTCCGGAATGTCCGGCACTCCGGAGGGGAAGGGTACATGAATGTTTCATTACAAGTTGGAATGGTTGCATCATGTACTAGGTGTCATCGCTGAACAAAATAAAGGGATAAATCAAATCCTAGTTTGAAAAGTCAAACGCCAATTTGAAAAAGTCAAACGGCTATTTTGTTTGGTGGAGGGAGAGTAGGAAACCTACTTGGGGAGGAGTTCCTCTCCCTCCACCGCCGGCCAAGGAGGCCGAGTTGGGGAGGGACTCCCCTCCCCTTGGCCGCGCCCTCCCACCAATATAAGGAGGGGCGGGGCTGCCCCTCCTAGACACACACCTTGCCCCTCTAAACCCTAACCCTAGCCGCCGCCGCCCACCATAGCTGCCGTGGCCCACCATAGCCGCCGCCGCCCACCAGAGCCGCCGCCGCCCTAGGGTTTCTCCCAAGCCGCCGAGTTGGGGCTTCTAGTTGCCCTAGCCACCGGCCTAGCTCCCTCTACTTGGTGTGTCTAAACCCTAGATCACCGAGGCTCTCTCATAGTCCACCATATTCGCTCCGGCTTAAGGCGAAGCCCTGCGAGATCTCCCCTCTACTTACTGTACCACGCCGTCATGCTGCCGGAATCGCGAGGAGAGTGCTACAACCTCCGCTGCCTGCTGGAACAAGGGAGAGGAAGGTCTTCATCGAGTACCAAACGTGTGACCGACTGTGGGAGCGCTGCCGGAACGCGGCGCCGGAAGGATCGTCTACACGATCTTGAGATCGGGAAGAGTACGACTACATCACCCACGAGAATCCGCTCTCGTTAACCGCTTTGGAATCTTCGAGGGTGAGTTCATCTATCGACTCGTTGCTACAATCTAGTAGATAGATCTTGGCTTGTTTGTTTGCATGCGATAGAATTTTTTTGTTTTCCATGCTACGAACCCCTACAGTGGTATCAGAGCCGTGTCTATATGTAGATCTGTTGCACGAGTAGAACACAATGGTCATTGTGGGCGGTGGTGCTTTTATTATCAATTGCTTCTTGTGTACTTTGCATCTTGCGGTATGATGGGATGAAGCGGCCCGGGCTAACCTTACATGACATCGTTCATGAGACTTGCTCCACGCTAAACATGCAACTTGTATTGCATAAGTGGCTTTGCGGGTGTCTGTCTCTCCCATTATAGTAAGATCCAATTTACAACGGGCACTTGATAGTTCTAGCATCAACGTTGTGGTTCTTGTTCGTAACTTAGAGCGACACTTATTGAAATCCCCAAACCACGTAAAATATGCAAAGAAAATTAGAGGCGTCTAACTTTGTTTTGCAGGGGTGTGCTGTGATGTGATATGGCCATGATTGTGATTATATTTGATGTATGCAATGTTCCTTATTGTAAGTTGGCAACCGGCAGGAGCCATATGGTTGTCTTTAATTTCTGTTAAGACCCGCGTGTCTATTCAAAGTAGTTGTAATAGTTGAAGCTGGTGAATGACAACCATGGAGCAGCGTCATTGACCTTGATGCAATGCCGGTGATGATGGAGATCATGTTCGTGCTTGAAGATGGAGATCGGAAGCACAAAGAAGAAAGGCCATATCATATCACATATTATGAATTGCATGTGATGTTAATCCTTTATGCATCTTGTATTGCTTAGTTAACAACGGTAGCATTATAAGATGATCCCTCAAGCACACAAATTTCAAGTTTTAAAGTGTTCATCCTTAGTTAGCACCGTTGGTAAAGCTTGTTGTTTCGAAGCACCACGTGATGATCGGGTGTGTTAGATTCTACAAGTGTATACAACATGAGCAAGCCAGTTTTGCTCATGCGGAAGCTAAGGTTTGATCTTGACGAGCCTAGCATGTATAAACATGGTCTCGGAACACGGATCACCGAAAGGTAAAGCATGAATCATATAGTAGATATGATGAACATGTCGATTGTTCGCCATTGAAGCTATATCAACTCTCGTGATGATCGGTTTTGATGTGGTGGATTTGGTTCGTGTGATCACTAAAACAATGTGAGGGATATTTTTTTGAGTGGGAGTTCACCTAGATTAATTTAACTATTAATTAGAATTCAATTTGTCATAAACTTAGTCTAAACTATTGCAAATATGTTGTAGATCAATGGCGGCCCCTACCATCAATTTTAATGCGTTCCTAGAGAAAGAAAAGTTGAAAAACAATGGAAGCAACTTCGCGAATTGGTTCTGCAATTTGAGGATTGTCCTCAATGCTGGTAATTTGACCTATGTGCTGGATGCACCGCTGGGTGACCCGCCTGCAGCTGATGCTACCGATGAGGTAAAGAATGCTTTCCTCGCTCGGAAGAATCAGTACTCCACAGTTCAGTGTGCTATCTTGTATGGTTTGGAATCGGAGCTTCAGAAAAGGTTTGAGAATTCAGACCCACATGATATTGTCTGTGAACTCAAAATGATATTTGAGGCTCACGCGGCAGTTGAGAGTTATGAGGCTTCTGAAAAGTTCTTTAACTGCAAGATGGAAGAGGGCAGCTCCGTCAGTGAGCATGTGCTTAAGATGTCTAGGAACGCAAACAAACTCCAAAGTTTGGGTATAGTGATTCCTAATTCTTTGGGGATACATCGTGTCCTTCAATCACTACCACCAAGTTACAAGAACTTTGTGATGAACTACAATATGCAAAACATGGACAAGACGTTGCCAGAACTCTTCTCCATGTTGAAATCTGCAGAAGTGGAGATCAAGAAAGAGCACCAAGTGTTGTTGGTCAATAAGACCACCAAATTCAAGAAAGGCAAGTCTAAGCAAAAGGGACACTTCAAGAAGGGTGGTAAGAAAGTTACCGCACCGACGAAGAAGACCAAGGCTGGACCTAAGCCTGATACTGGGTGTTTTTACAACAAGCAAGAGGGTCACTGGAAGCGGAATTGCCCAAAGTACTTGGCGGATTTGAAGAACGGCAACATCAAGAAGAAAGGTATATCCGATATACATGTTATTGATGTGTATCTCACTAGTACTCGTAGTAGTGCCTGGGTATTTGATACTGGTTCGGTTGCTCATATTTGTAACTCGAAACAGGTGCTGCAGAATAAACGGAAGCTAGCGAAGAACGAGGTGACGATGCGCGTTGGAAACGGATCAAAGGTTGATGTGATCGCGGTCGGCACGCTACCTCTTCATCTACCATCGGGATTAGTTTTATACTTAAATAATTGTTATTTGGTGTCTGCGTTGAGCATGAACATTATATCGGGATCTTGTTTATTGCAAGACGGTTACTTGTTTAAGTCCGAGAATAATGGTTGTTCGATTTATATGAGTAATATGTTTTATGCACATGCACCTTTGATAGATGGTCTATTCTTATTGAATCTCGATAGTGGAAATACACATATTAATAACATTGAGGCTAAACGTTTGAAATTGAGCGATAACTCGACCTATATGTGGCACTGTCGTCTTGGTCATATCGGAGTGAAGCGTATGAAGAAAATCCATTCCGATGGACTTCTTGAATCACTTGATTTTGAATCACTTGAAAGATGCGAAGCATGTCTGATGGGTAAAATGACTAAGACTCCATTTTCTGGTATGATGGAGCGAGCTACAGACTTATTGGAAATCATACAGACCGATGTGTGTGGACCAATGAGTGTAGCATCACGCGGTGGTTATCGTTATGTTCTTACCTTCACGGATGACTTGAGTAGATATGGGTATATCTATTTCATGAAACATAAGTCCGAAACTTTTGAGAAGTTTAAGGAATTTCAAAGTGAGGTAGAGAATCAACGTAACAAGAAGATTAAATTTCTACGTTATGATCGTGGAGGTGAATATCTGAGTTACGAGTTTGGCGAGCATTTGAAGAAATGCGGAATACTTTCACAATTGACACCGCCGGGAACACCACAATGTAATGGTGTGTCCGAACGTCGTAATCGAACTCTCTTAGATATTGTTCGTTCTATGATGTCACTTACAGATTTACCACTATCATTTTGGGGTTATGCATTAGAAACAGCCGCATTCACTTTAAATAGGGCACCATCTAAATCCGTTGAAATGACACCATATGAATTATGGTTTGGGAAGAAACTTAAATTGTCGTTCCTTAAAGTTTGGGGTTGCGAAGCCTATGTAAAAAAGTTACAGCCGGACAAGCTTGAATCCAAAGCGGAAAAATGCGTCTTCATAGGATACCCAAAGGAAACTATTGGGTATACCTTCTATCATAGATCCGAAGGCAAAATCTTCGTTGCCAAGAATGGATCCTTTCTAGAGAAGGAATTTCTCTCGAAAGAAGTGACTGGAAGGAAAGTAGAACTCGACGAGGTTGTTAAACCTTCTCTCGAACTTGCGAGTAGCGCAGCACCATAAGAAGTTCCTGTGGTGCCTGCACCAATAAGAGAGGAAGCTAATGATGATGATCATGAAACTTCGGTTGAAGTTTCTACAGAGCCTCGCAGGTCAATGAGAACTCGTACCACTCCTGATTAGTATGATCCTGTTATGAGTGTCATGTTGGTGGACAACACCGATGACCCTGAGACATATGAAGAAGCGATGATGAGCCTAGATTCCAATAAATGGCAAGAAGCCATGAAATCCAAGATTGGATCCATGTATGAAAACCAAGTTTGGACTTCGGTGGACTTACCGGATGGCCGGAAGGCTGTCGAGAACAAATGGATTTTCAAGAAGAAAACAGATGCTGATGGTAATGTAACCGTCTATAAAGCTCGACTTGTCGCAAAAGGGTTTCGACAAATTCAAGGAGTTGACTACGATGAGACTTTCTCACCAGTAGCGAAGCTAAAGTCTGTGAGGATTATGTTAGCAATCGCTGCATATTACGATTATGAAATATGGCAGATGGATGTCAAAACAACGTTCCTTAATGGAGACATTGATGAAGAGTTGTATATGATGCAACACAAAGGTTTTGTCGATCCTAAAGATGCTAACAAGGTATGCAAACTTCAAAGGTCCATATATGGATTGAAGCAAGCGTCCCTAAGTTGGAATCAACGTTTTGATAAGGTAATCAAAAGTTTTGGTTTTATACAAACTTATGGAGAAGCTTGTATTTACAAGAAAGTGAGTGGGAGCTCTGTAGCATTCTTAATACTATATGTAGATGACATATTGTTGATTGGGAATGATGTAGACCTTCTAAATAGTGTCAAGGAATATTTGAATAATAGTTTTTCAATGAAAGATCTTGGTGAAGCAGCTTACATATTAGGCATAAAGATTTATAGAGATAGATTGAGACGCCTAATATCATTGTCACAAAGTACATATTTGGACAAAGTACATATTTGGACAAAGTTCTAAAGAGGTTTGGAATGGAAGAAAGCAAGAAAGGGTTCTTGCCCATGTTGCCCAATACGACCTTGAGTAAAACTCAAAGTCCAGCAACTGCAGAAGATAGAGAAAGGATGAGTAAGACTCCCTATGCCTCAGCCATAGGATCTCTAATGTATGCCATGCTATGTACTAGACCCGACATTGCGTATGCTGTTAGTTTAACTAGCAGATATCAAAGTGATCCAGGAGTGGATCATTGGACAGCGGTCAAAAACATCCTTAAGTACTTAAGAAGAACTAAGGATATGGTTCTTTCTTATGGAGGTGATGAACAGCTCATTGTTAATGGTTACACCGATGCTAGTTGGAACACCGATCCGGATGATTCTAAATCACAATCTGGATACGTATTTACTTTGAATGGTGCAGCAGTTAGCTGGAGGAGTGCAAAGCAAAGTGTTGTGGCGAGATCTTCAACTGAATCGGAATACATAGCTGCTTCGGAGGCTTCACAAGAAGCGATATGGATGAAGGAGTTCATTACAGAGCTCGGTGTGGTTCCAAGTGTGTTGGACCCAATGTCTATCTACTGTGATAACATGGGCACCATAGCCAATGCGCAAGAACCAAGGTCACACAAGAAGCTGAAGCACATCAAGCTACGTTTTCACGCTATTCGAGAACATGTCCAAGATGGAGACATAAAGATTTGAAAAGTACACACAGATCTGAATGTGGCGGATCCGTTGACTAAACCTCTCCCGAGGGCAAAACATGACCAACACCAAACTGCCATGGGTGTTCGGTATATTACCATGTAATCTAGATTAGTTGACTCTAGTGCAAGTGGGAGACTGTTGGAGATATGCCCCAGAGGCAATAATAAATGTAGTGATTATTATATCTTTGTGTTTATGATAAATGTTTACATTCATGCTATAACAGTATTAACAAGGAAACATTAATACTTGTGTGATTTGTAAACTAAATTAGAGTCCCTAGTAAAGCCTCTTCATAATACTAGCTTGTTGGTTAATAGATGATTGTGGTTTACCTATCATGAACATTGAGATGTTATTAACAACAAGATCATATCATTAGGAGAATGGTATGATGGACATACTCCTATAGATAAGCGTAGCATAAAGATCAAGTCATTTTAATAGTTCAAATGCTATATGCTTTCTGATACATAGTAACCTAATTCCTTCGACCATGAGATCATGTTTATCACCATCACCGGAAGGATGCTTTGATGACATCAAACACCACACGTTACTGGGTGGCTATAAAGGTGGCATTGAGTGTTTGGAAAGTATGGGTTGAGACACATGAATCAAGAGTGGGATTTGTCCATCCATATGACGGATAGATATACTCTGGGCCCTCTCGGTGAAATGTCATCCAATTAGCTTGCAAGCATGTGACTGGCTCACAAGGGATCACATACCACGGGAACGAGAAAAGAGTACTTATCGGTAACGACGTTGAACTAGGTATGCAGAGATACCAACGATCAAAACCTCGGATAAGTAAACTATCGTGAGACAAAGAGAAATTGGTATCGTGTGTAAGTGGTTCATTCGATCGCAATGTAATCGTAGAAATATGTGGGACCATATGAATTTCCATATTCCTCTATTTGTTATTGTTCGGAGAAGTGTCTCGATCATGTCCGCATAATTCACGAACCGTAGGGAGACACACTTAAGGATTCGATGTTGTTTGAGTAGTTATGGAATGATGAGTAAGAGACCGAATGTTTTTCGGAGTCTCGGATGGGATCCGGGATATCACGAGGAGATCCGGAATGGTCCGGAGAATAAGATTCATATAAGGAAAGTCCTGTTTCGGGGTTAGAGAATGGTTCCGGTGTTTTCATCGGGAATGTTCTAGAAGGTTCCGGAATGTCCGGCACTCCAGAGGGGAAGGGTACATGAATGTGTCATTACAAGTTGGAATGGTTGCATCATGTACTAGGTGTCATCGCTGAACAAAATAAAGGGATAAATCAAATCCTAGTTTGAAAAGTCAAACGCCAATTTGAAAAAGTCAAACGGCTATTTTGTTTGGTGGAGGGAGAGTAGGAAACCTACTTGGGGAGGAGTTCCTCTCCCTCCACCGCCGGCCAAGGAGGCCGAGTTGGGGAGGGACTCCCCTCCCCTTGGTCGCGCCCTCCCACCTATATAAGGAGGGGCAGGGCTGCCCCTCCTAGACACACACCTTGCCCCTCTAAACCCTAACCCTAGCCGCCGTCGCCAACCATAGCCGCCTCCGCCCTAGGTTTTCTCCCAAGCCGCCGAGTTGGGGCTTCTAGTTTCCCTAGCCGCCGGCCTAGCTCCCTCTACTTGGTGTGTCTAAACCCTAGATCATCGAGGCTCTCTCATAGTCCACCATACTCGCTCCGGCTTAAGGCGAAGCCCTGCGAGATCTCCCCTCTACTTCCGGTACCACGCCATCGTGCTGCCGGAATCGCGAGGAGAGTGCTACAACCTCCGCTGCCTGCTTGAACAAGGGAGAGGAAGGTCTTCATCGAGTACCGAACGTGTGACCGACTGCGGGAGCGCTGCCGGAACGCGGCGCCGGAAGGATCGTCTACACGATCTTGAGATCGGGAAGAGTATGACTACATCACCCACGAGAATCCGCTCTCGTTAACCGCTTTGGAATCTTCGAGGGTGAGTTCATCTATCGACTCGTTGCTACAATCTAGTAGATAGATCTTGTCTTGTTTGTTTGCATGCGATAGAAATTTTTTGTTTTCCATGCTACGAACCCCTACAGGCGCCCCCTGCTGCACCAACTTGGTGTTGGAGATATGCCCTAGAGGCAATAATAAATATAGTTATTATTATATCTTTGTGTTTATGATAAATGTTTACATTCATGCTATAATAGTATTAACAAGGAAACGTTAATACTTGTGTGATTTGTAAACTTAATTTGAAGTCCCTAGTAAAGCCTCTATATAATACTAGCTTGTTGGTTAATAGATGATTGTGGTTTCCCCATCATGAACATTGAGATGTTATTAACAACAAGATCATATCGTTAGGAGAATGATATGATGGACATACTCCTATAGATAAGCATAGCATAAAGATCAAGTCATTTTAATAGTTCAATTGCTATATGCTTTCTGATACATAGTAATCTGATTCCTTCGACCATGAGATCATGCATATCACCTTTACCGGATGGATGTTTTGATGACATCAAACACCACACCGTAACTGGGTGGCTATAAAGGTGGCATTGAGTGTTCGAAAAGTATTGGTTGAAACACATGGATCAAGAGTGGGATTTGTCCATCCATATGACAGATAGATATACTCTGGGCCCTCTCGGTGAAATGTCATCCAATTAGCTTGCAAGAATGTGACTGGCTCACAAGGGATCACATATCACGGGAACGAGAAAAGAGTACTTATCGGTAACGAGGTTGAACTAGGTATGCAGAGATACCGACGATCATAACCTCGGATAAGTAAACTATCGTGAGACAAAGGGAAATTGATATCGTATGTAAGTGGTTCATTCGATCGCAAAGTAATCATAGAAATATGTGGGAGCCATATGAATTTCCAGATTCCTCTATTGGTTATTGTTCGGAGAAGTGTCTCGATCATGTCCGCATAATTCACGAACCGTAGGGAGACACACTTAAGGATTCGACGTTGTTTGAGTAGTTATGGAATGATGAGAAAGAGACCGAATGTTGTTCGGAGTCCCGGATGGGATACAGGATATCACGAGGAGATCCGGAATGGTCCGGAGAATAAGATTCATATAAGGAAAGTCCCGTTTCGGAGTTGGGGAATGATTCCGGTGTTTTCATCGGGAATGTTCTAGAATGTTCCGGAATGTCCGGCACTCCGGAGGGGAAGGGTACATGAATGTGTTGTATCAAGTTGGTATGATTGCATCATGTACTAAGTGTCATCGCTGAACCAAATAAAGGATTAATTCAAATCCTAGTTTGAAAAGTCAAACAGCTAGTTTGAAAAGTTAAACGGCTAAATTTGGAAAGAGGAAAAAAGGAGGAGTGGGAAACCGAGTTGGGGAGGAGTTCCCTCCTCCAACCGGCGGCGCCCACCCAAGCCGAGTTGGGGAGGGACTCCTCTCCCTCCCCTTGGCCGGCCGGCCCCTCCACCTATATAAGGAGGGGCAGGGCTCCCTCCTAGATACACACAAGATCCTCTCCTCCAAACCCTAGCACCAAGCTGCTGCCGCCTCCATAGCCGCCGCCGGCCCTAGGGCAAACCGCCGCCGCCGCCTAGCTAAACCCTAGCCGCCGGCTTGCCCCCTCCTTGGTGTTTCTAAACCCTAGAACACCAAGGGACTCTCTCATACTCCACCATACTCGCTCCGGCTTAAGGCGAAGCCCTGCGAGATCTCCCCTCTACTTCCGGTACCACGCCGTTGTGCTGCCGGAATCGCGAGGAGAGTGCTACAACCTCCGCTGCCTGCTGGAACAAGGGAGAGGAAGGTCTTCGTCGAGTACCGAACGTGTGATCGACTGCGGGAGCGCTGCCGGAACGCAGCGCCGGAAGGATCGTCTACGCGATCTTGAGATCGTAAAGAGTACGACTACATCACCCACGAGAATCCGCTCTCGTTAAACACTTTGGAATCTTCGAGGGTGAGTTATTCTATCGACTCGTTGCTACAATCTAGTAGATATATATTGGCTTGTTTGTTTGTATGCGGTAGAAATTTTTTGTTTTCCATGCTATGAAACCCTACAGTGGTATCAGAGCCGTATCTATATATAGATCTGTTGCACGAGTAGAACACAATGGTCATTGTGGGCATTGATGCTTTTATTGTCGATTGCTTCTTGTGTACTTTGCATCTTGTGGGATGTTGGGATGAAGCGGCCCGGGCTAACCTTACATGACATCGTTCATGAGACTTGCTCCACGCTTGACATGCAACTTGTATTGCATAAGTGGCTTTGCGGGTGCCTGTTTCTCCTAGCATAGTTAAGATCCAATTTACAACGGGTGATTAACAATACTAGTATCAATGTTGTGGTTCATGTTCGTAAGTTAGAACGACACTTATTGAAAAGCCCCAAACCACGTAAAACATGCAAAGAAAGTAGAGGCGTCTAACTTTGTTTTGCAGGGGTGTGCTGTGATGTGATATGGCCATGATTGTGATTATATTTGATGTATGCAATGTTCCTTATTGTAAGTTGGCAACCGGCAGGAGCCATATGGTTGTCTTTAATTTATGTTAAGACCCACGTGTCTATTCAAAGTAGTTGTAATAGTTGAAGCCGGTGGACGACAACCATGGAGAAGCGTCATTGACCTTGATGCAATGCCGAGTATGATGGAGATCATGTTTGTGCTAGAAGATGGAGATCGGAAGCACAAAGAAGAAAGGCCATATCATATCACATATTATGAATTGCATGTGATGTTAATACTTTATGCATCTTGTATTGCTTAGTAGACAACGGTAGCATTATAAGATGATCCCTCATGCACATAAATTTCAAGTCATAAAGTGTTCACCCTTAGTTAGCACCGTTGCTAAAGCTTGTTGTTTCGAAGCACCACGTGATGATCGGGTGTGTTAGATTCCGCAAGTGTATACAACGTGAGCAAGCCATATTTGCTCATGCGGAAACTAAGGTTTGATCTTGACGAGCCTAGCATGTACAGACATGGTCTCGGAACACGGATCACCGAAAGGTAAAGCATGAATCATATAGTAGATATGATGAACATGTCGATTGTTCGCCATTGAAACTATAACAACTCTCGTGATGATCGGTGTTGATGTGGTGGATTTGGTTCGTGTGATCACTAAAACAATGTGAGGGATATTGTTTTGAGTGGGAGTTCACCTAGATTAAATTTATTAATTTGAACTCAATTTGTCATAAACTTAGTCTAAACTATTGCAAATATGTTGTGGATCAATGGCAGCCCCTACCATCAATTTTAATGCGTTCCTAGAGAAAGAAAAGTTGAAAAACAATGGAAGCAACTTCGCGGATTGGTTCCGCAATTTGAGGATTGTCCTCACAGCTGGTAATTTGACCTATGTGCTGGATGCACCGCTGGGTGACCCACCTGCAGCTGATGCTGCCGATGAAGTAAAGAATGTTTACCTCACTCGGAAGACTCAGTACTCCACAGTTCAGTGTGCTATCTTGTATGGTTTAGAATCGGAGCTTCAGAAAAGGTTTGAGAATTCAGACCCATATGATATTGTCGAGGATCTCAAATTGATCTTTGAGACTCATGCGGCAATTGAAAGCTATGAGGCTTCTGAAAAGTTCTTTAACTGCAAGATGGAAGAGGGCAGCTCCGTCAGCGAGCATGTGATTAAGATGTCTGGGCACGCAAACAAACTTCAAAGCTTGGGTATAGTGATTCCCAATGCTTTGGGGATTTACCGTGTCCTCCAATCACTGCCACCAAGTTACAAGAACTTTGTGATGAACTACAACATGCAAAACATGAACAAGACGTTGCCAGAACTCTTTGCCATGTTGAAATCTGCAGAAGTGGAGATCAAGAAAGAGCACCAAGTGTTGTTGGTCAATAAGACCACCAAATTCAAGAAAGGCAAGTCTAAGCAGAAGGGACACTTCAATAAGGGTGGTAAGAAAGTTACCACACCGACGAAGAAAACCAAGGCTGGACCTAAGCCTGATACGAAGTGCTTTTACTGCAAGGGAGAAGGTCACTGGAAGCAGAATTGCCCAAAGTACTTGGCGGATTTGAAGAACGGCAACATCAAGAAGAAAGGTATATCTGATATACATGTTATTGATGTGTATCTCACTAGTACTCGTAGTAGTGCCTGGGTATTTGATACTGGTTCGGTTTCTCATATTTGTAACTCGAAACAGGTGCTGCAGAATAAACGGAAGCTAGCGAAGAACGAGGTGACGATGCGCGTTGGAAACGGATCAAAGGTTGATGTGATCGCGGTCGGCACGCTACCTCTTCATCTACCATCGGGATTAGTTTTATACTTAAATAATTGTTATTTGGTGCCTGCGTTAAGCATGAACATTATATCGGGATCTTGTTTATTGCGAGATGGTTACTTGTTTAAATCCGAGAATAATGGTTGTTCGATTTATATGAGTAATATGTTTTATGCACATGCACCTTTGATAGATGGTCTATTCTTATTGAATCTCGATAGTGGAAATACACATATTAATAACATTGATGCTAAACGTTTGAAATCGAGCGATAACTCGACCTATATGTGGCACTGTCGTCTTGGTCACATTGGAGTGAAGCGTATGAAGAAACTCCATTCCGATGGACTTCTTGAATCACTTGATTTCGAATCACTTGAAAGATGCGAAGCATGTCTGATGGGTAAAATGACTAAGACTCCATTTTCTGGTATGATGGAGCGAGCTACGGACTTGTTGGAAATCATACATACCGATGTGTGTGGTCCAATGAGTGTAGCATCACGTGGTGGTTATCGTTATGTTCTTACCTTCACGGATGACTTGAGTAGATATGGGTATATCTATTTAATGAAACATAAGTCCGAAACTTTCGAGAAGTTTAAGGAATTTCAAAGTGAGGTAGAGAATCAACGTAACAAGAAGATTAAATTTCTACGTTCTGATCGTGGATGTGAATATCCAAGTTACGAGTTTGGCGAGCATTTGAAGAAATGCGGAATACTTTCGCAGTTGACACCGCCGGGAACACCACAGCGTAATGGTGTGTCCGAACGTCGTAATCGAACTCTCTTAGATATGGTTCGTTCTATGATGTCACTTACAGATTTACCGCTATCATTTTGGGGTTATGCATTAGAAACAGCCGCATTCACTTTAAATAGGGCACCGTCTAAATCCATTGAAACGACACCGTATGAATTATGGTTTGGGAAGAAACCTAGATTGTCGTTCCTTGAAGTTTGGGGGTGCGAAGCCTATGTAAAGAAGTTACAGCCGGACAAGCTTGAACCCAAAGCGGAAAAATGCGTCTTCATAGGATACCCGAAGGAAACTATTGGGTATACCTTCTATCATAGATCCGAAGGCAAAATCTTCGTTGCCAAGAATGGATCCTTTCTAGAGAAGGAATTTCTCTCGAAAGAAGTGACTGGAAGGAAAGTAGAACTCGACGAGGTTGTCAAACCTTCTCTCGAAATTGCGAGTAGCGCAGCACCGGAAGAAGTTCCTGTGGTGCCTGCACCAATAAGAGAGGAAGCTAATGATGATGATCATGAAACTTCGATTAAAGTTGCTACAGAGCCTCGCAGGTCAACGAGAACTCGTACCACTCCAGATTGGTATGATCCCGTTATGAGTGTCATGTTGGTGGACAACACCGATGACCCTGAGACATATGAGGAAGCGATGATGAGCCCAGATTCCAATAAATGGCAAGAAGCCATGAAATCCGAGATTGGATCCATGTATGAAAACCAAGTGTGGACTTTGGTGGACTTACCAGATGGCCGGAAGGCTGTCGAGAACAAATGGATCTTCAAGAAGAAAATAGATGCTGATGGTAATGTTACTGTCTATAAAGCTCGACTTGTCGCAAAAGGGTTTCGACAAATTCAAGGAGTTGACTACGATGAGACTTTCTCACCAGTAGCGAAGCTAAAGTCTGTGAGGATTATGTTAGCAATCGCTGCATATTACGATTATGAGATATGGCAGATGGATGTCAAAACAGCATTCCTCAATGGAGACATTGATGAAGAGTTGTATATGATGCAACCCAAAGGTTTTGTTGATCCTAAAGATGCTAACAAGGTATGCAAACTTCAACGGTCCATCTATGGATTGAAGCAAGCATCCCGAAGTTGGAATCAACGTTTTGATAAGGTGATCAAAAGTTTTGGTTTTATACAAACTTATGGAGAAGCTTGTATTTACAAGAAAGTGAGTGGGAGCTCTGTAGCATTCTTAATACTATATGTGGATGACATATTATTGATTGGGAATGATGTAGACCTTCTTAATAGTGTCAAGGAATATTTGAATAATAGTTTTTCAATGAAGGATCTTGGCGAAGCAGCTTACATATTAGGCATAAAGATTTATAGAGATAGATCGAAACGCGAAATATCATTGTCACAAAGTACATATTTGGACAAAGTTCTAAAGAGGTTTGGAATGGAAGATAGCAAGAAAGGGTTCTTGCCCATGTTGCCCAATACGACCTTGAGTAAAACTCAAAGTCCAACATCAACAGAAGATAGAGAAAGGATGAGTAAGACTCTCTATGCCTCAGCCATAGGATCTCTAATGTATGCCATGCTATGTACTAGACCCAACATTGCATATGCTGTTAGTTCAACTAGCAGATATCAAAGTGATCCAGGAGTGGATCATTCGACAGCGGTCAAAAACATCCTTAAGTACTTGAGAAGAACTAAGGATATGGTTCTTTCTTATGGAGGTGATGAACAGCTCGTTGTTAATGGTTACACCGATGCTAGTTGGAACACCGATCCGGATGATTCTAAATCACAATCTAGATACGTATTTATTTTGAATGGTGCAGCAGTTAGCTGGAGGAGTGCAAAGCAAAGCGTTGTGGCGAGATCTTCAACTGAATCGGAATACATGGCTGCTTCAGAGGCTTCACAAGAAGCGATATGGATGAAAGAGTTCATTACAGAGCTAGGTGTGGTTCCTAGTGCGCTGGACCCAATGTCTATCTACTATGATAACATGGGCGCCATAGCCAATGCGCAAGAACCAAGATCACACAAGAAGCTGAAGCATATCAAGCTACGTTTTCACGCTATTCGAGAACATATCCAAGATGGGGATATAAAGATTTGCAAAGTACACACAGATCTGAATGTGGCGGATCCGTTGACTAAACCTCTCCCGAGGGCAAAACATGAGCAGCACCAAACTGCCATGGGTGTTCGGTATATTACCATGTAATCTAGATTAGATGACTCTAGTGCAAGTGGGAGACTGTTGGAGATATGCCCTAGAGGCAATAATAAATATAGTTATTATTATATCTTTGTGTTTATGATAAATGTTTACATTCATGCTATAATAGTATTAACAAGGAAACATTAATACTTGTGTGATTTGTAAACTTAATTTGAAGTCCCTAGTAAAGCCTCTATATGATACTAGCTTGTTGGTTAATAGATGATTGTGGTTTCCCTATCATGAACATTGAGATGTTATTAACAACAAGATCATATCGTTAGGAGAATGATATGATGGACATACTCCTATAGATAAGCATAGCATAAAGATCAAGTCATTTTAATAGTTCAATTGCTATATGCTTTCTGATACATAGTAATCTGATTCCTTCGACCATGAGATCATGCATATCACCTTTACCGGATGGATGCTTTGATGACATCAAACACCACACCGTAACTGGGTGGCTATAAAGGTGGCATTGAGTGTTCAGAAAGTATTGGTTGAAACACATGGATCAAGAGTGGGATTTGTCCATCCATATGACGGATAGATATACTCTGGGCCCTCTCGGTGAAATGTCATCCAATTAGCTTGCAAGCATGTGACTGGCTCACAAGGGATCACATATCACGGGAACGAGAAAAGAGTACTTATCGGTAACGAGGTTGAACTAGGTATGCAGAGATACCGACGATCATAACCTCGGATAAGTAAACTATCGTGAGACAAAGGGAAATTGATATCGTATGTAAGTGGTTCATTCGATCGCAAAGTAATCGTAGAAATATGTGGGAGCCATATGAATTTCCAGATTCCTCTATTGGTTATTGTTCGGAGAAGTGTCTCGATCATGTCCGCATAATTCACGAACCGTAGGGAGACACACTTAAGGATTCGACGTTGTTTGAGTAGTTATGGAATGATGAGAAAGAGACCGAATGTTGTTCGGAGTCCCGGATGGGATCCAGGATATCACGAGGAGATCCGGAATGGTCCGGAGAATAAGATTCATATAAGGAAAGTCCCGTTTCGGAGTTGGGGAATGGTTCCGGTGTTTTCATCGGGAATGTTCTAGAATGTTCCGGAATGTCCGGCACTCCGGAGGGGAAGGGTACATGAATGTGTTGTATCAAGTTGGTATGATTGCATCATGTACTAAGTGTCATCGCTGAACCAAATAAAGGATTAATTCAAATCCTAGTTTGAAAAGTCAAACAGCTAGTTTGAAAAGTCAAACGGCTAAATTTGGAAAGAGGAAAAGAGGAGGAGTGGGAAACCGAGTTGGGGAGGAGTTCCCTCCTCCAACCGGCGGCGCCCACCCAAGCCGAGTTGGGGAGGGACTCCTCTCCCCCCCTTGGCCGGCCGTCCCCTCCAGCTATATAAGGAGGGGCAGGGCTCCCTCCTAGATACACACAAGATCCTCTCCTCCAAACCCTAGCACCAAGCCGCCGCCGCCTCCATAGCCGTCGCCGGCCCTAGGGCAAACCGCCGCCGCCGCCTAGCTAAACCCTAGCCGCCGGCTTGCCCCCTCCTTGGTGTGTCTAAACCCTAGAACACCGAGGGACTCTCTCATACTCCACCATACTCGCTCCGGCTTAAGGCGAAGCCCTACGAGATCTCCCCTCTACTTCCGGTACCACGCCGTTGTGCTGCCGGAATCGCGAGGAGAGTGCTACAACCTCCGCTGTCTGCTGGAACAAGGGAGAGGAAGGTCTTCGTCGAGTACCGAACGTGTGACCGACTGCGGGAGCGCTGCCGGAACGCAGCGCCGGAAGGATCGTCTACGCGATCTTGAGATCGGAAAGAGTACGACTACATCACCCACGAGAATCCGCTCTCGTTAAACACTTTGGAATCTTCGAGGGTGAGTTATTCTATCGACTCATTGCTACAATCTAGTAGATAGATCTTGGCTTGTTTGTTTGTATGCGGTAGAAATTTTTTGTTTTCCATGCTACGAAACCCTACACTTGGCGCCACCAGCACGATCCCTGGACCGGTATGGTCCAGGCCTGGTCCATGCCGTGGACGGCTCCCGCCTCATACGGCGCTCCACCGACTTGGAACTCCGGCCTCCGGCTCCCCTGGACTTCTCGGTCCTCGACCCCCTGCACAGGTGTACAGCGCTCAGGCTTCGTACCCCGGCTACGCGGCACCACCTTACATATATGGCCCTCCTTCGGTTCCGTCGTACATGTACGCATCTTCGTCAACTGCGCCCGGGCCATCGTCATCGCCTTCTACACCAAGCTGGGACCAGGCTGCCTTCATAGCTGCCATGAACAATTTTACCCTCAATAACACAGAAGGTACGGATTGGATTTTTGATTCTGGTGCTTCCTCGCACATGTCTTCGAATTTGGATTTTCTGTCAGCTTGTTCTTCTTCTCCCTTTTCTTCCATTACCATTGGTTACGGATCTTCTATTCCCATCTCCGGCACCGGTGATTCCTATATATCGCATCCACATGTTCAATTTCTTCTTCGTCAAATTTTTTTAGCACCTTCTTTAATTAAAAATCTCATATCTGTTCGCAAATTTACCATTTATAATCGTGTCTCTCTTGAGTTTGATCCCTTTGGTTTATTTGTGAAGGATCTTCAAACGGGGAAGATTCTCGCCCGGTACAATAGCTCCGGGGATCTCTATCCTCTCCATGGCGCGCCCACCTCTACACCTCTTTCCATGATTGCTTCCGTTGGACTTTGGCATCGTCGACTAGGGAATCCAAATAAAGCCACGCTATCTTCGTTACTTCAGGAATTTTGTATCCCTAGTATTAGTTCTCCTCATGATTCCTCTGTTTGTAATGCCTGTCAGTGTGGCAAACATGTTCGATTACCGTTTAGCACTTCATCCACTCACAGCTCTTTTCCTTCCGAATTATTACACTGTGATTTATGGACATCTCCTGTGCCTAGTGTTTCTGGTTTTAAATATTATCTCGTTATTCTTGATGATTATTCTCATTACATATGGACTTTTCCTCTCCGTGCAAAATCTGACGTCCACACCGTCTTTCAAAATTTCCAAAATTATGTTCATACTCACTTTAGTCTTCCTATCCGTTTCATCCAATGTGACAATGAACATGAATTTGATAACACCAAAAATCGCAACTTCTTTCTCTCTCACGGTATTCTTCTTCGTTTTTCCTGTCCTTACACCTCCCAACAAAATGGCAAAGCTGAACGCTCTCTTCGATCCATCAATGATATTCTCCGCACGCTCCTCATTCAGGACTCTCTTCCTCCACCCTTTTGGGTAGACGCTCTCAATGTCGCCACCTTTCTCATCAACGTTCGTCCAACCAAAACATGCCCTCTATACACTCCTTACCAATCTCTTTTTCTCACCTCTCCGGACTACTCCATGTTACGTGTCTTTGACTGTCTATGCTTTCCCAACACCACCTCTACTTATCCCCATAAACTCGCACCTAGGCTCTCTACCGTGCATTCACCTTGGTCTCTCTAGTGATCACAAGGGATACCGATGTTTTGATCCCGCTTCTGGTCGGGTTCTCACCTCCCGTCATGTCATCTTTGGCAAACAAACCTTTCCCTACACCATCGCCAATGCTGCCACCCACCAAACCACCCCCAAACTACCCCCGCCCATAATACCAACCCTCCCGTCATCATCGCTGTCGTGCGCTCTGTCGCGGCAGAGACCCCTTCTGTTTTTCCTGCCGCAGTAGCTCCTGTGCCTGCTCCTCCTGTCGCGGCATCACCCGCGCCCTCTTCCTCTACCGCGGTAGCCATGCCACCTCTCTCCTCTACCGCGGCAGCGCTCACACCCTCCTCTGCCATGGCAGCATCTCTCCCTGTCTCCTCTGCCGCGACAGAGTTCTCCCCTCCACCGTTCGATAGCTCTCTCACCTCCTCCACACCATCTTCTCCCTCGCCTACACCACCTCCAATTCCTCCCAATGTTGTTCCACAACCATTACCGAGAACGATCACGTTATGTGTACTCGAGGCAAACAAGGTTTTCACATTCCTCGTCGCCTTCTAAATCTTTCTGCGACCACCACTAGCACACCTATTTCCCCAATTCCAACAACCTACAAACGTGCTCTTCTCGACCCTCTCTGGCATTCTGCTATGCGTGAGGAATTTGATGCTCTCCTCCAAAACAACACATGGTCTCTCGTTCCCAAACCCTCCAGGGCCAATGTTGTTTCTGGTAAATGGGTCTTCCGTCATAAATTTCACTCGGATGGCACTCTCGCTCGTTATAAAGCTCGTTGGGTATGCCGTGGTTTCTCCCAGCAGCATGGGATTGACTTCGATGAAACCTTTTCTCTTGTCGTCAAACCCAGCACCATTCGTATAGTTCTTAGTCTCGCTGTTTCTTCTTCCTGGCCCATTCACCAGCTTGATGTAAAAAATGCTTTTCTTAATGGCACTCTCAACGAAACCGTCTACTGCCAACAACCCTCCGGTTTTGAGAACTCATCCACTCCTGATTTTGTATGTCTCCTTCACAAGTCTCTTTATGGTCTCAAACAGGCTCCTCGCGCCTGGTTTCATCGCTTTGCCTCTTTCATTCAAACCATCGGCTTCACTCCTTCAAAATCTGACTCTTCTCTATTTCTCTTTCATTCCCACGAACACACGGCTTATCTTCTCCTTTACGTTGACGATATTGTTCTCACTGCCTCCTCCGACTCCTTACAACAAATCATCTTGTCTCTTCATACTGAATTTTCTATGACTGATCTCGGACCTCTACATCATTTTCTTGGTGTCACCGCCTCTCGTACTCCCACCTCTCTTTTTCTTTCTCAACGTCAGTATATTCTTGATTTACTCTCTCGCACCGGGATGAATGATTGTCAGCCTTCCCGTACACCTGCTGATGTTGGTTCTAAACTTTCTGCCGATGGTGAACCTGTCTCTGATCCTACTTTCTATCGCAGTCTCATTGGTGCTCTCCAGTATGCTACTTTAACACGTCTAGAAATATCGTACCCTGTTCAACAAGCATGTCTTTTCATGCATGATCCTCGTGTTCCTCATCTATCTCATGTCAAACGCATTCTTCGTTATCTCAAAGGAACTCTTGACCATGGTCTTTTTATCAATTCTTTCTCTCCAACAAGCTTGACAGTTTATTCTGATGCAGACTGGGCTGGTTGCCCCGACACTCGACGATCCACATCCGGTTTTTGTGTTTATTTGGGGGATAATCTTGTTTCTTGGTCATCTAAAAGGCAGGTCACGGTCTCCAGGTCCTCTGCTGAAGCCGAATACAGAGCTGTTGCACACTCTGTCGCCGAAGCCGTCTGGATTCGTCAACTTCTTGTCGAGCTTCATCGACCACTTAAGCACGCCACCATTGTCTACTGTGACAATATCTCTGCCGTCTACATGGCCAGCAACCCCGTTCAGCATCGTCGAACCAAGCACATTGAGATAGATATTCATTTTGTCCGCGAGAAGGTGGCTCTCGGCGTGGTTCGCGTCCTTCACGTACCGACCAGTGCTCAGTTTGCTGACATCTTCACAAAGGGGCTACCTACTGCACCCTTCTGCGATATTCGGTCTAGTCTCAACGTCGTCGAGCCAGACGTTGCCACTGCGGGGGGTATTAGCGATTTATTCTTGTTGTAATCAGTTTGGACTCTTAGGTCAGTTTGGCTCTAAACCCTAGCTGGTTTTGGCCCTCATATATACCCCTGTAATCTCTATACAATATACAAGTTATTATTCTTCCCAAATATCACATATGACTGCTCTGCTATTTCTATGGTACTAAAATATGTGCTGATTTTTGCAGTACAGTGTGAAGATCTTCATCCTCACATCATTCAGAGATACGTTCTCCACTGAAGTTCTTCCTATTGTTCACATATCAAATAGAGGTACAACGAATCTGCCCATTACTATGTTGTTACCGAACTGGCTTCTAGCTCCCAAAATATTTCAGTCAACATGTGTCTATGGCTTTTTTTTTGTTTTATTTATTTCTGGACTCGAGTTATATGTTTGAGTTGTTGGGCAGATGTGCCCTGTAACTCGATATACCCAGAAGGAGGTACCATTTAGACTTGATAGAGCATCAGTAATTCTATGGTATTCGATTGTTTGGGCATCTGACATGCTGTTCATGATCTGCCTTAGAGTTGCCCGTCGTGAAGAACCGAAAGAAAAGCTGGTGGCACCTGGGGTTGTAGACCGGTTGCTGTAGCAAAAACCCAAAGCTATACGAAAAGAAAAATCCAAGATTTGATTTGTTCTTGTTGTGTTCTCGCAGCAGCAGCTTGTCAGATCGACTGTCCTTCTGTTCCACCATATGATTACGAGGGATCTGATGCTCTGTGCTGCTAGGATTTAGAGACCGAATGGCAACTGTTCATCTGTTAGCAGAAAATTACTGAATTGTTTGCTGTTCTCCTGGCTGCTTGAAATGATATGAGAAAAATACAGGGAACTAATCCATCATATTCCTGGATGGATTTGTTACAATCTTTGTTTGGTTGCTGCTAGCAACTACTAATCATAAAAGAAAAATTGGAACCATATATAATTGGCAGTTAGATTTGCTGAGATTCAGTCCTAGTTCCAGCTAGAGAGCAGTAGAGTGAGCGGTTGCTGCAGCGTTGCCCGTGGTGGAGAACAGGAAGAAGAGGTGGTGGCATTTCGACTTGTAGACTACTTTTATAGCCAAACCGAAACAAGAGAATAAATACTACTAGTAGTAGAAGATTTGATTTGTTCATTTTCTGTTCTCGTGGCAGCTAGCTCGTTGGATCAACGGTCGTTCTGCTCGACCATGTGACTATGAGGGATCTGCAATGTGATGGCATTGAGAGATTGACTGAAGGTTGTTAATCTTTTGCACATACATATATGTAGCATCTGTACAGTGAATGACAGGGCATCTAGGTGTCAGCTGATTCTGTTATGTAGTGTTGATAATCTCTTCTACCTAATATAGTACAGTACGTAGTATTTTTCATTTTAAAGGGGCAGTTGTTGTGAGATCAAGAAATGGACTGAATTTTCAGCTGTTACCCTGACTGCTTTGAGATGATACGAGAAATACAGGAAACTAATACATCATCTTCAGTCTGGAGCATGCAGTTGCTACAATCGAGTTGTTTGGTTACTACTTGTAGTAATAACAAACCATAAATAGTTTTGGAGTGACAATTTGCAATCAGATTTGCTGAATTTCAGTCCTAGTTCCAGCTGACGTAGAGTAGAGTATAGGGGAGCAGTTAGAGCTAGTGTGCTTTTGCTTTTGATTTCAGCAGTAAAATCAAAGGCATACATTCTCTTCGAGTTCTAGACCACTACTTGCAGCAGTAAAATCAAAAGCAGATATGACGACAGGGAAAATGTTGAGCTTGATTAATAATAATGTTGTATAGCACAATCTGATTCATGTTCTCAAGCTCATGAGTCTAGTCTTTCTTCAAAAATGACAATAATAAACTTGTAAACATAAGATAAATAATACTCCCTCCGTCCTAAAATAGATGTCACAAGTTTTTCAAAATTTGAATGAATCTAGACACTATTTAGTATATAGATTCATCCAAATTTAAAAAAATCTAAGACATCTATTTTAAGACAGAAGGAGTATATGTGTTGTAGTACTTGTTGCTTGATCTCCATGCATGGATGATGAACTAGAAGTAGAAGTGGGGAGGCCAGAGCCAAACGCAACCATTGGCACCATCATCCTCATCCAAGCGATAATGGTATCCACATGAGGTGATACCATGTTCAACCACCTGACGACGCTCCCAGCAATGCACGACGCAACTACCCATGTCCAACATATTCTTGTTGTGATTGTTGTGGAGACGATCGGTGTGTTGCTTCCAGTAGTAGATGCAGTTCCCCTCCACCCCGCCGCGTCCGCCATCGCCGTCCGTCGAAACGTGCACCGCCTTGCAGCACCCTGCTGGTCCGAGGAACAAGGCGTGGTCGCCCAAGCTCGTTACCTCCTCCCATGTGTACCTGTCGTCGTCGGTGACGACTCTCTCGAACACCTTGTAGAAATGACCTACTCTGCTGTAGCGTTCCATGTCCACCGCTATGGCCAGCTTGCCGTGCAGCTCGAAGATGTATTTGACGACGAATGTCGGCCCCATGGCCGCGTGCAAGCTGCTCCTCTCGACGTTAATGGCAAAGGTAGAGACGGACACCGGACAGCCTCCCTCCATGTCCAAGCACACCGCGAACGTGATCAGCTGTTCACTAGTCGTGATTCCAAAGAGCGTGTCGTTGCGGAAGGCGATGTCTATCAGATTCTCATCCAGCCGTGTCGTCGTCCACCGGCTGATTAGGAGTGGGTAGCGCCGAATCCAGTGCACCGCAACCGTGCGCGGCCCGGTCATCGCCGCCGTGAGAGTGCTGTCGTCGGCGGACGAAGGGTCGTTGGAGAAGATCATCTTGCGGATGGAGAACCCGCAGGCCGGGAGCGCCGCCCGGGCGCCCGTGAATAGGTTCACCACGAGCAGCTCCTCCGTGGCGGCGTCGGAATTATTACAGGACACGGTGGCGATCCAGCCGCCGTGGTGGGACCCGACGAGCCGGTTGCCCGACGGGAACCACGGGAGCGGCACCCGCAGCGCCCTGCCCTCCTCCGGGCCGTACGCCCGCACCTCGCGGTCGCGCTTGCCGTGGCCCGTGGACGGGAGCAGCAGCGGCAGAACAGGAAGCCGCGGGTGCCACTTCGCGGTGGCGCGCCATGGCGAGCAGACGGCGGCGAAGCGGGCACGGTCGTAGGCGGACGCGAATCGGAGGTAGACTTCAGCGCGGAGGTCGCCGGGGAGGTCCGACCACGGCCGTTCTTCGCTGGCGGCGGCGGCGGCGGCGCCGTCGTGGAAGGCCATCAGTCGGATCTGCGTGGTTGCCGGGCACGATATCTCGATTGATCGATCCGATACGTGGAATAATTGATGGGCGTTATATAAGGAGCTCCCTCCGCGTATAGGACGCCGTCACCATCGATTCAGAAATATCAAAAAGAAAGAAAAAAAGACGCACAGCAATTAATTCTTTTTTGGAAAAATCTAAGCCGCGGCGCCGCACGGAAGCACCCGCATGCGGCAGCCCATATAAGCTAAGTGAACCCGGCAGCTTGAAATAATTAATATGGTAACTTTTTTTTCGGAAAAATTAATCTGGCAACTAACCTAGAGTAATTAGGATTGGAGAAACACGCTAGTGTTCTGCAGGTTAATTAGTTTAGGCCTAATTAATATGGCAATTAGGCGCCGCACGACGCGACTAATATGCGGCGCCGTGCGTTAGCAAAGTCCTTCTTTTTTTTGTCTTATACTAATTAACTCGCAATCATTTGGTGGCCACCCTCTCACCTCCTTCTCTTTCCCCACCTCGTCGCCCCCGAAGGGCCGCCGGCCTAAGGCGCGCGTGGATCCAGTGAAGGGGGCGGCGGGGATCTGTCTTGGTGGCTCTCGCGCGGCTGAAGGAAGGAACTCTCTTGCGCTAGAGAGCCTCAAATCTGAGGCGACGGCCTTGTGCAGGTGGACGGCGTCGACGTGCGGAGGTCACAGGATCTGAAGAGGGGCTGCTCCTCCCTGCACTTCTCCTCCCTGGCCCTGGACCCTGTTTCGGCGGCTGGTGGGTGCTAGAGGCCGGGCTAACCGGGGGAAACCCTTGGCCGACGGCGGCCACGATGTCGACGACGCTGCGGGCTCCCTTCTCCTTCATAAGGCGACATCGAGGTGGAAGCATCGACCATTCAGGTGGCTTAGTCGGCACGCTCGATCCGTTCACCAGGAACCGACCGACGGTGTGGGGATCGCTGCGTCGGCATTAATAAAGGAGGTGGTCCTTGGGTTTCTTTCGTGCAACGATGAAGATCTGCTTGATGTCTGCCTTCGTTGATCTGGACTGGAGAGGCGAGTTCTGGAAGGCTCCGTTAGCAAACTTCCATGGGCGTATCATGTCTGGAGATTACTGGATCGAAAGGTATTCGGTCGCGCGTTCCTTGTTTATCTGGCCGTTTGGTTTTAGCGGGAGCGTTGCGAAGCTCTATTGTTTGTTTCCACCAAGCGTCATTCATCGAGCCATGGTGAAGTCAGATGCGGAGAATATCAGGAAAGCTGAAATATGAGGGTAGAGATGGTGATTTTAGTTTTTGTGGCGACGGAGAACTGGCTGCGTGATCTGTGACTTGTAGCAGCGACTGATGGTGCGGGAAGACAACATAAGAGGAGTTTCCAGTCTTATCTTGCAGGGTGAAAATCCAAGGTCTGGCCTTAACTGGTTGTGTCTGGCAATGGCCTTGTTGAAGGCATTGTTTTGCGAGCGAGGACTTTCTCCAGGGTGAAACTTACGATCTTTGATTGGACAATGACGGCGCTTGGGCACTGTTTCCTTCTTGAAGACGTTTTTATTGGAGTGGAGGATTACTGGTGTTGTTCTAATGGTGTCAGTGTTGTTGTTTTGAGGAATAGTTCTCTGTAGCAGGACTTTTTCTTTTTTATTATTTTTTTTGGACTGTGTGCATCCGTAGGGCCGCTAGGACAATGCGTTGTTGCAGAAGTAGGGTATAATTGGTATTCCTATGATATTAATATATACTTTTTTCCAAAAAAAAACTAACTGTGTCATCTATCATTTAGGTACGTGAACAATGAATTAAAAGTTATGGAGATATTTTTGGCTATTAAACATGTCACTGAAGTAACATCAGAAGCACTAAAGAGCGTATTGGTTGGGATGCTTGCTAAGCATGGTATGCTTATTGCTAGATTGCGAGGACATGGTTATCATGGAGCTTTCAATATAAGAGGAAAATTTAACGGTCTTTAGAAACTGATCCGAGATGAGAACTCATATGCATTTTATGTGCATTGCTTTGCTCACAGATTGCATTTGGTAGTTTTTTTTGAGAGAACGTGTGAGTTTTATTGATCAAACAACAAGAAGTTCATTACAGATTGCCAGCTGGATGCACTCCGGTGGCACACAACGCCAAACCTTACTATCGGAGGACTCACACGAACGCGCTAAACAGTGCGCAACATTATTCTAAGATCAATAGACATGAGCAACAGAACATGAAGTGAACGACGCCATCAGGGATTTGATATCCTCAACAATAGGAGCACACTTCGATCTATCACGAACTGAAGAACTCACCCAGTTGACCAGGGACAGGCAGTTGGTTGATAAAACCAAGCTGTCTAGACCCTTCTCACGGGCAAAGGTCAGAGCCAATCTGACCACAGTGGCTTCAGCAAGTTCAGGGTCTCAGATGTTAGGAAAGCTTCCGCTGCAACCCAGCAAGAAGGATCCTGTAGAATCTCAGATCACCACCCCTGCACCCATACCGCCGGATGAAGAGAAAATAGCAGCATCAACGTTGACCATCAGTTTACCTTCCGGCGGCGGTGACCACGTAGCACTGAGAGAAGCCTCTCGCCTTTGGATGGTATGTTGACAAATTAAGTGAGTATTGATCATATCGATGTAAGCTTTAATCTTCATCGCCACGGAACTGGGTTGAATACTGCCCCCTCCTCGCGGAGCTTGTTTCTTGCATCCCAAAGGTGCCATCATGTAACGGCGAGAGTAGTAGCCTCCTGGTCGGTGCAGTTCGTCAGGAAGCCGAAGACCCAGAGTTTCGGAGTTGAGAAACTGCTCCGGTTCAGCTGAATCCCGAAAGTGGTACTGATCTCTTTCCAGACCTCCCGCGCAAAGGGGCAGAAAAGCATTGCATGCTCCACCCTTTCATCAGCTGAACAATGAATGCAGGACACTGAGATCGAGATATTACGGTGTCGCAGCTGGGATCCACTCGGCAAACAGTCATGGGCAAATCTCCAAAGTGTGATCTTCATCTTTCCAGGAGCTCGGATGGACCACAACGATTTCCAGCATTTCGCTTCATCAGGGAGCCCAGATGACATACCAGAGCCGCGCATGCTCCATGCAATCAGGGTTGTCTCAGTTCGTGCAAGATGATACGTTGACCGAACTGTGTAGATGCCCAGTTTGTTGTGCGGCTAAGAAAGGAAGTCATCACCTCCTCTGCTGCTAACAGGGATTTGGAGTATCTTCTCCGCCACATCCTCCACAAAAATGGATCGGGCAAGAGTCTCGTTCCATGACAGTGAGCTATCCAAGAGTGAGTCCACCGTTTGTCCATCGCTGAGAGGGACCAGAGTGTGCAACGTGCAAGGAGGAAATCCAGGAATCCATCTGTCATGCAAAATTCTTACTGAACGGCCATCATCAATCCCCCATAGACTACCAGACTTTAACAGCTGGCGCCCAAAAATAATGATTCGCCAAGTATATGACGCTGATCGTGGACACTCTGCATTCCAAAAATCACGATTGGGGAAGTAGCGCCCTTTCAACACTCGGGCACAAAGGGAATCAGGATCAGTGACTAGACGCCATGCCTGCCTACCAAGCATAGCTTGGTTGAAGGTTTCCATGTCCCTGAAACCCATGCCTCCAATATCCTTTGCGGAGGACAACCACTCCCAAGATCGCCAATGTGTCTTCCTTTTGCCATCCCTTGACCCCCACCAGAAATCAGCAATGATTTTCCTCATTTGTTCGCAGGTGGCCATTGGCAAACGAAAGCCGCTCATCACATAAGTCGGAATGGCTTGTATAACAGCTTTGAGCAAAGTTTCATTACCATCCTTGGAGAGTGGTCTATCCGACAAGCCATTAACCTTCCTCCACATCTGATCGAACATGTACCGAAATGTGATGACGGGGGAGCGACCAATCTGAGTAGGCATACCCAAATAAGAGTCTTGGAGAGTCTCATTGTGAACCCCAAGTTTCTGTTTGATACCATCCTTAATACCATATGGACAACCACTGCCGAAGAAAATATTGGATTTATCCAAGTTAATTCTTTGACCCGGTCCTTCACAGAAAGTGGTCAGAACATGGTGCAATGCCTCAACGCTTCTCTTATCACTCCTGGAAAAAAAGATGTTTTCATCTGCAAATAGTAGATGTGTTATAGAAGGACCAAGTCTGCCATTTTTAATTCCTTGTAGCTCTCCTTGGGCCTCCTTTTTTTGCAGAAGACAAGACAAACCTTCAGTGCATAGGAGGAAAAGATAGGGGTTGATGGGGTCACCCTGACGGATACCTCTAGTGGGTACCGCTGGATCGGTAAGTTCGCCATTGAATCGGACTACATAACGTGTTAGAGTAACACACCTCATCACTGCATTGATCCAAGTACTAGCAAAACCCAGCTTAGCCAAACAACCATGCAAATAGCTCCATTCGACACGGTCATACGCTTTCATCATATCAATCTTCAAAGCAAAGAAAGGCTTCTTAGTTCGTTGTTGCCTGATAGTGTGAAGACATTCAAAAGAAATCAGTGCATTATATGTGATCAAACGCCCTGGAACAAAGGCACTTTGATTCTCAGATACAACCTCAGGCAAAAGCAATTTCAATCTACTAGCCAGAACTTTGGAAGCAATTTTGTAAAGTAGTTACACACTGGAACAAAGGCACTTTGATTCTCAGATACAACCTCAGGCAAAAGCAATTTCAATCTACTAGCCAGAACTTTGGAAGCAATTTTGTAAAGTACGTTACACAAGCCGATTGGCCTAAAGTTCTTCAGATGTTGGGGACTCGGTGACTTCGGTATGAGTACAATAACCGAATCATAGCATCCCTCGGGAACAGGATCACCAGCCAAAAAACTTCGGACCGCACAACAAATCTCATCCTTGAGAAAGTCCTAGTGAGTCTGATAAAATAACGCTGGAAAGCCATCAGGCCCGGCGCTTTAGTTGGCCCCATCTGGAACAAAGCCATCTTGATCTCCTCATCTGTGTAAGCCTGGAATAATGCATCGTTCATCTTTGCCGACACTTTCTGTGGAATAGCATCAAGGATAGCATCACTAGAGGGGCAGTCTTCAAAGGTAAATAAATGCCCATAAAACTGTTGCACCATACCTTTGATTTCACCAATGTCAACACATGTTGAACCATCCTCCTTAACTAGGCGAGAGATGCGGTTAGCACGCTTCCTAGCAGAAAAACTCGCATGAAAGAAGGAGGTATTTCGGTCTCCCTCACGGAGCCAATCAACCCTCGACCGTTGACGAGCCATGATTTCTTCTATCTCAAACAGTTCGCATAAGGCCTTATCAACAGTCTAAATATCAGTATTGTCAGCATTGGAGAGACGCATATGTTTCAGTTTGGCTTCAAGCTTGCCAATCTTTTTCTTGACAGCACCAAACGAGTCTTTGCTCCAATGCTTCAGGGAACCAGCAAGCCAGTGAAGGTTGTCGCAGGTCGCCTGCAGGGACAGCTCGCCATTCTTGCCTTCCTCCCAGGATTTCTCCATCACATCTCTGTAGTCCGGCGCACGCAACCAAACCGCTTCGAAGCGAAAATGTTGCATGACAGGCAGCCTTCTTGAGGTAGCATCATTACATTCGAGAATAACAGATATCACCATATGATTTGACGAAGTTGTGATCACATTCTTGATACGTCGGAAACGTATCTATATTTTTTGATGCTCCATGCTTGTTTAGTATCTACTTTGCTTTACTTGTCTACACTTTGAGGTGCTTTTTACATGTTTTATGGTACTAACCTATTAACAAGTTGCAACAATGCCAGATGCTTGTTTTCTGCTGTTTTTGGTTTCAGAAAGTTAGTAAAAAAAATTCTTGGAATTGGACGGGACAAACGTCAAAGTCAATTA
Organism: Avena sativa; assembly: GCA_916181665.1. Taxonomy (NCBI): domain Eukaryota; kingdom Viridiplantae; phylum Streptophyta; class Magnoliopsida; order Poales; family Poaceae; genus Avena; species Avena sativa. The sequence continues at coordinate 1,888,548 of OV702292.1, read as the reverse complement.
CTTTTCGTGGGGAACAAGAAGTCTAGAGGGGAGCCGGAGAGGCAAGCCAGGGCGGCCAGACCCACCCTAGGCGCGGGTGGGCCCTGCCCCGCACCTGGGAGGGGTGTGGGTCCCCTGGCCGCCGCCTCGGCCTCCCCCTTCGCCTATAAGAAGCCCCCATGCAGAAATCCTAAGCACCTGATCAAATCTCCACGAAACCGTCTATAGCCGCCGCCACCATCGTCCCTAGATCGGGGGAACTGAAGTTCTTCCCGGCACCCTGTCGGAGGGGAGATCATCCCGGAGGCCCTCTCTCCGGTATGATGCGTGAGTAGTTCCACCTTGGACTATGGGTCCATGTAGTAGCTAGATGGTTGTATCTCTTCCTTTGTGCTTTCATGTATAGATCTTGTGAGCTCCATTCATGATCAAGATCTAATCTATTTGTAATCATGCATGTTGTGTTTGCGGGGATCCGATGGATATTGAGATTATTATGTTGGTTTGATTAATGGTTTTGCCTTTATGATTCTATCATATATGTGTTGTTTGTTATCTTGCATGCTCTCCGTTGTTAGTAGCTATCTTGGCCAAGTAGTTGCTAGTGACTTCAAGAGGGGGTATTTATGCTCGATAGTGGGTTCATGCCTCTAGTTTCCAAGGGAAGTGACAATAATCTCTTAGGTTGTAGATGTCATGTTGCTACTAGGGAGAAAACAACGGTCTCTTGTTCATAGAACATGTGAACTGTTTACCTTACACACTTTGCTTAAAGCAGTTGTATGTTGCTTGCAACTTAATACTGGAGGGGGTTCAGATGATAACCTAAAGGAGGACTTCTAGTCATAGATGCAGTTGGATGGCGGTCTATGTATTTTGTTGTATTGCCCAATCGAATCTCATAAGATCTTTTTGACTAGTAATTGCATTGTTATGTCTTGCTCAGTTCCTGTCAATTGCCCTGCTGTAATTTGTTTACCCTTCATGTCATGTTGTTTATCTAAGGAGAGCACCTCTAGTGAACTATGGACCCCGGTCCAATCTTTACCATTGATACATCTTCCACTGTTACTTGTTTACTTGCTGCAAACCATTATCTTTCACACCATATATTTAATCCTTTGTTATAGCAAACCGGTGAGCTTGACAACCTCACTGATTCGTTGGGGCAAAGTCTTGAGTTTGTGTTGTGCAGGTCTCCGCGTTGCTTGCAACACCTGTGTGACGTTTCCTTCCTCCTTCTGGTTCGACCAAGGGAAGACTTGCTGCTGTGCTCATCACACCTTTCTCTTGGGGTTTCCAACAAAGTGCTCCACGTCAGTACCATCAATTCTCCACCTGAAATCCACAGAAGCGGTCCATGAACGCAGAGTTTGCAACCGCACGGTTGTAATATCCCAACATTAGAGCTTAGAAATAAGCTGAACCCAGATGTGTGCATTGCATTCATGCATAGAAAATCCGAATAATTTTCGCGCTTTTAAATAAACTAGGAAACATGCCCGTGCGTTGCAACGGGAGTGAAAACCAACAATCATAGAAACATATAATTATTTTTCAAGATTTTTTATTTTTTATATGCCATGGAGACCTTAAATGGTTTTCTTTTGTATTGCAGCGGCTTGCTTGACACCCCTAGACCTGGAAAATGGCATGTAAACCAAAGTGTACAAAAAAGATGGGCTAGGAAAATGTAAGAAAATAGATAGTACATGAAGTATACAAATAAGGAAAAAGAAAGATTAATAAATATATGACAAAAAAAAACCAGTTAGCATATGTACAAGCACAAAATGAGGTCTACGGAATTTACAGCTATAGAGTTAATTCCTTGATATATACAAAAGGAACGTCATTTTTTTAAAAGGGAATAGTTTCAAACAATTGAAGTGTGTGTACCATCTGCTCGGCAAGCACATGTACGATCTTAAGAGATATTTTCTACCGCAAAAATGGATGGATCCTCCACGTTTGGTCCTAGAAAATCCATAACTAAGACGCTGTAATCTCTTTCTACACCAAACCATCTAGCCTTTGGAATTCCAGCTGCCACAATAAAAATATTGAAAACCATACTGGTCATATCACATTTCCTTAGAATCTTTCACCATCTATAGCTTCCATACTCCTCACAAATTGTAAATATTTTACATATAGCAACTGGGATGTTTTGTCTTCACAAAATTTATCAGATATCTTCGCAAAATCCTATGAAAAAATATCACCATCTATATGAAACTTAACCAAGTCAACCAGATAGTATAGTAATTCTTTTTACAGGTCGTGTAGCATATAGTAGTTTTTCAGAATCATGGTAGTAGTTACATGCTCTGTAAGATATAAAGTACAACTCAAACAGATGGTTAAAAAGCAGAGCACAATTAGACTAACTGGACATAAAAAAAGTACAACTCAAATAGATGGTTAAAAAGCAGAGCACAATTAGACTAACTGGACACAAAAGAAGCAGCTTCATTAGGCATACAGGTGCGCAGCTACAAGAAGATTGTCTACATATGCAAATGCACCAGCTATTCCTGTATTTTTACAATAATGGTTACCGGATAGAGATATTATTGTGCTAAATGTTACCATATCTTCTTTGGTTGATGTAAAAGTCCATGTAGAGATGTTTTACCTACTACCTCCAAAGCTCACTAAGTATAGCAATTGGTCTGGGACAAGTGTTTCTTTGGTGGTCTTTGTCATTCTTCCAAACTACCAAGAAGGATAGAGGTCACCAGATTAATGGAAACAAACTACTGAAAGAAGGATAGATAGTATCACCAGAAGCTTGTGAACCAACTACATATATTATTGATGTGCGCTGTTCTTCTTTCCGGCCATGCGCCCTGCCAGCAAAATACCCCTTTTCTGGTAGAATTACGTAGCTCCACACGATGTAGCAGTTGAAGCCACTCCAAACGAAATTTCACCTCTATCTAAATAATTAATCAAATAAAAGAGATCATGCTCATATTCATGCAAGGGGAAGTGTTTTATTACTTTCATATTTGACCATCCTCATTCAAAATGCATACATGTGAATCATAAATGATTTATGGAGTTCATAGGTAAGCATCAAAAAATCAATCTCATATTTGCAGGATACCACTGTAGTACTACACCGTGTGACAGATTTGGACGTCCAGTATTATTCCAGATGAGTACTACCATATTCCCAAATTAACAGGACCTAAAATAATAAATCCACCTCCTCTCAACCATTGACTAACAATGATCCGCAAAATCTATCAAAAAATGTAGCAGGACTTCCCCACGCCTTCAACAAAAAACACATCAGGCGTCAATGAGTGCAACTACGAAGTACTGAAGTTGATATATTAACATAGAGAGAGAGGAGCGATGAGCCATACCTTGAGGTAGACCTTCTTACGGTGGTTGGACTTGATGAGGGCTGATGAGACAACGTGCTTGTAGTCGTGGACATTTCTCGAAGTCCCCCAATTTGGTTGAACAGATCGGCAAGGTCATCTGCCAGTTGAGCTGGAGGTTCCTCTACTAGCAAGGCTGAGCTACCAATAGATGGAGGTCAAACCTGGGCGCAGTTCACGAATCAACTAAAATAAGTTTGAGCGGATCACAGACTTCTGAATCCTTTTTCAAAATTGAACTTTACTGACAAAAAGCATCATTATTAAGTCTTTAATGTTGCCACTGATGTATCCATTGAAAAGTTGGCACAAAAAATGGGCAGCCAGACCAACTTACCAGCATCCTATATCGAAGAATAGATCAAATGCACTAAGGTATTCTCTTTTATTACCCTATTTGTTTTCTTCCCACATATGAATCGTAAAAATTAAGGCATCTGACTATTTTTGCTGCTAGGCACATCCATTTGTATTCTACATTATAGCAATGGATGAAGCCAAACAAATTCACAATAATCGAGAACTAAACAAAAGAAGTGCAAGGTCAGATAGTTCACCATAGGTTAGCGTATGCACTGATGAAGACGCTGGTTCTTCTCCTTACCAATTGTCAATTGCAAAAGCAAAAATAGCCCTGGATGTGAAATCATATTTTGGTAGCATAATATGCCTCTGAATAGACCTGCAAGTGAAATCATATTCTCATCACATGAACAACCCTACAAGTGAGATAGTGCAGGTTAAAGGAAAATATTAAGGCCCACCCGCTCGCCAACTGCCTTCTCCACCGATCGATTGGGTCCTTAGATGCAATACTGCAATAGGGTGAAGCCACAATATCATATCCAGCCACGTGAGCCCTCTCACCTGTCACCTGTGTATGTTTAGTACATAGTACAATAGAGAATCACAATGTAGATGACAAGAGCCATGAGGCTAAAACCACTCGCCTGACCGATGATGAGGCTGAACTGTCCGCATGACCGATGATGTCTACACACGGTCAATGACAAATGCTGCACCAACAATCCATGTCATCATATCATAATCTACTTCCTCCGATTCCAATCATTATTATGTCGAATACCTAATCGGTGAAGCCTCTTACCCTAGCAAATTGGTCCTTGTACCCACCTGATACTGTTGTGCGGCTATTCGCACTCCAACCGAGATCTTAGCGGGCATCCGCATCTTCTCCATTGGCGTGCTCGTTTCTCCAAGCTGCAGCCACCACATATTCTCCATAATTTGAACAGTCAGTGCAGGATAGGCAGACTTTGGACGGGTATGAATTTTTCATTCAATTACTAAATGCATGGGATTGTTGTAAATAATTTTATGGACCAAACAAGACACTGTACAATCTAATTTGGATCAACCGTGGTATACACAAGTGGTTCAGCTACAGCTAAAGAGGCAACTGACGAAGCAAGTAGCAATTGGTTTGTTACCTTCTCAAGGGAGCAGCAGGCATCCTTGGAAGTCTAGGACGGTGAGAGCTAACTCCAGAACACATTGAGCCACAACTGCAGCGTGACTAACATGCCAAAGGTGATGCCCTAAACACACATATTCCATTCATCCATACTCATCTCCTACTCCACCAAGCTTAGCCTGCAGTCCTCCTCCTTCATCGCTGCCACTCTGTTCTCACCTCCGCTCATGCTGTTGGCACCCCTCTTCTGGTGGATCCTAATGCAATAAACACAATAATGGGGGTATCAAGATGTTAGGAAGCTATATATATATGACAAACATATACATCTGGATATGTAAAAAATGCTAATGCTGATATGAAATCAACTCGACCGACGATCATGGCAAGTAGAAAAGCAAAACAATTAAGTTATCTCGAGCATGGCTTGGTTAAATTATCAGGAACATTCATGTACTTGTCAAATTAATCGAACATATTAACCTGTAAAACATTGGCAATATCACAAGAACTTGTCGTGCATAAGAGAGGGAGGGACGTGGAGATGTAGAGAGAGGAAGAGGGAGCGCGACCTCTACGTCATGGAGCTCGAGGACGGCATCCAGACCCGCAAGGTGTGGGGGCGAAGCTATCCAGGCCGTGGAGCTCGAGGGCGACGGTGTCCAGGCCTGCAAGATGGGGCTACACCGTCAAGGCCAGAGTAGATGGCCGGAAGCATCTAGGCCTTCAATGTGGGGGAAAGCGGCAACAGCAGAGATGTAGGATTTCATCGGGGCAGAGGAGCCCTATGTCCAGGCCTTCAAGGTGGGGGAAGGCGGCAACCACCGAGATGTAGGATGCCGCCGGGGCTGAGGAGTGTAGGATGCCTGCGGCGTAATTTTAGGATCTAAACGGAGAAGTTATTACTGCGGTTTCATCGACGTGATTTTTGTTGCCGGTTCTGTGCGAGATGCGGTCACATGGAGGAAGAAAACTGTGTTGACGAAACGTCCGACGTAGTGGCTCTGCGGCAGAAAACAGAACACCGATTTCTTTTTTAGATAGTAGAGAAAACCGGTCAAAGTGTTTGAAACTTCTCTCAACTTGATGGAATTGAAGTAAATCATCAAGTTGACTGCGATAAGTTTCAATATGACCTTTGTTAAAACCTTATCTTGAGTAAGGGAGATTTGATCTAAGGGTAGATCAAATGTAATAAATGTTAAACCCTAATACATTACTTAATGATTTATATTTGATCCTTAAGTAATCATATCCTAGTATTCAATATACAACTCATGAATACCAAGTTATAAACATAACTTAAGAAATAGGAATGCAACAACTGAATCTTGATCTATCTTAATCTCATCTACTTATATCATGAGTATCATGATAATACCTAACCCTACTTCTTTAGTGAGATTGAGTAGGAAAGAAACCAAATCCAGATCATTTACCATATATCTTTTTGTCCATACCAATCTTTACCATTCCTATGGGAATCATATTCCAATGTCTGTTGTTCATCAATGTTGAGAATTCAACTATTGATTCACCAATTCTTAATCTATTAATTTCTGATCTATTGACTCTTGTCCTTATCGTAGCATTCACTTAAGGCCTATAAAGAAAGAAGTAGGAAGAGGTAAATAGTAATCCTAGTATTAGATATCATCTATAGGATGGGAGTGATTAAAGGAAATTAAGATCAATATAATACTTAATGGAGTTAACTCACTCCTTAATAGATAGAAGAGTTATGTAGAAGATATAGTTATATGTTAACAAATAGGACTATAAGGATGGATTCTGAAAATAGATACCAAGGAGTAATCCTATTGAATTAAGTAAGCATAGTTAATGAATAACATCCTTTAATCCAATTGAGATACTAAGAAGATAATTTCAATACAACTGTAATGTAGTATTGATGAAGCCTTGATTAGCCAACTGGAAACCTAAACCACAAAGGATTATAATGACCATGCCTTATTCACCAACATTGAATGCTTATATCATGTATAAGTGACATTGGTGGATAAAACATGATTGAACCCTAGTATAGCAATGTTATTCTAGGTCATCCATGACAAGCCATATTAATTTAATGTGAGGTTGGAGTATCTGTTACTAGAGTTAAGTAGAGACAAGATAGTATGATTAAGTTTATATTAGAGCAACATTGGATTAAAGAAGTAGTATTTTCCTCTTTGGAAATACTAGCACTTAAGGTGAAGTAGGAATTGATGTATACATCTATTGAAATGATATTAGTGAAGGATGATAAGGGAAGAGCATGAATGGAAGTAACTATAAACATTTGTTAGGTTGGAGGTTATCAGCAGTAGAGTAGTTGTTATAACCAAGTATGGATATAAAAAGATTATGAAAGCTTCAGTGTCAAGCTCATTGGATTTATAAATGGATTTAGAAGAATAAAAGGTGGATAAGAATATTTTGTGAAGTAAAGCTCATCATGTTAGCACATGATGATGGACATAGAGAAGTAATATATCTAGGAAAGGAATTCCTTAATCAGAAGTCCAGAATTATGAAGTATGGAATATAGGAATCCTTGTTAAACACTAAACCCTAAATCTAAGACCAAACCTAATATCCATTTTTTATGGTTGATCTATCATCTTGTTTCCACAATGCTTTATAGGAGTATTTTCCTATAACAACTCAATTAAGCACATCTTTGTTATTTTCAACCATCATTATCATAGGTGATTAAGAACTATCTTTATCAATTCTTTCTCATAAGTTAGCCTAGAAAACAATCCCACTATTTAATTCTAAATGGTGATATCATTCAAGATCTTTAACAGAAAGATAATATATTTTAACCATTCATCTTTATTCACAATTATCAAGGGATATAAAGATATTAAAACTCCCATAATTCATTGTATACATTTATATCTCAAACCTTTAACTCTTAAGTTAGTTATAATAAATTATTTATATTGCTATTCCCTAAATTCATAGGAATAATATTAACCCTATTAGTACTTAGAACTTTATGTATCAAATACTTATGAAGGATCACTAAATATAAAAGTTGCCTTAATACTATGTATCAATGAGAATAAAATCTCATTAGTTAGTAGTAATATATTCTACTCCCTCCGTTTCGGTTTACAAGTCCTGCACGTAGTTCTATGTCGCCAAATTAAGCAACTTAGTATGATGTATATATTACAAAAAATATGTCATCGGAAACTTTAGACTTTGTATTTTCTAATGATATAATTTTTATATTATATAATTCAAATTATATAGGTCAAATTAATAACCTAGATATACGCGTAGGCCCTGTAAACTGAAACGGAGGGAGTATAATAAGTTTATGAATTTTTGTCAAATTAAATTCATATTAAAGGCCCTCATAAATAGTAATAGGAAAAGTATTTATATAAATAAAATAAAGAAACTCTAAACAATATATAATAAAAGTTCACAAAATGAATTTAAATACATTCATTATTGCTGCAATTATTTAACAAATTAATTCTACAAAGAAAACTCAAACCATTTGTGCAAATTCAAAGCTAAAAACAAAACAGAATTTTGAAAAGGGATAGAATCAGGAAAAAACAGAAGAATCAACAAATCTGGCCCACGGCCCACATCCTCACTATTTTATCCATCGCTCACGAGCAGCCAAATGCAGCCCATCTGGCCCAAGTGCGGCCCGGCACTGGCCCGTACCCCTTCATTGTCTTTTTCCCTATCGTCTTCCTCACCGACAGATCGAACAAGCAGCTCGCTGTCAAGCTCCGCCACGCCGGCGTGCGCCAGGATTCGTGTCGCCGCTCGTCGTCTTCTACAAGACCCTCTGCCTTGCCAAGGACGAACCCTAGCACGTCATTTCCTCTCCCCTCTTCTCCAGCGCGCAAACCCTAACCCTAGAGCTCACAGACGTCGTCGAGCCCCGCCGTCTCCGGCCGCCCCGAGCCTCGTCGTGGCTCCTGGAAGCTTCGCCTCGCCGTGGCGAGCAGCCTCGCAGAAGGAATCGACGCGAGGAGCTCCCAATCATCGACAAGGACACCACCTTCCCGAGCTACGGTCACCGCTTCCTCCCTCGATTCCGATGTCTCCCGTGCTCGCCTCGCCTCGTCACCACCACTGTCATGCTCCTGGTGAGCCATCGGTGCTCAAGCACCTTTCCGCTTCCTCTCTATCCCTCTGGATCTTCCTTCCCGCGAGAGCCCGATGCCGCCGCCACTCGCCGTCGTTGCACCGCCGTCCCCGGTGACCATTTCAAGGCTGCGCCGCCACTATCTTGCTCCCCGCGACGCCCTCTTTCTAACCCCCACAACCACGCATTCAGGCGCGCTCAGAATAGGTGGATCGAGCATCGATCTGGGGGTGAGCACCATTGCTGACGTCGGCCTGACATCAGCATGATGCAATAACCCTATTTATTTTATTTGAATGTTTCTGTAATAAATTAAAACTATAGATATGACATGGCATAGACCCCACCAGTCAGTGACTGGGGGTAAGTATCGACCTAGTAAGAAAAACTTTTCACCCCATGCTGACATCAGCAGTACATCATAAACTCCTTAGTTTATTAATTCTAGAAATTAAATAAAATGATTCAATCTTATAAAATCAATAACTTTTGTTTGATAATTCAGAAAAATATGTTTAATATATGAAAATTTTCAGAAAAATAAAATCTACAACTTAAAACTAATATCAAATATTATTATGATGATTATTTAAATAAATATTATTTAATAAAAGTTTTATAAGTAATAATACTTTGATAAATTATATTTTAATATTGGTAAATGTTAAAAATATAAATAAAATACCAAGAAGCTTAGAAAAATAAGAATTATAATTTTAAAACTATAATCATGCATTATTACTTCACTTAATCAAATATTTGTTATTTATTAAGTCTTTATAAAATAATAAGTATTGTAAAATCATATCTTATTATTTATAAATCATAAAATAAATGCAATATACCAACATGATCACAAAAATAATACCTATATGTTAAAAATATAATATTCCACTTTTAAAGTAAATAAAAACTTAGTACCCTAATAACTTGAATTTAAAACTTATTTCCTTAATTGATAATTCATATAAAGTTAAATAAAATTTGTTAATATTTCTTGAATTAACCAATTAAATATAATAAATAGTATTAGTCTTAAAAACTAATATTATGAAGTCAAAATGGTTCAACATAATTTAAATACAATTTTATTAAATTATCTCTCAACCATTAATGTAGATTATTTTATAAAAGGATCCTTATCCAATCTAAAATCTACAAGAATAATTGTAATAAGATAAAATATATTCTTTTACTTTAACCACAAGTTTATAAACAAATCAAAACACTATAGTGAACCATAAGTAGTTAAGTAATGTCATTTCCCTGATTACCAATTATAACCATTCATCTATAAAAAGGAAAATGATTCTATTCCATTATAATGTTAGGAAACCACTACTCAAATAGAAGTAATGCCATTCTTAAGTAACTCTAAGGAAACCATATAAAGTGAACAAGATACAAGTATCATAAGTAATACACCATAAGCCCGTCTATGACTTTAAAGTTAACTTTAGTCTATAATACTTTAAATACTATTCTAAAAAGACTTTATTATGTGTTTTATAGTTAACCTTGGTCTATTATAATTAAGTTATAAAGCATCTTAATCCCAAACTAACTAAGTTCAAAACCAAGATAGATAAGTCTCAAATACTACTAATATCATTATTCAAATAAAGCAATTCTTTCTTACTTAAAGACTATAACTTAAAAGAAACCCTAACAAGGTTAACTTAAAATTTAAATACTTCTCTTTAGCTAAGTAAGATTTTCTTCAAAAGTTATTCTTTTAAGAAACATTATAAAGCAAGACATAAGCATTTTTATGAAAGCTCTAAATAATAAACAAACCTTATATACATAGTCTACAGATATATTTTCCACTTGAGTATTCCATTACTGTGTGTGCTTTACTATACTTACATATTGTTTCACACACACTCATAAGCCTTAATAAGAAGCACATGTGTGAAACTTAATCTAAAAGGGAAACACATTCCAAAGAAGCCATTTCCAGTTTCCAATCCCTAGATCAACGCTATCCCCGGGATTCGAGTTTACGAAAATGCATTACATTACTTATGCATAGTAGCATCCTGCTTCTTTAAAACATTAGTCCTTATCAGACCAATGATGCTGATTTCAGATATTGGATCTTATATTGTCTTGAAGACCGTGAGTGCATAATCTTGCAATCAGACAAGGCAAGTTCACACTTGCTCATGTCCTTTGATTATTTTTTGTAAAGTATTTTACAAATCCAGTGTTGTCATCACCTGCATTTGAAAAAGGTCAGAAAACACTATTTTCATAATAATGTGATTATAGGTTATTTACCATGAGGTAATAACCTACTATAAGAGTTCCGGTGGTAAAGGAACATATTATCTAGGACTTAACAACCAATGTCGCCAGTTACTCTTGCGCCGTATATTACGCGTTGACCATAAAATTTGGAATGGGACAGAGAAGTCAGCTGTATCTTTTCCCTCTCGCATGGAGCCGGATGTGTGGGTTGTGGCTGTTATCACTCGTAGCGTGCATATTAATTGGTAATTCATAGAGGATATGCAACATATGGATGGGAGCCCTCAATGTCCCACGATAGTTCCGGCATCTGAACGGTTTGTATTGCCTATTGCCGTAATTCAATAGGTGGGCATGGCATACACCAAGGAGGCATGCGGGGTCGTGGAGAAGGCAGTGATTGGCTGGATCTTAGGTTGGGCCTCAAACCAAGGAAGTTTGAACGGGGACATACTCCCGGCCGTGCAACAAAGCCTAAGGTCTCTCATGGGTAAAGTGACGCATCTCTGCAGAGTGTAAGAACTGTAACTTGTTACTCCCTGTTCCGGGAAGGAGGTGCGAACGCGGAGGGAAAGGAACTCCATGAAAGTTCTGGTAAACCCGTGAAGGCTGACGGACATAGCTTTTTAGAATAAAAGCAACCTTTGAAGAAATGTTTACGAAAACTTGCATTGCCTACGACCTATGGTCTGTGGCTGTAGATATAGTGCATCAAATACTCCTTTTCTAGTGAACTTGCTGAGTACGCTTGTACTCAAAGTATCTTCTTAACTCTTGCTAGATGTTGAAGCCAATACAGACGATGTCTACATCAAGTTATGCTCTAGGAATTATCATCAAAGGCTAAAGCTCTTCCATGAAGTCAAGAAAGTCAACATATACATCAACTCGAGTGAAGACAAAGTTACTGATTAGATAGGAATATAATCTCTAGCCATAGAACCTATTTCAGTAGCGTATTGCAATAGCAGCAATACCAGACCATTAATTAAAATACTAGTCATAATAGTATGATAGTCTTGAGTTGTTTATTTCTGATTCTTCTTTGTAAGAAGTTTCTTTCTCTCTCTTTAACCTAGAGTGTTATCTGGATCTTGTGTAAAGAGTTGAGTTGTAACATATAGTCATGTCTTGGACCTGCTGTGTTTCTGTTGTACCACTCTGAGGGATGTAATACTAGTGAACGGTGTTTCATTGGTGTTATGTCAATGACTATAGTGTACAACATCATGCAGTGGTATGCTGGGTCACCGCAACGGTCAAGCCGTACACAGACCAGATCAACACCCTTTTGTCTATTGTTCTAGGTATATTTTGGGCCTGAGAAACCGAGGTCCGTCAGGCCACAAGTATCAAGGCAGTCTCTGAACAACGCCATTTGGATATCTGATCAGTTAGAAGAGCCATAGTGCTCATCCCCCTAAGAACCTCATTGAAATCACCACAACATATCCAAGGACCACTCCATTGTCCGTGAAGACGACGCAACAGATCCCAGAACACATGTCGCTGCTCTCTCTTCGGTTCTCCATACACAAAGGTAGCCCGCCACAGCTCGCTCTCAGTCTTCGAGATTACCACATCAATACAATGGGAATTAAAGCCCTTCAGAGAGACGTTGTATGGTTGCATCTAGAATAGAGCCAAACCCCCACTTAGGTCGGCGATGCTGACAGCAAAGCTGCCAGTGTAGCCCAAGGACCACCTCACTAACCAACGAAGTTCGCCAACTGTAGAGTCTGACCCGAGCCCCTATGTAAAGAAGTTACAGCCGGACAAGCTTGAACCCAAAGCGGAAAAATGCGTCTTCATAGGATACCCGAAGGAAACTATTGGGTATACCTTCTATCATAGATCCGAAGGCAAAATCTTTGTTGCCAAGAATGGATCCTTTCTAGAGAAGGAATTTCTCTCGAAAGAAGTGACTGGAAGGAAAGTAGAACTCGACGAGGTTGTCGAACCTTCTCTCGAAATTGCGAGTAGCGCAGCACCGGAAGAAGTTCCTGTGGTGCCTGCACCAATTAGAGAGGAAGCTAATGATGATGATCATGAAACTTCGGTTGAAGTTGCTACAGAGCCTCGCAGGTCAACGAGAACTCGTACCACTCCAGATTGGTATGATCCCGTTATGAGTGTCATGTTGGTGGACAACACCGATGACCCTGAGACATATGAGGAAGCGATGATGAGCCCAGATTCCAATAAATGGCAAGAAGCCATGAAATCCGAGATTGGATCCATGTACGAAAACCAAGTATGGACTTTGGTGGACTTAGCAGATGGCCGGAAGGCTGTCGAGAACAAATGGATCTTCAAGAAGAAAACAGATGCTGATGGTAATGTTACTGTCTATAAAGCTCGACTTGTCGCAAAAGGGTTTCGACAAATTCAAGGAGTTGACTACGATGAGACTTTCTCACCAGTAGCGAAGCTAAAGTCTGTGAGGATTATGTTAGCAATCGCTGCATATTATGATTATGAGATATGGCAGATGGATGTCAAAACAGCATTCCTCAATGGAGACATTGATGAAGAGTTGTATATGATGCAACCCAAAGGTTTTGTCGATCCTAAAGATGCTAACAAGGTATGCAAACTTCAACGGTCCATCTATGGATTGAAGCAAGCATCCCGAAGTTGGAATCAACGTTTTGATAAGGTGATCAAAAGTTTTGGTTTTATACAAACTTATGGAGAAGCTTGTATTTACAAGAAAGTGAGTGGGAGCTCTGTAGCATTCTTAATACTATATGTAGATGACATATTGTTGATTGGGAATGATGTAGACCTTCTTAATAGTTTCAAGGAATATTTGAATAATAGTTTTTCAATGAAAGATCTTGGCGAAGAAGCTTACATATTAGGCATAAAGATTTATAGAGATAGATCAAAACGCCAAATATCATTGTCACAAAGTACATATTTGGACAAAATTCTAAAGAGGTTTGGAATGGAAGATAGCAAGAAAGGGTTCTTGCCCATGTTGCCCAATACGACCTTGAGTAAAACTCAAAGTCCGACATCGGCAGAAGATAGAGAGAGGATGAGTAAGACTCCCTATGCCTCAGCCATAGGATCTCTAATGTATGCCATGCTATGTACTAGACCCGACATTGCATATGCTGTTAGTTTAACTAGCAGATATCAAAGTGATCCAGGAGTGGATCATTGGACAGCGGTCAAAAACATCCTTAAGTACTTGAGAAGAACTAAGGATATGGTTCTTTCTTATGGAGGTGATGAACAGCTCGTTGTTAATGGTTACACCGATGCTAGTTGGAACACCGATCCGGATGATTCTAAATCACAATCTGGATACGTATTTATTTTGAATGGTGCAGCAGTTAGCTGGAGGAGTGCAAAGCAAAGCGTTGTGGCGAGATCTTCAACTGAATCGGAATACATGGCTGCTTCAGAGGCTTCACAAGAAGCGATATGGATGAAAGAGTTCATTACAGAGCTAGGTGTGGTTCCTAGTGCGCTGGACCCAATGTCTATCTACTATGATAACATGGGCGCCATAGCCAATGCGCAAGAACCAAGATCACACAAGAAGCTGAAGCATATCAAGCTACGTTTTCACGCTATTCGAGAACATATCCAAGATGGGGATATAAAGATTTGCAAAGTACACACAGATCTGAATGTGGCGGATCCGTTGACTAAACCTCTCCCGAGGGCAAAACATGAGCAGCACCAAACTGCCATGGGTGTTCGGTATATTACCATGTAATCTAGATTAGATGACTCTAGTGCAAGTGGGAGACTGTTGGAGATATGCCCTAGAGGCAATAATAAATATAGTTATTATTATATCTTTGTGTTTATGATAAATGTTTACATTCATGCTATAATAGTATTAACAAGGAAACATTAATACTTGTGTGATTTGTAAACTTAATTTGAAGTCCCTAGTAAAGCCTCTATATGATACTAGCTTGTTGGTTAATAGATGATTGTGGTTTCCCTATCATGAACATTGAGATGTTATTAACAACAAGATCATATCGTTAGGAGAATGATATGATGGACATACTCCTATAGATAAGCATAGCATAAAGATCAAGTCATTTTAATAGTTCAATTGCTATATGCTTTCTGATACATAGTAATCTGATTCCTTCGACCATGAGATCATGCATATCACCTTTACCGGATGGATGCTTTGATGACATCAAACACCACACCGTAACTGGGTGGCTATAAAGGTGGCATTGAGTGTTCAGAAAGTATTGGTTGAAACACATGGATCAAGAGTGGGATTTGTCCATCCATATGACGGATAGATATACTCTGGGCCCTCTCGGTGAAATGTCATCCAATTAGCTTGCAAGCATGTGACTGGCTCACAAGGGATCACATATCACGGGAACGAGAAAAGAGTACTTATCGGTAACGAGGTTGAACTAGGTATGCAGAGATACCGACGATCATAACCTCGGATAAGTAAACTATCGTGAGACAAAGGGAAATTGATATCGTATGTAAGTGGTTCATTCGATCGCAAAGTAATCGTAGAAATATGTGGGAGCCATATGAATTTCCAGATTCCTCTATTGGTTATTGTTCGGAGAAGTGTCTCGATCATGTCCGCATAATTCACGAACCGTAGGGAGACACACTTAAGGATTCGACGTTGTTTGAGTAGTTATGGAATGATGAGAAAGAGACCGAATGTTGTTCGGAGTCCCGGATGGGATCCAGGATATCACGAGGAGATCCGGAATGGTCCGGAGAATAAGATTCATATAAGGAAAGTCCCGTTTCGGAGTTGGGGAATGGTTCCGGTGTTTTCATCGGGAATGTTCTAGAATGTTCCGGAATGTCCGGCACTCCGGAGGGGAAGGGTACATGAATGTGTTGTATCAAGTTGGTATGATTGCATCATGTACTAAGTGTCATCGCTGAACCAAATAAAGGATTAATTCAAATCCTAGTTTGAAAAGTCAAACAGCTAGTTTGAAAAGTCAAACGGCTAAATTTGGAAAGAGGAAAAGAGGAGGAGTGGGAAACCGAGTTGGGGAGGAGTTCCCTCCTCCAACCGGCGGCGCCCACCCAAGCCGAGTTGGGGAGGGACTCCTCTCCCCCCCTTGGCCGGCCGTCCCCTCCAGCTATATAAGGAGGGGCAGGGCTCCCTCCTAGATACACACAAGATCCTCTCCTCCAAACCCTAGCACCAAGCCGCCGCCGCCTCCATAGCCGTTGCCGGCCCTAGGGCAAACCCTAGCCGCCGTCTAGCTAATCCCTAGCCGCCGGCTTGCCCCCTCCTTGGTGTGTCTAAACCCTAGAACACCGAGGGACTCTCTCATACTCCACCATACTCGCTCCGGCTTAAGGCGAAGCCCTGCGAGAACTTCCCTCTACTTCCGGTACCACGCCGTTGTGCTGCCGGAATCGCGAGGAGAGTGCTATAACCTCCGCTGCCTGCTGGAACAAGGGAGAAGAAGGTCTTCGTCGAGTACCGAACGTGTGACCGACTGCGGGAGCGCTGCCGGAACGCAGCGCCGGAAGGATCGTCTACGCGATCTTGAGATCGGAAAGAGTACGACTACATCAGCCACAAGAATCCGCTCTCGTTAAACACTTTGGAATCTTCGAGGGTGAGTTATTCCATCGTCTCGTTTCTACAATCTAGTAGATAGATCTTGGCTTGTTTGTTTGTATGCGATAGAAATTTTTTGTTTTCCATGCTACGAAACCCTACAAGCATCACACTGGCCAGCAGGCAGAATTGAAAGCACACCTGCAGCACCCTCCGACTGAATCACAGCAGGAGGTTTTGGGCGATAAACCTTCCTCTTCTGACCGCTGAACCCGGTAGCATTGTCTTGTTCCTTGGTCACTGTTTTACCAGAGCGCTTTGGAGCACCTACAGATGCAGGCTCAGCGGCCTGACTACGATTCTCTCGCGCCTTCCGCTACTTCTTGGGTGATGAGACCTCACCCGAAACATCAGATCCTTGCATATTCTGTGTAGGAGCAGGTGCCGATCCATTCTGACAAGCAGCCAGGTCAGGTTGATTACTCGAGAACGAGCTTTGGCATGACCGAGAACTAGCATTTTTCTTCTTATCCTCTGGAACACATAGACGTGGTCCATGCCAGGGCAATAGACCCTGTTCATCACATTCCCCCAGTGTCATACAGGTACCAGAGGAGTGCCCTAGCAGTCCAGAGGAGAAACAAAAAATCGGCAAACGTTCATACATCACCTGGTACACATCAGTGGTCTGTCTTTTCTGGGAGTAAACTGTCACACAACGCATCAGCGGTTCGCGGGCTCGAATCAAAACCCTAACCTGGAGATACTCCCCCCAAGCACGACCCTTACTATCCACCTCCATTTTCTCAACTGTGCCAATGGTGCTTGCAAGATCTTTCCCCTTTGAGTTGTTCATCAGACCAAATGGAAAGTTAAGAATACGAGCCCAAATAGTGCGGCTATCAAATCACACATCACTAGGCCTAATGGCTGGGTCGAAACTCTTCAGTGGGATACCATGTTTATTGATATTCCAAGGTGATCCATCTACCACACGGTCCATATCCACCTTACTGAGGAATTCTGCCATGAACAGGTTAGGTCCCATAGATCGAATCTCCAGCCCCTTAGGGTTACCCCATGCAGACCTCAGAACAGTCTTGATAGTTGAAACATGCAGGAGGTTAGGGGCTAAGACCTTACCAATCAGCGCCCAATCAGGGCAACCAGGGTGCTCATTCTTCTCATCATCCAGAATAAAAGCAGCGGACTCTTGTGATGTGAGGTTGAGGTGACCCAACATCTCAGCAACCCCGTCGCCAGTAGCTTCCTTGGATGATCCAGATCCCTCAGACGATTTCCCTTTAGAAGCCGGATCCGGTTTACAGATCGACATATCCCCGCCGGTTGCCGTAGCACCGCCAGGAAGTGGATCCACCAAATCCTTACGTCGATCGGACATCAGTCTCCCGATCCGAGAAAACTGCTCAACGCCAAGGGCGGGTAGCAAAACCAGGTTCACCCCTTGATCGCCCCGAACGAGATTGGAGACTGGATGGGAGATGACACCAATCAACGATAGCAGGATTGGTGTAAGGAAGGAAGACGGGGATGGGAGATCGCCGTCGACAAACAGAGTCAAGAGAAGTCTAGGGTTTAGCCGCCGCTGTCGCCAGAGGGGGCCCTAGAAAAAACCGACAAAATGCTTCATATCCACGAAGGGTATTGCAGTTGGTAGTTGTTGTTGTCACGAGCTGTTGTTCCTATATCCATGATTTTTTTGAGCACTGGGTCAGATTGTGTCCACCACTAGTGCATCTTGCAAGAGGAAGGACACATTGCTTGCTAAACATCATCTTGATAATATTTAAAGTAAGTTGGAGAGTGGTCAAATTTATACACGTTTAGCAAAAATACGTAAATCATGGACTCCCCAAATGTCTTATAATTATGAATCGGGGGGAATATGTAAATTCTTACACGTTTCAAAAAAAATGTAAATTCTTACAATTAAAATACGGATCAGATTTTGACATTTGGACACATATGCTTATGCAAGCATGCCTCTTTCTTTTGAAAATACAAAGTTCGCTACAAAGAGAAGGGAAAGAGAGAAAATCGAGTCGGGGCACTAGTACAAAACCTGCTGAAGATGTTCGATCTCAAAAACACCTTCTACAGGGAAAAAAAACCACTACCACTAAAACTCTAGAGAAAACTACTGTCCAAGTAACCAAAAACCAACAACATCCATCAATAATTAAGAGTACCAAATTTATTGCAAGACGTTTGTTAATGAATTGCAATTACCAACTTAATATTGGAGTCATGCAGCTTTACACACTGCTCAACGACTAATTGCATATCACGGTACTCTCCTCTGCAACTGATACGTGGAAATCCTCCGAGTATTTTATATCTAGGTAAGTTCAAAAAAGTTTCACACATACCGATCTCACCACCGCAGCATACATCCTTAGGCCCACAGACTTCGATTCCGAGGATGACGTGTAGGGCTGGTGTTTATAGCAACTAGCCTGCTGCTTTTTTTATGTTTAATTATATATGAAGTGGAATTTGGCTGGACTTTTATAATTTTAATGTTTAATTGTGTTTCAAATATAGTATTTTTTTAAGACCACCCAAAGGCGTTGGGTGCATTGGCCGACCCAAATAAAAACCGGACACGCGTCCCCACGGCAGACCCAAACGGACAAAAAAAAAAGGAAAACTGATAAAAAACTGCGTCGATCGGCCGGTTGGAGGTCGGCTCCATGTCGAAAGCAAAGCAAGGGGTGGGGCTCCATATTTCCATAGGTAACCGGTCCCAGGCCTGAAAATTCATCATGCATATAGGGCGAGCGAGTACGGTCCAGTCTAGTGGCTAGGCGTCTAGATCTGGACTGGCTTCCTCCACTCCAAGAGATGGCCAGCAGCTTCACCTCCTGGACCAGTGGCCGACGGCGCCGGCATTGAGCTCCAGCCAGCCGGCATTGAGCTTCACCCATCTCCTCGCTTTTCAGGTTAGGTCTCGCCCGACGTACTCATCATTTGCTCTGCTAGCTCCTCCCCAAGATCTACTCTGCTTTTGGTCTTTAGAACGGGTAGAAGAAGAAGAAGCAAGTGCGTCAAGAAATCTCCGGCTCTGCTTGTTCCTGCTGGCCCGACGACCGACCATGCCCAACAGCGGTTCCTCGTTGCTCTTGTAGCATCTCAAAGGACAGTGTGTTTTTTGCTTGTTTACTTGCCACGGGAAATTAGTAGAAAACACATACTATATGGCGCCACTTTGGCTCAAATTAATACAAGTAGGCTTATTTTCTTCTTCTTTTTCATGTCTGGGCCCACGGATCATTTGTTTTAGGACGATTTTACCCTCGGGTCATTTCACCTAAACTTCCGACCAAACAAGTTAAAAAAGCGCCGCTATCTCGCTCTGCTTCCTCGTCGCCGCGCCGCCACCTCGCCATTGTTAGATGTATATATATGTATATTGTATTTCTCCCATATGTTAGGGGGCTTCCTGCATATTTCCCTGTACCTGTACTATATATTGTGGTCTTTGGCCCCAGAGGAATACAAGTTGCTTATTCCTAACATGGTATCAGAGCTACGTTAGCCCCGTCCTTTTTCTCGCAACTTTGTCGGCCGCCACCGTCCCTGCCGCCGCCGGCCTTGCTGTCATCGTCGCCGTCGGTCACCGCCCGTTTTGCCCCGTTTTCAGATCTGGATCCAGATCAGTTTTCACCGCGGGATCGAGCTGCAACTCCCGATCAAGACTCCACCTCGATTGGATCGAGTCTTCGTCGGTTCCGGATCGGATCTGGCTGCTCAATCCGACACAGTTCCCTGTTCCCTATCAACTTACTCCACGCGCGGGACACCGAGCACACCCCGACGACCAAAGCCACGCGCGGCCGACCTCGGGACCTGCTCCCACGCGCGGCCGATCTCGCGCCCCACCCCGACGGACCTGCTTCTCCATCCCGCCTGGAGCCCCACGTGCGGGGCTTGCTTCGCCCGTGTCTGCGCTGCTGCCCGTGCGGGACCTGCCAGGCCTGTGCGCTCTCTGCGAGTCCCCCGAGCCGACGCGGTACTCACCGCCCACGCGCCCACGCGGGACTTCTCCACGCGCACGCGCCTGACGCCGACGCGGAGCCCACGTGCCCGCCTCCTGCCGCTTCGGCTCTGCCCGCTGCCTGGCCCACCTCCTGCTAGGCCCGCCGCCGGCTGCTTTCGTCAGACCGTCCTCAGATCTAGATCTAGCCTGGTCTGTTAAAAAAAAAGAGAGAGATATGTCTTCTTCATCGGGTTATGTTGCGATTCCTCGCTGTCCGGTGGTTTTTGATGGCGCGAATTACCCTGATTTCGCTGCCTTTACGCGCGTTCATATGCGCGGTCTCCGTCTTTGGGGTGTGCTCTCTGGCGAGGTCTCCTGTCCGCCGTGCCCCCCTGCTCCTGTGGCTCCTCTTCCGCCGACGCCGATTGTTCTCGGTGCTGATGCTTCTCAAGAAGCCAAGGATGCTGCTCAGAGTGCTGATGATAGTGCTGTTGCTGCTTATGACCTGAAGTTCAAGCAGTACTCTTCTGATCTCGAGGTCTATCGACACGCTCTAACTGCTTACACTCAGTGGGTTGATGAGGATGCTCGTGCCGCTGCTGTTCTCACCTCCAGTGTTCTGCCCTAGTATGCTGCTGAGTTCATGAGTCTCCCTACTGTTGCCGCTCAGTGGGCTCATCTTCGTCAGCGCTATCAGCCGTCTGGGGATGCTCTTTACCTGTCTGTGGTTCGCCAGGAGCATGCTCTCCAGCAGGGTGATTCTACTATTGATGAGTTCTATACTCAGAGTGCTGCTATCTGGCGTCAGCTTGATTCTCTTCGTACTGCTGTTTGTGGCACATGCTCGTGTTGCCAGATTGTGCGCTCGGACTTGGAGTTTCACCGTATCTATGAGTTTTTGTCTCGGCTCCGCCAGGAGTTTGAGCCCCGGTGTAACACCCTCAGAATCGGACCTATGCAAGTTTTAGCGAAACCCGCCAAACCCGCATAGAAACGATTCAAAGGTGCCCACCAGGCACTTTCGTGCGGGTGGAAAACGAAGTAATAACATAACACAACAGTCCTCGATGGGACCCACAGAACAGATATATATACAACAGCGACTCAATGAGTCAAGAATACAGATATAATATACAAAGATCCAAATCACCTTAAAATGATAGAGCGTCCGACTACGGACAAGATGCAAATGGGGCTAAGAGCCCTGAAGAATAACCAATGGCGTCCATAACCCTGCCCAGGCCAAGCCGGAAGGGTAACCCTGATAACGACGTCGATCTCAAAACCTGCTTAAACAAAAGGGGTGCCGACAAAGGGCAAAGGAAAAAGAGGAGCGTCAGTACTGAGGCCAGTACACGGCGAGGCTAGAATTCGGCGGTCCTCGCCTACATAGGTATGGTGGACTGAAGCGGCAGCGGCAGCATGCACTAAACAACCTATAGAGACTCGATACAACTGGCGGTTATCAGAGAGGGTTAAGAGTGACCTATCCGGATCCAACCTGAAGCTAACACCAAACAAACCCATCCTGGTGTTTCCCCCTCGATACCAAACGAGGAAGTCACCCGAGGAACTCACACAGTTGGCAGTTTTATTTATTCAGTTATCGTTGCAGCAATTACTAGTCAGGTATAGATAATCATCCTGATAAAATAAGCAGTGGGCACTTTTAGTTAATCCTTCCGTTGTAGTTGCAACAATTACTAATCAGATACAGATAGCGTGAGATAAACCCAAAACCCAGCAGTTGTTGGTACTTTTATTCAGCCATTCCGTTGTAGTTGCAATACTTACTAGTCAGGTACAATGGTCGCAAGCGACACTCAAAGCAAGCAGTTGTGGGCAATATTAGTTAGCCATTCCATTATAGTGAAGCTGATTACTAGTCATTATAAGTCAAATTTATAGCAATAAACTTTAGTTATGCTTGTCTATGGTCGAGATACTGTGCTCCAAGTCGTCCATAACCGCGGACACGGCTTTCAGAAAGTTTTACCCGGCCGGGGTGCACCAATAGCAACACACACTCGATCAACCTCGGAAAAACCAAATCAAAACCCAACGAGGCTTTCACGACAAAGCAATCACAGGATTCAGAAATATTTCAGGGGGCCACCCCTTAAAGTAGACCCGCAACGAAGTAAGCTAGCTCCGAGACGGACTCAAGGTTTGGGTGGACGGCTGTGAGCGACTGGGAACCCAAAACTGGGCTTGTCGACACCGCGAAAACGTGTCCCGATCCTAAACAGTACAGTGTGCTATACATCGCACAATCGTAAATAAAGCAGTAAAGCATGACATAAGTACAGGATCGTAAATAAAACCTCAAACTAGTTTGTGGCCCCAAGAAATAAGACTGAATCAAGCTCTGGCTAAGGGGGGTCCCATATACCTCCCGGATGTGGATAGCGCGATAAATCAAGGAACAGGTATCAAGTACTCGGGGTCCTACGGGACACAAGTGGGCGTTCGGAAACCAAATATTTGCTATCACCCACCGATGCCTCTGCTTATTTCAATTTTAGTTGTTAAACAGAAATTAAAGTGAACGAAAAGTAAAGCCGAGATCATCTCCAACATCCAACATGTGGCAATACTCCAACAACTGTGGTACATGGCGACACGCAACAGCACTAGAGCAAGCGACTACGACGCGCAAGTCCAACTATCTACCAAACAACCGGTAATAGGAGGTGGCCATGGCAATATAGGGCTGCACGGTATATCACAGGTACGGAAACTAAAGCATCGCAACACAGATAGCAATAGATCAACAGGAGGGAATAAATACTATAAAATAAGATAGGTAGAAAGGGGAAGGTGCTCGCCTGAAAACATTGTCGAAGGGTTCATCCGAAGATCGGGTCGACACTCGCATCAACTCAACGGCCTTATCCGCGAAGAAGCAAAACACTAGAATAAACACCGGATGCAATATTTAATACAACGGCAGAAGATCGGCATGATGCATGTATGATGCATGGCATGGCAAGGTGCGATGCAATTAGGTCATATTAAGCGGAACCGGGGTCCCGACATTTAATTAGATGGTGCAAGTTATTTAGAAACCCCGCATTGTAAATGTTGTATTAACATGACAAATAATAGCACCGAGTTCGCTACACAAATTTAAATGAGGCCAATATAAGGCTAGATTTGCCCGCATATGGGCCCCATATTTAATTATTAGGTGAATCGGCATAAGGCCCCCAAACCACAGATATGCATGCGATATGAATGATTAAATATGCATCAATTGTTATATAGGTGACATTTATAAATTAGGGTTCTCGGGTAAGGGGTTCACACATTGAGGGGTCTCGACGAACTTGGGGATCCGGGGTTCGGGGTTCGGTCTCGGGGTCCAGGGTTCGACGCGGTCGTTCTCGGACTCCGGGGTAGTAGATCTTGTCGCATCCGCGGCCTTCGGGTACGGAATCGGTCTCCGGGTTCGGGGTCTCGGCGTTCCATGAAGGAGTACTTGACCTGGCGTCGGGGCATCGGTACCGTCCTGGTTGTTGTCGTTCTTGTCGTTGCGAAGCTCTTGTCGGGTCCGCGCCATCGAGTCGATCTTGGCGTCAGGGGAATTCCCGATGTTCCGAGGAGAAGATCTTGGCGCTCTCGAGGGTTCGGTTCGTGAGGCGGTCTTGATGCTCCGTGATGTAGAACTTGTCGCCTCCGTGGCGATCTTGCCGGCCTTCGGGTCATCAACTCCGTGAAGGGGATCTTGGAGCGGCGCCGGGTTCGGGTCCGGGAAGGAGTACTTGGCGTCCGGGTTCTCGGTCATCGGTAGATCTTGTCAGCATATGGGGCTCGATCGCGTGACTCAAACTTGGGCAGCGCCACGGAACGCATCGGTCTCGGAAAACGGTGGAGCGTTGGGCTTGTGGTTGAACGGAGACACGCGCAGACGGAAAAAGAGGCAGGGGCGACCAAGCTGAGCGACAGGGAGGCCCACGCGGCGGCGGGGCCAGAGGGTGGCCGCTGGCGTCGGCCTGGTCCCGAGGACGGCGACGGCCGGGCCCGCGCAGGAGGCGGCCGAGAAGGAACGACGGGGAGGCGACGCGGGGCGAGAGGACGGTGGGGGAACTCGACGGCGGGCTTCGGGCAGCACGGGAGAAGGGCGAGGTGAGCGGCAGAGGCGAGCAGCGGGCGGGTCGACCGGCGGCGGGCTCGGGGAGGTCGAACGGCGGCCGGCGGAAGAGCTCGCGGCGGGGAGGCTCGAGAGGCAGAGGGGCGCGGAGGGGCCGAGGCGGCGCCGGCGGCAGAGGGGAGGCCGCGCGAGGAGGCGGTGGACGCGGGCCGACGGGGAGGCTCGGGGCGCCGGTCGCGGGCTCGCTCGGGGACGGGGGGAGCGGCGGACGCGGGCGCGGCCGGGCGCGGCGCTCACCGGCGCGGAGGCGGGCGGCCAGAGGAGGGGGAAGGGGGGAGGCAGGGCGGCGCTCGGTGATGCTTGGCGGAGGCGGGGAGGAGCGGAGGAAGCGCGCGCACGCGGTGGGGAAGAACGCGGCGAGGAAGAGAAGGGAGAGAGAGGGAAACGGGGTGGGGCGGTCGGTGGGGGGACAGGGCCAGCGGGTGGGTCCCGCGTGGGGATCCCGAGGGGGTCGGCGGTTGGTGGGATCGGTGCAGGGATGTGCGTCTGTGTGCGTGTGTGTTTTGTGTGGAGGGTGCTGGGTTGGGGAGAGAGAGGAGAGAGAGAGTGGGTGGAGGAGGTGGTGGGCTGATGTGGCGGGTGGTGATTGGCGGATGGGGAAGGGACAGCTGAGGTGGCGGACACCGATTGGTTAGGGTGAGGTGGCCAGAGGGCTGGGTAGGAAGATGGGTAGGTTTAGGATTTGGAAGGGCGGTGTAGTTGGACCGATTAATATTCCTGGGGGTGGTCGTTCGGGTCGGGTTGGCCCGTTCGACTGCCCCCGCTAAAAAATAATTTAACTTTTTATTTAATTTGCGTTAACTTTTGCAAGTGGTTTTTAGGCAAATAAAATATCCGGCAGCACCCGGGGTTTGGCGTTTGAGCAAAGATGGGGCGTTTTAGAAAACAAAACGGGCTTTGCGAAATAGTTTTATGCGAACAATGCATGATGATGACGATGCAATGCACAAATTCAACGCGATTTTCTAGTAGTGGTTTTGCGGGATGCCACAATTCGACACCACTAACAATGGATCTCGCCCTCGAGATCCGCCTCGTGGTACCGGAAGGAAGGTCGGCGATCTGCGTCTTCTTGCTTCGTGTAGATCCCCGCGACACCACTAACAAGAGGTCGTTGTCCGTGATCGTCAAGAGAACCCTCCGGATAACAACGGACGAAGTTAAAGGTAAGGCCACCTCTAACTTCCATTAGAAGAGGAGAAGTTACATTGATTCACCAGTTCGATGTACCGAGCGACAGTAAGAGTCGAGTAGGGTGATCAGTCCATCCCGTACCCAAACTATCAACCCTATACATGAGCAGGAGAATCAGGCAACTCAACTCTCGAGATTTAGACTGAAGATCTTCATAGGCGGTTTCCGGAACAAAGGAATGCTGCCAGCAGAAATCGTATGAAAGACACACTGATTAGGTTCCGCGATGGTTCCATTGGCATGAACAACACATGCTCAAGGTATACTCCAACTTCACCAATGCTCGTCCTTCTCATATGTTTTTCAACGACACAGATATCCGGCAAGGAACACATATGGATAAAGAGCTCAAAAACAGAAGATTGGGGAAGGGTACAACAGACAAGTTGCAGATTGATGATGGTAGCACCTCCGTTACAAAAGGGAGAAAGCGAGACCCTGAAGGTACGACGAAAACCCAGCCACGAGAAATCCTGGACTCGAAGAGAGAGAAGAGAGCGGATTCAAAACACGTAGAGGTAAGAGAGGAATAGCAAAGGGGTAAGGAGTAAAGTCAGACCTAACCAGAACTATCCAACCGATTTTCAAAAATAGTTTTGACACTTCTACTTCGGCCGTTAGCTAGGTTATCCTACAGGCTGGACTTGTGGGGTATCGCAACTGCTGAGCTCTGATACCACTCTGTAACACCCTCAGAATCGGACCTATGCAAGTTTTAGCGAAACCCGCCAAACCCGCATAGAAACGATTCAAAGGTGCCCACCAGGCACTTTCGTGCGGGTGGAAAACGAAGTAATAACATAACACAACAGTCCTCGATGGGACCCACAGAACAGATATATATACAACAGCGACTCAATGAGTCAAGAATACAGATATAATATACAAAGATCCAAATCACCTTAAAATGATAGAGCGTCCGACTACGGACAAGATGCAAATGGGGCTAAGAGCCCTGAAGAATAACCAATGGCGTCCATAACCCTGCCCAGGCCAAGCCGGAAGGGTAACCCTGATAACGACGTCGATCTCAAAACCTGCTTAAACAAAAGGGGTGCCGACAAAGGGCAAAGGAAAAAGAGGAGCGTCAGTACTGAGGCCAGTACACGGCGAGGCTAGAATTCGGCGGTCCTCGCCTACATAGGTATGGTGGACTGAAGCGGCAGCGGCAGCATGCACTAAACAACCTATAGAGACTCGATACAACTGGCGGTTATCAGAGAGGGTTAAGAGTGACCTATCCGGATCCAACCTGAAGCTAACACCAAACAAACCCATCCTGGTGTTTCCCCCTCGATACCAAACGAGGAAGTCACCCGAGGAACTCACACAGTTGGCAGTTTTATTTATTCAGTTATCGTTGCAGCAATTACTAGTCAGGTATAGATAATCATCCTGATAAAATAAGCAGTGGGCACTTTTAGTTAATCCTTCCGTTGTAGTTGCAACAATTACTAATCAGATACAGATAGCGTGAGATAAACCCAAAACCCAGCAGTTGTTGGTACTTTTATTCAGCCATTCCGTTGTAGTTGCAATACTTACTAGTCAGGTACAATGGTCGCAAGCGACACTCAAAGCAAGCAGTTGTGGGCAATATTAGTTAGCCATTCCATTATAGTGAAGCTGATTACTAGTCATTATAAGTCAAATTTATAGCAATAAACTTTAGTTATGCTTGTCTATGGTCGAGATACTGTGCTCCAAGTCGTCCATAACCGCGGACACGGCTTTCAGAAAGTTTTACCCGGCCGGGGTGCACCAATAGCAACACACACTCGATCAACCTCGGAAAAACCAAATCAAAACCCAACGAGGCTTTCACGACAAAGCAATCACAGGATTCAGAAATATTTCAGGGGGCCACCCCTTAAAGTAGACCCGCAACGAAGTAAGCTAGCTCCGAGACGGACTCAAGGTTTGGGTGGACGGCTGTGAGCGACTGGGAACCCAAAACTGGGCTTGTCGACACCGCGAAAACGTGTCCCGATCCTAAACAGTACAGTGTGCTATACATCGCACAATCGTAAATAAAGCAGTAAAGCATGACATAAGTACAGGATCGTAAATAAAACCTCAAACTAGTTTGTGGCCCCAAGAAATAAGACTGAATCAAGCTCTGGCTAAGGGGGGTCCCATATACCTCCCGGATGTGGATAGCGCGATAAATCAAGGAACAGGTATCAAGTACTCGGGGTCCTACGGGACACAAGTGGGCGTTCGGAAACCAAATATTTGCTATCACCCACCGATGCCTCTGCTTATTTCAATTTTAGTTGTTAAACAGAAATTAAAGTGAACGAAAAGTAAAGCCGAGATCATCTCCAACATCCAACATGTGGCAATACTCCAACAACTGTGGTACATGGCGACACGCAACAGCACTAGAGCAAGCGACTACGACGCGCAAGTCCAACTATCTACCAAACAACCGGTAATAGGAGGTGGCCATGGCAATATAGGGCTGCACGGTATATCACAGGTACGGAAACTAAAGCATCGCAACACAGATAGCAATAGATCAACAGGAGGGAATAAATACTATAAAATAAGATAGGTAGAAAGGGGAAGGTGCTCGCCTGAAAACATTGTCGAAGGGTTCATCCGAAGATCGGGTCGACACTCGCATCAACTCAACGGCCTTATCCGCGAAGAAGCAAAACACTAGAATAAACACCGGATGCAATATTTAATACAACGGCAGAAGATCGGCATGATGCATGTATGATGCATGGCATGGCAAGGTGCGATGCAATTAGGTCATATTAAGCGGAACCGGGGTCCCGACATTTAATTAGATGGTGCAAGTTATTTAGAAACCCCGCATTGTAAATGTTGTATTAACATGACAAATAATAGCACCGAGTTCGCTACACAAATTTAAATGAGGCCAATATAAGGCTAGATTTGCCCGCATATGGGCCCCATATTTAATTATTAGGTGAATCGGCATAAGGCCCCCAAACCACAGATATGCATGCGATATGAATGATTAAATATGCATCAATTGTTATATAGGTGACATTTATAAATTAGGGTTCTCGGGTAAGGGGTTCACACATTGAGGGGTCTCGACGAACTTGGGGATCCGGGGTTCGGGGTTCGGTCTCGGGGTCCAGGGTTCGACGCGGTCGTTCTCGGACTCCGGGGTAGTAGATCTTGTCGCATCCGCGGCCTTCGGGTACGGAATCGGTCTCCGGGTTCGGGGTCTCGGCGTTCCATGAAGGAGTACTTGACCTGGCGTCGGGGCATCGGTACCGTCCTGGTTGTTGTCGTTCTTGTCGTTGCGAAGCTCTTGTCGGGTCCGCGCCATCGAGTCGATCTTGGCGTCAGGGGAATTCCCGATGTTCCGAGGAGAAGATCTTGGCGCTCTCGAGGGTTCGGTTCGTGAGGCGGTCTTGATGCTCCGTGATGTAGAACTTGTCGCCTCCGTGGCGATCTTGCCGGCCTTCGGGTCATCAACTCCGTGAAGGGGATCTTGGAGCGGCGCCGGGTTCGGGTCCGGGAAGGAGTACTTGGCGTCCGGGTTCTCGGTCATCGGTAGATCTTGTCAGCATATGGGGCTCGATCGCGTGACTCAAACTTGGGCAGCGCCACGGAACGCATCGGTCTCGGAAAACGGTGGAGCGTTGGGCTTGTGGTTGAACGGAGACACGCGCAGACGGAAAAAGAGGCAGGGGCGACCAAGCTGAGCGACAGGGAGGCCCACGCGGCGGCGGGGCCAGAGGGTGGCCGCTGGCGTCGGCCTGGTCCCGAGGACGGCGACGGCCGGGCCCGCGCAGGAGGCGGCCGAGAAGGAACGACGGGGAGGCGACGCGGGGCGAGAGGACGGTGGGGGAACTCGACGGCGGGCTTCGGGCAGCACGGGAGAAGGGCGAGGTGAGCGGCAGAGGCGAGCAGCGGGCGGGTCGACCGGCGGCGGGCTCGGGGAGGTCGAACGGCGGCCGGCGGAAGAGCTCGCGGCGGGGAGGCTCGAGAGGCAGAGGGGCGCGGAGGGGCCGAGGCGGCGCCGGCGGCAGAGGGGAGGCCGCGCGAGGAGGCGGTGGACGCGGGCCGACGGGGAGGCTCGGGGCGCCGGTCGCGGGCTCGCTCGGGGACGGGGGGAGCGGCGGACGCGGGCGCGGCCGGGCGCGGCGCTCACCGGCGCGGAGGCGGGCGGCCAGAGGAGGGGGAAGGGGGGAGGCAGGGCGGCGCTCGGTGATGCTTGGCGGAGGCGGGGAGGAGCGGAGGAAGCGCGCGCACGCGGTGGGGAAGAACGCGGCGAGGAAGAGAAGGGAGAGAGAGGGAAACGGGGTGGGGCGGTCGGTGGGGGGACAGGGCCAGCGGGTGGGTCCCGCGTGGGGATCCCGAGGGGGTCGGCGGTTGGTGGGATCGGTGCAGGGATGTGCGTCTGTGTGCGTGTGTGTTTTGTGTGGAGGGTGCTGGGTTGGGGAGAGAGAGGAGAGAGAGAGTGGGTGGAGGAGGTGGTGGGCTGATGTGGCGGGTGGTGATTGGCGGATGGGGAAGGGACAGCTGAGGTGGCGGACACCGATTGGTTAGGGTGAGGTGGCCAGAGGGCTGGGTAGGAAGATGGGTAGGTTTAGGATTTGGAAGGGCGGTGTAGTTGGACCGATTAATATTCCTGGGGGTGGTCGTTCGGGTCGGGTTGGCCCGTTCGACTGCCCCCGCTAAAAAATAATTTAACTTTTTATTTAATTTGCGTTAACTTTTGCAAGTGGTTTTTAGGCAAATAAAATATCCGGCAGCACCCGGGGTTTGGCGTTTGAGCAAAGATGGGGCGTTTTAGAAAACAAAACGGGCTTTGCGAAATAGTTTTATGCGAACAATGCATGATGATGACGATGCAATGCACAAATTCAACGCGATTTTCTAGTAGTGGTTTTGCGGGATGCCACACCCGGCGTGCTCAGCTGAATGCTCGTGGCCGCGTTCCGCTCTCTGAGGTGTTGTCTGAGCTTCGGGCTGAGGAGACCCGTCTCCGTGGTGCTGGTCTTCTTGCGGTTCCATCTGCGCTTGCTACTCGTGGTGCTCCTTTGCCGTCTGCTCCCTCGACTCAGCCGCGGTCCCCTGTGTCGCCGCCGCCGATACTACCCACTCCTCCAGGTCAGGGTCAGGGTCAGTTTTAGCACCAGCAGCCTCAGGGTCAGAGTCAGCAGCAGGCTCGTGGTCAGGGTCGCCGTGGTTCTCTTCGTCACTGCTCTTACTGCAACAGAGATGGTCACACTTGGGCCACCTGTTATACACGGGACCCCAGTTTACGGCAGCAGCACCAGGCTCGTGGGCAGTCGGCCACACCTCCTGACACACCTCCTTCTACCCCTATTGTGTCTTCTTCAAGATCTTCTCCCCCTGATGTCTCTTCTTCGACACCGTCCTCTTCTGCTCCGTCTAGTTCTCCTAGTTCTCCTCGTTCTCCAGAGTCTTCCTCTACTATTCCCTCTTCTTCATCGCCGTCTCCTGTGTCGTCTTCCTCTGATGATCTTCCCTCTACTCGTCCCGTTCGTCAGCGTCGTGCCCCCAACCGTTACTCTCCTAGTTAGTATGGTCTTTCTGTTGCCTCTGAGCCGACTTCTTATCGGGATGCCGAGCATCATCCTGAATGGCAGCTGGCCATGGCTGAGGAGATTGCTGCGCTTGAGCGCACTGGCACCTGGGATCTTGTTTCTCCCCCTCCCAGTGTTCGTCATATCACGTGTAAGTGGATCTATAAGATTAAGACCCGCTCTGATGGATCTCTTGAGCGCTATAAAGCGCGTCTTGTGGCTCGTGGTTTTTAGCAGGAGCATGGTCGTGACTACGATGAGACCTTTGCTCCTGTGGCTCATATGACCACTATGCGTACTCTTCTTGCTGTTGCTTCTGTTCGTCACTGGTCTGTGTCTCAGCTTGATGTTCAGAACGCCTTTCTCAATGGTGAGTTGAATGAGGAGGTTTATATGCAGCCTCCTCCTGGGTATTCTGTTCCCGAGGGGATGGTTTGTCGTCTTCGACGGTCTCTTTATGGCCTCAAACAGGATCCTCGTGCCTGGTTTGAGCGCTTTGCTTCTGTAGTGACTGCTGCTGGTTTCTCCCCTAGTGCTCATGATCCAGCGCTGTTTGTTCACACTTCTCCTCGTGGACGCACTCTTCTTCTTCTCTATGTTGATGACATGATCATTACTGGTGATGATCCTGAGTATATCGCCTTTGTTAAGGCTCGTCTTCGTGATCAGTTTCTTATGACTGATCTTGGTCCTCTTCGATACTTTCTTGGGATTGAGGTTTCCTCCACTTCTGATGGTTTTTACATCTCTTAGGAAAAGTATATTCAGGATCTTCTTGCTCGTGCTGCTCTTGGGGATGAGCGCACTGTTGAGACCCCTATGGAGCTTAATGTTAAGCTTCAACCTACTGATGGTGATCCCCTTTCTGATCCGACGCGTTATCGTCATCTTGTTGGGAGTCTAGTTTATCTTGCTGTCACTCGTCCTGACATCTCTTATCCTGTTCATATTCTGAGTCAGTTTGTCTCTGCTCCCACCACTGTTCACTATGGTCATCTTCTCCGTGTTCTTCGTTATCTTCGTGGTACGATCACTCGTCGCCTTTTCTTTCCTCGTTCTAGCTCTCTCCAGCTCCAGTGCTATTCGGACGCTACGTGGGCGAGTGATCCTTCGGATCGTCGTTCACTTTCTGCTTATTGTGTGTTTCTTGGTGGTTCGCTCATTGCTTGGAAGACGAAGAAACAGACAGCGGTTTCCCGTTCGAGTGTTGAGGCTGAGTTGTGTGCTATGGCCTTGTTGACTGCTGAGGTGACCTGGTTACGGTGGTTACTTGCGGATTTTGGGGTCTCTATTACCACACCCACTCTGGTTTTGTCTGACAGTACAGGTGCTATTAGTGTTGCACGTGATCCAGTCAAGCATGAGCTTACCAAGCATATTGGTGTTGATGCTTTCTATACACGTGCTCAGGTGCAGGCTCAGGTTGTTGTGCTTCAGTATGTGCCTTCAGACTTACAGTTGGCGGATTTCTTTACGAAGGCACAGACCAGAGCGCATCATGATTTCTTACTCTCCAAACTCAGTGTTGTGGATCCACCATGAGTTTGAGGGGGGGTGTTAGATGTATATATATGTATATTGTATTTCTCCCATATGTTAGGGGCTTTCTGCATATTTGCCCTGTACCTGTACTATATATTGTGGCCTTTGGCCCCAGAGGAATACAAGTTGCTTATTCCTAACAGCCGTGACTCCTTCCCCGCGCATAGCCTGTCTCGTGGCTCTCACGAGAAGACACCCTCCGTGTGTGGCCTACCTACGCCAACCATGGTGAAGACGCCCTCGCAGGAGAAAATAAACATTGTAAACTGTACTAAATCAGCGACCATGAATATGGATCGGAGGGTAAGTGGTAGTAGTACCATACTAGGGAGAAGGATTCTTGCTATTTTGCATGTGTGTCATACTAAAAGCTCCTGATTGCTCTCGGTAAAAAGCAAAATATGATAGTACTAAATTATTTAATCTATTGTATCCAACAGGTACACGTGTGGTCCAAGACACAGGAAATCGAGATGGGGAGTATCATGAAACTATTTTACGAGTGGGAAATCCAGGTGCTTGTTCTCCTCAGCTTCATGCTACAAATGTTCCTCTTCTTGGCTGGCAGCCTTCGGAGGCGTAGCATCAACTCCTTTCTCAGGTTCTTCACTTGGATCGCTTATCTGGGCGCGGACTTGGTGGCAGTTTACACCCTGGGCTACCTCTCACGCCACGAGGATGCGACCACTGGACTATCTTTCTTCTGGGCGCCATTTCTGCTCATCCATCTTGGTGGGCAGGACACCATTACGGCTTTCGCCATGGAGGACAACAAGTTGTGGCTGAGGCATTTATTGACTCTATTTATGCAAGTTGTCCTAGCTCTATATGTTTTCTGGAAGTCCATTGACAAACACGACGTGGAGCTTCTGGTTTCAGAGGTCTTTGTGTTTGCTTCTGGAATTATCAAGTATGGAGAAAGGATATGGTCTCTCAAGTGTGGGAGCTTTGAAAGCCTCGAGGGTTCCAATGGAGAACAATACAAGCAAAAGGTGCCAGGGGAGGTTGCCGAGGATCCCTATTCTCACATTGTCTGTGCTGCCCTGCATCGTATGCCGCGTGTCTTTCGGATCTTTACGGCACGATCAGGTGATAGTGGTACCACTATCCAAGAAACCCCAAGCAATTGGGTGAAGCGGATGAGGCTCGAGCTTGGCATGGTGTACGATGATCTGTATACAAAGTCATGTGTGCTCAGAACAAGGAGTGGCATCATATTGCGATGTATCTCTCAGGTATCTATTATCATTGCCCTGGCGCTCTTCCTCGTGAGCGACATACGGAGGTACACTAAAGCCGACATTGCAATCACCTGGACACTCTTCCTAGGATGTTTTTTGCTGGAGGTATGTGCAATGTTTATATTGATAATGTCACCATGGTCCTGGGCGTGGTTGAAGGTGCGAAGAAGGTGCAGCCTGCTTGCAAGATTGTCCTGGTTTCTCTTGTGCAGTGGCATTGGATGGCCAGAGAGGAAGCCATATCTGAATTCAATAGGGCAGTACAACTTCCACGGGTGGCTAGATCACGCAAGGAGCGACCAGCCAAGGTCATATAGCCGACGAGCGATGACCGCCGTTGTCAAAAGCTTGGTGAATTTGGTTGGTCTGAAAGAGGATAAAATATTGTTCTGGATGAGCAGGTTGTTAGACACTGAGCACGTAGAGGCAGATAAGGAGACGATGGAGTGTGTTGTCAGGGGAATTACTGAATTCAATGCTGAAATCAGCAGAGGTCCTCGGCAGTGGCCAAAACTTGGCGGCATAGTGCAAGAGCTACAAGATATTCGTGAAGATTTTGGTGGAAAGGTTGCTTTAGTGCATATGATCACAGAGGCACACTTGATAAAATATCCTCCTTCGGACACAGGTACGAGCTGCAGTGTCATGGTGGAGGTATGCCGGAAACTATCCAACTACATGGCATACCTTTTGGTTACCCACCCTTCCATGTTGCCGCTCAATGACAGCGCCCTATATACGCTGGAGAAAATGGCATTCTTGTTTCCACATCTCACAGATGAGCAGCAGGATTCTGAAGGTTTCTTCAGCATCGAGCCAAGCATGGAAACACTACAGGAGTTGGTGGACATATGGATGAAGCTGATCATCTGTGCGGCGGCCAAGTCCCGGCCAGAATTGCACGCGGCGCACCTGGCCAGAGGAGGGGAGATTATCACCTTCGCCTGGCTCTTCTTGAGCCACAACTTTTTGGGAGATGCTGAGGTGATCAAGGTGCAGCTTACCAATGCCAATCAAAGAGGGACGATCGCATACGTCTTCAGAAATCCTGAACCAAGATAAGACCATCACATCCAACACACAAGCCCGTCGAGTACGTGCAAAATCCTCCTTTCTTCATTCGATTACTCCTCTTCTGTTTGCGTTTGTGGCTTCAATAATCGTCTGATTGTTTCTAAGTGTGAAGTTTTTTATACAAACTTTAGTACTATGTGCTAAAAGTCATTATAAATGTGTGTGCGCACCCCAAAACAGACGGTAAATTCTTGTTTGCAGTAAAGTTTAACATTTTGCCATAATGCACTCCCTCGGTTAGGCCAACTCCCACCGGTCGACGAATTTTTATCTGTATGGGTATAAGCGGACAGAAAACATGGCAAAATGCGCCGAGGCAAACGGGCAACATAAATTTGGGCCTGGTTTGAGTCAGCATGAACGCGCAGCGAAATCCCACGGCTTCCTCCCATGTCCTCCTCTAGCCCGCCTGTTTGTGCCACACGCATGTTATTCTTCCCCCTCTTCCTCCATGCACAACACCCCGGTCTCCTCGTCCTCGCCACCGCCACCCTAGTTCTAACCGCTTCGCCATTACCCTAGGTCATGCCGCCACCGCACCGATTACACGTTCCGCATTCCCGAACCTTGTTTATACTAAACATTTGTACCTTTTAAAGCTCACTTCCACTTCATGTTAAGTGCCCATATTGATAACATCATTATATGAATCATAATTGTGTTTATTGTATCTCTCAAAATTATCCACTTAAATGTGTTGAGAGTGTTAGCACTAAGTTTACTGTTATACTACTCAAATGTATATCGACTGAAATACACCAATCCTAATGTAGAACTCTATTAATTTGGTCATGGAAAACCGTCATGTTTTTTGAACCTTACAAACACTTACACCTAGGTCATTTTCACATTATGCTTAATCGATTCTATCCAAATACCAAAACGACATAAAAGCGTTGCAAACATATCATGTATCTAAATATTTTGTATACTTACATATGTTATACGATGTTTCTACATATTTTGTTTCTATTTTAGTATCATTAAATATCTAGGTAGCGATTTCTCTAGTGCATGAGTACAAGCAATACCCTAGTTGATACTACTGGATTTGACTTCTTATTATTTCAGGAAAAAACAAAGTCGCTATAGGGCATTTCCCTACAGGCTACAACATTCCCTTAAAGAAACCTATCCAATATTAATCGAATAAGATTATGTAGATCAGCTTTTACCAATACAAATAGAAATTTCTAGAGTGTATGGGGTATTAAAAAAATGTTTTGTCCTCGATTCCTCGCCTCCCGTCCAAGCTAGTTGGCATTGCACATTTTAGATCGTCTAGTAGGTGCAAACAAAGATAATGTATAATAGGGAAGGTGAGGTAAAATGCAAAAACAATGCGGATTTATTACCCATCATGCTAGTTGTGCATGTTGATTGGGTCGTCCGATTATGGTACATTGTGATCCCATAAAATCTGGATCGTCGCCTGCTGACATTGTTCTGTCAATGGCATCTTTTTGTCATCCGTTTATCCCGCGATGTTTTATTTAGCCTGGCTTTACGTGTTGTCATTTGTTGTTTCTCATGTGTTTGTGGACTTCTAACTAGTGGTGCGCAGACTGTTGTTCCCTCTATATCTTGGATACCATGACCATGTGTTTATGGATTTTTAATTTGTGGCGCATAACCTTTTGTTCTTTCCTTGCATTTTTTGTTCATTCATGTGTGGTATCTACATGGTTCTATATGAGTACTTCTTCCGTTCAGAAATATAAGATATTTTAGCTTTGTGAAATGAATGTATCTAGATGACTTTTAGTGTATAGGTTCACTTCAAGCCTCTACGAACCTATACACTAAAAAACGTCTAGATACATTCGATTCACAAAGCTAAAACATCTTATATTTCTGAACAGAGGGGGTACCAAGTAAAAGTGAGTACCTAAGAACAGCTTTAAAAAGCTACATGGTGTCGGATGAACAAGAACGAATGGGCGATCCATGAACTTGCGCCCTAAAACAAAGCTGTTATAATCAACATGTCTCATGATGTACCATCTACTTTGTCTCCAACGCTGCCCATCCTACACACATTTTTTTTCCAAGATGGACCTATACAACAACCACGCGGTATCGTTGGGTAAGATGTGTGGTCAATTGTTTGTATCCGATTGGTGTTAGTTTTCTTCCTCCTCACATGCAACATTCTAGTTGCTCATCGTGTTTCGCTTGGGACAGCGCTATCCGCTAAATCGAAAATATGTCGGCTTATTAGATAGGAGGAAAATTGTAGTCCCCGCAGATGTAAGATTAATCACGTAAATTTCAAAAATACAGAAACCCTCCAAACTGATACATGTGGGTGGACTCGCGGAGATGAAGCATCAAATTTTATATCTGCCTGACGCCTTAATGGACATGTGCTAGCTGAACAAGAGCGTGATCTATTTCAGTTTTGAGAAGCCGTATGTTTTTTGATCGTGAGAAGCCGTGCATTCTTGGTTCGTGTCCTAGCATGCATGAAATGCAAACATGTTGTCATGGTAAAAGGCCACAACATAGGGAAAACTTATGTGTGTGGATGACCACACCGTGGAAATGACTTATGTGTGTGTGGATGATATGCATGGTGTATGTATAAAACCAACACTATATTCCCGATACAACGTCCATTAGTTTCCCTAATGGGTCTATATCACATCTGTCAATCAAATTATGTTATCGTCTTTTAATCCAATTAATGGTGGTGTGGGCATGCATAGCTAGCCATGTGAGTATCCCACTATTTTGTAATGCAAAAATGTCTCTCCAACATGTTCTGGTGATGTATATTTTGGCTAGCTGATACATAATTTTGGGCCAGATGGTGTAAATATATGTCATCTTTCGGGGTGATGTATATCCAAAACGGCTATGCGACAAAGGCCAACCACCATGTTGAACCCATCAACGCTTCTTCCCCACGTGTTCCCCCACAGCCGCAACACCGCACCGCCACACAACGGCGTTGCAGATTCCCACCCCAAAACCACCGGATCCATCGCCTATCCCCACTATTTCCTTACCATTTTCATGGGAATCGACGCCGCCCTAGATCGTCGATCAAATTCCTCCGTGTGCGGATGTAGAAGTTCGATCGCTACGTGGAAGAGATCACCTTCGATGACATGCACTTGTTGATGGGCACATCCGAGATGATGGAGCTCGTCGTGCCCACGTATAACTACGTCACGTGGACGCTCGACCGACTACAAGAGAATATGAACTCCCGTGAAGTTCCTAGCCTCGTGGAGGCCGAGTTCTTGGAGATTAAGTATCATGATAACCAACGAGGCGGCAATGGAGAGGATTCGCCGTGAGCAACCAGAGCTCGTGCAATTTTAGAGAGAGAGAGAGAGAGAGAGAGAGAGAGAGAGAGAGAGAGAGAGAGAGAGAGAGAGAGAGAGTACTTTGCGACGAGAGAAGCCATGAAGACGAAGAAGGCTGAGGCTGCAGTATTGGAGGTTGGCTCCTCCGCCATTGCTATCACGTCAGGCTCCTCCTCTGAGTTGGACTCAGATTTCTGGAATGATCTCGGCAACACCGACGATAACGAGTTTTAGGTTCTATGGAAGTTTAGTTCTATCGAAGTGTCAAAGTTTAGGGAGTTGAGTTTGAGTTTATCAAATAGATAAAATGAATTAGAAGTGTTGGTATTTAAGTTTTAGTTGTTGAATTTGAAGTTTTATATGTGGAAGATGAATGACTTGGCGGTGTTCGACGACCTATTATACATCACCTAAGGGTGTGTTTGGTTGCTCGTGGCCTTTAGTCGCACCTGGAGATCATGGCTCCACGGAAGCTACGCGCGACAATGCAACCTCTCGTGCCTAAATGTCTATTCGTCTGGTTCCGTGTATTCTCACCCCTAGGGGTTTGAAAGACAAGCCACCGTCGTTTGGTTTCACACATTCTTACTTTTCAGCAAATTGGTACTTGTTTGTCTATTTGCATTGTCCCTGATAGACTTACCTCCTGACTGGTCATATGAGCTTACCCAACATCAGCAAGGCAGAAAACAAAGTTCAGACAATTGCAATTTAGAGAACTACTAGCTTATATTAAGACTGAATCGACATAATTTGTCATGGCGTGTGTGCTGCAGCACGAGTTCACGAACAACTGCACGTGATGCAACACAAGTTTATCACATACGAAGGGGTTATAACTGAATACCACCTCCTAAAACATACAGATCAAAGTTCAGGGGTCACCACAACCAAAGTTTATCAGCCTAGCTACTCCAAAATACACATCACAATCATCATCATCAACACCGCAACCAGCACCTCCTCGAACATCTCGGTTCGCTGCTCAGAGATAGTGCTTGTTCAGAAAGACCGTAAACCAACTCATCTTGTGCTTAGGAGTCATGGCAAGATACTTGGTCGCATGTCCACTGTGCTCCATCAGGTGGCCCAGAGCACGGTGTATCGCGGTCAGAGAGACGGGCGTAATGGGATGCGAGGACCATAGATCATCTTCATAAGATCATAGTTCTCAGTGGGCTTGCTGATCAACTTGGTGTCCTTCGGCTGAGCCTACATGAGAATCACAGTTAGTTCAAGACATGTAGTTCATATGTGAGCTTTACAACTATTGATGCAAGTGCAAATATATCGAACCTTAATATGCACATGGTAATCATCACCGTCCATCATGATAGCAGAGGTCTTCTCAACCCAGTGCACATTCTCAAGCCTCTTGATCCTCAGCACCCGAATCCACCTAACTCTTCAGTGCCTCATGTGGTTGTACACCTGGTTCGAAGTGACTGTTCGGCCACAGAACTTAAAGACATCCTTTACAATCAAACACATGTTCGCCTCTCCGAATCCCCTAACAACTAAACCCCCTTTCTGGATCAACTAGCAGATCGGATCCGGGACGAAGGTGGATATTGATGTTGTAGACAGATCAGGGGACGCAACCTTCTTCTACGGCACCAGAGATACGCAATGCGTTCAGTTCTAGGGGAATAACTGAACTTGTAACACTAATAATACCTACAACACATGGCGCTTTGTGAGCTCTCGTCATCCCTCCCTTGCACGAGCGCGTGCATCTTCTTCCTCCGCGAGCGCGAGAAGAACTTGGACGTTCCTCTAGGACCAGGTTGAGTGACACTTTAAAACTCGTGCGGTGCAAAGATTGCTCCACGCGTGCGAAACCAAACACACTTATTTCTTTCCGTCCCACGCGAGAGACGGGAATCGAGCAACCAAACACGCCCTAAGGTGGTACAGTTGTCGTCGTAAAATACATCATTAATTATAAAAGTAGAAACTGCACATATGATGTAAAACACCTTTTTAATGATGCAAACAATTTATTTGGATGCTCTGTAATATATCAGAGTTGCTCTTAGATTTGCGCCTAGTAAAACACTTTGTATGATGTAATTTCAGTCCTGGTAGAGCAGGAGAGTGAGCTGTGTGTTGCTTGTCTTTTATTAGTACTAGATTTAGTAGTGCGCCTTGGCGCACGATCCCGTTGGTTTAGAGGAATTTTGCAACTATAATTAGCATAAGTATTTCTGAAATTATGAATGTCTATATTCAGTAGCTCAATTAAGCATGATCTGACAGAAAGAAAGAGTAGTAGCAAAATCAAAAGACAGCAGAGTACTTAGAAACAGAAACATACATGGAATGTAAAAAAGAGCAGCATAGTTGTTTCCGAGACAGTAGTAGATCCAGCTATACAATCTAACAACAGAAAGGGAGGTAGCAACGTCAGAAGGGGGCAGCATACTTGGTTCGGAGAGACCAACATATCTACCTATACAAACTAAAACCTTAGTCTAGCAACAGATTTGTTCAGCATACACCTGCTTAGGATGACAACAGAAGCGTTCAAGAAACAATAGCTAAACCCGGATACCATGAACGGCGGAAGCTATCTTGCGGCAGGCAATGATCTTAATTAGTGTCATACTTCATGTTGTCAGTGCTATGGATAGCACTTCCGCTGTTATTGTTCTAGAATTGTATAAAACAGTCCATTTAGTTTGTGGCAACA
Organism: Avena sativa; assembly: GCA_916181665.1. NCBI lineage: Eukaryota > Viridiplantae > Streptophyta > Magnoliopsida > Poales > Poaceae > Avena > Avena sativa. Next base: position 1,847,065 of record OV702292.1, on the reverse strand, counting down.
CATTTTCTATGCTAACATGACATTAGTTATCATGTAAGGAACACATACCTGGGGCTTACAATCACCTGCTGAAAGTGTTTTAAGAATCATCCTCTTGACATTGGTGTCATAGGAGTTCGATCGCTTCTTGTGCTGTAAAAGTCTATTAAATGTTAAATCAGGACAACATGTTTTTTAATGTTTATAGATAGTCAACTGCAAGCAAGATCTGATGCAAGTTCCAAGCAAGTACATAATTCTATAATTGATTTGCAACTCTATAGCATTTATTTTATGAACTATATCTATGTTTTCAATTACCATGATTGTAATATCTACTAAGCACTTGACTGATGTTAGTGAGTAGCAATGTACTTACCTATGATTAGTGTGGTGATTGATTGATGGTGGAGTGGATACTTCCTTCGTAGTGTCGAATGTTTTTGAAGTGGCCACTTCCTTCCTAACATCATCTGCATGTGGATCAACACTTCCTTTTTAACGCCGAATGCATGTTAGTAAAAACAAACGAGTAAGAAAGTCTTTAGCAAAGACAATTGCAAGGATATTTTTCCATGTAAGGTATCAGGAAAAGGTACTACCTTCGTCGTATCAGCAAGTTTTTCATTTTACTGGTAGGAACTGCCTAGCTTAGCTTTAAGAGACTCTATTTCCTTGATGCATCCAGTAGCTTCCGCTGGCACTCTGCAAGTTTGGTTTCATATTTTGTAATCTCACTCAGATTGATGTCATCTACAAAGATAATACCTATCTTCTGTAGATAGAGGAGAGTGGCAAGTATTGCAGACACGAGAGCATCTTCTGCTGTTAATTTATAATCACCAAAGATCTTCTGGTATAGCATAGAATACTGACCACACCGCAGGTCAGTGACACACACGAAGGCAATCATATGATTATTACCAACATCAAAAGATTTGGATTCTTGTATCTCCAGAGCTAGCTTCTCCAAGGCCTACAAAAGAACATTTTCTCTGGGGAGATATACACGCATTTTTCTCCAGCCTAAAAAAGAGGATCAGTATAAAAATAAGTGACACACCATGAATTTACTGGCTTCACAGTGCTTCTAAAAGAAACACTCCCTCACTCTCAAAATAGATGTCGAAGGTTTTTTAAATTTAGATGAATCTATATACCAAATAGTGCCTAGATTCATCCAAAATTTAACAAATCTGTGACATCTATTTTGAGATGGAGGAAGTATATATTGTCTTAGTGTTGGGTAGCAAAAAGTAAACAAAATCGATTACTTTACAATACGATAGACCAAAAGAGAACGACATGTGAATAAGCTACTTCAGTACATAGCAAAACCAGGTTGCCTACACCTAGCAGAGGGACACGGACTACACGTAGCAGAACGACACATTCATTTATTGGAAATGAGAACCAATTTGCAAATGTATAATAAATAGAGAAACATAAAAGGGAAGGCCTAAATAAATCTACAAGCACATTGAGATGTCTAGTCAGAGTTGTTACTAAGCATCTCCTTTTCTGGCAAACACAATCAATATGCGGATCGACGGTAAAAATAAAATGAGCGATGCAATGTAAACAGAAAAATGAAGAAACCATAGGGAGGAACAAGAAGAACCAGGTCATACCGTGCATATAAAGCTAAATTGACCGTGAAGGCATCTTTTGTTCGTCATCAACCACCAATACTGGATCTGACGATTCCTGGTTGTGGGCTCCTCCATCGGACATTATCACTGAACTATCTTGCTAGGTTTTTAATCCCGTGGTTTTCTTGAGCGGCTGGAAGAAGAAATAACTTGATAATTATTCTAACTGAAGAGATAACGGTAACTCCGTGAATCCTAAAAGAGATAACGGTAACCATACTGGAAGTAAAGAAGAAATGTTAGCATGAAATTCAGTTACCAAAAAGCACACCTTAGATCCAATGTGAAAGACACAAGAGCAGTCTCATCGCTGGCAGAGAAGAAACAACACTAATGGGCTCATCGCTGGCAGAGAAGAAACAACACAAGAGCAGGTTCATCACTGACATTTTTGGAAAGAGCAGTCGTGGTGTTCTTGTAACCGGGAGTACTTTGATCTTTGCTGCTGCAACCACATGTCGTCCTTGATCATCTTGGAGAGGTGAATGACTTATTTGTGCATGAGGAAATCCTTGGTGACGGTTCCACGGAGGTATATCCGGTTCCTGTGAAATCAAATGGTAATGGTGTCAATCTGAACTTCTGAATAATCTTGACAGCTAAAGCGCAATCTAAAAACATAAAAAAATCAATCGTATAACATACTTTATGAATAAAAAACAAGCTCATGTAGGAATACTAAATCAATCGTATAACATATTTTGTAACTAAAAATCAAGCTCATGTAGGAATACTGACACAATATGCAAGGTTCCACAGGAACTCATTTTTTTAGCTAAATCAATTAAAAAAATATCACACTGATAATGACATATCATCATGCATTTGAGGAGGGAACTGAATTTGTAAGTGTATATGTTGAACTAATCCATCATCAAAGATATTTGATCGGTACCTGGAACTTACCTCCCTTTGATGCTTCTGCCACAAAGGTACATGGAACATCAGAAATCTAAAATACACCACCGCTGATCCATGGAGGCATCAACATGCAACATCACTATAGTGCTAAAAAAATGGAATGCACTATCACCCCAAAGCACAATTTTTTTCCTCGGGTTACTGCATGAAACACTAAGCCTGTAGTTAAACCAATGATAAGTCAGACCTATGGATGTAGAAAGGAAGCATAGGAGAAGCACTAACAACCAACCATGGGTCAGAGAACAATACATCCCTTCTTGCTAAGTGAGGAATTCTTCAGGGAACAATTAAGACGGCAATATCAGAGATTGCTAAAATCCTGCCAACCACATATGGACACGAATGAAGAAGGTTAACTGTCTTATGTCAAATAGAACATCTCAGCAAAAACATAAGTTATTTTTGTGCTTCAACGACATATGCTACAAACAAAAAGAAAATCTGTTACCAACAAAGAATGCATGACATGATGGTTGGCTAACAGATTTTGCCTCCAAAACTTGACAATAAAAATTTGATGGTAAATCTGAAGAGAAGTTATAGTGGTGAGGTCACTGGAAAGGACACCTTAGATAGCTCGAGCGGTCGCGTGTCTCATCACTGAGGCTAGTGTGGGTGTCAGCGACACCATGGCCAAGCGAGCCGCTGTCATCAATAAGAAATCCACATATGGGCTGAAAGATTCTATTTTATCACAACAGCTGAATCTTGAATGAATGTGAAATCGAGCTCCCATATGATCCACTAAATCCAAGAAGCCCCACTACCAATGTTATCCTGAGAATCAATGCAGATTATACGTTTTACTATGTATCGAGAATCAATGCAAATTATAATGGTTTGGTATATTCTGATATATTCATTAAGAAAGATATAAATGAAATCAAATAATCAAAAAGTATAAAGCAAAAGCAGTAAAAATAGTTATAAATGGGGTTCAGAAGTAGCTAAATGTTAATTACCCTTTCCCCCCCTGCATATGATAGCCCGGAGTCTCAAAAATTTGCGATAAAGAGACAATTGCCAACAAGTACAACAGTCAATGCAGTAGACCCACACTGGTTTGGGGCACTATCAACTCACTGCCGGTACCTTCTTAAGAATCATGATAATAATACCTTGCATAAATTCTGTTATTTGTATTTATACAACTCGATGTTCCAGCGGCTTAAAAACAAAAAGAACAAGGATACATTTAACAATCCAATTCAGATGAAAATAGGAAAATTTGCTCTGCTTGTTCAACTTTTAACTTCTAACCATGGTGCCACCTCTGAGGCTGTGAGTAATTTATATGTTTTTTATCCATTAATCCCTCACAATATGGTTGCTTTATAATAATGAACCATACGATTTAACAATCAGATTCATATGAAAATGGAAAATTTGTTCAGCTTGTTCAACTTTTAGTTTGTAAGCACTGTGCTTAACGTGCTTAACATCGCAACTATGTACCTCTAACCACTCACTATGAAAATCTTCTAGTAAAATAAGATGGAAACTGTAAATTGACAATATATGTGCTAGGGTATAGTCAATCAATGGCAAACAGAGGTACCAAATGAGCAAGTTGGCTTGTACCGCGTAGAATACTTGTACTCATTGCTGCTTCCGGCTTCAGGTAATGTACTTAAAAAATCTCTTTAATTCTGCTCACCGTGGGCATATTCAGATCATGACTCACAATAGAGTATATGGGATACCCATGATTCCGTAGTACTTGCCGAGATAATATCAATAAAATTCATTCAAGTCAGATTCTCGAAACCAATCAATCTCATTTGATATTTAACCCTGCAAGATTGAAATATATGAGAATCTCATTTCCATTCAAGATGCAGTATGACAATTATCTCTTCAGTACGATACACAACTAAGCAAAGCCATATGACAGAGGGAGGGAGGAAGGGAGGGAGAGATCGAACCAGTGCTTTCGAGGCCCTCCTTCTACTTCAGCACCAGCGGATCCATGGAGCACTTCCTTCTCTGCCTCCTCACCCGCTAATTCGGCCCCATGGAGAGCGGACATGGGGGTGGCAGAAGAACTGCTCCGCCGCTGCCCGATGTAGAGGTTCCCGGGACCGTGGTACCAGACCACCGCCTCCTGCCGTTACCGCTCCACCTCCTCTGCCCGCTCCTCCCTATGGCGCCTCCTTTTGGGGTCATGGCGTGCTGCTGCTTGCGCGTCGAGGGGGCTCACCGGCGGCTTCCGCCTAGGAGATGGGTGTGGACTGGGGGAGGTACGGGGAGGCAGGGATTGGCGGCAGCGGCCCTTCTCAATGGCCAGAGGTGGAGGAAGGAGGAGGGACCGGACGTGGGCAGGGACCATGGCGTACTGCTGCTCGCGGGTTGAGGCGGCTCACCGGTGGTGGCTCGGCCTGGAGATGGGCGTGGGGAGGGGCGCACGAGCAGGGACGAATGGGAGGAGGCGGAGCAGCCGCGTGGCGATTTGGGAGCGAGGGGATCGTGGTTAGGGTTTTCTCGGTATGCTTCCATTTATACGACGCGCTGAAAAGCAAATTACGGCTGAGATTTACTGTGAGGCAAGATCAACAGCTAATCAAACCCGATTTTTGTGGTAAGCCCCAGGGGTCTCACCAATTACATCTTTAATGTGCTTGTGCTTGATGATCGGCCGTCCGAGCCGGAGGAGAGCATGCTCTTTTGGCCTGCACGGTCACTCACGGTAGGTGGCGAGCCAGCCAACGTTCCAGAATCTTCCTTCTCCGCAAACCCTCCCACAACAAGTTCCCCCTCTGCTCTCCCTCCCCCTCTTCCTCCTCATCCTCGCTTCCTCCGCCGCCTATCGTCCCAACCCCCAAAACCCTAGGCACCCACCCGCGCCTGCCATGGCCACCATCCCCACCACCGGCACCTCCCTCCTCCCAGGCTCCTCCGCCGCCGCCCTCCAGGTAACGCACGAAAACCCCTGACTAAACCCCGCCCGATCCAATCCGATCCGACGACCTCCCCATCCGTCTCCGGCGGACGTCCTCTGCTTAAAGCTGACTTCTTTTTCTTTGGTGGCAGCAGAGGGGCGGGAGGTCCAGGAAGCCGTCGGCGGCGAGGCTGCTTCCCAGCCGGCGCCGGGCGCACTCCGCGGTGCGGGCCTCCGCCAAGGACATCGCCTTCGACCAGTCCTCGCGCTCCGCCCTCCAGGCCGGCGTCGAGAAGCTCGCCAACGCCGTCGGAGTCACCCTCGGACCCAGAGGTTGACCGATCTCCCGTGATCCCCCCACTTCCCCCCACACTTCCCTTTTCTTACAAGTCGCTGTCGATTCTTATTGTCCCTAGTGCATGCCGAATCTATTTTTGGCTGCAGTGCTAACTAGGGGATTGATTGGTACCAGTACATGGCTGGCTACTATATGTGCAGCAGCTCCATGCCCCCCCTTAGTCTGATTTACTATGGTAGGAATTTCTATGCCAGTTGCTCCCACTGATTAATGTTTATACTAGGTATAAACTTGAAGATTTAAGATTTGTAAGGTTAATAACTATAGGTTGGGCTTATCACAACCATCTGTGATAAACTGTGGTGTATTTGTAGGCCCCTGATGAGCCTTTTTAGTCCTTCTTCCTATTGGAAATCCTGACCGATTGTTATCTTCCGTCCCTGATTTCCCCTCTTTCTCTACGAGGCTGCTTCTTCTTCCTGATCTCCTTTCCCATTGCTTTGTTTTGCAGGAAGGAATGTCGTCCTGGACGAGTTTGGCAGCCCCAAAGTGGTCAACGATGGAGTTACCATTGCCCGGGCCATCGAGCTCGCCGATCCCATGGAGAATGCTGGTGCTGCTTTGATTCGTGAGGTAAGCATTTTCCAGAGACATACTATGTTTTCTGTATGACAAAATTTTAGTTCATCACTTAATTCATTGCCATACCTTTCTCGCTCAAGTCTTCACTGTACACGTTTTTATCTACCAAAAATGACAGGTTGCTAGCAAGACAAATGACTCGGCGGGCGATGGGACCACGACCGCATCCGTCCTGGCTCGCGAGATCATCAAACTGGGCCTGCTGAGTGTTACCTCAGGGGCAAATCCTGTATCTATCAAGAAGGGCATTGATAAGACGGTGCAGTATTTGGTTGAGGAACTCGAGAAGAAGTCGAGGCCTGTCAAGGGCAGTGGGGACATCAAAGGTGAGATGCAGCTTTATTTTGATTCTTTTATCTTAAAGCAAGCCTGATAGCTTGCCCTCTCCGCAAGGAAGGAATATGTTGTGAAACACTTTGCTCCTCTCTTTCAGCTATTGCCGCCATATCTGCTGGAAACGATGACGTTGTGGGGACCATGATTGCGGAGGCTATTAACAAAGTTGGCCCCGATGGTGTCCTCTCAATCGAGTCATCGTCGTCGTTTGAGACTACTGTTGAAGTTGAGGAAGGAATGGAGGTAAGCGCCCTAACCAGGACTGCTCTCTTATTCCATTTTGTGGTCGAATAAGTACACTGTTTTTTGTGATGCTAAAGTGATAACTCATTTCACCCATCTGTACAGATTGACAGAGGATATATCTCTCCTCAGTTTGTCACGAACCCTGAGAAGTCCATTGTAGAGTTTGAAAACGCTCGGGTTCTTGTCACTGATCAAAAGATCTCCTCGATTAAAGAAATCCTTCCTTTGTTGGAGCAAACTACACAGTTGAGAGCACCACTTCTCATAATTGCAGAGGACGTATCTGGAGAGGCTTTGGCAACTTTAGTCGTAAACAAGCTTAGAGGGATCCTGAATGTAGCTGCTATTAAAGCTCCTGGTTTTGGTGAAAGGCGCAAGGCTCTTCTTCAAGACATTGCCATTGTTACTGGTGAGACTACTTTCTGCTAGGCCAATTGGATTTTTATTTTTATTTTCATGATTCTCATCTTTGTAGACCAAAAGCTCTTTTTCTCAATCGAATACTTTATCTTGTCCCTTTTGTCTCTTTTATTAGCTTACGTTGGACTGATATATTGTTATAGCAACCCCCCTTCTCTTTTATTAGCATAAGTCAGACTCTGACTTAGTGTTGCAGTTATTATCACATTACCTATTCTACTGGAATATGCAAAATTAATGTGCTCCTGTGCTGCCTAACAAGCTACAGTACCACTTTTTTTTTGTATTAATATCAGTGGCTGCAAGTGTCAGTTCTGACTTCTGAAGTTAAAACTTAAACAACTGTTATTTTGCTCTGCAACTGGTTCCAGCTCTGTAATGTTGCTTGCTGCTATATTCATCTGTCCATGTCTGTTTTGTCAGGTGCTGAATTCCAAGCCAAAGATCTCGGCCAACTGATTGAGCAGACATCAGTGGAGCAGCTCGGCATAGCCCGGAAAGTGACAATCTCTCAGTCATCCACGACCATCATAGCAGACGTCGCCACCAAAGACGAGATCGAGGGAAGAATCGCACAGCTGAAGAGAGAGCTCTCTCAGACAGACTCGGTATACGATTCTGAGAAGCTGGCAGAGAGAATCGCAAAGCTTTCCGGTGGAGTTGCGGTGATAAAGGTTGGTGCTGCAACAGAGACGGAGCTTGAGGACCGCAAGCTTCGCATAGAGGACGCCAAGAATGCTACCTTTGCGGCCATAGAGGAAGGCATCGTACCTGGGGGTGGTGCGGCCTATGTCCATCTGTCGACGTTTGTGCCAGCCATCAAGGAGAAGCTGGATGACCCTGAGGAGCGCCTTGGTGCTGATATCATTCAGAAGGTATTATTATTTCCGACGAAAACAAATATACTGCAGTCATCAATAAGTAATGAGATAGTTCTACAATCGTACTGTTTAGGTATGATAGATGCTATGCAATTACTCCCTCTGTTCCATAATATAAGCCTTTTTAGCAAGCTAAAACAGTTTGCTAAAAAGGCTTATATTTTGGAACAGAGGGAGTACTTCATAGTGTCAAACAATTTATGTGTTGATTATTCACGCAGAATATCAGTAGTTTAGCTTTGGCTTTGTTCGCACAACATTCATCTAGTCATTAACCTGAGCACTTGACTTCTCTCTTTATCTGTAGTTTAGGCATGATAGATATCTGTAGTTTAGGCATGCTAGATTAGTTTGTAGTTGCAATGCATACACCTGTACTGCAATTATATAGTTGTACAGCTGTACTGTATAGGATGTGACAGACGATGTGCCTTAGTTTGCAATGCCAAACAGTTGATTTGTTGATCATTCGTGTAGAACAGTTAGTAGTTAGGCTTCAACATTTTTCTTGCATCTGAAGACATTAATGGAGTTAGCACCAAAATAGCACCTTACTGTTCTGTCTATCTTACTTGGATCCACCCCTGTTGTCGAATCTCCAGGCTCTGTTGGCACCCGCGTCGCTGATCGCCCACAACGCAGGAGTGGAAGGTGAGGTTATCGTGGAGAAGATCAAGGACAGCGAGTGGGAGTTTGGGTACAACGCGATGACGGACACACATGAGAACCTGGTGGAGGCCGGCGTGATCGACCCCGCCAAGGTGACTCGTTGCGCCCTGCAGAACGCGGCGTCCGTGGCTGGAATGGTCCTGACCACCCAGGCCATCGTTGTGGAGAAGCCGAGCAAGAAGGCCCCTGCTGCCGCCGGCATGCCAGGGGGCATGTAGGAGCAACACACATACAGTGGTGTAGTCCTGCTGGGGTTAGGGTGTGGGAGTCTCTGACGACTTTAAGGAATTGTGGTGGTGTGTAATGCTGCGGCTAGTACTCTTTATTTATTTATTTTTGTAGTGGGTTGAAGTGGATGCCGTCTTGAACTACTATATATTTTTCTTCTAGCTGAGATGAATTTGAGAAGAGGAATAAATTTGGTAAAGTGGAAGGATGTCCTGTGTTGCTCTTGTAATTATGTGTGATGAATTCAGCCGCTTGCACTGATAAGTGAGTTTTTTGATGAAAATTTAGTTAGAACATGACAGAAAACTCGCAGCTTTTATAATACTCCATTGAGGATCTTAATTTGAAAAAATAAATTCATATCATGGATTATATGTAGTGAAAGAAAAATCTGATCGATACTGTATTTCCAGAATCTAACGACTGAATCATGTTGATCCACCAAGACATGCCAAGACGATCATGGTCCTAGCCTCATTTCCGGGCAGAGGCCCATCGTGATCGTGGATGGCGTCTGTCGTCCTACATGTGCCTTCCGGCGGTGGTCTTGGTGTGCACCTCCGCGCCCGCCACGTCGCCGCGAACCTCAGGGTCTGGCTCGCGTACACCACGCTGGGATGCACGTCGCGCAAGGCAAGGTGGGGTGGGGTGGGGGGTCAGTTGAGTTCAGGGAACGAGAGGCAAGCCAGCCAGGCGTTCGGCGGAATGCCCGCAAGGGAGAAGAGTGACGTGCGTGCGTACGAAGCAGGCGGCGAGCATGCCGTGCACGACGCGGCCGCGCGTGAACCCGGCGCCACGGGCCAAGGCGTCGTCCAGGTGCACCGGGTTGCGGTCGCCGCTCACGGCCACGTCCTCCTCCGTGAACTGCCGCCGGGCCGACCGCAGCGGGGCGCGCACCTTGAGCGACGTCGCGGAGGTCGAGGCGGGCGAGACCCATCCCGGCGAGGGTGGAGCTTGAAGGCGAAGTAAACCTCAGGTACTGTAGAGTAAGACTAGTCCCGATTTACTAGAAAGAATCAGGTGAGTATACACGTGGCGGCCTGCGGGGACCCACCTGGCAGCACAAATCCATGGCGCTGCTCGCGCGCCTTATCCTCACTCAGCTAGAGCAGGAATGCAGGAGCAGGCAGTAAAAAAAATCATGGCTGATGGAGCGACCATATGATCTCTCCGACCAATCAAAACACTTCTGACGAAAACGGATAGGAGAGGACACTGAACCAGACAACAGACTCTGCTCCGCTAGCACCTTGGAGCCCGTGCGTGCGAGCTGAGCTGAGCTGAGCTGCCTCTTCTTCTTCCTCCAGCCTCGCCCCATGAATTCCAGCCGGAGCCTCCTCTCGTCGCCCCTCTTCCCCACCTCTTCTCCAAACTTGAGGAGCAGTGCTTCTTCCCCATCCCCCTCGCGCACCTCAGGTACATCTTATTCGCACAACCATCCTTCTTTATCAGCTGATCCGATTTGGGCATTTGGCAGTCCCGATGATTCATGACAACACCGGCCGAGCATCCACCGCGTGCCACTACTCGCCATCGCTCGTGGCGGCCGAGGAGAAGGCCATCCATGCCTCGGTGTCACTCAAGGGAGAGAAGGCCTTGCTGGAGTTCCTGCTGGACATGGTTGGTTGGCCCCATCCATCCAATCCAACACTCACTTCATGTGTTCATGTAGTACATGGTTTTATTTATTCTGTACCATTTCTAGTCCTGATGTTATCTGTTTCGCTGCTAAAGGCTTTGGAACAGCACACGGAAGGGAAGAGCCTCAAGGGCGAAGAGGGGGCGGAGGGCGAGTTCGAGAGCTACCTGCGAGACCTGCAGCGGCAAGTCATCTACCAGCAGGCGTTTGGGTAAAATGACACGCACATCCTCTGTTTCTGTTCCCCTTGTGCAAACTCTCTGTCTGGTTATTATGATCTGACCTGAGCAGACTCACTTTGGCAGTGAAAAGGGCAGTTCTGTTTCCATCGGCACTTTGATGCCGTCGTTGAAACCAGTTGCGAGCTTGGGCCTTGGTGCAGCAACCTCGGTCACCTTGACCAAGGAGGTGGCGTTTCTGGGAGACGAATCAGGCGCTGCTTCTTCTTCTTCTTCCACCCAGCTGGATGTGCTACCCAGCTTGATGCTTTCCACCAGTAATGTGGAGTCGAACCACCACCCGTACGAGAAGCTGCTGGGAAATGGTCAGGTGTTCATTCGATCTACACGGCTGCGCGAGAGGAGATCCAAGAGACGTAACGCTCCTCAGGCATCAAGTACCACTCATGTCCAGTGCAGCGTTGCCAACTCGAAGAAAAAGGACAAGTCAAAGAAGTATGGCAGAGTTCTTGGTCCAGACGAACCTTTCAGGTTGTTTCTACGAGACACCGAGACGACCGAGTTCTTGACGGCAAAGGAAGAGAAACAATTGTTCAGTCAGATACAGGCATGTCGTATATCCCGGTCTCACCTTCTAACTTTTTTTATTCCTGCCCTTCGTGCCGCTGTGAACATGTTTCATCTTGCTAATTCAGTGATTTGGTAAATACCGCAGGATCTTATGAAACTAGAGGAGGCGCAGAGTAGACTAGAAGAGGAATGTGGCCGTGAGCCGACGCTGGCTGAGTGGGCTCAGGCTGTAGGGATGAGCTGCAAGGAGCTGCAGTCGTCGATACACGTCGGAAGACGCTGTAGAGAGAAGATGGCTCGCTCAAATTTCCGCCTCGTGATACATGTAGCTAGGAAGTACCAGGGATATGGTCTTGATATTGAGGACCTGGTTCAGGTTTCACTCTTTTCTTACATTGGTACTGCAGAACCTATGCCGTCATGTTCCATGTCGTAAATGTTTCCTGTTCTTACTTCCAGGACGGATGCCGTGGGTTGATGAAGACCTTTGAGAAATTCAATCCAAGCAAGGGATGTAGGTTCCCCACGTATGCGTATTGGTGGATACGCCAAGCAATCAAGAAGTCTATTTTCAAGCATTCAAGATTAATTCGGTTGCCGGTATGACCTGAATTCACCATGCCCCTCAATCCAAGTTTGAGAGGAGACAGAGTTCCTTTAGTCTGGCATCTCTATTTTCTGAAAGCTTCAAACTTCCTGATTGCAGGAGAGTGTGTATGCACGTCTGAAAAAGGTTGGGAAAGCAAGGCTGGAATGCATCTTGGAAGGGGAGCAGCCTACTAATCAAAACGTAGCTAGGCGTGCCGGCATCACGATTGAGAAGCTGGCAAAACTGAAAGCGAAAACCAGAAAACCACGGTCGATGCAGGATCAGGTTTGGTCCAACGATAGTGTCACGTTCCAGGTACTCTACCATTTCCATACCATGTCCTGCAATTTCTCAAATCAGTGAAGAGAACAGATAGTAGTTGCACATGAGGACATATTTTCATGGTAGTTCTATGTACTATAGCTCTGCCTTCAGAAGATAAATACACTACTTAGAGTCTTAGACTAGCGTTTTGCTGATATCAAAGTAGGTTAGCTATTTCTGGTCAAAACAAAAGCAATTGAGCTGTGATATTTAACACTGCAGGAGATCACAGAAGACCCGAACATCGACCCCCCTGACCTGGTGGTAGACCGGATGATGTTGAGGCAGCAGGTGCACGACTTCCTGGGGACGATCCTGAGCACCAGGGAGAAGGAGATCATCGAGCACCGCTTCGGGATCCATGACGGCGAGCCCAAGACCCTCCATGTGATCGGGGACATGTACGGGCTTTCCAAGGAGAGGATCCGGCAGCTCCAGAACCGTGCCCTGGAGAAGCTGAAGCGGAGCGCGCCGACGCAGGGATTTGACGTCTACCTGGATCTGCTAACATCAAACGGCTAAAGCAAGTAAAACCTGGGCTGCACGCAGTTAGGAGGATCGACGCCTCGATCTTGGGGGCACTCGAGTACCAACGCATGTTAGTTTGTTTCAGTTCAATTGTTCATACAGAAAAAAGGGGAGGAGAAAATGCACATGTATGTATGTATGTATGTAGGTACTACACCTGTATGCGGGTGCCTAGAATTACTACACAGGAACCCCACTGACACGAGTCTAGAATTGAAGCTAAAACATGCAGCGTTTCAGTGGCATCATTTTGCCCGATGTAAGTAAGTTTTTTTTCGCAAGGTACATACTGATACTGCAATTACTTGTAACCAGCTGGTACATATTTTACATGTTTTTGTTTTGGGTTATCAGGCACTGCTGCTACAGTAGTGGGTAATACCTTCAAGTGTCTGTACATGGTTGCATGCACATCTTAATGGGGCTGGAGTGAACTTTGAGTATGTCCTGTGACTACTTACTGATTGACTATGGCCCAGTTCTTTTTGGGGCTTCTCCGAGAAGCCGCCCTCCCTCCAGCTTTCTGGGGAAGCCAGTCTAAAAAATTTACGAGGCTTCCAAAATAGTTAAGGCTAAACTGGAAGCCTCGCAAATTTTTTGAACCGGCTTCCCCAGGAAGGAGTTTAGGGTTTAGGGTTTAGGGTTTAGGCTTCTGGGAGAAGCCACCAAAAGAACTCGGCCTATGACGGCATGACCACATCTGTGAACCTGGAGGAAATTGCACGTAACACCAAGGTTTGGTGTTTTTGTTGCACAAAACACAGAAATAAGACACTAGTTGCAGCAAACCCCAGGTTTTGATCTAATTTGTTGCAACCAGCCCAAATAGAGGATTTAGAGGCTTAAAAACCGTAACTAACATATGGACCTGTATTTTTGTATAGTATATTTGTATAACCGAACATAGAGTATACCCAGACTATTTTCTCGTCCATGCGAAAATCAAAACAACTTTTGCAACTCACCCTAATTTTTGGTGTAATACGTTGCACCTAGCCTAAATATATGTTTTAGAGATCTTAACATCCTTGGGTCAAGACTTTATATTGTATTACACAATTATTAGTTTTAAAAAATGTATACCACAAATACTAGCAAGGTAGCCCTTGCAATTATGAGTGCATTGTCTATGTTACATTGATTGACAAACGACTGAAGAAATATATCTATTGTTTAAATATATTTATTTTAATAAATAAAATAAATCTAAATAAAATAAAATTGTTATTCAAGGTTTGGTGTCACATAATTATTTGTCCTAACTAAATCGTAACTATATATGGTCATCCTACCGTGTACGTATTTTATTGACATGGATTAACATGGTGTTTTGAAAACACCTTTATGTAATTTTTAGTATATAATATATAGATTTTTTTAAATGAATAACGTTATTTTTATATAATTGATAGATTATTAAAAATAGACATCATAACAGCAGCATAACGGTAGAAAAAATAGTATACTATAATATTTTGTATATGCATAATGTATACGTTTTCTACAGTTTTGTTGCCCATTTTTAAAAAGATATTGCTGTATAATTACGGCATATGTTACAAAAATCTGGATCCACACGTCAAATACACTATAGATGCACTGTTAAGGGCCTTAAGACATTTGTTTGGGCTAGCTGCAACACAATGCACGAAAAGTTGGGGTTGGCTGCAAAAGTTGTTTTGTTTCTGTGTTTTGTGCAACTATGTTACCAAAGGTTGGTGTTATGTGCAATTTTCTCGTGAACCTGCTAAGATCCAGTTTTTTGTTTTCAGATGGAGCTTGCCCAGCTAATGCAAAAAATCTGTCCCACAAAATTGATCCATGGGAAAAGCTGGGCAGGATCGAGTACCTTCAGGTTACTTGAGACATAACTCACAAAATTGATCCAGTGGCTGAAGGTTCAGAGACATGGGTAAGGATGGAATGCCTTGAGGTTCAGGAGACACAACAAGGTCCGCGGATGGAAACGACATCACAGAAACTGGGGCCTGGTTATGTATATATATATATATATATATATATATATATATATATATATATATATATATATATATATATATATATATATATATATATATATATATATATACACACACACACACACCAACAACACAGGAAAATAACAAAAAACAACTGGTCGCAGTCCAACATGGATGAAAGAGGCAAAACACGAACAGGCAAACCAGAGTTGCTAATTAGTATAAACATGTGTTTCTAATTACCGTATGATGCTCAAGAATCATCATCACCAGAATACAAATTAAATTGATCAAGAAAAAAATGGCAAAAACTATACTCCATCCATCCGGAAAAGGATGTCACCACTTATGTACAAGATGATTTTTACAAAAAATTCCTCCTAAATTCAAACCATTTCCAATATTTGTCCTGATTCAGACATGTTATTATGCTCATGGTCGTCCCTGTCCGAGCTTGCGACGCCGCCTCCCCATCCAAGCTTGCGGTCGTGCAGGAGAACGCCCTCGCCTACTTCCGCACCCGCATAGGAGGGAGCACGACCTCGACAGACTATTCCGCCACGCAAGGCCGCCGCTGCCCCGTCCGCTCCTGGACTGTGTGGCACATTCGAAGCTGCAACCCGCCACCGCATCGCCCCACCTCACCCTGCTCCGGCTATAGGGGAGCTCTCTCCTAGGGCCACGCGGCCGCTCAGCTCGCCAGAGGGCTCCAGTGCGGCCACCCAACTCACCACCTCTCCGCCGTCCTCGAATTGGACGCCTATGCAGACTGAATATTGAGGTTAGTGCAGACTGAATATTTAGCAAATGACAGGCATACTGATGCAGTAATTTCAAGATACACAATTAACCAGTACCAATTTCACTTTCATCAAGAAAACTTGCATATTTAGTACTCCAACTTACAAAAACACGATGAAATTAAATTGAGTTCCAGCACATTTTACTGAAATGTAGGCTTTAACTGCCTCAGACTTCGCTTCATTGATTCACTAATACAAAAGCATCGATCAAGTAAATTTAGATGAAAGACACAATGATAACATGAAAAAAGGAGCTCGTCCTTGCAGAGTAAATTGCTTCAATCGTCCATACATACATCATGCAAAAGAATACTACAGTAGAACAAATCCAAGGTTTCACCAATTCTTTCTTGCGCTAACGGATTTCATCGAGACTGAATAAGGCTTCCTGCTAGTGCGCACATAACATGGTACCCGTTTTTTTTTGAAGAAAAAGAATATGAGGTCAGTTTATTATCTCTATGCAACCTTTACATTTCTACACTTTTAGCATTGAATTTGGTACTACTAGTTCAAACTGCAAGAAATACAGAATTAAACAGAAAGTAAAATTGCAGAAAACTAATGAGTATTTCATGCCAAACGATAACTTCACTTAATTCTTGCAACCTGCTGACTTCTAAACTAATGAGTATTTCATGCCAAACTAAAGATTTAGGGTTTAGTGTCTACCAAGAATTCCTATCTTCCATAATTCAGAATTCTTGACTTCTACTTAAAGAATTCCTTTCCTAGATATACTATTTCTTCATATCCATCATCATGTGCTAACATGATGAGCTTTGCTATACAATAATATTCTTATCCACCTTTAATTTTTCTAAATCCATTTATAAATTCAGTAAGCTTGACACTAAAAACCTTTCCTAATTCTCTTATATCTATACTTGGTTATATCAACTACTCTATTGCTGATAAACTCCAATCCAACAAATATTTACTTCTAACTCCATACATACCCTTCCTTAATCCTCCACCACCAACAGTACTCTAATAGATTCATTTATAATTAGATATATATCAAATCCTACTTCACCTCAAGTATTTACTATTTTCCAAGAGGAAAATACTAACTCTATAATTCAATGCTCCTCTAACATCATCCTAATCATACTATCTTATCTCTAATTAACTCCAATAGCTTATACTAGAGTTCAACCATGTTTTACCCACCAATGTCACTTATACTGGATATAAGCATTCAATCTTGATGATTAAAGCATGATCATTATAATCCTTTGATCCTTTATGGTTTAGGTTACCAATTAGCTAATCAAGGCTTTATCAATACAATTACAATGGTATTAAAGTTATCTTCTTAATATCTCTAGTGGATTAGGGAATGTTATTCATGGACTATACCTACTTAGTACCATAGGATTACTCTTTGGTCTCTATCTTCAATGTTTATCCTTATAATCCTATTTGTTACCATATAATTAGTTCTTCCATATAACCCTTCTATTTATTCAGTAATGAGTTAACTCCTTCAATTACTATATTGATTTGATTCCCTTCAATCACTTCCATCCTATAGATGATATCAAAACTAGCATTACTACCTACCTCTTCTTACGATTTTCTTTATAGGCCTTAAGTGAATGCTTTGATATGGACAAGAGTTGATAGATTAATAATTAATGGGTTAAGAATTGGTGAATCAATAGTTGATTACTCAAATTTGATGAACAACAAATATGAGAATAGGGGTAAGGATTGAATAGGTCAATAGTTAGTTATTACATTCTTGTTACTTGGTATTCATGAGTTATTGTAATGAATACTAGGATGTGATCACCTAGGGATCTAATTACAATCATTAATCAATGTGTAATGGTTTAGTTTCATTGTATTTGATCTATCCTTAGATCAAATCATGTTTACCCAAATTGAGGTTTTAGTAAAGGTCATATTGAAACTTATCGCAGTCAACTTGATGATCTACTTCAATTCCATCAAGTTGAGAGAAACTTCAATCACTTTGACAAGTTTTATTCAAAAGCGCGAAAATTATTCAGATTTTCTATGCATGAATGCAATACACACATCTGTGTTCAGCTTATTTCTAAGCTCTAATGCTGGGATGTTACAGAAGCGTCCCACGACAAGTGCTGGGCGCCATCAGCAACCATGGAGGAGGGCAGAGCGGTGGTGGGTGCGCTGTTGATAGAATATAGATCTCCAGAACTATTGAAGTGTGCGATCTCCGCCTTGGTCATGGAATCCTTCACAGACAAGCCAAAACAGTCAAACTCGACGGAGACAAGATTATCACGTGTAAATTGGCGGACTGAAATTAAGTTTTTAATTAGGGCAAGGGCAACAAGGACATCTCAAAGGAGGAGTGGTTTTGTGGTAGATGGGTTTGGCCAACACAATGGATAGGAATTAAAGAACCATCTCCAAGAGTAATAGAGGAAAAAGGTGAAGAAGTGAACGATGACAGCGTATTACGTGAATTAGACATGTGACTAGATGCACCAGAATCGAAAATACAATCCATACCTGAGTTTCCTTGAGCAACGAAGTTGTTCATGGCCTGGAGAAAAGCGGCTTGGTCCCAGTTGTTGCAGGGAACGAGATTGGTGTAGATGGCGGCGCCGGGGCGAGCGGTGGCAGCAGAAGCTGGTACATTGGTTAGTGGCCGCCTGTTGAGGTGTTGTAGTTCATTGGCGACGGTGCGCTGTAGGCGTAGTAGGATGGTTCGTCGACATAAGCCTGCGACAGAGGGCGCATACCGAGTAGTCCAGGGGAGCCGGTGTGCGGGCACATGCCCGGCATCCAAGAGCCGGTGTAGGCGGGTGGAGCACCGATCGGAGAGGGAGCTGCCCAGGGCATGGACCAGTCTTGCACGAGGCCGGTCCAAGGGTCATGTGGGGGGCGGTAGATCGGCGATGCTGGAGGTGCATGATCCGGTGGTGGAGCCATAGCTGGTGGTGCGCCGCCTGAGGGAGCCGGAGCCGATGGTGCTGATGGTCGTGGAGGTCGATATATCGGTCTTGTGCCTCGGTAGTTGGGGCGGGGGCGCCATCCTAGGGGTGGTTGCACCAATGGTGTAGGAGTCAGCGGCGGTGGAGCTGGAGCAGGCGGACGTTGGACGACCACGAAGACTTGGGGGCGAGCCTCCTTGTTGGTGATGGCGCGATCTGCCCATTGAAGCATGGAGCGTACCTCGGCGAAGGAGGGTCGCGGACGCATCATGGGGATGAAGGAGGCTTGCTTCTCAAAACATTCACTGAGCCCGACGAGAAGAACATTGATGAGTTGGTGGTTGTCGATGGTGTCGCCGAGTTCGCGGAGCTCGTCGGTGAGAGCCTTGAGCCACTGACAATAAACCCCCACTTGGGAGTCGCCTTGGACGGTGTTGCGGAGCTCGGTGTGGAGGGTGTTGACACGAGCATCGATGTTGTCTTGAAACAGTTGACGGAGGGCCGCCCAGAGCGTGGCGGCGTTGGAGGCGTCGCGGAAGACGATGTTGAAGATCTCGGTGGACACCCGTTGATAGATCCATTGGATGATGGCGAGGTCGTCATATTTCCAGCGAGGATCCGAGGGCTAGGGGACGGAGTTGGCGTCGACGTGGCCGAGGAGATTGCAGCGGCCTAGATGAACTTCGAAGTAGTGGCGCCAATGGCAGTAGTTGTGCTTGGAAAGATATAAAGTAATAGGAATAAAGGGACTAACATCTTGAATTGTATCGGCATATTGGATGGTGGATGGGGTAGAGAGGAGACTAGGGTTTTGATAGAGGTAGAGGTGGAGGATTGAACCATGGCAGCGGCGAGCTTGGAGGGGCGAGTTGGACGCGCCACTCAAAATAGTCGGGCTGTGGTGGGGTGGACGGCGACAATGCCCTAGATCGGTTTTAGTCTGATACCATGTAAAATAATATTTGTCTCATAATTAATTAATTGTTTAGAGATTATATAAGGCTGGTTCTAGTGCTAGTATCATAAGGTGTATCATGCATGCCAACTTAGCAAAAATCTGATATGACGCCATAATTAATAAAGAGAGAGGTGGTTAGTGTATCATAGGTAGATACCATATCATATCACCACGTAAAGCTAGAAATCATAATGACAAGTAAATCTTGTACACACATTTTACATAGAGATTCGACAAATTAATAAATATACCACTACTATGATATTACTATATGATACAATACACTAGACACATAGTATCATGCACTAGTATCATATGCATGATACTAGTAGTATGATACTACCACTAGGACCAGCCTAAGAGGTATATATGAGACGGCCGGCGGCCACCCTTACTTGGATTACGAACAAAACTCTAAAACAAAAGCGTATCCAACTCTAAAACAAGGATCTCCAGCACGCCGGCATCTCCCCAACGCCCCCACGATCCGCTTTGACGCCCAATGGCAGACCCCACCTACGGCCGGCGCGACGGTGGCACACCGCACTCCCGATAGCCACGGGTAGATGATGAGCCCCGTCCTCACTTAACACCCACCGCCCCCAGTAGTTCTGGAACAGAACAAAAAGGTTATTCAAATTTCACACTACGGTTGGAGTTGTAACCCACCTTTTAGTTGTTCATGGATTAATGGAACAAACGTCAGTACATCATCTGATTTGATCTGAGACCGTAGTATCCACCTAATACAGAAGATCTACCTGCTGTAACCCACCTTTAGTTGTTCCAAGGAGGGCTTACCCTATTCAAAAATACATATAGGTACAACATCACAAGTGACATACTTCAAAATTTCCAGTATGAACACCAAACTGCTGTACCTAAGATTTTTAAAATCTCTTTCTACTCTTGGTTCATCTGGCGCCGCATCGATCCGCTTTCAGCTGCGTGATCCGCAAAAACATATCTGCCAAACACCATCATTAACCTAACATTTTTTTTAATTTCAAGCTATGTACCGAACTAGAAATAGCACTATGTTACTAACACTTGTAATGTGCAGAATCCAGCACCCTTAATTTCGCATGTTTCACTGCTTGCGACATTAACGATGATAAGAGAGAAGATGGAGAACAAAGCGAATCAATGCCATTTATGTATGTTGTGACAAACAGACAACATAAGTAAAAAACTAGGGAGACAAGAGTAGCCTTTTGGCATTCCATAAATGTTGGGACCCTACCCTTGACCAAAATGGCGGAGATTTTTTTTAGGGCCCTGGGGGGGGGGGGGGGGTGTTGCCCCCCTACTCTAGAAAATTTGTTCCTTATGAATTCAAAAATAGACTTTTTACTGAATTTTTGCAGAAATATGAATAACATGTGTATGCATTAACAAGTTTTTTAGAGTATTTTGAAGCTCCAAACTACCATTTTAATTTTTTTTTCAAAAACAAGCTCCAGCGATCGTTGTTCCTTGTTTCGTATATGAAGGTAGGGTAGAACCCAGACCTTATGGTTACAGCAGAATTACAAAGATAGAGCGGAATTTACAGTCCGACTTAGGTCCAGGGGGTTAAAAGGAGAAATCTGAGACCTAAGGTGTTAGAAACTTTTGTTTCCACTCTGTCAGAGTAGGTGCCAGCTTCGTCGATCTCGTGTGGCCCAAAGCTCCAAGGTGTTGGCGATGTTGTTGAAAAGGATGCGTTTTGTGAGGCACCTATTGTTGAATATCTTGTTGTTTCTAGCATGCCATATATAGCTCGAGAAAGAAGGCTGCCATAAGGACCGGCCATGTCTTCTGAGTATGGGGAGTGGTCAGTTGCACCCGTCCCCGGTTTACCCTATAGGGAGCAGTTTTTCCCCAATAGAATCCCCGTGAGGATTAAATCATTACCATAGCTGTCCGTATACGTAACAGATGAATTAACCACCGAGAAACAGGGAATTAATGGATAATCATTATCAGATTAAGGCATGATAGGAAGGCCCTCGGCAGGAACCGGTACATGGGCATCCATATCAAGATGATTCCAGTTCATGAACCCAACCTAGATATCCGAGAAGACCACCGCATATTCCTCATGGACATTCCTTCGAACGCCATGCGTGTATCACTATCGGGGAAGCGGTTGAGGAACATAGGGGCAGCTTGAGTGTGTTATATTTATATTTATATTTGTATTTGGGGTCGAAGTAATTTTAGAAAAGACATAGAGGAGCTCTCAGAACAGGCGTGCTGATCCTGGTCCAAAGAGCAAGACCATGACCACTGCTGCGGCGCTCGTCTAGAGACGCCCGTGCAGTCCACCTTCCAGGACCGCCTCCAATGTCCACATGCTTGGGACTAAGGAGCAAGGCCGACGGGTCTAGGTACAGTGACAACCTTGAACGTTGCATGAATGACAGAAGGCAGGCAGGGCCGTCAGCTGTCCCAACTTTCTGGTCGCACTCTGCAACCATCGACAAGTAGATTTTGGTTCGCGAAACTGGATGTGGCCCCGACTGTGTCCTAGACACTAGGAGGAGATCCATCCTCCATTGCCAATTGTGATCGCAGTCCGGATGCATCAGCAGGTGGGATTTTTTAAAAATAAAGAGTAAATTCTGGATTTTACCTCCTAGTTGATAATTTTGACACTAATTACTCCATTTAACAAATTTTCGTTTGTATTACCCCATTTAGTTGAAGTTTTGCCAATTTTTATCCTCCCTAAAATTCTACACGTGATTTATCATGTGGGTGTTGTTGGTAATTTTCCTCCAATTTTTTCTTGTACTCGAAGAAACAACGAATTCAAAAAAATTATGTCCATAAGCACTATCTTGTGAAAATAATAACGACACCCATTATGACGCGACGCATATGTCTCGGTTGAGTTTTATTTCATTATCAATGATAGTATTTGTACATTGCCGTGCATGTATATAATCACATATACTAGTCACATGATCTTGACACCCCGCAAGAAATACGAAGAAATATGTGTAAGTGGTAAATTTTGCTAGCTACTCGCAGTAGATTTAATTTGAGCCTTGAGCTTGAGTTGGACTGAATGTAGCTGGGGCAGAGTGGACGACGGAGTGTTGGTGTCACCTTGAAACTTGGAGATCTCGAGAAGGAAATAAGGATTTAAGGCGACAGATATCGGCGCTTTCCGTTTTCGTTTCATACCATGGTCGATTATATCTACCACGCGCTACCGGCTCAACTGTGGAAACAAATCGGCGATCGATTCACAGCTCTAGGATGGGAGGAAGTCTATGGCCTATGGCGGTGCCATTACTACTTTCCGTTATCATACTTGTACTGCCCTTTTTCTTTTTCTTTTTTTCCATGTCCTTTTTTTTTGGGTGGATACATGCATATGAAACCAATATTTGAATTACATAAACATATTTTATTACATACACCAACATTATTTGCACATATACATATATAGATTTTTTTTTGTATAGCTTAACATTTTTAAAATAAAAATATATATTTGTATTGGTGTACATGCATTGTTTTCATATACTAGAAAATTTATGCAAAATATATAGCAAACTACCTACGAGCATAGCTGCGCGCACATATATAGATCTAACCACGTTGATTCACCTCATTCTGTCCAGATCGAAGATCCCTGGTCTATCTAGCTAATGCCAGCCGTGAACTGTAACCTTCAAGATACACTCCAACACGTTATTAAGGATGATGAACCGAGCTAGGTGGGAATGATGACTGGAATATGGGGTCCACCTGGAGTGGGCGGGGTAACACAACTGCTGGCGAAGATAAACACATGAATAATGTCCCTTTGATATTGCTATATCATTATTATGGCCTCGGGTGAATATGCTTAGGGAAAAAGGTTCAAGCTCACATCATATATATAACCCAGTTCAGTTCAGTATAAACGACGACAATGTCAATATGACAACTCAACATATGAGTGGTTAGCTCAAACAAACAAGTTTTCTAGGGATGGTGGATGACCTTTGTGAGAAGTTAGACCTTTCAGCACATACGAGGTGGAGGATTGAGCTGTAGATATCGAGGATGCATCATTGAGCTCAACAGAAAAATCTTCTCCGATAAATACAGGGAGTGTTATCAGAGCTGATCTCGCCTGTCTCCGGTGCACGCATCCGAGCGTCTCGAAGATAGCAAAGATGGTCTCAACGGCAATTCTCAATTGATCGTTATTCTAGCAGCTAGACTGAACTAAACCTAAGTTGTACACGGTGGCCAAACGCCACGGAGGACAAACCTAGACCTAACCCTAACCCTACGGCGAGAAGAACTAAACCTAAGTTGTACACGGTGGCCCGACGACCTCCCCCATCCCCACTCCGACCGGCGAGCCCGGTAGAGGAAGAGGGGCGAGGCGCCGAGAGCTCTCTGGAGACTCTCAAGGGATAGAGGGGAGAGAAAACGGGAGGGTAGACTGCACACTTAGCTGTGACAAGAGAAGAAGATGTTATGGTCTTTGCAAGCTGAACCAAAGTTATATAGAGAATTTGAGTATCCACACAACAACCAGAAATAATTTGAATATCCACACAAAGAACTAAAGCTTTAGCTAACTCATATATATAGTTGGTTGTAATAATTTGAGTAAAGCATCCATCGAGGAACAAACCATGCAAACTCCAACGCGAAAATTAACCCAAAAAGAAGTGTCTTTCTCTCTAGCAACGACATGCATGATGGATCGAGTTGACATCTCATATTATAAACCTATACCATGCATGGATGGAGTGAGATTCGTCAGACCTGCCATGCAGCAGCGCGGCAGACCGGGCAGCTGGGATTCTCGCGCAGCCACTCGTCGATGCAGCGGACGTGGAAGACGTGCCCGCACTCCGGCAGCCGACGCACCTTCTCCCCCACGCCTATCTGCCCCAGGCAGATGCTGCAATCCGGAAGCGGCGCCGCCCCGGCGTCCCTCTTGTACTTGAAAACCGCCGGGAGCTCGATCTGCCCGTTGCCAGCCGGAGCGGTGCCGGCCGCTGGCGCCGGGATTTCCATCCGGCCGTTGTTACCGGCCGAGGGGATGCCGGCCGGACGACGCCGCTTCCCGACGACGACAGGAACAATGATGACGCTGAGGAGTACGGCGACGATGGCACAGGCGGCGCCAGGACCCCCGAAGAGGCGGTAGGCGCCGGCCAGCAGGGAGCCGGCGACGAGGAGGTGGGTGGCCGCGCCGCAGACATAGCAGGAAGCGCTGTCCATGGAGGCACGTCAAGCAGATGGGTTGGCGGCGGCAACAGGCGACGGACAGACGATCGTGCCGGAGAGATACACGCCAGCTGCAAATATAGGCATCTGATATGGAGCACTTACCATATGCAGAGACAAAAAAAAAAATAGTCGTGTTCAAATCTCTCCGGCCGGCGGTTCAGTTATACAAACATTATATTCCTTCCTAGCATTCTAATACTGTAGTATTTTTTAGAGGCGTTTTGAATATAATGGCCACAATTGTTATTTCAATTGGTATAGTAGCAAAATATACCATACAAATACACTGCTTTTCCTAATTTACAGCTAGCTAGCTAGCTGTTTTGCAATTGAAAAACAGCTAATTTCTGAGCCATTGGATCTTGGTCCGAATCTCAGCGTGTCTCTTCCTCTCTTACTTTGTCTGCTCGGTCTTTTTCCTTCCTTATTGAATTTTCATTCTACTCGCTTCTTTTTTTCCCCTGTTGCTCTATTCGTGTTCCTCGAGAGGGAGTGGCGACTCGCGTCCCCTTTCATGCGATGGAGACGGAATCGCCGATTCATAAACACGGAAGGCATACCGAGATAGGTACGCCACCAGACTTCTCTCGATTTGAGTGCTCTGTTGTTCAATTCTGTTGCTGCAATTTCTAGCCACCAGAGGATCTAGATCAACACATCAGTGTGGTCTAACGGTGCAATTTTTTATTTAATTATACATTTTTTTATTTTTTTATATATATAGGTTATGTAAAAATCTAAGGGCGGTCCATGCACTACCCGGCCACCCTGGTGGATCCGCCTATGTTTCTAGCGCTTTTTACTCCGTAGCATGTGGTGCTGATTGTTGTTAGGGTGTGATGTCGTTGTAGTGTGTTTGCCGTGCGTGAGATCTGCTGACTGATTGCTTTGTGGTGGTGGTAGTTCGTTTTTGGGGTGCATTACATCTATGATGCAGCCAGAGTTACTTTGGATTTTAGGTTTCAGGACTTTCAGGTCTATGATGCAGCCTGCGGAGTAGGATGAATTGATACCCAATGATAATCAAAATACAAGGTACAAGAGTTTATATATGGGGCCGACCTGCGGCTAACCCTAACTTAACATGCAAGCATCTAACAACCGACATAATCTAACATCGCTGGCAGGCACAAC
The DNA here is from genome assembly GCA_916181665.1 of Avena sativa. Lineage (NCBI taxonomy): Eukaryota > Viridiplantae > Streptophyta > Magnoliopsida > Poales > Poaceae > Avena > Avena sativa. The sequence goes on along the minus strand of OV702292.1, from coordinate 1,821,047 downwards.
GGGAGGCTCGATGACGTTAAGACTGAACCGTATGACTGTAAATGGCGTAGTAGGAAAGCCTTTGATGAATATATCAACAAATTGAGCAGTCGTTGGAACATGGAGCAGACGGACTTGTCCAGGAGCCACCTTCTCTCGAATAAAATGTATATCTATCTCAATGTGTTTGGTGCGCCTGTGCTGGACTGGATTCCTGGACATGTAAAACGTCGAGATGTTGTCACAGTAGACAATGGTGGCCTGCTGAAGTGGTTGATGAAGCTCCGAAAGAAACTAACGCAACCAAATAGTGTCGGCAACCGCATGCGCCACAGTGCGATATTCAACCTCAGCAGACGTGTCGAGAGACTGTAACCTATCTTTTGAGGACCAAGAAATTAAATTGTCACCAAAGAAAAACACAGAAACCGGATGTGAATCATCGAGTATCCGGGCAATCAGCCCAGTTTGCATCAGAGTATGCTGTCAAGGAAGTTGCAGGTGAATTGTTAATGTGGAGACCATGGTCAAGTGTTCCCTTAAGGCAACGAAGAATATGCTTAATGTGATTATAGTGCGAAAGACGAGGATCATGCATATACAGACATGCTTGCTGAAAAACAAAGGAAATTTCGGGTCTAGTGAGAGTTAGGTATTGGAGAGCACCATTGAGACTTCGATAGAGAGTTGGATTTCCATCCGGCCGTTGTTGCCGGCCGGGAGTTTGATTGTGGTGTCAACTGGAGTGCGAGAAGGCTGGTAGTCGAGCATACCAGCGCGAGAAAGATCAAGAACATACTTAGGCATCCGCGTCTGCCGTATCGCTCTGCTGAAGCATCTGGTGCCAAAAAGCTCTGTGTCCTCATCCTCCGATTCTATGGAGCATGCATGTTTTGCGCGTGATTTATCGATCTTGCGCTGGGTGATCTTATTATAGGCGTCGTAGTTGCGGCTCCTTCGCCACGGGCTGCGGAGTCGCCGCGAGAAGTCGTGATCTTCCTCGTCAGACGAGGGTGTCCAGCTCCTTGTAAATTTACTGCAACCTTTTTCTTTGGTCTAGAGGTTCCTCTCCGGTTAGCGCGGCTCCGACGAGGCCAATGTACCATCCCAATATTAGAGCTTAGAAATAAGCTGAACCTAGATGTGTGCATTGCATTCATGCATAGAAAATACGAATAATTTTTGCGCTTTTAAAATAGAACTTGTCAAATTGATTGAAGCTTCTCTTAACTTGATGGAATTGAAGTAGATCATCAAGTTAATTGCGATAAGTTTCAATATGACCCTTGCTAAAACCTTATTTGGTTAAACATGATTTGGTCTAAGGGTAGACCAGATATAATAAAATGTCACTCATAATACATTGCTTAAATGATTTATATATGATCCCTATCATACTATTCATCATATCAACCTATGAATACTAAGTTAAGATTACCACTAGAATAATAAAAATGCGATGATTAATGTTGATCTGTCTTATTCTTATCTATTCTTACTAGTAGTATCATAGTAATACCTAACCTTAAACTCTTTAATGAGTTGGGGTTGGAAAGAGACTAAGTCAAGATCATCCACCATATATCTTTCTTTCCATATCAATCTTTTTGGAACCTATCTTAATATCAGCTGTTCATCAATTTTGAGTAATCAACCATTGATTCACAAATTCTTTAACTATCAATCTTTGATCTACTATTTCTTGATCTTATCATAACATCTACTTAAATCTTTTTAATGAGGGCATAGTCCATTAATAACCTCAATCCAATATGAGATACTAAGAAGATAATTTCAAGATAATGGAAAAGTAGGATTGATAAAGTCTTGCTTAGCCAACTAAAAACTTAAGCAATAAATGATTAAAGGATTATAATGGTGATGCTTTAGATACCAATGTAGAATGCTTATATTTAGTATAAGTAATACTGGTGGGTAGAACATGATGGAAACCCTAGAAGAGATAAGTTATCCTAGAGTAGTCATTGCAAGCCACATAAATATAATTTAGGGTTGGAGTAAAGTGAATATAGGATGATACTATTCAACTAAAGCTAGTATAGCATAGAGTCATAGAAGTGGTGTTATTCATCTTTAAGGATAGTCCACTTTAGAGAAAGGTAGTTGGATGCATACAACTAATAGAGATACATTATTAATGAATGATTAAGGAAGATTATGAGTGGAGTTTGAAGGAACTATTTGTTGGATGGAAGGCTATCAACATTAGAGTAGTAGGTGAAATTAAGCAAGGATATGTGGAAGTTATGAAATATTTTAGTATCAAACTCATTTGATTCATCCATGAGTTTAGTAGGTTAATCAGTGAATGAGAATAGTACTATGAAGTAAACCTCATCATGTTAATCATAATGATAGATAGAAAAGGGTAGTATATCTAGGAAAGGAATTTCTTAATAAGAAGTCTAGAATTATGAATTATGGAAGATAGTAATTCTTGGTAAACAATCAACTCTAAATATTAAAACCAAGTATAATATCCATTTCATATTAAGAATTCCTCATCTTATATCTATATCACTTGATAGGAACATTTCCCTACAACAAATCACATAAACACCTCTCTGACAATTCCAACCATCAGAATTAAATGTGCTTAGGAGTATATTTATCAATTCCTTTCTATAAAAACATTCAAGATATAACTTCCAAATACTAAAAGTGATGTCATCAAATATCCCAAACAGAAAACAATATGCTTAGTTATGGAATCTTTAATCACATCCATAAAGGAGTCTAAGTATATTAAAAAAAACCTAAACCCTAGGGTAAATAATCATAATCCAAAATCCTAAATCTCTTTGTTTATCATAATAGAATATATACACGTTCATTTTACAAATTAATGGAAGTAGTAAGAATCATATTAATTTCTTTCATATTTCATGCATCAAATAATGATATAGGATCATTATACATATAAAAATTTATATTCAAACTCTGAGCCAACTAGAGTTTAGTCTTATAAACAAATAAGAATATATCATTTAATAAACCCTAACTAAAAAGGGAAAGAAAAATAATAAGAAAAGCTTCTACAAAATATTAAAAGGGGGTCCATATAGAGAAAATAAAAGAAATATAAAAGGATTATATAATAAAAGTTCACAAATGATACTAAATCTATTTTAGTATTACTACAAATATCCAGCAAGTAAATCCTACAAAGAAAAGTTCAAAATATAAATCAAATTCAAATCTGAAAAGAAAAACAGAAAATAGAAGGTAAAACAAATAAAAACATTACCTGGTCGTGGCCCAACATCTCTGTTTTTATCTGACGCCCATGTGCAGCCCACAACAGCCCAGTAACCAGCCCAGCTCATTTCCATCTGTGACTGACAAGTGGGGCCAGGAAAGGACTGCGGGTTGAGAAGAAAGAAATGCCAGGGGGTTATCCGCAAAACAACTTGTCGTCGACATCCTCACGCACACAGACAGCTCGTTGGAGGAGCTCGCCGCCGCTCGATGCCGTCATCGTCGTTCTTGCGCCAAGATCAATGCCGCTATCGCTAGGAGGGGGATAAGAAGGCCACCGCGACGCCCTGCCTCCATCCCTATCCTAAATCCCTCCTTATCCTCTCAGATGCGAGTGGGACCGAAACCCTAGCTCACCGGAGCCACACCTCGCCGTCGAACCACATATTCCCACACTCTTCCAAGCAGCCATGGAGAAGCCCCGTCCTCCGTAGATCATCTGGGAAGAATCTTGCATCAAGGGGAGCACTAGAGCGGGTGAATTTTGTCGTTCCTCTTTGCCACAGTTCGTCGGAATCCTCGTCGGGGAGCTCGTTTTCGACCACGCCTGTCCTCGCCGACCTCTCTATCATCATCAGCGTGAGTTCCTGAACCTTCCAGTATCCTTGAATCGCCTTATCTCGATGTAAATCGCCATCTCACCGTGTGCCATCGTCGGCCACCGTCGGAGCTCGACGGAGCTGAGGCTCCGATGACCATTTCCAAGTGGCGCCGCCACTTTAGGACTCAGCACGTTGCACTGATTCGAACTAGGTTCATTTCGTTTGCTTGGGCGCAGTAGATTGTCGTCGGCGACCACCCACTGACGACAGTGATGGTGCTGACGCCATCGCTACGTCATGCCAACGCCACCCTGAACCTAGTCAGCTAGTTTGACTAGTCTTTGTCTCTCGTGGCTGATGACATGGCCTTGGGCCCATGTGTCATCGACTAAGAGTAGAGAGAGGGTTAGTAACAAATCCATTTTCTAAACCTGAGAGCTGAGGTGGACAATGGCCCACGGGTCAGTGACTGAAGCTAAGTGTAGGTACGGTGTAAAAAGTATTTCCTGTTTAAGAAATAAATAAAATGTTATAAACCTAATTAATAATATTCCAAAAATCAAATAAATGATTAAATCTTATTTAAATCATAACTTTTGATTTATAATTCAGAAAAATGGGTATAATATATGAAAATTTGTAGAAAAATAGAATCTACAACTTAAAATTATTACCAAATATTATTATGATGATTATTTAATAAAAGTTTAAAAAGTAATAAAACTTGATAATTCATATCTTAATAATGGTAAATGTTAATAATAAAAATAAAATACAAAAAATCTTTGAAAAATAAAAAATTATAATTTAAAACCATAATCATGTATTATTATTTTACTTAATTAAATACTCATTATTTATTAAGCAATTATAAAGTAATAAGAATTATAAATATCATATCTTATTATTTATAAATCACAAAAATAAATGCAATATACCAAAATAATCACAAAAATAATATCTACATGTTAAAAATCGAATATTCTACTTTTGAGTTAAATAAAAATTCAAATATTTTAATAACTCAAATTTAAACTTATTTATTTCATTAATAATTCATATAAGGATAAATAAAATTTATTAATATTTCTAAAATGAGTCAATTAAGTCTAATAAATAGTATTAGTCTTAAATATTCATAATATAAAGCCATAATGGTTTAAAACATTATAAATGTTTTTATTATCTTCAACCTTAAGTGAAGACTACATTATAAAAGGATTCCTATTAATAATAAAAACCCTAAAGAACAAATTGTGAATAAATCAGATCATTCCTATCTACTTTAACCACTAGATTACAAAAACTACCACCACACTATAATAAATCCATAAGTAGTTAAGTAATATTATATTTTGGTTTATAAACTATAACCACTCATTTATAAAAGGTAAATGATACTACTCCATTATAAAATCAAGAAACCAATACACTAAGTAACAGGATCACCAATATTAAGTAACCTAAAGGAAACATTCCAAATACACAAGATACAAATGTTATAAGTATCATACTTTCAAAACTATTTATACTTTAAAGTTAACTTTAGTCTTAATAAATCTTAATATAACATAATAAGCATTATCATATGTTTTATAGTTAACTTTGGTCTGAGTTAGTTAAGTTATAAAGCAACTCAAGCCAAACCATTTGAGCAATCAAATAACATCAACCACCACTAACTAACCAGAAAGGTTGTCTAAACCTTAGAAAAGGAATTTATTCTTCAAAAGTTATTCATTTTGTCACTTCAGACAATGTATAACAAATAATCAAAATCACCTTACTTCATACTTTACTTGTATACCTAGGAGAAATAACACTGAAGCTATTTATACATGACTATACTTATAAAGTCAAGTTTGAAGATAAACGATTAAAGTATAAACAATCTCGAAGAGCATTTCATAGGTGTATATTTTATTACTACCTAAATATGTATTGTTCACACACACTCAGAAGCCCTAATAGAAAGAACAAATGTGAAACTTATCTAATAGGACCACACATTCCAAAGTAACCATTTCCAAAATCCAAACCATAGGACAACGTTATCCCGGAATTTGCGTTTAGAACGTGCATCACATTACCTATACATAAATACATATTGCTTCTTTAAACATTAGTCCTTACCAGACCAATGATGTCGATTTTAGATTTTGGATCTTATACTGACTCGAAGACCGTGAGTGCACAATCTTGCAATCACAAAAGGCAAGTTCACACTTGCTCATGTCCTTTGTTTATTTTATGTAAAGTATTTTACAAATCCAGTGTTGTTATCACCTGCATTTAAAAAAGGTCTTAAAACACTATTTTTGATAATAATGTGAACTATTGATTACTGATCCAGGGTGATTAGCTAATCTATTAAATCTGATAGTTGGAATACCACTGTTCAGAACTATATAACGTAGGAATTAACAACCAATGTCGCCAGCGATTCTTGCGCCGTATATTACGCGTTGACCATGAGATTTGGAATGGGACGGAGAAGTCAGCTGTATCTTCTTCCTCTCGCATGAATCCGGATATGCATGTCGTGGCTGTTATCCTCGAAGCGTGCATATTAATTGGTAATTCGTAGAGGATATGTAGCATATGGGTGGGAACCCTCAACGTCCCACGATAAGTTCTGACATCTAATGGTTTGTACAAACCATTGTCATAATTCTTTATGTGGACATGGTGTACACCAAGGAGGCATGCCAGGTAGCGAAGGGGGTAGTGATTGGCTTGGATCATCTTCTAGGCCCCACATCATGGAATTGTGGACGGGAATAAGCTGCCCGGTTGTGCAACAAAGAGTTGATCTCTCATGGGTAAAGTAACGCACCTCTGCAGAGTGTAAGAACTTTAACTTGTTACTCCCTGTTCCGGGAAGGTTTCGGGAAGGAGCTGCGAACGCGGCGGGAAAGGAACTCCATGAAAGTTCTTGTAAACCCATGAAGGCTGATGGACATAGCTTTTCAGAATAAAAGCAACCTTTGAAGAAATGTTTATGAAAACTTGCATTGCCTACGACCTATGGTCTATGGCTATAGTTCTAGTGCATCAAACACTCCTTTTCTAGTGAATTTGCTGAGTACGCTCGTACTCAAAGTATCTTCTTAACCCTTGCTAGATTCTGAAGCCATTAAGACGATGTCTTCACCAAGTTATGCTCCAGGAATCATCAACAACTAAAGCTCTTCAATGAAGTCAAAGAAGTCAAAATATACATCACTCAAGTGGATACGAAGTTACTGATTCTAGACTTAATAATATAATCTCTAGCCAAAGAACCTATTTCACTACTGCGTTGCAATAGCAGCAATGCCAATCTCTTAGCCAGAATTATAGACTTAATAGTATAATCGTTCTTGCGTTATTTATCCTTGATTCTTCTCCATAAGAAGTTCTTTCTCTCTCTTTAACCTAGAGTGTTCTCTGGATCTTGTGTAAAGATTGAGTTGTAACATTTAGCCATGTATTGGGCCCGTTGTGTTTCTGTTGTGACATTCTGAGGGATGTAATACTAGTGAACGGTGTTTCATTGGTGTTATGTCAATGACTATAGTATACTACATCATACAGTGGTATGCTGGGTCACCACAGCCAAGGCCCGCAATTGCAGATTTATGGACGATGGATCGTGGATCCCCGGTTAGTGGTTGGTTGGCGAGTAGGTACATGGTAGCTGCTAGGACCACGGCCTGTGACGTCTTGCGCATCATGTTGCCTTGCGAGTCCATCGACATGAAGAACAGGTCTAGTGCCTTGGTGGCTTCTCGTCTAGCGTTAGGGTCCATGCGCTCCAGTCGGGAGCGACTCTTGTAGGCAGCGTTGGCATGTTTTCTTTCGAAGAGGATCCATGTACGAAGGAGAGCGCGACTCGTCGAGTGCTTTACTCATCAGTTGCTCGCCTGCTCTTATCGACCTCTCTATTCTTCTTGACTTGCCGATTGTGTTCCTTTATGAGGATCCAATGATAGCCCATCAACATGTCACGAGAGGAGTCGGTCGGCAGAGGGTTGGTACCTCGCATGGCCTCCCGAACTCTTTCCCATTGGGCATCGTTGAGATGGATCGGCTGGCGAGCAGGATCGCCACCGTTGGCGGCTATTTTCTACCGCATGCAAACAAACAAGCCAACATCTATCTACTAGATCATAGCAACGAGTCGATAGAGGAACTCACCCTCGAAGATTCCAAAGTGGTTAACGAGAGCAGATTCTCGTGGGTGATGTAGTCGTACTCTTGCCGATCTCAAGATCGTGTAGACGATCCTTCCAGCGCTGCGTTCCGAAAGCGCTTCCGCAGTCGGTCACACGTTCGGTACTCGATGAAGACCTTCCTCTCCCTTGTTCCATCAGGCAGCAGAGGTTGTAGCACTCTCCTCGCGATTCCGGCAGCACGACGGCGTGGTACCGGAAGTAGAGGGGAGATCTCGTAGGGCTTCGCCTTAAGCCGGAGCGAGTATGGTGGACTATGAGAGAGGCCCTTGGTGATCTAGGGTTTAGAGGGACCAAGGGGGCGTGTGACCGGCGGTTAGGGCTTGGGGAAGCCCCAATTCGGCGGCTAGGAGAAACCCTAGGAGGCGGCGGCGACTTGGAGGAGGCCGGCGGCTAGGGCTAGGGTTTTTGGTGTGTTGGGTGTAGGGAAGAGGGGCAGCCCTACCCCTCCTTATATAGGTGGGAGGGCGCGGCTTGGGAGGAGGGAGTCCTCCCCCAAGTCGGCCTCCTTGGCTGGCAGGTGGAGGGAGAGGAACTCCTCCCCAAGTAGGTTTCCTACTCTCCCTCCACCAAGCAAACTTGCCGTTTGACTTTTTCAAATTGGCGTTTGACTTTCAAACTAGGATTTGATTTCTTCCTTTATTTTGCCCAGCCAAGTGACCTAGTACATGATGCAGCCATTCCTTATTGTCATGACACATTCATGTACCCTTCCCCTCCGGAGTGTCGGACCTTCCGGATCCTTCTAGAACATTCCCGGTGAAATCACCGGAATCATTCCCCAACTCCGAAATAGGACTTTCCTTATATGAATCTTATTCTCCGGACCATTCCGGATCTCCTCGTGATATCCTGGATCCCATACAAGACTCCGAACAACATTCGGTCTCTTACTCATCATTCCATAACTACTTAACAACATCGAATCCTTAAGTGTGTCTCCCTACGGTTCGTGAATTATGCGGACATGATCGAGACACTTCTCCGATCAATAACCAATAGAGGAATCTGGAAATTCATATGGCTCCCACATATTTCTACGATTACTTTGCGATCGAATGAACCACTTACATATGATACCAATTTCCCTTTGTCTCACGATAGTTTACTTAACCGAGGTTTTGATCATCGGTATCTCTGCATACCTAGTTCAACCTCGTTACTGATAAGTACTCTTTTCTAGTTCCCGTGGTATGTGATCCCTCGTGAGCCATTCACATGCTTTCAAGCCAATTGGATGACATTCCACAAAGAGGGCCCAGAGTATATCTATCCGTCATATGGATGGACAAATCCCACTCTTGATCCATGTGCCTCAACCCATACTTTCCGAACACTCAATGTCACCTTTATAGCCACCCAGTTATGGTGTGGTGTTTGATGTCATCAAAGAACCCTTCCGGTGATGGTGATTAGCATGATCTCATGGTTGAAGGAATTAGGTTACTATGTATCAGAAAGCTTATAGCAATTGAACTATTAAAATGACTTGATCTTTATGCTACGCTTATCTATAGGAGTATGTCCATCATACCATTCTCCTAATGATATGACCTTGTTATTAACAACATCTCAAATGTTCATGATCAAGAAACCATGATCATCTATTAATCAACAAGCTAGTATTTTGAAGAGGCTTTACTAGGGACTCTAATTTAGTTTACAAATCACACAAGTATTAATGTTTCTTGTTAATACTGTTATAGCATGAATGTAAACATTTATCATAAACACAAAGATATACTAATAACTACATTTATTATTTCCTCTAGGGCATATCTCCAACAGTCTCCCACTTGCACTAGAGTCAACTAATCTAGATTACATGGTAATATACCGAACACCCATGGCAGTTTGGTGTTGGTCATGTTTTGCCCTCGGGAGAGGTTTAGTCAACGGATCCGACACATTCAGATCTGTGTGTACTTTGCAAATCTTCATGTCACCATCTTGGACATGTTCTCGAATAGCGTGAAAAGATAGCTTGATGTGCTTCAGCTTCTTGTGTGACCTTGGTTCTTGCGCATTGGCTATGGTGCCCATGTTATCACAGTAGATAGACATTGGGTCCAGCGCACTTGGAACCACACCGAGCTCTGTAATGAACTCCTTCATCCATATTGCTTCTTGTGAAGCCTCCGAAGCAGCTATGTATTCCGATTCAGTTGAAGATCTCGCCACAACGCTTTTCTTTGCACTCCTCTAGCTAACTGCTGCACCATTCAAAGTAAATACGTATCCACATTGAGATTTAGATTCATCTGGATCGGTGTTCCAACTAGCATCGGTGTAACCATTAACAACGAGCTGTTCATCACCTCCATAAGAAAGAACCATATCCTTAGTTCTTCTCAAGTACTTAAGGATGTTTTTGACCGCTGTCCAATGATCCACTCCTGGATCACTTTGATATCTGCTAGTCAAACTAACAGCATATGCAATGTCGGGTCTAGTACATAGCATGGCATACATTAGAGATCCTATGGCTGAGGCATAAGGAGTCTTACTCATCCTTTCTCTATCTTCTGCCATTGCTGGACTTTGAGTTTTACTCAAGGTCTTATTGGGAAACATGGGCAAGAACCCTTTCTTGCTATCTTCCATTCCAAACCTCTTTAGAACTTTGTCCAAATATGTACTTTGTGACAATGATATTAGGTGTCTCGATCTATCTCTATAAATCTTTATGCCTAAGATGTAAGCTGCTTCGCCAAGATCTTTCATTGAAAAACTATTATTAAAATATTCTTTGACACTATTAAGAAGGTCTACATCATTCCCAATCAACAATATGTCATCTACATATAGTATTAAGAATGCTACAGAGCTTCCACTCACTTTCTTGTAAATACAAGCTTCTCCATAAGTTTGTATAAAACCAAAACTTTTGATTACCTTATGAAAACGTTGATTCCAACTTCGGGATGCTTGCTTCAATCCATATATGGACCGTTGAAGTTTGCATACCTTGTTAACATCTTTAGGATCGACAAAACCTTTGGGTTGCATCATATACAACTCTTCATCAATGTCTCCATTGAGGAACGCCATTTTGACATCCATCTGCCATATCTCATAATCGTAATATGCAGCGATTGCTAACATAATCCTCATAGACTTTAGCTTCACTACTGGTGAGAAAGTCTCATCGTAGTCAACTCCTTGAATTTGTCGAAACCCTTTTGCGACAAGTCGAGCTTTATAGACAGTAACATTACCATCAACATCTGTTTTCTTCTTGAAAATCCATTTGTTCTCAACAGCCTTCCGACCATCCGGTAAGTCCACCAAAGTCCATACTTGGTTTTCGTACATGGATCCAATCTCGAATTTCATGGCATCTTGCCATTTATTCGAATCTGGGATCATCATCGCTTCCTCATATGTCGCAGGGTCATCGGTGTTGTCCACCAACATGACACTCATAACGGGATCATACCAATCAGGAGTGGTACGAGTTCTCGTTGACCTGCGAGGTTCTGTAGCAACTTCAACCGAAGTTTCATGATCATCATCATTAGCTTACTCTCTTATTGGTGTAGGCGCCACAGGAACTACTTCCGGTGTTGCGCTACTCGCAAGTTCGAGAGAAGGTTCAACAACCTCGTCGAGTTCTACTTTCCTTCTAGTCACTTCTTTCGAGAGAAATTCCTTCTCTAGAAAGGATCCATTCTTGGCAACGAAGATTTTGCCCTCGGATCTATGATAGAAGGTATACCCAATAGTTTCCTTCGGGTATCCTATGAAGACGCATTTTTCCGCTTGTCTGGCTGTAACTTCTTTACATAGGCTTCGCAACCCCAAACTTTAAGGAACGACAATTTAGGTTTCTTCCCAAACCATAATTCATACGGTGTCGTTTCAACGGATTTAGATGGTGCCCTATTTAAAGTGAATGCGGCTGTTTCTAATGCATAACCCCAAAACGATAGCGGTAAATCTGTAAGTGACATCATAGAACGAACCATATCTAAGAGAGTTCGATTACGACGTTCGGACACACCATTACGCTGTGGTGTTCCCGGCGGTGTCAATTGTGAAAGAATTCCGCATTTCTTTAAATGCTCGCCAAACTCGTAACTTAGATATTCACCTCCACGATCAGAACGTAGAAATTTAATCTTCTTGTTATGTTGATTTTCTACCTCACTTTGAAATTCCTTAAACTTCTCGAAAGTTTTGGACTTATGTTTCATGAAATAGATATACCCATATCTACTCAAGTCATCCGTGAAGGTAAGAACATAACGATAACCACCGCGCGATGCTACACTCATTGGACCACACACATCGGTATGTATGATTTTGTCACATCCCAAAATTTTCCAAATCTTGTAATGTGAAAAATAAATGAATAAAATAAAACTTTGTTGATTTTCAGGGTGAGAAGAAACTATTGATTCCAATTGGAAACTTTCAAAACCTATTTGATCGAATAAAATCCTAAAGGGATTTAAAAAGATAAATAAACATTAAAGTTAAAAATAATTGGAATTGTTATTTTTTTGATCTTTTAATAAAAAGATTTGGTTTTCAAATGAAAAGGTAGAAATATAAATAAGGATTATTTTATAAGCCAAATTAAAACTTGGCCAAGCTTATGAAATAAAATGTTTTGCTTTGATTAAAAGAGTAAAGGTTTATTTAAATAAAAATGAGAGTTTATTAATAAACCATATTTATTAAAGTAAAGGCTTTGCCATTCTAATTAAACATCAAAACTTGTTAAATTATTTTAAACAAGTTTTCCAAATATTTTATATTCTCAAATGAAAACTGCTGAAGTGTTTTGGTTTTATTTTTCAAATGGAGATTTTAAATAAAACAAATCCTATTTGAATAAATAACTAAGGACTATTTATTTAATTATTAAATAGATCCTAAAAAGAATAAAAATATTATTTTGTTTTTGGACTTTGGTTTATGTTGTTATACAGAACCAAAACTCAATACAAGTTTGGAGGAGGTTTGACGTGTTTTGGATGTTTGATTTGTTGTTTGAAATTCAAAACAGGAAATCAAAATAGAAAAAGAAAAACAATCAGAACAGAAAAAAATATGAAAACGGACTCGACCCAACTAAGCAGGCCCAGCAGCCCATTCCAGCCCAACTTCTTACCCCCACGCGCGAATCGTTTTCCACCTACACCCGCACCCGTGCAGACACCGACGAGTGGACCCTCTTCCTCTCTTCCTTTCTCGCTGACAAGCATGCCCCATAGAGCCACCTCAGCGTCGTCTTCCCCCTGATCACGTCGCCCTGCCGTTGCTGCCATTTACGCCGGCGATGAATACGCATTGGATACGTCCTTGATTCCTCCCAGTAACTGCACCCATTTAACCACCTGCGTCTTCCCTCTCTTTCCCCCCAGACCCCGCACCACTGGAGCCACCAGGCTGCCCCCAATTCCCATTGCCTTGCCACTGCTCCGATGACGTCCCCGACAAATTCTGGCACCGTCCAGCCTCGCCTTGCCTTCCCAAGCACACGAGCTCGCTCCCCAGCCTCTGGCGCTTCTCCCTGTGCCTCCCGTTCGTCTGCACTCGCCCCAGAGCCTCGTCTTCGACAACCTCTGAGCGCCGCCGCGTCTGCTTCTTTCTCCGGCGACCTCCCCCTGGTAAGCCAGACCACCCCGAGCTCTCTCTATCATACTCGCGTGAACCCCAGGACTGCACGCGTCTAACTGTGTCCTCGTTTTGCCTTGCAGTGAACCACAGCGTCGCCCCCGACAACGACCAGAACCACCTGACGCCGCCACCCACTCCGGCGAGCAATCCCCATCGCGTCTAAGCGCCCCTCGACGAACCGACCACGCCTCGAGCTTCACCGCCACCCTGCGAGCACGGTGAGCACCTCCAATTCCTCCTTGCTTCCTGTATCGCCGGCCCCGCCGTAGCCAGAGCGTGCGCCGCCACCAGCCGCCGCCAGCGCCGCTAGCTTTTGGTCACACGCTAGGGACCGTAAGATCTCGATCGGACGAACGCGATAGAAGCTAGACGAAGGGGTAAGTAGCATCCCAGCGCCGTGCGATGTAATTTAATCCAACGGCCTGGATCGCCCGATCCGTGCGAACCGGTACCGCCCAATAGTATTGCGCCGCATGGCACTGAATCTATTTAAAACAAATTTTGAATCTGATTTAGATGCAAATTTGTAAACCTCATAACTTTTGGTCCACACGTCCAAAAATTGCAAATTTTATATCAATGAAATCAGAAAGACAAGCCCTATCCAACCATGCAATTTGTTTAGTAAAAAGCTTCTGGTAAAATGTTTGTTTTTGCAGAAACATTTGTATGCTTGTTTAGGTTATAAAAATCATTCCAAAATGATTTTGAGGTTGAAATCTTTGCAAATTGGTTTGTTGTGAACCTACTGACCCTAGGAACCAACTCATGGATTTAAAAATGTTTTTGGTGAATATTAGGATTGATTAATTGAATTAACCCATTTCTAGTCAAATAAAAATATTGATTTTGATATGGAAATGATTTTTGAGTAAAACCTTTTGGAAAATGATTTGATTCAAACCTACTGACCCTAAACACCAAGTTTTGAGAATTAACAACTTATTTGGTGAACATTATAAAAATTATTACCTTACCAAAAACATTTTCACCACATGAAATAATGACTTGATTTAAAAATGGTTTATAGATGAAACCCTTTTGCAAATGGTTTTGCCACTTTAGAAAATGACCAATTTAGACTTTACAATGTTTAGAGCCTAGTAGAAACCACCATTGAAAATAAAACTATCTTTTGCATGCTTGCATGCATGACCTTGTTTCTATTATTTTTTGTGTGATTAATTTGATTGAATATTGTTTGGAATGCTAGTTGAATCTATGTTTGCTTGATTGATTTGTAGTGAAGTTAGAAGAGTGTGATATTAGCAAGATCAAGAAGTGAACCAACATTCTCTACCAAAAAGGCAAGTGACACTATCATCCAAGTCCTACCATTTTCTTATACTTAGTGGATTTTGAAAACATGCATGAAAAGGATTTCTATACTTTATGCTATGCTAAATCCTAATAGGATACCCTTATATATTCCTTAGTGAAAACAATGTAGTTGTAAAATGCTTAGCCATGCTATATATTTTGAGAAGAGATACATGTTGAGATTTTATGAAGTTGAGAAAAGACTTATGTTTTATATAATAAAACAAGTACTCGATGAACCACCTGGGTGGACAAGGATACTCAAGTATTGGACAAGGTGGCAACAAGAGGAACCATGTTTATATGGCAATCTCTTTTTGTTGTGCACCAGATGGAAACCACCCAAGGACTTAGAGATTGAACATGTTTCTCGAACAGTGGCTTCCGTGTACAGCCACATGCTAAATGGGCACTGGCTTAGTCAACTACATTGGGAAGACCCATGGATTGGTCTTCAGGTTAACTGGAAATGAGGGAACTAGGAACCCTACATTGGTGCCTAAAGACAAGCTATCATTGTGTATGGGAGGACCCTATGGAAAGACTTCGTCACATTCTCAATCTGCCAGTACTCCATCTTGGTGAGTACTTATCCAGCGGCCACTGGTGGCAACAAGATGAGATTGTGTCATGTGGGTAAAGTGTACAACTTCTGCAGAAGATAAAAATTCTAAGTACTTAGTCGTGTCCCCGGTTATGGACAATACTGAGCAACTAAAGCCTGAAGCTATGGGAAATCTCGACATTCCAATTTCTAAAAGAAAAACTTTAAAGTGACAACAAAAGACTTGAAGCACTTGGGGTGTACCAAGGAGCTCAAAAGATTTTGATAAAGACTTGAAGCACTTGGGGTGTACCAAGGAGCTCAAAAGATTTTTACAAAGACTTGAAGCACTTGGGGAGTACCAAGTAGCTCAAAAGATTTGACAAAAGATCAAAACCATTTTGAAAAGATAGGATAAATTATTGCTTTCTGCAAATGAGCCTAAAACCCCACTTAGCCAAATATGCATGTAATGATAGGATCCATTTATTTCAACATAGTAGTGAAACTTGCCAATACAATTCAAATGTATTGACCCTTGTGGCTGTAACTTGTTATGTTGCAGGTTTGTTTGATATTAGTGAAGTTGATTGATTAGGATTACAAGTCTACAACCAACATGTTTGCCTATGGCACTTTGAAGATGAAGGACCCCATGCTTATAGATTTCTGCTGCAATGTAATATAATAGCCAAAAGAGCTATGTAAGATGTAATAAAATTATGTTATTCCTGATTATAAAGTTATATTATGACCTTTGTTTCTTGATATTACATCTTAACTGTGGATGCTAGCTATTGATCCAGGGACTAGCATTGTAAACACAGGGATCTCTACCTTATTAAAGGTTGGGAACCTTACAGATTTCCAATAAGTCCATAGCTCGCTCCATCATCCCAGAAAATGGAGTCTTAGTCATTTTACCCATCAGACATGCTTCACATCTTTCAAGTGATTCAAGAAGTCCATCGGAATGGAGTTTCTTCATACGCTTCACTCCAATATGACCAAGACGATAGTGCCACATATAGCTCGAGTTATCGCTCAATTTCAAACGTTTAGCTTCAATGTTATTAATATGTGTATTTCCACTATCGAGATTCAATAAGAATAGTCCATTTATCAAAGGTGCATGTGCATAAAACATATTACTCATATAAATCTAACAACCATTATTCTCGGACTTAAACAAGTAACCGTCTCGCAACAAACATGATCCAGATATAATGTTCATGCTCAACGCAGGCACCAAATAATATTTATTTAAGTATAAAACTAATCCCGATGGTAGATGAAGAGCTCGCGTGCCGACCGTGATCACATCAACCTTTGATCCATTTCCAACGTGCATCGTCACCTCATTCTTCGCTAGCTTCCGTTTATTCTGCAGTACCTATTTCGAGTTACAAATATGAGCAACTGAACCAGTATCAAATACCCAGGCACTACTACGAGTACTAGTGAGATACACATCAATAACATGTATATCGGATATACCTTTCTTCTTGATGTTGCCGTTCTTCAAATCCGCCAATTACTTTGGGCAATTCTGCTTCCAGTGACCTTCTCCCTTGTAGTAAAAGCACTCAGTATCAGGCTTTGGCCCAGCCTTGGTCTTCTTCATCGGTGCGGTAACTTTCTTACCACCCTTCTTGAAGTTTCCCTTTTGCTTAGACTTGCCTTTCTTGAATTTGGTGGTCTTATTGACCAACAACACTTGATGCTCTTTCTTGATCTCCACTTCTGCAGATTTCAACATGGAGAAGAGTTCTGGCAACGTCTTGTTCATCTTTTGCATATTGTAGTTCATCACAAAGTTCTTGTAACTTGGTGGTAGTGATTGGAGGACACGGTAAATCCCGAAAGCATTAGGAATCACTATACCCAAACTTTGGAGTTTGTTTGCGTGCCCAGACATCTTAAGCACATGCTCACTAACGGAGCTGCCCTCTTCCATCTTGCAGTTAAAGAACTTTTCAGAAGCCTCATAACTCTCAACTGCCGCGTGAGTCTTAAAAATAATTTTGAGTTCACGGACAATATCATATGGGTCTTGGTTCTCAAACCTTTTCTGAAGCTCCGATTCCAAACCATACAAGATAGCACACTGAACTGTGGAGTACTGATTCTTCCGAGTGAGGTAAACATTCTTTACTTCATCGGTAGCAGTAGCTGCAGGTGGTTCACCCAGCGGTGCATCCAGCACATAGGTCAAATTACCAGCATTGAGGACAATCCTCAAATTGCGGAACCAATCCGCGAAGTTGCTTCCATTGTTTTTCAACTTTTCTTTCTCTAAGAATGCATTAAAATTGATGGTAGGGGCTGACATTGATCTACAACATATTTGCAATAGTTTTGACTAAGTTTATGACAAATTGAGTTCTAATTAATAGTTAAATTAATCTAGGTGAACTCCCACTCAAAACAATATCCCTCACATTATTTTAGTGATCACACAAACCAAATCCACCACACCAAAACCGATCATCACGAGAGTTGATGTAGCTTCAATGGCGAACAATCAACATGTTCATCATATCTACTATATGACTCATGCTTTACCTTTCGGTGATCCGTGTTCTGAGACCATGTCTGTACATGCTAGGCTCGTCAAGATCAAACCTTAGCTTCCGCATGAGCAAATCTGGCTTGCTCACGTTGTATACACCCGCAGAATCTAACACACCCGATCATCACGTGGTGCTTCGAAACAACGAGCTTTAGCAACGGTGCTTACT
Organism: Avena sativa; assembly: GCA_916181665.1. Classification (NCBI taxonomy): domain Eukaryota; kingdom Viridiplantae; phylum Streptophyta; class Magnoliopsida; order Poales; family Poaceae; genus Avena; species Avena sativa. Next base: position 1,802,800 of record OV702292.1, on the reverse strand, counting down.
AAGGATGAACACTTTGGAACTTGAAATTTGTGTGCATGAGGGATCATCTTATAATGCTACCGTTATTAACTAAGCAATACAAGATGCATAAAGGATTAACATCACATGCAATTCATAATATGTGATATGATATGGCCTTTCTTCTTGTGCTTCCAATCTCCATCTTCAAGCACGAACATGATCTCCATCATCACCGGTATAGCGTCAAGGTCAATGGCGCCGTTTCATGGTTGTCGTCCACCAGCTTTAACTATTACAACTACTTTGAATAGACACGTGGGTCTTAACAGAATTTAAAGACAACCATATGGCTCCTGCCAGTTGCCAACTTACAATAAGGAACATTGCATACATCAAATATAATCACAATCATGGCCATATCACATCACGACACACCCCTGCAAAACAAAGTTAGACGCCTCTAATTTTCTTTGCATATTTTACGTGGTTTGGAGCTTTCAATAAGTGTCGATCTAACTTACGAACAAGAACCACAACGTTGATGTTTGAACTATCAAGTGCCTGTTGTAAATTGGATCTATACTATAATGGGAGAGACAGACACCCACAAAGCCACTTATGCAATACAAGTTGCATGTTGAGCGTGGAGCAAGTCTCATGAACGATGTCATGTAAGGTTAGCCCGGGCCGCTTCATCCCATCATACCGCAAGATGCAAAGTACACAAAAAGAAATTGATAATAAAAGCACCACCGCCCATAATGACCATTGTGTTCTACTCGTGCAACAGTTCTACATATAGACACGGCTCTGATACCACTGTAAGGGTTCATAGCATGGAAAACAAAAAAATTCTACCGCATGCAAACAAACAAGCCAAGATCTATCTACTAGATTGTAGCAACGAGTCGATAGAGGAACTCACCCTCGAAGATTCCAAAGCGGTTAACGAGAGCAGATTCTCGTGAGTGATGTAGTCGTACTCTTGCCGATCTCAAGATCGTGTAGACGATCCTTCCGGCGCTGCGTTCCAGCAGCGCTTCCGCAGTCGGTCACATGTTCGGTACTCGATGAAGACCTTCCTCTCCCTTGTTCCCGCAGGCAGCGGAGGTTGTAGCACTATCCTCGTGATTTCGGCAGCACGAGACGTGGTACCGGAAGTAGAGGGGAGATCTCGCAGGGCTTTGCCTTAAGCCGGAGCGAGTATGGTGGACTATGAGAGAGGCCCTTGGTGATCTAGGGTTTAGAGGGACCAAGGGGGCGTGTGGCCGGCGGTTAGGGCTTGTGGAAGCCCCAATTCAGCGGCTAGGACAAACCCTAGGAGGCGGCGGCGACTTGGAGGAGGCCGGCGGTTAGGGCTAGGGTTTTGGGTGTGTTGGGTGTAGGGAAGAGGGGCAGCCCTGCCCCTCCTTATATAGGTGGGAGGGCGCGGCTTGGAAGGAGGGAGTCCTCCCCCAAGTCGGCCTCCTTGGCCGGCGGGTGGAGGGAGAGGAAATCCTCCCCAAGTAGGTTTCCTACTCTCCCTCCACCAAGCAAACTTGTCGTTTGACTTTTTCAAATTGGCGTTTGACTTTCAAACTAGGATTTGATTTCTTCATTTATTTTGCCCAGCCAAGTGACCCAGTACATGATGCAACCATTCCATATTGTCATGACACATTCATGTAGCCTTCCCCTCCGGAGTGCCGGACCTTCCGGACCCTTCTAGAACATTCCCGGTGCAATCACTGGAATCATTCCCCAACTCCGAAACATGACTTTCCTTATATGAATCTTATTCTCCGGACCATTCCGGATCTCCTCGTGATATCCCGGATACCATCCGAGACTCCGAACAACATTCGGTCTCTTACTCATCATTCCATAACTACTCAACAACATCGAATCCTTAAGTGTGTCTCCCTACGGTTCGTGAATTATGCGGACATGATCGAGACACTTCTCCGATCAATAACCAATAGAGGAATCTGGAAATTCATATGGCTCCCACATATTTCTATGATTACTTTGCGATCGAATGAACCACTTACATATGATACCAATTTCCCTTTGTCTCACGATAGTTTACTTATCTGAGGTTTTGATCGTCGGTATCTCTGCATACCTAGTTCAACCTCGTTACTGATAAGTACTCTTTTCCCGTTCCCGTGGTATGTGATCCCTTGTGAGCCAGTCACATGCTTGTAAGCCAATTGGATGACATTCCACCGAGAGGGCCCAGAGTATATCTATCCGTCATATGGATGGAAAAATCCCACTCTTGATCCATGTGCCTCAACCCATACTTTCCGAACACTCAATGCCACCTTTATAGCCACCCAGTTATGGTGATGGTGATTAGCATGATCTCATGGTCAAAGGAATTAGGTTACTATGTATCAGAAAGCTTATAGTAATTGAACTATTAAAATGACTTGATCTTTATGCTACGCTTATCTATAGGAGTATGTCCATCATACCATTCTCCTAATGATATGACCTTGTTATTAACAACATATCAAATGTTCATGATCAAGAAACCATGACCATCTATTAATCAAGAAGCTAGTATTTTGAAGAGGCTTTACTAGGGACTCTAATTTAGTTTACAAATCACACAAGTATTAATGTTTCTGGTTAATACTGTTATAGCATGAATGTAAACATTTATCATAAACACAAAGATATAATAATAACTACATTTATTATTGCCTCTAGGGCATATCTCCAACAGCCGTTGGCATTGATGTTGGGTGGGTGTGTCCCATCCGCAGCGTTAGGAGCCTGTGGATCGGTTCCATTCGCAACGATAGGGGGAGCCGGTGGATTGGCTCCGTTGTAGACATGATCGTTGACGAAGACCGCACACATTTAGCGATGGGGGAAATCATTACTCCCGCATATTTCAGATCTAGAACGGTAGGTTCCTTCCTCCGTAGGAGGGTTGCAGAGATCGGAGTTGCAGCTGTTGCTGTCATCCGTACCGTATGTGAGCGAGGGTGTTCTTAGGACACCGATTGGCGGCACCCACGAGGCAGGTGCAATTGCCGGCACCCACGAGGCATGTGTGATTGCCGTAGGCGTCACCCGTTCAGGGAGGCGAAGGGTGCCGATTTGGCCCACCTGGAAGCAGAGGCTTCCGAGCATCATATTGACTCCGTCTCCTAAGGAATCGAAGTTCTGGCGGGTCGTTGGCGAGTGGATGGTGAATTCGATGGTACCAGAGAGGAGGTGGTTCCTCGTCACGGAGGAATCGAAGATTGCGGTGGACGGGGCCGTCATGCCCGCTACATCAGCATCCCTAGTTCCCACGAACGGTGCCAATTGACGAGGATTAGACTCATCAATGCCCATTGTTATGGACTTGGATTTTGGAGAAGGAGGGGAAACAGGCAAGCAACACGGGGACACGATGTTTACCCAGGTTCAGGGCCCCGGAGGGAAAACCCTACTCCTACTTATCTACTCTTTGTTAATAGCGATGCCAAAGATTATGTAACAACCCTAGTTTTATTAAATCGTATTTAGGATTTGAATGTGCATTCATGAGCATCATTATCTTAAAAATGCATGCAAGAAAATAATCATAAAAACCTAAACCCTAGTTTTCCTCCTTCTTTGAAATCAATTCAAATGACTTTTGAATTTTGAAAACCTCAAAGTGTTTGGAGCCCAAATAGTATCAGGGCCCCTTAGTGTTTTCATATGTTTTATCAAAGTATCTTGTATTTGGAATCTGTTCAAAAACAGAAAAGAAATTGAAATACAAAAAAGAATTAGAAAAGAGTTTCAGAAAATAAAAACAGTCTCTAACCCTAGCTGGGCCGAGCCCACCTTCCCTCTTTCCCTATCCCCGCCGCTCAGCGTGTCCCGCAGCAGCCCACCCCGGACGGCCTCGTACCGCTTCACCCTGTCCTGTCGTATTCCTCCCGCTGCCGAAGCAGCTCAGTGGCTCGCCGCCGGCCACTCGATGCTCCGCCGTGCGCCGCGATCAACACCGCCGCCCCCGAGCATCTATTTGATCCCCAGAGCCACCGCGGATGAACCCTAGCCCTCAGTTCCCCTCCTCCTCGCTTTCTCTTGCGCAAACCCTAACCCTAGAGCTCACAGACGCCGGCGAGCCCTGCCGTCTCAGGCCACCCCACGCCGTTTCGAGAGCACCGTCGGGACCGCCTCGTCTCCCTCGTTCTTATCTGAGAAGCACGCAAGCAAGGAAGCTCCCTCCTCGCCGGAATCGTCCTCGAACCACCGTAGGCTGCCGTCGTTGCCACCGTCGATTCGCCGTCGTCTGACCTCGCCTCGCCTCCCCGATCCTTCCATCGTGCTCAGGGTGAGCTCGTGGTCCTCGTGGACCCTCTCCTTTGCCCCCTTTCATTCCGGTTCTTCCTCCCCACGAGCACCTGCAAGCTCCGCCGCTGGCCGCCGTCGTGCACCTTCCTCCGACGACCAATCTTGGGGGAAGGGCGCCACTAGATGGTTCAGCGCAGCGCCCCGCGTCCAGCGCACCCACTCTCGCTCACCCGTGTGCCCCCTACCGCGTAGCCCGAGCTCGATCTGGGAGGAGCTCCATGGCTGACGTCAGCATGACGTCAGCATGGTGTAATTTTCCATGTTTTCTTTTATTTCAAATGTTTTGGTAAATCATTTCAGTAATTATTAAATCCTGGCAGGTGGGTCCACCCTGTAAGTAATAAAAATAATATCAGAAAAGTTTCTGATTAATAAAAATATATAATTAATTCCAAAATATAATTTATTTTATAATATTCTAAAAATGAATTAAAATTGAAGAAATTCATAACTAATTCATTTTAAATCAGAAAAATACAAATAATATATCAAAATGTTCAGAAAAATGAATTCTACCTAATTATACTATAGTCATGCATTGATAAGCAACTTCAATTGCAAGTTTAATTAAAACAACAAAACAACCCCTCTCATATACATCCGGGGTTTTCCCGAATTAGGGTTTGGACCCCTCGGACCCCGATTAAAATGACCAAGCATGTTTAGTGTTTTCATTTCGATACAATTCAACTTGTCATATCATCATTCTTGTTTGAGCATTGCATCGATGCCATGTGTTGAATGTTTCCCTTTATTTTCGGTATTTGGTTCTTCTTCGGTAGAATACGAGATCAAGATTGAGTTCGAGATTGAAGATCGAGGTCAACACCATCGAGGGTCGAGATCAACACCGTCGAAGCTCGAAGACCAATACTGGGACAGCTATAACCAAGTCAAGTACCAGGTGTCCAGAGCTTTGCTTTCTGGATATCAGCTGGCAAAGGCAAGCGAATCCCCACACATGATATAATCCTATGTTTTCAAGCATTTCAATTCTTCCCATGTGCATACGATTCCAAAGTCTTTTATCGATAGATAGAGTAATCCTATCTGATGCATGTTTCCTTTATAGCCTAAATTTCCTGATCCACTGCTCCTAGCATAACTAGGGTTTGGCTTGTGAAGCGTTGCTAGAGTTGTTACATTTGTTGTGCTTAGCCATGCTTAGCTGTTACCACTGGTCCATCCGGTTGATGAATCAGAGCTGCGATTGAACCTAGTATGACAGGATGATGTGGTATGATCAGAGATGGATAATAAACATGCTAAGGCTTGTATGGGAGGCCACGGTGGGTTATGGTTTTTGCAGTCCCATACTTGCCACCCTTAGGACCCGATGTTCTTGCCTATGGTCCAAGACGAGCGTACAACCACACGGGGGCCTGGAAACCCCCACGACTAACTAACTTGCCGAGTAGATTCCATGAGTCACATAGTTTGGGTGTCACATCCCAAAAATTTTCAAATTTTGAAATGTGAAAAAATTAAATAAACAAAATAAATAATTGTTGAAATTCAGGGTGAAAAGAAACTTTTTGTTTCTAAATGGAAACATCAAAACCCATCTTGAACAAACTTTAAATAAAATTTGAATCCAACTAAATTCAAATCAAGTGAAATGCATTCTTCATAAATGCATCTTAAAATTTAAACACTTGGAAAATAAACCAAAACTCTAAAACCCTAATGGAAGAAATCATTTCCAAGATCTCTCTAAGACCATGGATTTGATCCATATAAAAATTTAGCAACAAGCATTTATAAATGATCAATAATGACAAATAGAAATATTATAAAACCATAGGAATTGATTCTATTCAATTTGGAACCATGGATAAAAACTTATGAATTTAATAAGTTGAAAGGAAATAATTTCCAAAACTAATAAAGCTCCTATCTAAAATCCATACCAAATTGTGAGCAAAATAATCTTAAAAGGATTTAAAAATATAAATAAATATTAAATAAAACTATATAAATTGGAATCACCCTTTTTGGAACTATAAATCAAAATATATGATTTACCTAAGATAGATAAAGAAACAAGAAATACTGTAGAGTCAATTTAAGCCCATAGATAAAATCCATATTTATATGGAACAAAATTACACTTAAATAATATATAATGATACATTATTATAAAGTAAAACTGTAGAAATTGGTTTGAACCTTTTTAAAGCTCTAAATTAAAAGATATAAAATAAACAAGAATTAAGAAAATATATCGTATAGGTCTACGTGTCATGCTTAATTTCTAAATGAATTATACTTTATAAAAAAACATTACAAATACTCTAATTAGAGTAAAATATCAACTTATATTTTATATAAAATTTTCTGAAAAGATTTGATAAAATTTTGAATCAATTTGAAAAGACAAATTATAACTAAAAAATAAAAAGAATAAAAAAAATGAACTGATCCAACTTGGCTGACTCAGTCAATTTGGCCCAACTCCACACCCTTATCCGTTTATGTTTTTTTTCCTTCCTTTATATTTGTTGGGCTAATTTTTCTGGCCCATTTAGTGAATCGAAGGGACACGAGCTCTTCTTCCTCCTAGAGCATACATGTCTGTACCTTATACCGAGAACCATGACTATCTCTCCTTCTTCTCCCCCATTAATTCTATTGACCGTTTCTTGTCGACTTAAACACGAAAGTTACTCAAACTTTAATGGGCATTCCATTCAGGCAATTTATATCTCACCTAAATGTCTTAATCTCTCAAACCACGCCCATGAACCGAACGTCACTTGACGGCATACACCTCCCGATCTCCATCTCTAGAGCATATCAAGACCAACCGAGAGATCCAGAGCGTACCTCCAGTCCTCCTCCTTCACTTTCATTTCTTAACTTTCTCGAGAGGATCTCTGTAGATCATATACCGACCATGCCAAGATCAGCCTAAAAACATAGTTCATCGCAAGATCGCGTCGTCCCCGGTAAGAAACTTGTCGATTCCTTTTACCAGGAGACTCTACTCGACACTGTCTACCTCCAGGACATGATGATTTGTCTTTTGGTTATAGTTGGTCGCGGCGCCGCATTCCATCCGCTCACCGGCTGCCGCAACGCCATCATCATATTCTGACGGTATGGAGGAAACTAGGCCCCGTTCATGTATTCATATTAATCTTGTAGCGTGCGCATATTCTCACGTCTTCGTTGTGTTCTATTTCTTAGCCGGAGGTTGACAAGGATAAACACCAGATGACGCCTCGGCCCGCTCGATGTCATTGTTGTCGCATGGGAGTTCATCAAGAGTCTAGTATCAGACTAGACCAGCCTAGCTCCACCCCTTCCATGCGTTTCGAGAGCCAGAAAAGTACCATAGCGTTGGTTCCTGAACCTTCATCGATCAATCAGGTAGCTTGTCCCCGTACGTGCTAGAGTTTTGTGTGTTTTTTTTTCTTTCTTTCTCCATTCCATTTGTGAGCCACATGATCTTGATCCAATGGCTGAAATCAATTCACTTAGATGAAGAGGTATCCACCAATCAGCACCTGCCATTTGTCATAGTTGTTTCTATTTTCGGATTTTTAGACATTCTATCATAGAAACTTAAAAAAATCATATCTTTAGTTCTGTTTATCCAAATTTAGCAAATAATATGTCTATGGATTCACAAAAACGAGTAGAACACAGTGGGGCCATAATTTAGTATTTTTGACTCGGTTAAAATTACGTTTTATACAGAACCATTTGTGGAGTATTTTGAGTATAAAAATTGTTGTGTAAATTATTTTTGAGTGAATCCTTTTGCAAATAGTTGTATATTGAACCCTCTGACCAGAAACATCAACATAAGAAATTAAACATATAAATTTACTGCAGTAGAATTAATCCTATGAGTATAGCCTTTTCTAGTAATAGAAATCGCTACTAAATAATCTTTTTGCACAAAATGTTGGATTAGGCATCAAACCTACATAAAATGATCAGTAGAATATTTTTAGTATTCAGAACCTTGCTATTAAAAAAATTCAAAAAAAAGTCGTCTTGTTGCATGCTTGCATGCATTTCATTGTATTCGTGTGAATGTTTTGTGATGCTAGTTTTGAGTGTGTGTGCTTTTTGCTTGACTGTATTGTTGTAGACTTTGAGGAGTGTGATATTTGCAAGATCAAGGAGTGTACCTAGATTCTCTACTAAAAAGGCAAGTGATGCTTCATACTTTTGTCCCATTACTTTCACTATGTATTAGTGATTTTTCTAAGTAAAACTTGCATGAAATTTTTGCTAAGTATAAACCATGCTATGGGAAAACCTAGTAGATGAAACCTTAGTAAAATTTCCTAAGTTAAGATTCCTACTACTATCATGCTTAGCTTAGCTAATAGAAAACAAGGGTGGAATATATATTCACACTATGGAAAATTTCTAAGTCTGAGGACTTGTGATTTGTTTAATAAAACAACTAAGTGAATGAATCACCTGGGTGGAATGGAAGGAATGGTTTGTGTTGAGTGGTTCACAAGGCCCATTTTTATGGTTTACCTTGTGTATCTCACTTGTGGATGGCCACCCAGGAACAAAGAGATTTGAGATGTCAAATGTTGAGAAGCTTCAAGTGCAGCCACTTGGCATTATAGGCTCTGCCTGGATCACATAGGTTGCTAGAACTTAGCCATTTGGACAGTTGGTGGTAGTGGCATGATAGGTTGGAACGCGTCCATTTGGTCTAAGGAAAGGCTTCTGGAAGATCTTGTCTTGGTGAAACCAAGTCTTGTGGGGAAAGTGCACCACCTCTGCAAAGTGTAAAATCTAAGTACTTAGCCATGTCCCTGGTAAAGGACAATTTGAGCATCAAGACATGGAATCTATCAAGAATCTCATCATCCAAATTTCTAAGTTAAAAACTTGTGGTTGAACAAGGGGTTGAAGGATCACCAATTTCTATTGGGAGATGCCTTGGGAAAGATTTTGTCAAGCAAAAAACTTAGTGTTTTAAATTGATAAGGAAAATCTATTTTGAGCAAAGCAAGCCTAAGCTCCACTTAGCCAAATGCATATAGATGATAGACTCCACTATACTACCATAGTATCACTTGCCAATACAATTCAAATGTATTGACCCTTGTGGCTGTAACTTGTTATGTTGCAGGTTTGTTTGATATTAGTGAAGTTTAATGATTAGGATTACAAGTCTACAACCAACTGTTGGAGATATGCCCTAGAGGCAATAATAAATATAGTTATTATTATATATCTTTGTGTTTATGATAAATGTTTGCATTCATGCTATAATAGTATTAACAAGGAAACCATTAATACTTGTGTGATTTGTAAACTTAATTTGAAGTCCCTAGTATAGCCTCTATACTTCACTAGCTTGTTGGTTGATTGATGATGTGGTTTCTTTGTCATGAACATTGAGATGTTATCAACAACAAGATCATATCGTTAGGAGAATGATATGGTGGACATACTCCTATAGACAAGCGTAGCATAAAGATCAAGTCATTTCAATAGTTCAATTGCTATATGCTTTCTGATACATAGTAACCTAATTCCTTCGACCATGAGATCATGCATATCACCTTTACTGGATGGATGCTTTGATGTCATCAAACACCACACCGTAACAGGGTGGCTATAAAGGTGGCATTGAGTGTTCGGAAAGTATTGGTTGAAACACATGGATCAAGAGTGGGATTTGTCCATCCACATGACGGATAGATATACTCTGGGCCCTCTCGGTGGAATGTCATCCAATTAGCTTGCAAGCATGTGACTTGGTCACAAGGGATCACATATCACGGGAACGAGAAAAGAGTACTTATCAGTAACGAGGATGAACTAGGTATGCAGAGATACCGACGATCATAACCTCGGATAAGTAACATATCGTGAGACAAAGGGAAATTGGTATCGTATGTAAGTGGTTCATTCGATCGCAAAGTAATCGTAGAAATATGTGGGAGCCATATGAATTTCCAGATTCCTCTATTGGTTATTGTTCGGAGAAGTGTCTCGATCATGTCCGCATAATTCACGAACCGTAGGGAGACACACTTAAGGATTCGACGTTGTTTGAGTAGTTATGGTATTATGAGAAAGAGACCGAATGTTGTTCGGAGTCTCGGATGGGATCCGGGATATCACGAGGTGATCCGGAATGGTCCGGAGAATAAGATTCATATAAGGAAAGTCCCGTTTCGGAGTTCGGGAATGATTCCGGTGTTTTCATCGGGGATATTCTAGAAGGTTCCGGATTGTCCGGCACTCCGGGGGGGAAGGAATACATGAATGTGTCATTACATATTGGAATGATTGCATCATGTACTAAGTGTTCTTGCTGTCCCAAATATAGGATTAAATTGAATCCTAAAACAGAAAAGTCAAATGTCCAGTTTGAAAGTCAAACTGCCAAAAACAAGAAACTGTGGGAAACAAGCAAGAGGAGTTGGAGTCGACTTGGAGGAGGAGTTTCTCTCCTCCAAGCCGGCGGCCAGCCCTAGGCCGAGTTGGGGAGGGACTCCCTCCCTCCCCTGGCGCGCCCACCCCCTCCCACCTATATAAGGAGGGGCAGGGCTCCCCTCCTACACACAAGTTTCCTATCCTCTAAACTAAACCCTAGATCTAGACCCCGGTTTAGAGCTATTCGGTTTAGAGCCTTCTAATTGGTTTAGAGCCCTCTAATTGGTGTGTCTAATTACTAGACCACTAATAGCCTCTCTCATAAGCTCCACCATACTCGCACCGGCTTAAGGCGAAGCCCTGTGGGATTTCCCCTCTACCTCCGGTACCACGCCGTTGTGCTGCCGGAATCGCGAGGAGAGTGCTACAACCTCCGCTGCCTGCTGGAACAAGGGAGAGGAAGGTCTTCGTCGAGTACCGAACGTGTGACCGACTGCGGGAGCGCTGCGGGAACGCGGCGCCGGAAGGATCGTCTACGCGATCTTGAGATCGGAAAGAGTACGACTACATCACCCACGAGAATCTGCTCTCGTTAAACACTTTGGAATCTTCGAGGGTGAGTTATTCCATCGACTCGTTGCTACAATCTAGTAGATAGATCTTGGCTTGTTTGTTTGTATGCGATAGAAAATTTTTGTTTTCCATGCTACGAACCCCTACAGTGGTATCAGAGCCGTGTCTATATGTAGATCTGTTGCACGAGTAGAACACAATGGTCATTGTGGGCGTTGATGCTTTTATTGTAGATTGCTTTTTGTGTACTTTGCATCTTGCGGTATGTTGGGATGAAGCGGCCCGGGCTAACCTTACATGACATCGTTCATGAGACTTGCTCCACACTTGACATGCAACTCGTTTTGCATAAGTGGCTTTGCGGGTGCCTGTTTCTCCTAGCATAGTAAAGATCCAATTTACAACGGGTGATCAACAATGCTAGTATCAATGTTGTGGTTCTTGTTCGTAAGTTAGAACGACACTTATGGAAAGCCCCAAACCACGTAAAATATGCAAAGAAAGTAGAAGCGTCTAACTTTGTTTTGCAGGGGTGTGCAGTGATGTGATATGGCCATGATTGTGATTATATTTGATGTATGCAATGTTCCTTATTGTAAGTTGGCAACCGGCAGGAGCCATATGGTTGTCTTTAATTTCTGTTAAGACCTGCGTGTCTATTCAAAATAGTTGTAATAGTTGAAGCTGGTGGACGACAACCATGGAGAAGCGTCATTGACCTTGATGCTATGCCGGTGATGATGGAGATCATATTCGTGCTTGAAGATGGAGATCGGAAGCACAAAGAAGAAAGGCCATATCATATCACATATTATGAATTGCATGTGATGTTAATCCTTTATGCATCTTGTATTGCTTAGTAGACGACGGTAGCATTATAAGATGATCCCTCATGCACATAAATTTCAAGTTCTAGAGTGTTCACCCTTAGTATGCACCGTTGCCAAAGCTTGCTGCTTCGAAGCACCACGTGATGATCGGGTGTCTTTGATTCCGCGGGTGAATACAACGTAAGCAAGCCAGATTTGCTTATGCGGAAGCTAAGGTTTGATCTTGACGAGCCTAGCATGTACAGACATGGCCTCAGGAACACGGATCGCCGAAAGGCAAAGCATGAATCATATAGTAGATATGATGAACATGATGATTGTTCGCCATTAAAACTATATCAGCTCTCGTGATGATCGGTGTTGATGTAGTGGATTTGGTTCATGTGATCACTAAAACAATGTGAGGGATGTTGTTTTGAGTGGGAGTTCACCTAGTTTAATTTCATTAATTAATTTGAACTCAATTTGTCATAAACTTAGTCTAAACTATTGCAAATATGTTGTAGATCAATGGCAGCCCCTACCATCAATTTTAATGCGTTCCTAGAGAAAGAAAAGTTGAAAAACAATGGAAGCAACTTCGCGGATTGGTTCCGCAATTTGAGGATTGTCCTCACAGCTGGTAATTTGACCTATGTGCTGGATGCACCGCTAGGTGACCCACCTGCAGCTGATGCTACCGATGAAGTAAAGAATGTTTACCTCGCTCGGAAGAATCAGTACTCCATAGTTCAGTGTGCTATCTTGTATGGTTTAGAATCGGAGCTTCAGAAAAGGTTTGAAGAGTCAGATCCATATGATATTGTCGAGGATCTCAAATTAATCTTTGAGACTCATGCGGCAATTGAAAGTTATGAAGCTTCTGAAAAGTTCTTTAACTGCAAGATGGAAGAGGGTAGCTCCGTCAGTGAGCATGTGCTTAAGATGTCTGGGCACGCAAATAAACTTCAAAGTTTGGGTATAGTGATTCCTAATACTTTGGGAGTTTACCGCATCCTCCAATCACTACCACCAAGTTACAAGAACTTTGTGATGAACTACAACATGCAGAACATGAACAAAGAGTTGCCAGAACTATTTGCTATGTTAAAATCTGCAGAAGTGGAGATCAAGAAAGAGCACCAAGTGTTGATGGTCAATAAGACCACCAAATTCAAGAAAGGCAAGTCTAAGCAAAAGGGACACTTCAAGAAGGGTGGTAAGAAAGTTACCACGCCGACGAAGAAGACCAAGGCTGGACCTAAACCTGAAACTGAGTGCTTTTACTGCAAGGGAGAAGGTCACTGGAAGCGGAATTGCCCAAGGTACTTGGCGGATTTGAAGAACGGCAACATCAAGAAGAAAGGTATATCTGATATACATGTTATTGATGTGTATCTCACTAGTACTCGTAGTAGTGCCTGGGTATTTGATACTGGTTCGGTTGCTCATATTTGTAACTCGAAACAGGAGCTGCAGAATAAACGGAAGCTAGTGAAGAACGAGGTGACGATGCGCGTAGGAAACGGATCAAAGGTTGATGTGATCGCGGTCGGCACGCTACCTCTTCATCTACCATCGGGATTAGTTTTATACTTAAATAATTGTTATTTGGTGCCTGCATTAAGCATGAACATTATATCAGGATCTTGTTTATTGCGAGACAGTTACTTGTTTAAATCCGAGAATAATGGTTGTTCGATTTATATGAGTAATGTGTTTTATGCACATGCACCTTTGATAGATGGTCTATTCATGTTGAATCTCGATAGTAGAAATACACATATTAATAACATTGAGGCTAAACGTTTGAAATCAAGCGATAATTTGACCTATATGTGGCACTGTCGTCTTGGTCACATTGGAGTGAAGCGTATGAAGAAACTCCATTCCGATGGACTTCTTGAATCACTTGATTTTGAATCACTTGAAAGATGCGAAGCATGTCTGATGGGTAAAATGACTAAGACTCCATTTTCTGGTATAATGGAGCGAGCTACGGACTTACTGGAAATCATACATACCGATGTGTGTGGTCCAATGAGTGTAGCATCGCGCAGTGGTTATCGTTATGTTCTTACCTTCACGGATGACTTGAGTAGATATGGGTATATCTATTTTATGAAACATAAGTCCGAAACTTTCGAGAAGTTTAAGGAGTTTCAAAGTGAGGTAGAGAATCAACGTAACAAGAAGATTAAATTTCTACGTTCTGATCGTGGAGGTGAATATCTAAGTTACGAGTTTGGCAAGCATTTAAAGAAGTGCGGAATACTTTCACAATTGACACCGCCGGGAACACCACAGCATAATGGTGTGTCTGAACGTCGTAATCGAACTCTCTTAGATATGGTTCGTTCTATGATGTCACTTACAGATTTACCGCTATCATTTTGGGGTTATGCATTAGAAACAGCCGCATTCACTTTAAATAGGGCACCATCTAAATCCGTTGAAACGACACCGTATGAATTATGGTTTGGGAAGAAACCTAAATTGTCGTTCCTTAAAGTTTGGGGATGCGAAGCCTATGTAAAGAAGTTACAGCCGGACAAGCTTGAACCCAAAGCGGAAAAATGCGTCTTCATAGGATACCCGAAGGAAACTATTGGGTATACCTTCTATCATAGATCCGAAGGCAAAATCTTTGTTGCCAAGAATGGATCCTTTCTAGAGAAGGAATTTCTCTCGAAAGAAGTGACTGGAAGGAAAGTAGAACTCGACGAGGTTGTCGAACCTTCTCTCGAAATTGCGAGTAGCGCAGCACCGGAAGAAGTTCCTGTGGTGCCTGCACCAATAAGAGAGGAAGCTAATGATAGTGATCATGAAACTTCGGTTGAAGTTGCTACAGAGCCTCGGAGGTCAACGAGAACTCGTACCACTCCAGATTGGTATGATTCCGTTATGAATGTCATGTTGGTGGACAACACCGATGACCCCGAGACATATGAGGAAGCGATGATGAGCCCAGATTCCAATAAATGGCAAGAAGCCATGAAATCCGAGATTGGATCCATGTACGAAAACCAAGTATGGACTTTGGTGGACTTACCGGATGGCCGGAAGGCTGTCGAGAACAAATGGATTTTTAAGAAGAAAACAGATGCTGATGGTAATGTTACTGTCTATAAAGCTCGACTTGTCGCAAAAGGGTTTCGACAAATTCAAGGAGTTGACTACGATGAGACTTTCTCACCGGTAGCGAAGCTAAAGTCTGTGAGGATTATGTTAGCAATCGCTGCATATTATGATTATGAGATATGGCAGATGGATGTCAAAACAGCATTCCTCAATGGAGACATTGATGAAGAGTTGTATATGATACAACCCAAAGGTTTTGTCGATCCTAAAGATGCTAACAAGGTATGCAAGATTCAACGGTCCATCTATGGATTGAAGCAAGCATCCCGAAGTTGGAATCAACGTTTTGATAAGGTAATCAAAAGTTTTGGTTTTGTACAAACTTATGGAGAAGCTTGTATTTACAAGAAAGTGAGTGGGAGCTCTGTAGCATTCTTAATACTGTATGTGGATGACATATTGTTGATTGGGAATGATGTAGACCTTCTTAATAGTGTCAAAGAGTATTTGAATAATAGTTTTTCAATGAAGGATCTTGGCGAAGCAGCTTACATATTAGGCATAAAGATTTATAGAGATAGATCGAAACGCCAAATATCATTGTCACAAAGTACATATTTGGACAAAGTTCTAAAGAGGTTTGGAATGGAAGAAAGCAAGAAAGGGTTCTTGCCCATGTTGCCCAATACGACCTTGAGTAAAACTCAAAGTCCAACATCGGCAGAAGATAGAGAAAGGATGAGTAAGACTCCCTATGCCTCAGCCATAGGATCTCTAATGTATGCCATGCTATGTACTAGACCCGACATCGCATATGCTGTTAGTTTAACTAGCAGATATCAAAGTGATCCAGGAGTGGATCATTGGACAGCAGTCAAAAACATCCTTAAGTACTTGAGAAGAACTAAGGATATGGTTCTTTCTTATGGAGGTGATGAACAGCTCGTTGTTAATGGTTACACCGATGCTAGTTGGAACACCGATCCAGATGATTCTAAATCACAATCTGGATACGTATTTATTTTGAATGGTGCAGCAGTTAGCTGGAGGAGTGCAAAGCAAAGCGTTGTGGCGAGATCTTCAACTGAATCGGAATACATGGCTGCTTCGGAGGCTTCACAAGAAGCGATATGGATGAAAGAGTTCATTACAGAGCTGGGTGTGGTTCCTAGTGCGCTGGACCCAATGTCTATCTACTGTGATAACATGGGCGCCATAGCCAATGCGCAAGAACCAAGGTCACACAAGAAGCTGAAGCATATCAAGCTGCGTTTTCACGCTATTCGAGAACATATCCAGGATGGGGATATAAAGATTTGCAAAGTACACACAGATCTGAATGTGGCGGATCCGTTGACTAAACCTCTCCCGAGGGCAAAACATGACCAACACCAAACTGCCATGGGTGTTCGGTATATTACCATGTAATCTAGATTAGATGACTCTAGTGCAAGTGGGAGACTGTTGGAGATATGCCCTAGAGGCAATAATAAATATAGTTATTATTATATATCTTTGTGTTTATGATAAATGTTTGCATTCATGCTATAATAGTATTAACAAGGAAACCATTAATACTTGTGTGATTTGTAAACTTAATTTGAAGTCCCTAGTATAACCTCTATACTTCACTAGCTTGTTGGTTGATTGATGATGTGGTTTCTTTGTCATGAACATTGAGATGTTATCAACAACAAGATCATATCGTTAGGAGAATGATATGGTGGACATACTCCTATAGACAAGCGTAGCATAAAGATCAAGTCATTTCAATAGTTCAATTGCTATATGCTTTCTGATACATAGTAACCTAATTCCTTCGACCATGAGATCATGCATATCACCTTTACTGGATGGATGCTTTGATGTCATCAAACACCACACCGTAACAGGGTGGCTATAAAGGTGGCATTGAGTGTTCGGAAAGTATTGGTTGAAACACATGGATCAAGAGTGGGATTTGTCCATCCACATGACGGATAGATATACTCTGGGCCCTCTCGGTGGAATGTCATCCAATTAGCTTGCAAGCATGTGACTTGGTCACAAGGGATCACATATCACGGGAACGAGAAAAGAGTACTTATCAGTAACGAGGATGAACTAGGTATGCAGAGATACCGACGATCATAACCTCGGATAAGTAACATATCGTGAGACAAAGGGAAATTGGTATCGTATGTAAGTGGTTCATTCGATCGCAAAGTAATCGTAGAAATATGTGGGAGCCATATGAATTTCCAGATTCCTCTATTGTTTATTGTTCGGAGAAGTGTCTCGATCATGTCCGCATAATTCACGAACCGTAGGGAGACACACTTAAGGATTCGACGTTGTTTGAGTAGTTATGGTATTATGAGAAAGAGACCGAATGTTGTTCGGAGTCTCGGATGGGATCCGGGATATCACGAGGTGATCCGGAATGGTCCGGAGAATAAGATTCATATAAGGAAAGTCCCGTTTCGGAGTTCGGGAATGATTCCGGTGTTTTCATCGGGGATATTCTAGAAGGTTCCGGATTGTCCGGCACTCCGGGGGGGAAGGGGTACATGAATGTGTCATTACATATTGGAATGATTGCATCATGTACTAAGTGTTCTTGCTGTCCCAAATATAGGATTAAATTGAATCCTAAAACAGAAAAGTCAAATGTCCAGTTTGAAAGTCAAACTGCCAAAAACAAGAAACTGTGGGAAACAAGCAAGAGGAGTTGGAGTCGACTTGGAGGAGGAGTTTCTCTCCTCCAAGCCGGCGGCCAGCCCTAGGCCGAGTTGGGGAGGGACTCCCTCCCTCCCCTGGCGCGCCCACCCCCTCCCACCTATATAAGGAGGGGCAGGGCTCCCCTCCTACACACAAGTTTCCTATCCTCTAAACTAAACCCTAGATCTAGACCCCGGTTTAGAGCTATTCGGTTTAGAGCCTTCTAATTGGTTTAGAGCCCTCTAATTGGTGTGTCTAATTACTAGACCACTAATAGCCTCTCTCATAAGCTCCACCATACTCGCACCGGCTTAAGGCGAAGCCCTGCGGGATTTCCCCTCTACCTCCGGTACCACGCCGTTGTGCTGCCGGAATCGCGAGGAGAGTGCTACAACCTCTGCTGCCTGCTGGAACAAGGGAGAGGAAGGTCTTCGTCGAGTACCGAACGTGTGACCGACTGCGGGAGCGCTGCGGGAACGCGGCGCCGGAAGGATCGTCTACGCGATCTTGAGATCGGAAAGAGTACGACTACATCACCCACGAGAATCTGCTCTCGTTAAACACTTTGGAATCTTCGAGGGTGAGTTATTCCATCGACTCGTTGCTACAATCTAGTAGATAGATCTTGGCTTGTTTGTTTGTATGCGATAGAAAATTTTTGTTTTCCATGCTACGAACCCCTACACCAACATGTCTGCCTGTGGCACTTTGAAGATGAAGGACCCTATGCTATTGTTATATTCTGCTGCATTGTAATGAGATAGCCAAATGAGCTATGTAAGATGTAATAATTTATTTTATTCCTGGTTATAAAGTTGTATTATGATCTTTGTTTATTGATATTACATCTTAACTGTAGATGCTAGCTATTGATCCAGGGACTAGCATTGTAAACACAGGGATCTCTACCTTATTAAAGGTTGGGAACCTTACATTGGGCTTTCCATTCGACATACGCATCTTGGATGTTATTGAATGGAGGTGAAGGAGGTGCATTCATAACAGGTAGGTAAGCGTGGTCGGGAACAAGAGATGCTTGGCATCCGTAATCTTGAACCCTGCACACATCATTAGGGACCGGCTTCGGGACTTAACCCGTTACGGCGGCATCTCCCTAGTGCGTGACTCATGGTCTCGACGAAAGCAAGGTAAAGGTCATGGTCAACCACTCTCTGCCGGCCTTCCCAGGAAGAGGGCTAATGTTAACTGGCGTTAAGAATCGGTTGGTACGTGTGGGTAAAGTTGTACACCCCTGCAGGGTTAAATCTTTTCGAAAAGTCGTGTCCACGGTTATGGACAAACTTGGAGACCAGATTCAAAGATCATAGAGAACTTTAACCTAATCGTAAAACTTGGCAGATCCATGTGTGCTTAAGGATGCTTCCTCAGGGATCGAGGGGGTGACCCTAGATAGGTTCAGCTGATGATGATTCGATGGATATCAAAAGATGATCAAAGTTGGAGATATCGCTCTCTTATCCCCTTTTAAAATATTCTAATTAGTCGAGATTCTTCTCCCTCTTGTTTTACAAAACAAAGATGGCTTTATGCAAAACAACTCCACCAGCCATAAGTCTTGCGGAGTACACCCTGTACTCACCCTTGCTTCGTTTATACTTTTGCAGTAGAGTAAGTGTTACCATTGAAGATGAGTTCCTCACGGAATCAACATCGACGAGTAGTTTGGAGTTCCCAGTCGGCAGTCTGGGATCTATGGATTGGACGTCATCGTTATGCTTCAGGCCTCTTAGGACATTTGTTAAGTTTGCTATACTTAATAGCATAATTTTCCTTCCGTTGTTTGATCTTTGTGGTCAGTGACCTCTACTTGTAATATTTTGGTTCTGTGCTTAGTTATGAGCTCGCTGTAATAAATTTTGTGTCGTAGGGTCACTGTTGTGTTACCGATTCTCTCTCTGTACGCTTTCGATATTAGGTTAGGCTTATGTTCAGACGGTGGTCTGGGATTTGTCTAGCCTTAATCCCGGGGGTGTCACAGATTACAGGGGTGCGCAGATGGGATCTGGCGAGAGGTGTACTAGGTTATGAGGGGAAGTCCTCGCCGTGCCCTCCTAGCCTTTATATAGATAGGACATGTCTTGGGGATAGGCCGAGTCGGTTACAGTTTTACGGTTTCTCCCTTCAAGTTTCTATCTGAAGAAGATGTATCTTCCAAGGAGTCAAATCTTCACTGGGCTTGGGCCACCCGAAATCCTCCTAGGCTTTACAATTGAGATACACCTTATTCATGGGCTCCTGTTGGGCTGTGCCGGATAGGATAACATCAGGCACCCGTAGGGCATACCCATGTCACAGTGAGAATTATATCATCTACATAAAGTAATAAATAGGCCGTGTGAGAATTTTGATGGTAAATGAAAAGAGAAGTATCAGAAAGAGATGGAGTAAAACCTATGGTTTGGATATATGTAGAGAAACACTGAAACCAGGAACGTGGAGCCTTCTTGAGTCCATAGAGGGATTTTTGAAGTATACATACATGATTTGGATATGTGGAATTTTCAAATCTTAAGGGTTGTTGACAGTTTCCTAAAGAGATTCATGAAAAAAAAGCATTTTTAACGTCTAGTTGATGGATGGGCCAAGAAAAAGTGACACCAAGACTAAGGACAGTACGAATGGTGTTTGGTTTAACAACATGAGAAAAGCTTTCATCATAGTCAATTCCATGTTGTTGAGAGTACCCACGGCAAACCCAACGAGCCTTATAGCGCGCGCGCGCGAGAGAGAGAGAGAGAGAGAGAGAGAGAGAGAGAGAGAGAGAGAGAGAGAGAGAGAGAGAGAGAGAGAGAGAGAGAGAGAGAGAGAGAGTACCATCAGAGTGAAATTTCTATCGAAAAACCCATTTACCAGAGACGACATTTACATTAGATGGTCGGGGAACAAGAGTCGATGTGTTAATTTCAAGCAAAACAGAATATTCTTCCTTCATGGCGACGGCCCAATTTGTCTAGGAGGGCTGATTTGTATGTTTTTGGAATAGGAGAAAGAGAGGGAGTTGCATGGAGATTTAGTTTTTGAGTGGGTAAACAGAAACCGGACTTAGCACGAGTGTGCGTAGTGTGATCATTGTGTGGAGGAGAGATAGTGACAACATGCGGTGGTAGAGGGGCATGAGTGTCTGGCGCAACGGAAGAGGCGGACGCGGGGCTCGGTGGTTCTGCCACGGGAGATATTTGAGTGGTTTCGACTGCCGCGGAAGAGTCAGCGACAGGGAAGTGGTCTGCGTGGCAGCTTTTTCTGCTTGTTTTTCTACCGTGACAGGATTTTCGAGCAGAGCGGGTGTGTAGAAAATATGGAGAAGGGGGCGTGAGGGTGAGGGCGTGTTGGTTGGGGTAGGATCCAATCGTTGGGCGGAGGGAAAGATGTGTTCAACAAAAGTGACGTGACGAGACACATGAGCGTGACCTGAAAGAAGATCCAGGCAACAATATCCTTTGTGTTTGTTGAAAAAAACTAAGAACACGCAGGGGAGCGAGCGAGGGGCGAGCTTGTTGGGGCGGTGGAATAGGAGTTAGGGAAGCATAAACAACCGAAAAATCTAAGATCTTCATAGTTTGGATGACTTAGAAAAGTGAGTAGAAAGGGGTGGAATTGGGATGGCTTTGGAAGGTCTAATGTTTAGAAGGTAAGTGGAGGTGCGGAGAGCTTCGACCCAGAATTTAGGTGGCATAGATGCATGAATAAGAAGGGTGCAAATTTAGGCCCAACAAGTTTCCCTCAGTAGAGACCGAGGTTATTGAACCTGAAGGAGGAAGGAAACGTCCCAAAGGTGTTGCAAGCAATGTGGAAACCTGCATAATACAAACTCAAGACTTTGTCCCAACGAATCAGTGAGGTTGTCAAGCTCACCGGTTTGCTGTAACAAAGGATTAAACGTATGGTGTGGAAGGTAATTGTTTGCAGCAAGTAAACAAGCAACTGTGGAAATGTATCAATGGTAAATATTGGACCGGGGTCCATAGTTCACTAGAGGTGCTCTCCTTAGATAAACAACATGGCATGAAGGGTAAACAAATTACAGCAGGGCAATTGATAGGAACTGAGTAAGGCATAACAATGCAATTACTAGTCAGAAAGATTCTATGAGATTCGATTGGGCAATACAACAAGATACATAGACCGCCATGCAACTGCATCTATGACTAGAAGTCCACCTTCAGGTTATCATCCGAACCCCCTCCAGTATTAAGTTGCAAGCAATAGACAACTGCTTTAAACAAAGTGTGTAAGGTAAACAGTCCACATGTTCCATGAACAAGAGACCGTTGTTTTCTCCCTAGTAGCAACAACACATCTACAACCGAAAAGATTATTATCACTTCCCTTGGAAACTAGAGGCATGAACCCACTATCGAGCATAAATACCCCCTCTTGAAGTCACTAGCAACTACTTGGCCAAGATAGCTACTAACAACGGAGAGCATGCAAGATCATAAACAACACAGACATGATAGAATCATAAAGACAAAACCATTAATCAAACCAACATAATAATCTCAATATCCATCAGATCCCTGCAAACACAACATGCAAGATTACAAATAGATTAGATCTTGATCATGAACGGAGCTCACAAGATCTATACATGAAAGCACAAAGGAGGAGATACAACCATCTAGCTACTACATGGACCCACAGTCCAAGGTAGAACTACTCACACATCATACCGGAGAGAAGGCCTCCGGGATGATCTCCCCTCCGGCAGGGTGCCAGGAAGAACTTCAGATCCCCCCCCCTGATCTAGGGACGATGGTGGCGGCGGCTACAGACGGTTTTGTGGAGATCTGATCGGGTGTCTAGGGTTTCTGCATCGGGGGCTTCTTATAGGCGAAGGGGGAGGCCGAGGCGGCGACCAGGGGGGTCAAACCCTACCTAGGCGCGGGGCAGGGCCCACCCACTCCTAGGGGGATTTGGCCTCCCTGGCACGCTTCCTCGTCTCCCCTATGGACTTCTTGTTCCCCACGGAAAGTAATTGACTTTGACTTTTGTCCTGTCCAATTCCGAGAATATTTCTTTACTAACTTTGCTGAAACAAAAAACAGCAGAAAACAGTCATCTGATACTGTGGCAACTTGTTAATAGGTTAGTACCAGAAAATATATAAAAAGCAACTTGTTAATGCAAGGTCTATTTTTTTAAAATAATACATTTTTTTAATTCAATTTCACAAATAATACACAAAATCCAAAAATTGCAAATCTAACGGACCGTCGTCCGTTGAAAAGACGAAGGGGGGGGGGGGGTCGTCTTTTGAAAAGATAAAGGGGATGGTTCATCTTTTGAAAAGACGATGGACATGTTCTTCACACGTTGGCTTGGCGTGGTCGGTCGTCTTTTGAACGGACGAACCACCCCTTCGTCTTTTCAAAAGACGAACCACCACTTTCGTCTTTTCAACGGACGACGGTCCGTTAGATTTGCAATTTTTGGATTTCGTGTATTATTTGTGAAATTGACTAAAAAAATGTAGCTAATGCAAGGGTCACTATGCTAGTTTCTAGAGAAAGCAACATCTAACACAAAATATTTATCTACATACATTTGAGCCTAGCTAGACCATATAAGCAACGCGCCCTCTGGCTCTTTCCCTAATGAGCTACCCGTTCCCAAATAATTCTGTGCCGAATATTGTTAAATCGATTTGTGTAACTTGCAACAGCAGAATACAAAATCCAAAAATCATGATCCACTTCTTCGGTTCCCAAGCCATGATACATACAGCATCTAGGTTACATGTATCTGTCCCTCCACTTCTTTCTCTGTTTCTTCTTTGCATGCATTGCGTGCGTCAGATATGCCTACCTACCAAGGAATCACAAGTGTATACATACACAGACACAAAACACCCAAAAAAGGGGAACTTGCGACAACTCACTTTGGAGCTGCACCAGTATGGATGCTAGGCCAACTAACTTTGCCAAGCCTCACATGTCTCCTTACATCTAGACGGAGCAAAACATACAGGACGACGCGGTACCCGACCGCCATCAGCAGCAAGACGAGGAGATTCACCCACTTGGCGCCAGTCGAAGATGAGATGTCGTACGAGCCTTGGACGGCCTGCACGCCGGGGATAGTCCTTGTTGCGCCGACCGCAAACGACGTGCCAACATACTCGTTCTCGACCAAGCCCTGCCACATTGCTCGTTTCTTTAGCATGTCTAATCATGTTGACAGTCAACCCAAGATGAACATAAGCTACTGACCTGGACAGCGTATGTGTGGAGCGATATGTAGGACAGTGGGTAACTCCACACGGGAGAAGGCATCGCTTCTCGGATCCGGAAATATCCAGCCACAAGCATCATGATAACCTGAATTAGCTAGCCATGATTATTTAGAGGCGGTCATTCTTGTTTGTGCCTACTTGAAAGAAGAGTGGGATGGGAACTTACGTATAAGAAAAGGAGGGTTAAGGTGCACTTATAGGTTTCAAGCCAGATGTACGCAACAATCATCATAAGCGCTTCATTCGCCAACAGGCACATGAAGATGGTGATTATGAAGTACATTAGGAAGTTGAACTCGTTCCTGAGGCCAATCATAAAGTAGAACACCAATGACGACGAAATTGACACCAAAAATAGGAAAGGGATGCTTGATAGGAAGTGGCCTAGGAGGAAGGCCAATGCTCCGGAATGCCGGTTTGCGTCCTCGTGGTTATATATCTGCACAGGAGGAAACAATTTGTTAGTATATTACGCATCGTACCTAACACCGATATGACTATTTTTCAGTGATAAGTGCATATTTTACAGTTGGTTGCTTTGGTGGAAAAATAAGGACTATTAGGAAGTGGCCATAATGTTGCAATTCCATTTTAAAGATAAAAAGGCTGACCTTCATCTCGTCAATATGAGCAGGTACTCCACAAACACTGAGAAGGATGACAAATGAAACAAACACAAATATCGCAGAAACCCGAACCTGTCAAAACAAAGTGACCTCTAAGCATTGAGTCATAGATCCAGTAAATTAAGTTAAAAAAAATGAAAACATCTACTCCCTCTGTCTCAATTGATGTCGGAAGATTGTCTAAATTTGGATGAATCTATATAGTAAATAGTGTCTAGATTCATCCGAATTTTGACAATACTGTGATATCTATTTTGAGATGGAGGGAGTAGTAAGTTGAAACGTAATAAGGCAACAATACTAACCACGACAGATGACAATGAATGGCCAATGTCAACAAATATGGTGCCGATTGAGAGGGCAAGAAGCATATACAAGACAAGTCTGCTCCAGAAGTACTTCCAGTCTCTTGACATGATTACCAATGATCTCCAAGTGAGAACTCCAACTCTTGCTACATCACTGGCTCTGCCTTTACTTTTCAAAGAAGGACCTTCCTGCATCACAATATGTAGAAAGAAAAAATGAGGGGCTTGACAGATGTAAAACCATGTTTTTGCAGTGAAATGTATATGGAACAATTTTTTTGAGGGTAGTATATGCAACAATTTGGGTATGCATACAACAATTTAACATGGATGGCTCAAATACTATTCAAGGGTGTGGAAAACAGTACTACCTTCTCAGTCAATTTTGCAATCATTGATTCAACCGAGGCAGCCTCAGCCGATGATTTGTATGTTGCTTCTAGAGTCCGGATTGCCACAGCAGTGTCCATGCTCACGGATGAGAAATCCCCTTGATCATCCTGTTAATAGCTACGTAGGTTTATCTCTTACAACAAAGATACATTTCTCCATCAAGCTGACTAAAAGATCTGAAGAAAGAACGTCAAAACTTATTTCAGAATAAAGTATATACCTGCAAATTCTTGCACATTGCTATGATTCTGTCGAAGTCGGTATTGATTGCCCGCAAGAAGTGGTCAGATGGACTTTGCATGATTGGACAAGGAAACCCAGCATTTGAGAAGTGCTAAAATGGTAGAGAAAGGCCAAGTAAGAAGAGTACAAAAAGCCATAGGATGAGGCATGGAAAATAGAGTTTATCTTAAAACAGGAAGAAAGAAAGTTACTGTACCACAATTGGACAGGAGAGCTGCAGAATAAGGATCATACAAGATATTTTAAGCAATGGATTGTTTTGTCAAATTATGAATACTACTTTGCACAGGCTTAATTTTTCCTACCAATGCAACTAGAATGTCAGTGATTCAGTGGAATTAAGCAAATAGCATCTCCATCAATTAACATGCCATGCTATTTGAGTATCTTCGATGACTCTTGTATCTAGACTAAAAAATATCAGGAAGGTGATTCTGTCCACCTAACTGGCTACCATCGTTTCATTCAAGTGGTACACTTTGTAATGCATGTGAAGTGTAACTGAGCAGAGTTTAGCAGTAAAACTGCAGAGAACTTGTTCACCTGCAGGCAAGCCAGTGTTTCGCCAAAAAAGAGGGTATTCCCATTTGAAAGCAAGCAAATCCGGTCAAAAAGTCCAAAAACTTCGGTGCTGCTTTGATACATTGTGAAGATGACTGTGCACCCTGTGCTTGCAAGTTTCTTCAGTGTTACCATCAAGAGGAGTGCAGAAACACTACATCAGAAGAAACCAAATACATAAATAAATGCACACACACATAAGCAGCAGGTAGTATTTTTTATAAGAATTCGTAGAGGTAAATATAAGTTATAGAGATGAGAAACAAACCTGTCGAGGTGATAAAGAGGCTCATCAATAAACAAAACATGCGGCCTCATCACAAGCTCCCTCGCAATGCTGACCCGCCTCCTCTCACCGGTCGGAAGCCTCTTATTGAAACAGTGCCCTCCGATGAGTTTGTCGGCGTAGTCGCCTAAAGACATGGCCGCAATTGCGTCATCCACGACGGGTTTCTTCGAAGAGAAGACGCCGGGAAGCTGCAGGAGCGCCGAGTAGTAGAGCATCTCGCGCACGGTCAGAGACTCAATTAGCACATCGTCCCGGTTGACGTACCCCTACAAAGTGGTCCGACAATAGGACGTAAGCAATCAGTCAGTCATCAATAGCGCATTAGGCTTTAGCAAATGGAGTGGTTGGCAAATGGAGCGAGATCAATAGCAGAAATTTATCACAGACAGATAGTTCAGGTATTTCTGCAAGATCGAATCTATCACTGACAAAATATGATATATATGTGCTACCGCTAATGGACACCAAGCTATGAAATTTGGCCTACAGTTTCTGAAGATTAGTTCACAGTAGCCTGAAGATATTGTATAGAACACACAGTTTTGGACAGAATTGCGCATTTTTGAGAACACACACTTGACATCAATGTGGACGGTAGAGCTTATATATGATGGAGAAATTCAGTCATAGATATGTCAGGTATTTGAGGTCACATGATCGAATCCAACACTGAAGAAATGATGGATAGAGCAGAACAGGCACACTTTTGGACAGAATTGGGCAATTTTTCAGAAGAGACAGTTGACATCAAAGGACTAGTAATTTGGTTGAGGAAGAACAGAGCTTACATAAGACCCATATGGCAAGGGTGACTTGACGCCATTGACGAAGACCTCCCCGTACACCCGCTCGGCGCCATGCAGCCTCCCTGAATCAACGAGTGACAGCCATTATTATGAGTAACTGAAGCTCACCAGCAGAGTGGAGGAGAAGAAGGGGAGTAGAGCACATTGCGAGAACCTGCAACAAACCTGCGATGGCTCTGAGGAGTGTGGATTTGCCGGAGCGGGCGGGGCCCATGACGACGGTGAGCGTGCCGGGCAACGCGTAGCCGCTGGAGCCCTTGACGGCCCGGCGCCTGTCCCGGACGGAGACGGTGAGCTCCTTCCAGACCAGGGCGGCGCCGGCCACCTTCCGCTCCCTGAATGTGGGGGCGGCGGCGGAGGGCTCGGGGATGGAGGGGGACGGGGACGGGTAGGCGCTGCTGGCGAGCGAGGCGAGGTGGATGGAGGAGGAGGAGGGCGCGGCCGTGATGTCGTCCCCCCAGTCAGGGGAGTCCTCGAAGGAGACGGGGCGGCCTGGCCTCGGGAAGTAGTAGCGGCGGTTGGTGGCGGCGGTGGCGGCGGGGCTCCCCGCGGAGGAGGAGGAGCTGCGGTACTGGTCCGACGACGACGCCGCCTCCATCGCCGCGCGCGACCAAGTGAGAGAGAGGGGGAGAGTGAGAGTGGGGAATCTCTCTGCTCTGGCCCCTGGTCTCTAGGACGCCGTCGCCGGCGCCATTGCCGCTTTAGCTTTCCGCTTTTCTTTGTCTACTAAAGAAAAAGAAACGATTTTTCTTCGGTGCTGGGAGCTGCTTTAATGGAGTGCCACCGGCTACTGGTGGTGCAGCGTTGGGCTCTCCTCGGAGGGAGAAAGGCGTAGTTGAGCTGCTGAGCAGAGTGAGAAGTGTGAGCATGTGAATGTGTGCTAGACGGGGATGGAGGGGAGGGACCTACCTGGCATGGAGATCGGTAGCTTGCCTCGGGACTGGAGCAGAGGACGAGTACTGTAGCGTCGTCACGAGGATCGAGGGGAAGACGACGACGGTTGACAGCCGAGGTCTACAACTGACAAAAAAAATTAGATCAGCACAACCACCACAATAGAACAATGGAAGAGATTATGGTCTCCTGATTTATAGCGCCTACTACAGATCAGTGCTACCGAAGCTGGTTTGGTTGCATCATATATAGGGTAGGGTACGAGTTTGTAATGTTTCTTTCCCCTTTGCAAAGAATTTACCTCCGAAAGCTCACATCCCCTGTTGTAAAAAAAAGATGAATAGATTCGCACAAAAAGGACAAGCTGCCAAACAAAAGAACCTTCTCTTCTTCTCACTTTCCTTCATCCTCAAGCTAGATGGATTCCTCCCTCATGCAACACAATTTTGCAGTTCCATATGCTCCTGAGCTTTTTTTCTCTATTGAAATGGGAGTAATTAAGAAAGAGAGTTTAAGTAAAAGCAAAAAATCACAACTAAGTTTAATCCTCCCACAAAAAAACTAACTGTAATCCCACGACAAGATTTCACTCAAGCGACTTGGCACGCACGACTAGCCAAAGATGTGCCCCTCTCTTTCTTTGAACCGTACAATGGACCCCAAAGCTGCATTAAGAAATCGTCGACGGAGTACAAGTTACAGAAATGTCTTCAAACAAAATTAAAATTACAACCATGCCCTTAGAATGTGCACCTAAGCCCCTAAACAAATATTTGGAAAAGACATCGAGTCCGGGGCATCTTGTTGCTCCATCTCCACATCATCGACAACGCGACCAAGGATGGCCAACTGTGCCACCACTGGGGACTATGCTACTTGACGGGGAGCATCGGGAGCTCGCCATCTTAGAGCCGAAGAACCTCCATGTCAGCATCCAGGACATGAGGAGAATCACCTTTCGCCGGCTAAGCAACGACGAGGGCGGGAGAGGCTGCCCTACAATCAAAGATTTCGACAGCTAAACAATGTCGCGTCGTCAACAAATCGCTGATGAAGAAGATCTCCCAAAGCACGTAGACGTGAAGTTTCTCATGGTAGAGGCAGCTTCAGCGCCTTTTGTCCAGCAACCTCTAGATATACCGAAAAGGAATCTTTCCCTACTCCTCCCCTCGTCTCCACGGCCGGCCGAAGAATGAGGTAAAGCTTCCAAGTGAAAGATCCAGAAGCCACCCCTGCCATGCCAAGAACTGGAAGCAGAGTTGGGCGCGGCATCCCATCTCCTTCCCTCACCACCTCGGTCGGTCGAAGGATACCCGGCGGCGCCATCACTCAGCTCTAGTTCATGGCTCCACACGTCGATCTTATTAAAGGGAGTGTCACCTCTCTTCATCCCCTCCAGCTCCGACCATAAAAGCATGGAGGTGGGAGAGAGAAGACCAAGACCACGCTAGATCGGACCATGTCAATCGAGCTTCTTGCTCCAAACTAGGGCATGCATACCAATCTAATCCTAATAAACCTAGAAGAACTAGTCCTAACTACTCCAGCGCCACTTCCTATCCTTCTTCTCATTTTTATATGATTGATACATGTATCGACTAAATCTGGTCTATGATTGTAAGACTATATGTTACATTTAAACGATGCAATAAAAAACTATGTGCATCTACCGATGAGATGTCAGGGCTTTGCTTCCCATTTTTTGAAAAAAAAGGGTGATTCAAGTTCCTGATCTCAAGTGTATGCCAATGATGGCATCATTCATCTCCCTTTCAAGGACAAGTAACATTCACGCTGGCCTCACCGGTTTCACTCATTACACGATCGAATTGATATCTTTGCTCTGTAATCTGTGTTCTCCCCAGACCCCAGCATCAAGTACCCCAGGTCACGTGTGCAGGAGCAACCAGACAACTGTTGAGTACCACTAGTAGCTGCAGTATATACTTGTACTACTAGTATCATTTGGAGTATTCAATTCTTACCCGGCCGATCCTACTGGCCCCACCAGGTTCCGAGAGCATCTCTACTCGCCTATCCAGGGCCGATCTAGACGTCGAAAACTGGCTCAATCACGTATCCAAGGACCTGTTTTTGGTCGGATTTGGGCCATTTTTAGTCCAAACTACCAAGGCCGAACCCAGGTTTCCGGTATGCCTGGGATGCCGGACTCAGCGAAATCGGCGGAAAAAAACAAGGCGGCGCGTGGACCCGCCGAGTCAGTGACGGAAGCCAAGTCGTCGTCATCCTCGAAACCACGCGGCGACCGTCGGCCACGCGTCGCCGATTTACGGTGCCACCTTCGCCACCTCGGCTCCCGCGACGGACCGGCGGTCACTAACTTTCCGCCGTTTCCACTTTTCTCGCCCTTGCCGCTACACCCCTCCCGCCATTCTTCCGGCCTATAAAAGACGTACATCTCGCCGTCTCTCTTTACAGCCCCTCACACCACCACAACTCCGGCGAACTTCGGACGCCCGCACCTTTCTTCCTCAACTCCGCCGAGAAGCCATGGCCGACCGACGCACGCTGTCGCCGTGGGAAGCCCGGCTGCTCCATGAGGCGCGCTATACGACCCCGTCGGACACGCATCTCCCCCTAGGCTGGAAACTCAGCGCCGGCGGGATCCCCATTCCGCCGGTGCCAGACGGGCAGGACCTCGCCGAAGATATCCAGGCGGCTATCGCCGCCATGGAAGACCCAGAACTCGCCGGGGAGATCCAGGCCGCTATCGCCGCCATGCAAGGCCTGGCACTCGCCGAGGATCAGGACAAGCTGGTCTTCTGGAGGCAGTTTTTCGCCGGCAGGCGCCTCGAGGAACTCGCCCGGCACGACGGACCGCCGGGCTCGCCGCGGCCGCCGCGTAACAATATGGCTTATCGCCGCCGCTGGTGGAGCGTAGGCGGAATCTAGCCGGAGTCATGGCGCACATCGAGGCCGGCAACAACCCCCGCCTCGGCCTGTAGTTGCGGCGTCCGGCGTCGACCACGGCGGCGTCCTTTCCTAGTTAAAACCGATGTACTATGTACCCCTCGCCTACTTTAATGAAATTCCGCCAATATTCGTCCATATTTCGCCGAGTTTAAGTTAATTTAGCCGAACTTCGAAACGAGGCCTGGGTACGCGACTGGGCGACTGGGTGTACCCAGACCGAAAACTAGTTCCGTCCCGCCAAAAATAATCTGGTTTTTAGCCTAGGTACGTCCAACGAGTAGAGATGCTCTGACAAACATTGCAATGAACTTTTGGATCGGCCTGCTTGAGCATCTGCTAAATTCCAAATCTAGTTGAATAAATAACACGCCACATGTACGTGCGCAGTACAGATCTCCATGACAGCCACGTGTGTGTGCAGTACATTCCATCTGTACTTATAATCCACGATCCAGAGCTAACTTAAATCTCGGTTGACCGAGAATTAGTAGCGTCCTTAAAATATGGATATAATAAATCAGAGAATTATAGGTATACCTTAATTACCTATCTATACAAAGACGACACATATACGTTGTAGTCACCTAATAAAGAGCTAAATACATCACTACTCTCAATAGTTGTCCACTATGTTCATTTTAGTCCCACTAGTTGCAAATTGAGGTGGAGTACTCCCAATAGTTGTAGTTCGGTGCAAAACTTATCCCAATTGACTCTCGTGTTGACATGTGGATGTGGTGGTTTTGCAAAAAGGCCTAGTTTTTGTATAACACATAATCTAATGCTTGCCGATCAACCCCACCTGTCGGAGAGAAGGCAGAAATATTAAAATTATATGCACCTAACTGACTCGATCCAGCGACCTATAGATTATTGACCGGACACAATAACCACAACCATCCACATATGTTTACTTCTCACTGTAGATCGTTAGTTTTTTTGATAAATGAGTAGGAGAAGTTAAACCCGTGCCGGAGAGTGCGTGCGACACTGAGACTTGACCAACCTCCTCTACCTCGTGCTAGCGCAGGCTGCTGCTCGTGCACGTTACCTTCTGCGCAAAGAAGAGGAGGTGAATGGCCATGTCCCTCGCGTTCTTGAGCTCTAGACCACAACCAAGCTGCAGTAAAACGGGTCATGCCGTACACAACCCCGACGCGAAGGAGCTCGTCGAGTCTTTGACTCCACGGTCTCCACGAGTGCCAAGTAGGTATTGGAGGCAGCTTCACCGTCTCATGAGTGTCCCCGAGCGTTAGGCAGGGAAGTACCTCCTTCTGACCGAGGCCCGGGGGCAGCCTAGATCATGACTCTATGATGGTGTCGGCATAGGACAACTCACTTCTTGATCCCCACACTCGAAACTCACCTCGCACGGCTCCGCCATTGATATGGATGCGACAGACAAAGCGCCCAAACCAAACGACATGTGGTGGAGGTCGTCATCTCTTCTACTCGCTGCATTGAGTCGGTGTTGACACTCATGGACCCGTCACAACTGGTGATGGTGTTGTTGTCGTGGGAGGTCTAGGGCCACAGTTGACCTGTCAAACACGAACGAGGGTGCAACACTAGGTCATAGGCTAGGCCTCAGAGTAGGTCCTCGTCATGCTCTCCGCCACACCCACCTTCGCCTGGCTCTCCATAGGGGGGCGCCCTCAAGCCGCTAGACCCATGCACGGTCGGCGGCTACATGTGCTACGGCTATGTTGCCGACTACTTTGTCTGCGAGGCCATCGGCAACACGCTCCTACGTGTATGACCAGCTTCATCTCGGTGCATCAGAGCCAGCTTCATCTCGGTGCGTCAGAGCGTGTGCGTAAGTGGGTATGGGGCCGATGACGCGGAGGCATGCTACATTTGCGGTGCTAGGGTGGCCAATGCAGCCGAGCAATGGCAGTGGCAGGAGTTGCTAAAGCTGGAGATAGCTCCTTTTGAGATATTCATAGACGCAATATATAAAAATACACAGTTACAAATTTATAGCTTTTATTGCTCTAGTGGTTTGCTGGGAGCAAACAAAACCGACTGGTTGCTGGTTCAAATTCTTATCGGCTCATAAATTTTTTAATTCTCTTTCTTTCTCTTTGATGACATGTGAGACCCAAGTGAGCAAGGCAACAACAAATTACATGTCTTAGATAAAAAAATTTAAAGGGAGCTTTTGCAAAACAACCACCTCCACCTGTGAGTCGTGGGAGTCAATTGGGATGAGTCTTGCACCGTATTGCAATTATTGAGACTACCCTACCCTAATTTACAAGTAGTGGGACTAAAATGCACCTAGTGGACAACTATTAGGACTGGTGATGTATTTAACTCCATAATAAAACATCATAAAGTTTTGGGGCGCGGGTGTGTGTGTGTGTGGGTGGGGGTGGGGGTGGGGGTGGGGGGGGGGGGGGCAAGTGCCCTCCACCCCTCGTTGAGTTTATGTTCATTGGTATCGGACCTGGTCCATAGCCTTCACGGCATGGACCAACCCCAAACAACGACGCGTGTACCTCCGGATATCAAGGCAGGGACGATCCAATTATCCTATTGAATCATGTACGTATTCTTCAATGGGATAGCTAAATCGTGCGCCTTGATACCCGAAGAGACGCGTCGTCATTTGAGGTTGGTCAACGCCGAGGAGGCCATGGACCAGGTCCGATAAAAAATTTCTCCCATCAGCTTGGCTAAAAGCAGAGGGGTCACACGTTTACCACCCGCGTCATGGAAATCTACGGCTATGCTGTGCTAGAATATTTGGCTACCAATAAACTGTACCTTGACCCTTCCATGCGATCTTCAACGTTAATCCGGCAAACAAAATTTTTATGTGTGTATATATGCACCGTCCTTATTTCTTGGTGTGCAAAGAAAGAAGGAGAAAGCATAGAACACATTGTGTGCAACACGTGAAACACGTCAATGTAGCAAAAAAGCATAAATGTATGTGACAATTCTTAATTGATTACATCAATCTATCATGAAGAAGCCACAACGACATATGCAATATATAGAAGAATGAATTCTACTCTTTAGCCCTTAGTTATCCATTTTTGTCACTAATTACTCCGTTGTGTGAAATTAGTCCGAGACTAGTTTAAAGCATGTGCATACACACACAAGCTTATTACTTATGTTTTAATAAGCCAGTCAAATTATCAAAGTATTAATGTAGACATAAATATTGATCTCGTAACAAGTGTTTACATAATTATAATTCCAGACCCAAATAATTTACACAATTGTGTGGGTGAAAAAATAGCAAGGAAACTCTGTGTGGGAGCAAAAAGAGACGATGGCATGAGGCGTGAAACCGTCATCTCATGTGTAAGTATGACCCAAAATGGGCATGTGAGCATGAACTTAATAAGCATGTGCCCATGGTAAAAAACAATTATGGTCTTATCGAGAACTACTACCTTAGTTATTGACATCGAATTTCAAACCCTAAAAACGTGGCTATCTTAACATAAAGTAGATCCCTGGATGGAAAATTACAAAGGTAAAATGGTCCACATAGTAACTACTTGCGAACAAATAGGAATCTGGTTCCTTTTCTGATAGAGTACTCTTCGAATCTCCTAAGGATTCCCATTTTTGAAAAATAAACAAACGCTATCAGTAGGACCCTCCAAAAAATTCTAGTGACCCGATGCGAAAACCACTTTACTCCTTGCGTCCTAAAATATAAAACATCTAAGGACTGGTCAAAAGTCAAATCTTATTAAATTTGACAAAATATTTAAGAAAATATGTATATCTACATTATGGAATGGACACATTAAGAAAATATATTTTATGATAAATCTAGCTATTGATATTGATATGGTATTGTAAATATTTATATTTTTATGTATGATATTGTCAAACTTAGAAAACATAACTTTTGACTAAACCTTAGGCATCTTATATTTTAGGATGGAGGGAGTACTTCATATGGAACAAAATTCCGGCTTATAAGATGTATTATGCTAAGAAAAATTGGGAGAGAACAACATACTCCCTCTGTTTCAAATTACTTCGCCGGCGCGCTTATGTAGGTGGACTAGTACTCCGTTATTTTCCATTCAAAAAAATCCTGGGATTTTTTAAATAGATAGTATGAAATGTATATTACGTATACCAAAAATCGTAGAATTTTTTTGATGAAAAATGAGAGAATACTAAGCCACCTAGGTAAGCGTGCACGCGGAGTAATTTGAAACAGAGGGAGTAGTTATGAAAGGTACATATCTATGCACCTGATTATGTTCACGTATACAAACAATTCAAGTTAGGATAAACTACAACATGCACCAACAAAGGACGTTTTACAAATAGTGAAAAGATGTATTTCTCAAAATAAAGAACAACTTTTCTTGTTTGCATCAAAATGAAAATCTGCATTTGTTTACCAACTTGTTTATAGTCAAATAGTTGGTAATGAAATGACCATGCTTAGAAATAGAGCCACGACATCATTCACTCCCAAATTATACATTGCTTTGCGGTCGTGTGGGCAATTGAAAATTTCAAATATACCATCTTTTTTTGAGAATTAAATATACCAGAATTTACTAAGTACAAATATCAGTAATATAAAAAAAACATAAAGATCTGAGCCCAAAGTATGCGAGAGCCTGCATGGAGTTTGGGCACCAGCTCAAGTTTTTTTTGAGGGAAACAGTCACTGCGAACTTTATTAATCAAATAATTGTTACATCATCAATTAACAAAGCAACAATAAAATCTGGCGGTTTATCTATCCAAACAGAAGGGAGTGATCCCGTATCTCTTGCTAAGCAATCTGCAACACCATTTGGATCTAGGCAATCTCGGGCTGGCCTGGCTAGGTTTGGTTGGTTATTTTTATGTTCTTTTTCTTTTCTAGTTTCTTATCTCTTTTTAGTAAAGTTTTACAATTCCAAATTGATTCAAATCAATTTCTAAATTGGCTCTAAAAAATCAATTTCAATATTTTTTTCAAAATAAAAATACACATTTAGACTTTAGGTTTTTTTGTTCTTTTTTTCCTTGTCTGATATTCATATCTCTTTTCTAGTTTAATTTTGCAAGTCCAAATTGATTCAAAAAAATTCCATTTAAAAAAATCAAAATACATATTTTAGAATTTTGGGAAACCACTTTTTTTCAAAACTAAAATTGCAAGAATGTCATTGCACATAATACCTCATATGGCTATTCTAGAAAAATAAAATAAAAAAGGGTTCAGAGTTCATGATAAATTTCAAATATGTATTTAGGACATCTATATAGAGAATTATTTTTTGTCCTACACAATACAAAATATGATTTTCATTTAACTCATTAGTAGGTGAAATTAGAAGTTTTAAAATAGACTAGCACATATGCCTGTGCGTTGCAACGGGAGAGAAAAATCTATGTCACAAAGGCGCACAAAGTAAAATTTTATTGGTAGAAGCATGGCATGTGGAAGAAACCATCCATCTTTAGTGCATCCGCAATGCACTTTGCGGTTAGGCGTTCCATCCATTCCTCCTCTATCCATCGTTTCGGCCAGTTCACCTGGTACATGCGTGTTGGCGCAAACAGAGCCATGGCCAACCATCGACACCTCACTACACTACTTGAAGTCCTTCATCTCCCTCAGTGTTGGGGAGTAGATGAAGCACATGAAGATGGATAAATCGCTGGTGAAGGAGTCAGGATGTGATGTGCAACACCCTTCAATCACCAGCCACAACAACGGCGCGATGCTGAGGTCTTCACCGATGTATTCCATTAAATTCTACAGATGTCGACGTAGGTTAGGGAGTGAGCGATGGGTGAAAGAAGAAGGATTCTTCCTATCTCCCAGCTGCTTACGGGGTGAAAATGAGATGGGGATGGTCGGAAATGAGTTCTACCAGTTTTCTTCTTTAATTTGTTATCAGAAGATAAAATTGTGTGAATAACTCCAGCTACGCGCATAGAGATGGATATTGCCGAACATGGACACATAATGAACACAGAATAAAGGAAGAATATTTGTCAGAACAATTACGAAACAACATCCATGAAGAAATAACATTGTTTTTTACCATCCACATTGTTCACACATGGCGGCATAAATCGGCTGCCGTCAAATTCAAATTGATCCACACCTCCTCTATCGGATTAGTGGATGCCCGATAATGTACGTTTTGACCCCCCGCAAAAAAAGTATGTTTTAATGCCACTCTTGTTCTCTATAGCATGGAGAGATATGCATGCATGTTCGGGTTGCGCCGGTGAATTCCATGGTCACGTACAAGGCTTCAAACATGTGAAACTTGATTCGTCGTCTGACTGCCTGCCTCTTGGATCAGAGATGAAGCTGATGATGGGCAGCACTACGCGTCTCCCGAGGATATTTGCCCCGGATCCCCTGGGTGGATAGCGCGACACGTGTCCTCCAAATTAGTACATTCTCCCGTTTTTGCTACAAATGACCTGGTTTTGCTACAAATTGTCCCTTTTTTGCTACATGTAGCAAAAAAGGTTCGCTCACGAAACAAAATAAAAAGACAGATCTCGCCGGAGTTTCGCTGAAGACCTCGCCAGCGATAGTATAGCAATAAAGTTGTGCTAATGTAGCATATCCGACCTTCCCGGAGACTCGTCGGAGGCTTTTGCCGGTAGACCTCACCGGAGACTCGCCGGTAGACCTCACTGGAGACCGTGTAGCAACAATGTTACACTATTGTAGCAAAACTGCAAAACAGTTGTAGCAAAACAAATATGAAAACATAGCAAAAAGAAGACGTCGCCGGAGACATCCGCCGGGAGACTTTACCGGACATCTCGTAGCGAAAACATTAGACTATTATAGCATACACATTAAACAGTTGTAACAAAATGGTTGTCCTAATATAGCAAAACTGATTTCACGGGAGAGATCACTGGAGACCTACTCGAGACATTGTAGCAGAACTACCAAACTGTTGCAGCGAAACTACAGAACGGTGTTAGCAAACAAAACGTGCCAATGTAGCAAAAAATAGATTTTGCCAGGGATATCATCGGAGACCTTGTAGCAAAAAAAATTCTACCTAGCAAAACGACTTCGCCAGAGACTATAGCACAAGTATTACAATATTATAGAAAAAAACATAACAGTTGGAGAATATACGTATGTAGCAAATCCCAGGCCTAGCAAAGAAAAATCCACGGCATGAAGATCTACCGCTCCATCCATGGCTGATGGGCCGAAGGAAGCAAGGCGCAGCAGCGTGCAGCTCCCCCCGCATCGGAGCCGTAGATCTCGGCCGTTGCGGTCGTAGACGAGGGGATTCAGCGGCGAAGTGCGGAAATCAGGGGATGTTCATGCTCTCGGCCATGTCGCACGCACGGAGATGGGGGAGAAAAAATAGGGAGCGGCGGGAGGCGTGGTCGAGCGGCGGCGGCGCCGGCCGTCATCCTTGCGGGTCGCTGAGTATGGGAAACATGCCCAAGGGCTATGGCAGAGCAGATCAATGGGGGCGTGGCCGCGTGGACATGGCAGCGCTCGAGCTTGCGTCCAAAGGAGGGGCAGGAGCTCGGCGGACGGTGGCTGAATCGGCGATGGCTGTTCCTATGAGGCGTAGAGGAGCTAGGAAGAGATAAGGCAAAAGGAGGAAAAACGAGAGGAGGAGACGTACGTGGGTGCGCCTCCAATGTACACGAGCGAGCGAGCTACGACCCGGGGAATCGCTTCCTCCGATCCCCCGGGGGATGTGTATCATTTTCCAATATGAATGGCTTTTGAGTTCCGAGAGCGATTGCACCGTCAAGCTCGCGTGCAGAGAGAAAAGCTACAAAGGGGCATACAGCGACCTAGTCTATATCTATCTATATCTATCTATCTATACCTATATATATATATCTATATCTATCTATCTATATCTATATATATATATATCTATATCTATACCTAATAATAAAGCACGAAGTGTTTCTCCCGGTCCAACACTTTTTTAGACCGGTTTGCCCTCCCACCAAACCACGACACCGGTAAATAAATAAAAACTGTCCGTCGTCGTTACCGTCCTAGCGATAGCCTATGTGGCCCAACCGGCAAGGCCCAATAAAATCGTACGAAACGGTCTCTGTTCTTCACTAAAACGAATCCATACCGTATTAACCCCTGCCCCATGTGTTATGTAGCGTTAGCGTTTGCTACCTGGTACGACTCCTTTAGTCCCACACTGCTTGCTTACAGCTAGATACACCGGTTTATATACGTTACAAGTTGTCTTGATTATCACCAAGGGAACCAACAAGAAGTCTGGCATGAGCATTTAAAATGGCATGACCATTTAAAACGGAATGAGATTGGATTGTGTGAGTCCAGTTTGGAAGTTTATTGGAATATTAAGAAAGGTAAGGTTTGATTGATTGGGATCTGAAAATCTAATAAAAGCGCTGTGGCC
The DNA here is from genome assembly GCA_916181665.1 of Avena sativa. Classification (NCBI taxonomy): domain Eukaryota; kingdom Viridiplantae; phylum Streptophyta; class Magnoliopsida; order Poales; family Poaceae; genus Avena; species Avena sativa. The sequence continues at coordinate 1,763,293 of OV702292.1, read as the reverse complement.
GAACATGTAGAATGGAAAAGGAATATTAAAAAAAACATCGGCAAGGTTTGATCGATTGGGATCTGAAAATCTAATGAAAGCGCTGTCGCCGAACATGTAGAATGGAAAAGAAGTAACCTGCGCCTTTATTTTGGGCACCAGAAAAATGCAGGAGCATGTATTAGGTACAGAAAAACTTCAGAACTATTTCCGTGGTTAGGTACGAGTCCGTCAGTCAAACCATTTCGTTCGAAGTGGACTGTCAACTCCCCTCATGGTAGCCTGGCCTATTGCTCTTCCTTCTCGGTCCAGCGCGCGAGTTTACCGTTTCCTCCCATACTTCTAATTTAACTCCCGATCCGATAGGATTCCTGCTGTGTTCATCGAATAGTCCCACATTGCTCTTTTAAATGGAGATCCACCGGTTTATATACTTTACAGACTGCCTGAAATAAACAAGACCGCGTGTGGGGGGCGTGAGCGGCTATGCAAAGCAACCTCCCTGCCTGCCGCTCCCAACCAACCTCCCTGCCGCTCCCCACCAACCTCCCGAGCGCCACCATCGGAGCCCTACCTCGCTGCCACCTCGCCCTGCTGCCCCTTTCTCGCGGCCTTCCTCCCCGCACCCCGGCAACAGGCCCCACAAACCGTGCCGCCGCCCCCCGCTCGACCAGTGCATCACCGAGCCGCCGTCACCACTCACGAAGCCCCTCGCCGGGCCGCCGTCCTTCTTCCGCATCCCCGCTCGGTCACAACCACGCCTCCCGCCTCTTCACCGCGACCCCACCAACCTGGACCACCACCACCGCGCTCCACCGATGCCGTCGCCGCCTCCCAGTCGAGCCGCGTCGTATCGTGCTGCAGCCGCTGCCCCGCAACCCCCGCGCCCGGCCACGCCCTCCGGTTCAGCCACCACCACCTCTCTCGTCCGCCGACCCGCCTCTGCCCCGGCGACCGCGCCTCTGGCCGCCACAGAACCATCCAAGTACTACGCTGCCGGACCCTGTTGCCCTGTGTCCGTGACAGGGAGCCGCCGATGTGCTTCTGTTGTACATATAGCGTTCTTTGGTCTTCTGTGATTGTGGTATGTGCTTTGGAGCTGTGCGGAGGTGAAAACAAGGATCATGGTATGGTGATGCGAGATCAATGTTGGTTTGGTAGCCTACGAGTGTGATGTGGTGTGGTGCAACAGTGTTGTTGAAGGGGACCGCGACCTCGGCCACAACCTCCCGATGGATCAAGATCGAGAACAAGAAGTAGGGAAAGGTCATAGGGTGCCATCGATAAGACCATCCGAAGGCTTCTGTGCCCGATCCTTTAAGGTTCGCCATCGACGACAAGATCTCCCATGCGACCCGAGACCACCCACGCTTGAATCTGAGGAAGATGTGGGAGGAGAGCTTGAGGTGCATCATCGATGTCAAGCCTACACTGCTACACATGTATCCGTCTATGACCTTCAGATTGAGCAGCAGAGCAGGGCACCAAAAGTCTGGCCAAATGTGAGTTTATTCTGGTTATACATATCTTATAAACTTCAACAGTCGGGAGAATTTTTTCCTCTGTCCTATGTTGTCAGCCTCATGTTCTGATTTCGTTACGGATGGTTCAATAGATAATGAATTGAAAAAGTTACACTATAACCATCAGAGTCATATATTAGCTAGAAGACTTGTTTCAGTCTACACTTGTTAATTTGTGTTTATGTTCAGTCCGTTCTTAAACTCATGGTGGTGGTAGTTGCAAATAGGCTTAGCTGAATATATTTTACAACAAAATATAAAGCTTACTTGATGATTTATGCATGGTTGTATAGCCATTTTATATCCATGTATGCAATAACTCTGACAAATGTTAATTTCAATGAGCTTTTCGTACCAAACGTCAAGTGATTTTTTTCTGGGACCAAGTTCAAGTGATTCTCTTGTGTGAATGTGTGTCAGAGCGATGCCAATCTCATACAAAATTCGCAGATATACACCTGCACTTCTACAAGATAGCTTAAAAAACATAATGAGATTAGTACCTACTGCAAGAGTGGCTATGGTTTACTCTTTTTGGTATGGTTCTTCTTGCTAAGAGGGTTTCGTCTGCATCATGCCGGAAGAAATCCCTTTGCTAGGTGATGGTGGTGGTGGCGTGGATAACACTAGGGGATAGAGGAGAGGCAGCAATGGAGATGGCGATGCGGGCATGGCGGCACCATCGGCCAGCGGCCTTCTTCTCCTCCCCAAACCACAAGAAGCAGCGGCTAGAGGCACTTTGTCTGTGCCAGGCAATGCTCTGCTCGCCATGCCCATCACTGTCATCATCTTTGCCCCCTCCCAGGTTCCTATCCCCAACACTCACTTTCTTAGTTCTTAAAAAAAAACACTTACTTTCTTCCTTCCATATGACTGTCTTCCGAGTAAATATATGCATTCTTTGTTCTTCTTAACCTCCAATCTTCATAATTTTTATTTATGTGAGACTGTATAATTTAGTTGATTGTGCCCTGATGCTAACTTGATCAGGTTGACCTGCTTCTACACAATCGGATACTGAATGTAGTAAGATAGATCATCATCTCTGAATAGCTAGATCAGTTGATCTGCTTTTAGACAATCTAATACTGAATATAGTAATAAGATATATCATCATCTCTGAATTGTGCAGTATTGTATCTAGCAAGATAGCTTGATCAGTGCGTCTGGTTTGATCCTAGGTAGAGGATTCAGCTCAGGCTGTGAAATACATTTCCTGGATGCTAGGAAGGTTGTTATGTCACTCTACTTCTTGTAGCATCCGTGCTTATTAAGTACTAGGTTTTGCACATTTGAACTGCAGACAGATGCTCATAGCTGAATATGTGCTTTGGGTGATGCGCTGAAGCCTGTCCAGCGGCGAGTCTGATAAGATATTCTTGCATGGTGATTAAGATGGTTCCTTCTCACATGTTGGGGACATTTTTAGATGGACCAAATTTGTTGTTGTTGCTTCTACAAATAAACTTGATGAGATAGCTTTCATGCTTCAACAAATAATCTCCTGTTGATGCATCCTTCCAGCGATGATCTATCCTATAGCGTCTGCTTTGGACATTCACCATACATAATTTCGTCCTACAGTAGTAGCAGATGAAACAGATCGAGGAGCACCTCCTCTCTCGGGAATAAACGAAACCTGAACCAAGCAGTAGGGTGGCGGAGGGCGCACTGCAGCGAGCATGCGCGAGCAAGGAGGTGGTGACGATTGCGGCGACCAAGCAAGGTCGAGATGGTGGAGGTGCTCGCTCTCTCTCGGCCAAGCAAGGTCGAGACGGTGGAGGCGCTTTTTCAAAAAAAAAAAAGACGAAAGAGAGAGAATTGGACATTGTTGACGCACGAATAGACACCCGCATATCTGTATTTTTCAAAATTATGACAATTGTTTCATTTGTGTGTCCATGTAATTTTTTATTATCCCGTAGCAACGCACGGGCATTCAGCTAGTATATATATAATAATAAAAGACGAAGTGTTTCTTCCTGTCCAACTTTTTTTTGAACAGGTTTGCCCCTATAGTTAAATCAATATTACGGACACAATATTGCAGATACTGCCACACCTTACGTCAAAATAAGTGTTCGCCGAACAGGCCACCGAAGCAATAAAAAATCCCTCCTCCCATATGCCTCCGTTCCGGATGGATGTGTGCCATCATGTGCTCGCGAGGAGGAGGATGCGGGAAGAGCAATGGCTCCATGTTGCTATCGAGGAGAGCCGGCTCGGGCGACCTTTTGTTGGAGGAGAGCAGATCGGGGAGGCTGGTGGGTGTGCCCGCGCAGCCGCATCATCTTGCTATGTTGCTGGGTTGCTGCTGCTAGCTGTAGTCGACGACACCATCGCCAGAGAAACAAATCAGCAGGAACTTGGGCTCCTGCCCCTATGGCCACCATCGTGAGTGCACCCCCACCTAGCCGAGTAGGAGGTGGTGTTGAGATGTGCTGCCCTGCATGGGAGATGAGGTGAGCTGATGGCCACCACCATGAGGAGCTGGCCGGCTGGAGAACCAAGACCAACAGTCAAGTCTGGAGAGCAGGCGCCGTGACGACATGTCCTACTTTCCGTCCACCCACGTCTGATTACAGATGTGCAAAATTACAAGCAAAGGCCTGTAGACCTGGGCCAGGCAGTTGTAAAGGCCCATTAATATTCTATCCAGGTAAAACTAGGCTCGGTTTTGTGAACTCAAGATTTTCATCTGTCCAAATTAATCTGCGTTAATTTTGTGTTTAATAGTACCACCTCGTCTCTTTAAACTAAATCTCTCCAATTTATATACGTGTGTAAATTGCATGGGATATCAGCAAGCCAAGTGGGAAATCAACAAGCAGCTGAAAATTATGGTGTGAGCTAATTATAAACGAGAGAGGGGTTGTGGGCTGTGCATGATTAAAGGGGAGAGTCGACCTGTTGGATGCTTGCATTGATTCAAAGAAAGAAGCTCAGCCTGAGCGGCATACCACAACCAGTGGCGGAGTCTGAGGGATGTGTGTGCATTGCTCAAATGCATAGGACAACAAAGTGGCATGCGGCAGATTCTGAGAGAGATCAAGGGGAGGCTGGTCGAGCTTTGCACAATCGCCACGTCTCAAAAAATAAACAAGCTTAACTTGAATTAACAAGTTTAGAACATTTAAATTGACCACTAATGGCCCCCCCCTCCTCTCAAGCTTAAGTTTGCGCGGCCCTGTTTTTTTACCCATACTACGATCTTTGCATGCTAAATTTTGAATTTTTGTTGCTATTGCTATATACCTTCCGATTTTCACCTCTCGCAGGCAGCGTGAGTATACGTGTACTAAATTTTGAATTTTTGTTGCTATTGCTATATACCTCTCACAGGCAGCGTGAGTATACGGTTAGTATACGTCTAAGAGAACCATACTAGCTTTGGTGAGTTTGTACGGTCTTCAAAATAAATTGGTATCGAGTTTTTATTTGTCAAAGTGTCAAAAATATCAATCCGTAGCAACGCACGGGCACTTTTGTTATCTATACCTAATCTATATATATATAATATATATATATATATATAAAATAATAAAGGAAGGAGCGTTTCTTGTAGTACCTACACTTTTTTGGACGGTTTTACCCTTTGAACAGAAAATAAATTACCCACCAATACCACCGGTAAGTGAAAAAGAAAAAAACTTTTGGAGTTGTTACAGGGTGTGCCACCGAAAACTTTTGGAGTTATTACCGGGTGTGCCACCGACGAGTCAACATATAGGTTTCCTCTTCCGTTGGACTGGGTGAGATACAGAGCTCCCGTCCGTGGGCAGGATGCAATACTGAACCGGCAGTGTTCGAGTTCAGCAGTTGGAGCCGGTCAGGGTGAGATCGGAGCGGAGGTTGATGGGGTTGTGGTCGTCGGTCGGGGCGGCTGGTGGTCGCGGAAGAGGCGGCCGGGAGGCGCTGGGGAGAGGCCAGCGACGACGTGTTGGCGGCGGGAAACTCCCGGGCTCGATGCAGAGGTGGGGAGGCCGGCGACTCCATGGCCCGGTGGGGACGGGAGCGCACTGCCGGATCCACTAGATGTAGGGGCAGAGGAGAGGTGGATTGCCACCGCAGTCCTCGCGATGCAGGGAACTGATGGGTACCTTCGGTCACCATGATGGGCGGACCATAATCCTCGTGTTGCAGGGAATTGTTGGCACCTTCAGTCACCATGATGGGCTGTGGGAGGTGACAGATAGAGGGGATGGAGGTGGGAATCGAGAGGGAGTTTACTCTAGATGGGAGACTTGCTTTCGGGAGGAAGGTGGGGTTGACCTGCTCGATCCAGCACGTTCAGGCGTGTGGATTTTTCTCAGGTATGCACTAACAGTTGGGCTAACACATACTCCTGTTGCAGCGTACTGCTCTTCAGTCAACTTAAAATCTCCCGGATTTATCTCCAGCATTGCTGCTATGGATCATTGCGTGTGTTTCTTGTCAGTAGTGGTGAGATGTATGGCAGCAGGAGGTGAGCCAATGCTTGGTGCCGGAAGAAGTTTCAGTGGCTTAAAGAGGCTCAATACGAAGAAGACGCAAAGCCAAGACATCACGCTACGAATCTTTTGAGTGTCGGGCCTGATAGTACTCCTACGGATCGCTATGAATTTCCGATCAAAAGCAAAACAGTTATAATTGTATTTAGTTTCAAGAAAAATAAAAAAGACTGCGTATAATAATATGCAGTCACCTGCATGAGCCGGAAACTGGGCGACAAGATTACGGGTACGGCCACCTGGCTTTTCCTTATGCAAATAAGATATTGAGAGTGATTGTACTGTTGTGGTCATGTTGTCTTTATGATCTTGTAGAACTGACAGAATGAAGTGAAGTTCATTGCCGTAAAGTTCATTTTTATAATTTTTCACTATTTTATTTATTTGAGTTTTTTTCCTACTAATATATTTTGTTGTATTGTGTCCGAGAGAGAGGATGTCGGTAATTAAGATACATCAATAATTTATATATATATGTGTGAATGTGAGAGTGATATTTTTGGAGAGGTTCACCAAACGAATATTTGACTTTGCTCCAAATATCCAATAGGAGGAGGAGAACAAGCACATGCTTACTAAAATCAAAAATTAGTGTTGAAAATTGTTTTTTTGTTGTATGTGGACATAAGTTGGAATAGAAATATTAAAAAATCAATGAGAACTTTGTAAGCTTCTTTTCTTTCCCGGTGTAACGCATGAGCATTTTTGCTAGTAATAATAAAGGAAGAAGCGTTTTTTGTAGTACCTACACTTTTTTTGGACGGCTTTACCCTTGCATTAAATCATATATTTCCCACATGCCACCCCTAAGTGAAAAAAAAAACAAAGAACGCTCATATTAATAAAAAAAATCGGCCATAACACTCAGATTTGTTCCACGGGAACAATGTGATCCCCCAGCCCACGTCCAATTGCATGGCATGCAAAAATATATACACGATCGGCCATCCCTGGTCAGCTCCGATTGATTAGGGTATCCAGCCCTAGACAACTTTCGTCGCACAATGGACACAAGCGGAGGAAAAAGCGGCGGCGTGAGGCGACAATGGCTGTCTGTCGCTGCCGCCGAATCAGTTTACATACTGCGCGATCAGCACGGCTACGGCTACCGGTCCGCGCTCATAGTCCATAGACAATGGAACATCGGCTGCCGCCCCTTTCTATAAAGATAGCTGCTGGAACATCTCCACGAGATCCCATGGCATATTGGCAGGTCACCGTACGATCTAACGCCGCCGCTGCACCGGATAGACATGAACGTCGTCGCCTGCATGCGAAGCGCTCGCGATCCCGTGCATGCTATGCTACTACTCTTCTATTCTGAATGAGACTGATGCTTCAGGAAGCGTCATGCATAAGTATCATTAAAGCAAAAATAATGAAGAGATGGCTTATATGCGTCGGTGAGTGGACGAGAACAAAAGAAAGATCGCTGTGAGCTCAAGTTCACATGGAAATTACTAGATTGGAAATTTCATGGAGATTTGATAATATAATACGAGTAATATTGCTATATTAACCTTCTAGCATGAATCCTTGGCCCAGCAAAACCATTGCACTTGCCTAGCAAACTCGGCGAATTTTCCGTCTCACTTCCCTGTACTGATTTCATGTCCTCCTCTTGTGCATAAATAGCATGGCCCTCGCATCACGTGAAGCAGAATGGGCTCATATGTATGTGCGCCTCGCCTCTGTCTTCTATCGCGACGATCAGGCCGGGCAGTCCGCGCCAACAAGCTCGTCGGAGAGCGGGCGGCGACGAGTGGGCGCAGTGGCGAGCGCGCGTGTGGGCACGGCTTCTGTCTCGCCGGCGGCGGGGGCGGCGTCTCGCCAGCTATGTGCGTGGCCCCCGGCGGGCGGCGACGAGCAGGCACGCCGGAGAGCGAGCGTGGGCACAGCCTTCGGCTTGTCGGCGGCGGGGGCGACGTCTCGCCAGCTATGTGCGTGGCCCACGGAGGACGGCGACGAGTAGGCGCGCCGGAGAGCGAGCGCGGCGGCGGGCCGGCACGTCGGAGAGCTGGCGGCGACGAGCGGGCATGAGCGAGCGTGCGTGGGCACCGCTTCCGACTCGTTGGCGGCGGGGGGCGACGTCTCGCGACTCTCGCCAACTATGTGCGTGGCCCGCGACGGGCGGCGAAGCGCAGGCGCGCCGGAGAGCGAGCAGGGCGGCAAGCGGGCACGCCGGAGAGGTGGCAGCGACAAGCAGGCGCAGCGGCGAGCGGGCATGAGCGAGCGCGCATGGGCACGGCTGCCAGCTCGTCAGCGACGGGGCAGCATCTCCAGCTATGTGCATGGCCCGCGGCGGACGGTGTCAATTTTTTTTAATTCGCTGGACCTCTTTGCCGTGTCTTTGGGTAACACACTCGCAAACCTTGCAGCCGTTAGCAGCGCTATCGTCGTAACTCACTTTACTTTGCTATACGGCAAAGTCTTTACCCTGTCTGTGTTTTGCCGATAGGGCAAAAGCTTTTGCCGTGTTCCACATTCTCTTTGCCGTGTCCTTTTGTTACATAGTAAAGAACTTTTCTTCCGTCGGCACCAATAGCAACGCACGGGTTTGTAGAAGCCATTGACGTTTGATGCATGCGAGTAGAAGTCATGCCCTACTCTAATAAAAAAATAACTCGTTTAGCAGCGTCACCTATAAAAACTTACATGCTACAATATCGCGGTGAACAAATACGGCACAAGTCCACCGCCCTCTCTCGGCAGAGTCGGCATCATCTTCCGTAGCTTTTCGGAGGGTCGATCCTTGCCACGAACAAGTCGTGTATTTTCTCGATCTAAGTCTCTCTCCGATCTCGTAACCTTCGCTGTAGTGGTCGAGGCAGGTGCTACTTTTCTCGATCCGATTGGAATAACAAATAGACATGTAGCTTTTTCTGAACCTTTTCACCTAGAGAATTGCATACAGACAAACTGAGCGTGAGTGATCTAAAATCGTGCACTAGATCTTAGAGTGCGTTGATGAAAGGGAAGTACGTCAAGAAAGAGAAAGAGGGGTTTGAACAAAGGAAATATTATGTCACTGATTAATTAAAAAACTAAATATACTGCAACGTGCCACTGATTAAAAATAACTCACCACCAACACAACAAAGACTAACTTTTTTCGCCGCAACGCGCGAGCATTTTGCTAGTAATAATAAAGGACGAAGTATTTGTTTCGGTCTAACACTTTTTTGGACCGATTTGTCCTTTTATCAAATCACATATTACCCACAACGTCACCCTTAAGTAAAAACAGTTTAATAGCAAATTAATACTCATGAGTCGGACGCCCCAGCTCATCCCTGCCCAAACCCGAGCGATAGAAAGTCCGGGCCCAACTCAATCTAGGCATGCAATCTCGCCGGGCCCAACTCAATCTAGGCATGCAATCTCGGCCGAAAGCAGAACCGAAGTGGCGATGCATTGAATAGTCCCACATAGCCTCTTTATACCGAATCCGACCAATTCATATACGTCCGTAAGGTGCTTGGAATTAGCAATCAGCCTCAAAATCAAATACAGCACCACCGATTGATTAAAGGGAATTAAATCTCTCATGTCCGAGCGAGATAGAGGGGAGAGGATGTTGTTGGTGGTAGATGGTGGCGATGCTGGGCAGTCCTCGGTCGAGGTGTTGGGTCAACGATGTGCATGAATAGAGCGAGGAGATTGAAGAGGAGCGACGGAGGAGAGGGCGGTAGCGGAGCGTTAGGGCCCGACGGCTTGAGCGCGGGCCCGGCAGCACGCAGACGCCGGCGGCCGCTGGCGCAGGAGCGTGAGGGAGGCAAGGAGAGGGGCGTCTCTGCGGCAGCGAGGAGAGGCCAGGCGACGCTCGGCGCTGCGTCCTAGAGGCGGGAACGGAGGGAGACGGGGAAAGGGGCAACAACGGCCGCTGTTGAGCGAGGGAGTTGCGGCGGCCGCTGGCGCAGGTGTTGGGTTTCGTAGCATGGAAAACAAAAAATTTCTACCGCATACAAACAAACAAGCCAAGATCTATCTACTAGATTGTAGCAACGAGTCGATGGAATAACTTACCCTCGAAGATTTCGAAGTGTTTAACGAGAGCGGATTCTCGTGGGTGATGTAGTCGTACTCTTCCCGATCTCAAGATCGTGTCGACGATCCTTCCGGCGCTGCGTTCTGGAGCGCTTCCGCAGTCGGTCACACGTTCGGTACTCGACGAAGACCTTCCTCTCCCTTGTTCCAGCAGGCAACGGAGGTTGTAGCACTCTCCTCGCGATTCCGGTAGCACGACGGCGTGGTACCGGAAGTAGAGGGGAGATCTCGCAGGGCTTTGCCTTAAGCCGGAGCGAGTATGGTGGACTATGAGAGAGAGCCTCGGCGATCTAGGGTTTAGACGCACCAAGGAGGAGGCAAGGCCGGCGGCTAGGGTTAGCCCTAGGCGGCGGCTATGGTGGGCGGCGGCTAGGGTTAGGGTTTAGAGGGGCGTGGTGTTGTGTCCCTGGAGGGGCATCGCCCCTCCTTATATAGGTGGAGGGGACGTGCCAAGGGGAGGGGAGTCCCTCCCCAACTCGGTCTCCAAGTGGGCCGGCGGTGGAGGGAGGGAACTCCTCCCCAAGTAGGTTTCCTACTCTCTACCTCACAAAATAGCTGTTTGACTTTTCAAATTGGCGTTTGACTTTTCAAACTAGGATTTGATTTAACCCTTTATTTTGTTCAGCGATGACACCTAGTACATGATGCAATCATTCCAACTTGTTATGACACATTCATGTACCCTTCCCCTCCGGAGTGCCGAACATTCCGGAACCTTCTAGAACATTCCTGATGAAAACACCGGAACCATTCTCCAACCCCGAAACAGGACTTTCCTTATATGGATCTTATTCTCCGGACCATTCCGGATCTCCTCGTGATATCCCGGATCCCATAAGTGACTCCGAACAACATTCGTTCTCTTACTCATCATTCCATAACTACTCAAACAACGTCGAATCCTTAAGTGTGTCTCCCTACGGTTCGTGAATTATGCGGACATGATCGAGACACTTCTCCGAACAATAACCAAAGAGGAATCTGGAAATTCATATGGCTCCCACATATTTCTACGATTACTTTGCGATCGAATGAACCACTTACATACGATACCAATTTCCCTTTGTCTCACGATAGTTTACTTATCCGAGGTTATGATCGTCGGTATCTCTGCATACCTAGTTCAACCTTGTTACTGATAAGTACTCTTTTCTCGTTCCCGTGATATGTGATCCCTTATGAGCCAGTCACATGCTTGCAAGCTAATTGGATGACATTCCACTGAGAGGGCCCAGAGTATATCTATCCGTCATATGGATGGACAAATCCCACTCTTGATCCATGTGTCTCAACCAATACTTTCTGAACACTCAATGCCATCTTTATAGCCACCCAGTTACGGTGTGGTGTTTGATATCATCAAAGCATTCTTCCGGTGAAGGTGATATGCATGATCTCATGGTCGAAGGAATTAGGTTACTATGTATCAGAAAGCATATAGCAATTGAACTATTAAAATGACTTGATCTTTATGCTACGCTTATCTATAGGAGTATGTCCACCATATCATTCTCCTAATGATATGATCTTGTTGTTAATAACATCTCAATGTTCATGATAGGGAAACCACAATCATTTATTAACCAACAAGCTAGTATTATAAAGAGGCTTTACTAGGGACTCTGTTTTAGTTTACAAATCACACAAGTATTAATGTTTCCTTGTTAATACTATTAAAGCATGAATGTAAACATTTATCATAAATACAAAGATATAATAATAACTATATTTATTATTGCCTCTAGGGCATATCTCCAACAGTCTCCCACTTGCACTAGAGTCATCTAATCTAGATTACATGGTAATATACCGAACACCCATGGCAGTTTGGTGCTGGTCATGTTTTGCCATCGGGAGAGGTTTAGTCAACGGATCCGCCACATTCAGATCTGTGTGTACTTTGCAAATCTTTATGTCCCCATCTTGGACATGTTCTCGAATAGCGTGGAAACGTAGCTTGATGTGCTTCAGCTTCTTGTGTGACCTTGGTTCTTGCGCATTGGCTATGGCGCCCATGTTATCACAGTAGATTGACATTGGGTCCAGCGCACTAGGAACCACACCGAGCTCTATAATGAACTCTTTCATCCATACCGCTTCTTGTGAAGCCTCCGAAGCAGCCATGTATTCCGATTCAGTTGAAGATCTCGCCACAACGCTTTGCTTTGCACTCCTCCAGCTAACTGTTGCACCATTCAAAGTAAATACGTATCCAGATTGTGATTTAGAATCATCCGGATCGGTGTTCCAACTAGCATCGGTGTGACCATTAACAACAAGTTGTTCATCACCTCCATAAGAAAGAACCATATCCTTAGTTCTTCTCAAGTACTTAAGGATGTTTTTGACCGCTGTCCAATGATCCACTCCTGGATCACTTTGATATCTGCTAGTTAAACTAACAACATATGCAATGTCGGGTCTAGTACATAGCATGTCATACATTAGAGATCCTATGGCTGAGGCATAGGGAGTTTTACTCATCCTTTCTCTATCTTCTGCCGTTGTCGGACTTTCAGTTTTACTCAACGTCGTATTGGGCAACATGGGCAAGAACCCTTTCTTGCTGTCTTCCATTCCAAACCTCTTTAGAACTTTGTCCAAATATGTACTTTGTGACAATGATATTAGGTGTCTCGATCTATCTCTATAAATCTTTATGCCTAATATGTAAGCTGCTTCGCCAAGATCTTTCATTGAAAAACTATTATTCAAATATTCCTTGACACTATTAAGAAAGTCTACATCATTCCCAATCAACAATATGTCATCTACATACAGTATTAAGAATGCTACAGAGCTCCCACTCACTTTCTTGTAAATACAAGCTTCTCCATAAGTTTGTATAAAACCAAAACTTTTGATTACTTTATCAAAACGTCGATTCCAACTTCGGGATGCTTGCTTCAATCCATAGATGGACCGTTGAAGTTTGCATACCTTGTTAGCATCTTTAGGATCGACAAAACCTTTGGGTTGCATCATATACAACTCTTCATCAATGTCTCCATTGAGGAACGCTGTTTTGACATCCATCTGCCATATCTCATAATCATAATATGCAGCGATTGCTAACATAATCCTCACAGACTTTAGCTTTGCTACAGGTGAGAAAGTCTCATCGTAGTCAACTCCTTGAATTTGTCGAAACCCTTTTGCGACAAGTCGAGCTTTATAGACAGTAACATTACCATCAACATCTGTTTTCTTCTTGAAAATCCATTTGTTCTCGACAGCCTTACGGCCATCCGGTAAGTCCACCAAGGTCCATACTTGGTTTTCATACATGGATCCAATCTCGGATTTCATGGCTTCTTGCCATTTATTGGAATCTGGGCTCATCATTGCTTCCTCATATGTCGCAGGGTCATCGGTCTTGTCCACCAACATGACACTCATAACGGGATCATACCAATTAGGAGTGGTACGAGTTCTCGTTGACCTGCGAGGTTCTGTAGCAACTTCAACCGAAGTTTCATGATCATCATCATTAGCTTCCTCTCTTATTGGTGCAGGCACCACAGGAACTTCTTCCGGTGCTGCGCTACTCGCAATTTCGAGAGAAGGTTTGACAACCTCGTCGAGTTCTACTTTCCTTCCAGTCACTTCTTTCGAGAGAAATTCCTTCTCTAGAAAGGATCCATTCTTGGCAACGAAGATTTTGCCTTTGGATCTATGATAGAAGGTATACCCAATAGTTTCCTTCGGGTATCCTATGAAGACGCACTTTTCCGCTTTGGGTTCAAGCTTGTCCGGCTATAACTTCTTTACATAGGCTTCGCAACCCCAAACTTTAAGGAACGACAATTTAGGTTTCTTCCAAACCATAATTCATACGGTGTCGTTTCAACGGATTTAGACGGTGCCCTATTTAAAGTGAATGCGACTGTTTCTAATGCATAACCCCAAAATGATAGCGGTAAATCTGTAAGTGACATCATAGAACGAACCATATCTAAGAGAGTTTGATTACGACGTTCAGACACACCATTACGCTGTGGTGTTCCCGGCGGTGTCAATTGTGAAAGTATTCCGCATTTCTTCAAATGCTCGCCAAACTTGTAACTTAGATATTCACCTCCACGATCAGAACGTAGAAATTTAATCTTCTTGTTACGTTGATTCTCAACCTCACTTTGAAATTCCTTAAACTTCTCGAAAGTTTCGGACTTATGTTTCATGAAATAGATATACCCATATCTACTCAAGTCATCCGTGAAGGTAAAAACATAACGATAACCACCGCGCGATGCTACACTCATTGGACCACACACATCGGTATGTATGATTTCCAATAAGTCCGTAGCTCGCTCCATCATACCAGAAAATGGAGTCTTAGTCATTTTACCCATCAGACATGCTTCGCATCTTTCAAGTGATTCAAAATCAAGTGATTCAAGAAGTCCATCAGAATGGAGTTTCTTCATACGCTTCACTCCAATGTGACCAAGACGACAGTGCCACATATAGATCGAGTTATCGCTCGATTTCAAACGTTTAGCCTCAATGTTATTAATATGTGTATTTCCACTATCGAGATTCAACAAGAATAGACCATCTATCAAAGGTGCATGTGCATAAAACATATTACTCATATAAATCGAACAACCATTATTCTCGGACTTAAACAAGTAACCGTCTCGCAATAAACAAGATCTCGATATAATGTTCATGCTTAACGCAGGCACCAAATAACAATTATTTAAGTATAAAACTAATCCCGATGGTAGATGAAGAGGTAGCATGCCGACCGCGATCACATCAACCTTTGATCCATTTCCCACACGCATCGTCACCTCGTTCTTCGCTAGCTTTCGTTTATTCTGCAGCACCTATTTCGAGTTACAAATATGACCAACCGAACTAGTATCAAATACCCAGGCACTACTACGAGTACTAGTGAGATACACATCAATAACATGTATATCGGATATACCTTTCTTCTTGATGTTGCCGTTCTTCAAATCCGCCAAGTACTTTGGGCAATTCCGCTTCCAGTGACCTACTCCCTTGCAGTAAAAGCACTCAGTATCAGGCTTAGGTCCAGCCTTGGTCTTCTTCGTCGGCGCGGTAACTTTCTTACCACCCTTCTTTAAGTGTCCCTTTTGCTTAGACTTGCCTTTCTTGAATTTGGTGGTCTTATTGACCAACAACACTTGGTGCTCTTTCTTGATCTCCACTTCTGCAGATTTCAACATGGCGAAGAGTTCTGGCAACGTCTTGTTCATGTTTTGCATGTTGTAGTTCATCACAAAGTTCTTGTAACTTGGTGGTAGTGATTGAAGGACACGGTAAATCCCCAAAGAATTAGGAATCACTATACCCAAGCTTTAGAGTTTGTTTGCGTGCCCAGACATCTTAAGCACATGCTCACTGACGGAGCTGCCCTCTTCCATCTTGCAGTTAAAGAACTTTTCAGAAGCCTCATAGCTCTCAATTGCCGCGTGAGTCTCAAAGATCAATTTGAGATCACGAACAATATCATGTGGGTCTGAATTCTCAAACCTTTTCTGAAGCTCCGATTCTAAACCATACAAGATAGCACACTGAACTGTGGAGTACTGAGTCTTCCGAGTGAGGTAAACATTCTTTACTTCATCGGTAGCAGTAGCTGCAGGTGGGTCACCCAGCGGTGCATACAGCACATAGGTCAAATTACCAGCAGTGAGGACAATCCTCAATTTGCGGAACCAATCCGCGAAGTTGCTTCCATTGTTTTTCAACTTTTCTTTCTCTAGGAACGCATTAAAATTGATGGTAGGGGCCGCCATTGATCTACAACATATTTGCAATAGTTCAGACTAAGTTTATAACAAATTTATTTCTAATTAATAGTTAAATTAATCTAGGTGAACTCCCACTCAAAACAATATCCCTCACATTGTTTTAGTGATCACACGAACCAAATCCACCACGTCAAAACCGATCATCACGAGAGTTGATGTAGCTTGAATGGCGAACAATCAACATGTTCATCATACCTACTATATGATTCATGCTTTACCTTTCGGTGATCCGTGTTCCGAGACCATGTCTGTACATGCTAGGCTCGTCAAGATCAAACCTTAGCTTCCGCATGAGCAAATCTGGCTTGCTCACGTTGTATACACTTGCGGAATCTAACACACCCGATCATCACGTGGTGCTTCGAAACAACAAGCTTTAGCAACGGTGCTTACTAAGGGTGAACACTTTAAAACTTGAAATTTATGTGCATGAGGGATCATCTTATAATGCTACCGTCGTTAACTAAGCAATACAAGATGCATAAAGGATTAACATCACATGCAATTCATAATATGTGATATGATATGGCCTTTCGTCTTTGTGCTTCCGATCTCCATCTTCAAGCACGAACATGATCTCCATCATCACCGGCATTGCATCAAGGTAAATAACGCCGCTTCATGGTTGTCATCCACGAGCTTCAACTATTACAACTACTTTGAATAGACACGCGGGTCTTGATAAAATTAAAAACAACCATATGGCTCCTGTCGGTTGCCAACTTACAATAAGGAACATTGCATACATCAAATATAATCACAATCATGGCCATATGACATCACAGCACACCCCTGCAAAACAAAGTTAGACGCCTCTACTTTCTTTGCATGTTTTACGTGGTTTGGGGCTTTCAATAAGTGTCGTTCTAACTTACGAACAAGAACCTCAACATTGATACTAGTATTGTCAATCACCCGTTGTAAATTGAATCTTAACTATGTTGGGAGAAACAGGCACCCACAAAGCCACTTATGCAATACAAGTTGCATGTCAAGCGTGGAGCAAGTCTCATGAACGATGTCATGTAAGGTTAGCTCGGGCCGCTTCATCCCACCATCCCGCAAGATGCAAAGTACACAAGAAACAATCGACAACAAAAGCATCAACGCCCACAATGACCATTGTGTTCTACTCGTGCAACAGATCTACATATAGACACGGCTCTGATACCACTGTTGGGTTTCGTAGCATGGAAAACAAAAAAATTCTACCGCATACAAACAAACAAGCCAAGATCTATCTACTAGATTGTAGCAACGAGTCGATGGAATAACTTACCCTCAAAGATTACAAAGTGTTTAACGAGAGCGGATTCTCGTGGGTGATGTAGTCGTACTCTTCCCGATCTCAAGATCGTGTAGACGATCCTTCCGGCGCTGCGTTCTGGCAGCGCTTCCGTAGTCGGTCACACGTTCGGTACTCGACGAAGACCTTCCTCTCCCTTGTTCTAGCAGGCAGCGGAGGTTGTAGCACTCTCCTCGCGATTCCGACAGCACGACGGCGTGGTACAGGAAGTAGAGGGGAGATCTCGCAGGGCTTCGCCTTAAGCCGGAGCGAGTATGGTGGACTATGAGAGAGAGCCTCGGCGATCTAGGGTTTAGACGCACCAAGGAGGAGGCAATGCCGGCGGCTAGGGTTAGCCCTAGGCGACGGCGGTGAGTTGCCCTAGGCGGCGGCTATGGTGGGCGGCGGCTAGGGTTAGGGTTTAGAGGGGCGTGGTGTTGTGTCCCTGGAGGGGCAGCCCTGCCCCTCCTTATATAGGTGGAGGGGACGCGCCAAGGGGAGGGGAGTCCCTCCCCAACTCGGTCTCCAAGTGGGCCGGCGGTGGAGGGAGGGAACTCCTCCCCATGTAGGTTTCCTACTCTCCCTCCACCTCACAAAATAGCCGTTTGACTTTTCAAATTGGCGTTTGACTTTTTAAACTAGGATTTGATTTAACCCTTTATTTTGTTCAGCGATGACACCTAGTACATGATGCAATCATTCCAACTTGTTATGACACATTCATGTACCCTTCCCCTCCGGAGTGCCGGACATTCCGGAACCTTCTAGAACATTCCCGATGAAAACACCGGAACCATTCTCCAACCCCGAAACAGGACTTTCCTTATATGAATCTTATTCTCCGGACCATTCCGGATCTCCTCGTGATATCCCGGATCCCATCCGAGACTCCGAACAACATTCGGTCTCTTACTCATCATTCCATAACTACTCAAACAACATCGAATCCTTAAGTGTGTCTCCCTACGGTTCATGAATTATGCGGACATGACCGAGACACTTCTCCGAATAATAACCAATAGAGGAATCTGGAAATTCATATGGCTCCGACATATTTCTACGATTACTTTGCGATCGAATGAACCACTTACATACGATACCAATTTCCCTTTGTCTCACGATAGTTTACTTATCCGAGGTTATGATCGTCGGTATCTCTGCATACCTAGTTCAACCTTGTTACTGATAAGTACTCTTTTCTCGTTCCCGTGATATGTGATCCCTTGTGAGCCAGTCACATGCTTGCAAGCTAATTGGATGACATTCTACCGAGAGGGCCCAGAGTATATCTATCCGTCATATGGATGGACAAATCCTACTCTTGATCCATGTGTCTCAATCAATACTTTATGAACACTCAATGCCATCTTTATAGCCACCCAGTTACGGTGTGGTGTTTGATGTCATCAAAGCATCCTTTCGGTGAAGGTGATATGCATGATCTCATGGTCGAAGGAATTAGGTTACTATGTATCAGAAAGTATAGCAATTGAACTATTAAAATGACTTGATCTTTATGCTACGCTTATCTATAGGAGTATGTCCACCATATCATTCTCCTAATGATATGATCTTGTTGTTAATAACATCTCAATGTTCATGATAGGGAAACCACAATTATTTATTAACCAACAAGCTAGTATTATAAAGAGGCTTTACTAGGGACTCTATTTTAGTTTACAAATCACACAAGTATTAATGTTTCCTTGTTAATACTATTAAAGCATGAATGTAAACATTTATCATAAACACAAAGATATAATAATAACTATATTTATTATTGCCTCTAGGGCATATCCCCAACAGCAAGAGCTTGAGGGAGGCAAGGAGAGGGGCGTCTCTGCGGCGGCGAGGAGGCCAGGCGACGCTCGACGCTGCGTCCTAGCGGCGGGAACGGAAGGAGACGGGGAAAGGGCAACGACGGCCGCTGTTAGCGAGGGAGTGGCGGTGGCCAGGGAAAACGGGGTCGACGAGTGGTGGCCGGCATGCGTGATGTTCGTGCGCTTGGCTTGGCTCGACCTGCACGGCGAGGATCACGAGGAATTCCACATCTCTATACCACACACGATGGGATCTTATCACTTTGACCTTCCTATTTACTTTGTCTACGGTTAAATTCTTGATGTTCTCTGTTAAACCCCAGTGTTATTTTACTCCCTTAGTTCTAGAACAGATGTCTTAGATTTTTAAATTTTGAATAAATTTATATATTAAATAGTGCCTAGATTTATCTAAATTTTAATAAATTTGAGACATCTATTTTGGAATGGAGGGAGTAGTATTTGTAGTAAATCACTAAGAGTATTTAGATTGCGAACGACAGTCACCGAACCTTACATTTAGGTTCATCTAAGATGTTATTTGAACAAATTTTATCATGGTTTTATAGTCATATAGGGCTAACTTTTTTATCAGTAAAATTATCTATCATATAAAAAATACTTAACTAAAATTAATTAGCTGATATTTGAACAAATTTTATCGTGATTTTATAGTAATATAGGGCTAACTTTTTTTAGTAGTAAAATTATCTATCATATAAAAAGTACTTAACTAAAATTAATTATAGCCATGCACAAGATAGAGTAAGACGGCAAGGATGCTTGTGTTGGAATTTAGTATCTCCATGAAGGTTTCGGCAAGACGGGTGGGAATATTGACAAAATGAAATGCCCTATCTATATTTGTTTCTTACTACGTGAGCCAACATTGGTCTAGCTAGGCTTTTTCAGTTGGCCCCTTTGTCCTCCTTTTAAGTCTAAAGAATTTTTGTTTCTGTTTTGATTTTCAGAATATGAGAGTGAAAAAAGGAAGGTTTGGAAAAAACAGTAGTCTTTTCCGGTGCATCGCACGGGCACATTTGCTAGTCTATATCTATACCTTATCTATATCTAATAATAAAGTACGAAGTGTTTCTCCCGGTCCAACACTTTTTTAGACCGTTTTGCCTTCCCACTAAATCACGTATTACCACCGACGCCACCTGCAGGTAAGAATCGTCCGATGCGCCCTTATGCATCCGGCGAGCCCTGGCCTCTCTCAAACACGGGAGTCCTGCCATCGCACGACTGCCAAGTTGTGCTTTGTTTTTTTCTCAAAAAAGAATTTGTGCTTTGTTTGGACGTCGCTGAGCATAAGAAACATGCCGCTGGTTTCAGACATACAGACGTGTCTAGGTTAGCTCCTCCACGTGGAAATTGATTGGCTTTTGCATCAGTGGCTTTTTAATTCTCAGCTTGGATATGAAAAAAAGGCATGCATGCATTGGCGAAACCCTCAACCGTCGTCACACATGCACCTGGGCCAAGGCCCAACGTCAATTGTACATTGTTTCAACCGTCAGATATAACTAAGACCTGGTACATCTCAAATTTAGTCCCACACCGTGCAATTAGACCAAACCCCACCGATTTATATATCTGGACAAGTGAGCTTTAGTATCGGCAAGCCAAATCAGAAACAAGCGGTATCCTGATTAAACGAGGGAACATGGGGCATGATTAAAGATGAGATTGCAGTCTAATTAGACTAGCTAATGGGGGGATATACTTAGCAAGTTGGCTGGAATGTGGGTATGATTAAAGATGGGATTGCAGGTTTGCTGAATTGGATCGTGGCATGCTTTAAATAATTATATTAAATGAGCTGAGGTGACATGTAGAGCGAGGAAGAGCGACGGGAGGAGGAGGGGATGGATGTGTGTGTGCGCGTGGTCTCCGCGTGAGTGTGCGCGTGGTCGTGTTGGGTTCGATAGCCCGTGTTGTTGAGTGTGCGTGTTTGTCAGTTGTCACGGTCGGGTCAGATCGAGGGCGGGTGTGTCACGGCCAGGTTGTGTGGTGCTTAGGATTAGGATTTGGGGCGTTACTGGGTAGTAGGCCGGCTGCTTGGGCCCTGTCTGGTGGCTGCCTCCCTTAAAAACTATTTTTATTACTATGTCTTATTTTAAAACATTTGTATATACATTTTAGACAAATAAAATATCTAAAAAGATCCAAGATTTTAATTTGTAATTAAAGGAGGAAAGTTATTAGAAAAAATAGGCTTTTGGTTAAAATATTTTAGAACAAAAATATGCATGATGCCATGATGATGCACAAAATTAAATAACAGGCAATTTTTATTTGAATTTTTTTTCCCGACATTACAAAACAATTGAATATTTTTAAAACCGTGTTCACTAAAGCTAAAACAAGCACTTCAAACCATGTGGTAGCCCCATGGACGGTACTAACCTAGGCTGCACCTAGGCGACACGCAGTGGAGCAGAACCGTCTACTAGCGGCAAGGTAGCAGCAGGCGGCCGGACGGAGCATGGAAATGCCGGTGTCGTCGAGGATTGGTCCTTGACGTGCGCGGATGAGGCAGAGCACGGGTGACATGGTTATACCCTGCGGGTACGTGACTTCAGCATACCTGGTCCAGCCCAAGGAAGGTCCACAGCAGATACACGCTGGCCCATGAAGATTTTCGGGTGGCCAAGGCCCATGACGCCTTCGGATCCTTGGAGAGCTAGACTAGCGGAGATAGGAAATTCGAAGGGGTAAAACCCTAGAACTTGTAACCGACTAGGACTATGTCCGGGACCTGCCTAAGTCTATATAAAGGCCAGGAGGGCACGCCCTAGATCTCTCGACTCATACTTTTCGCACACGCATCCACGCCAGATCGAATCTGCGCATCCTGTAACCTTCGGTTCCGCCGTAATCAAGAGCAGACAAGCAGGAGTAGGGTTTTCCCTCCGGGGGCCTGAACCTGGGTAAATCTCGTGTCCCCTGGTTGCTTGTCTGTTAACCGTGCCACGATCTCCAGTATCCCCATCTTCTCCAAAACCCAAGTCCATAACAATGGGCATTGACGAGATTAAACCTCGTCAATTGGCGCCGTCTGTGGGAATTGGGGCTGCTGATTGTGCGGTCGTGACGGTTTCGACCCGATCGATCTACAACTCCGCGGCGACGGAGAATCACCTCCTCTTCGGCGCTTTTGACTTCACCGCCCACTCACCGGCCACCATGAAGGATTTCGAGCCCGTAGCCGACGGACTCGAAATTTTGTTCGGGAGCTTCTGCTTCCAGGTGGGTCAAACTGGCACCCTCCGCCTCCCTGAGCGGGTGCCCGTGCCATCAATCAGGCCATGTTCGTGGGCTCCACACCCCGTGCTACGCACGTCACCATCGACAGATGAGTTCTACAGCAGCAGCAGCTGCAACTCCGATCTGTGCGATCCATCTTCGGATGAAGGAACCTACGGTTCCGAATCCGAAAGCTGCGGCAGCAGCCGACCAACCTGCGAGCGCTATCTATGTGAAGCAATCATCCAGGGCGACGAAGAAACACCTAACCCGCCGCCCAACCGGAACGGCGAAAACAGAAGAAGCCAGTACCCCCCACCCAACAGGGAAAACAACGGCCATGTCATCCAACTTAGCAAAGAAGGATGGGTCCAGGCGCGCCGTGCCGTCGCAGGCGACATCGTCTTACCTGTAGACGCCTCACGTGACCTACTGATGGCGTACCACTACCTCCTCATCGAGGAGCACAAGAAACAAGTCAAGATGCAGGAGACGCTCGACAAACGCAAGCAAGCAGCCTCTGAGTCCAGCGCGCGACGAGCTGCGCTCTCTGCCATGGCACCCGGCTCTAGCACAAACGGAAACTAGGGAAACAAGCACCGCTCGTGGGTGGAGAACATGGATCCCAAGGAGCGTCGTGACGTGACCCGAACTCTCCACACATCGTTCATGGATATGGATGCCGACGGCAACATCATCCCGAAGACGCCACAGGCTGCGATCATGGCAGCCACTGCGTATCTCGCGGCTCACCCACCTCCGGAGGGGGACCCGAAAAGGGCCATGCATAGGTCCGCACTTACCGGACTAGGACTAATCGGAGCTGCGCTCCACGAAGACGCTCCTGCGGAGCCGAAGAAGAAAGCTTCGGCCAGGCGCGACCGGAGCCCCACCCCCTCATCCGAAGAGGAAGAGGAGCACGATCTTCCTCGAAGGAAGAAGAGCTCGCACCGCCATAAAAGCGACTACGACGCCAGAGACAAGCTTACACAGCGCAAGATCGACAAAGCACGCGCTAAACGCGCATGCTTGTCTGAATCTGAGATGGATGAAGACGAAGGAGAACTCTGCAGAGCTCGATGCTTCAGCAGATCCGTTCGACGAACACAGATGCCACGCAACTTCAAGCTTCCTTCGGATACTCCGAAGTTTAACGGCACACAAGATCCAAAATCCTGGCTCAGTGACCATCTGTCATCCGTCAAGCTTCACGGAGGCAACAAAGAAACCGCCATGCAATGCCTTCAGCTGCAGCTGACAGGCGCGGCGCGGGTCTGGCTTAGCAGCCTATCATCAGGATCCATCCGAAGCTGGGAGGAGCTCGCTTACAACTTCATCCGAAATTTCAAAGGCACCAGCAAGAGGCCCGCCTCAATCGAAGAATTGCGAGCCTGCACTCAGAGAACGGGTGAATCTATTCGCTCGTACATACTACGCTGGTCTACAACCAAGAACTCCGCAGCACACATCTCCGAAGAGCGAGCCATAGACGCCTTCAGGGACGGCGTCAAGCGCCCAGACTTTAAGGAGGAACTTGGGCGTGTAAAGCCCAAGACACTCGACCACCTCATGGAAATCGCCAACAGCTAGGCAGACGGCGAAGATTGCATCCAGCGAGCGCAATCAGATGAAGAGGACGACTACGGCCGAAGACGTGAACACCGCAGCAAGAGGAGATCGCGCGTCTACGAGGACCGCGACGGACCCGACATGGTCGCGGCCGGCTACGCCGACCGCCGTAACGAAAACAGCCACAACAGCGGAGGATACCGCGGCGGAAACTTCCGCGACAACGGACGACCAACGTAGTCGTGGCAGCGCCGCGACCGCGACAACGGACCCTCAGCATTCGACAAACTTTCGGGTCCATGCACCATCCACTTCTACATCGACAAACAGGACGGCAAAAAGAAAGCCAGTCACATGCTCAAGGACTGCCGCGAGTTCGAGAAACTCAGTGAAGGCATGGTGCAGATGAGACAACAAGCCCCAATCCCTGCGTTTGGAAACGCACCTGCACCAGGTGAAATAGCACACGGAGCTCCTCCACCGCCGCCTATTGGAGGCCCAAACCAACCAGTCGCACCAGCGCAAAACAATGCCGGGGTCGCGTACCCTCCACCAAAGGGAGCACTAAATATGATCCAGAAGGGACGCCCCACAAACAGGGTGCAGAAGAAAATCACCCGACAAATCAACTTGGCCGTGGCAACTCCGCCCGCAATCCCTGAGTACCTCAGCGGATCGGAGTCCTGCATCACATTCACTCGCGCGGATCACCCTTGCCAGATCCCTCGCGCAGGTCATGCTGCCCTGGTGCTGGAGGCGCAGATCGGAGGCTTCGAGATGAGTCACGTCTTCATGGACGGCGGCAGCGGCATCAATCTGATGTTCGCAAGCACTCTAGCAGCAATGCGGATCCCACAATGCAGCCTGGAACAATCAGACACAACGTTCCACGACATCGTCCCAGGGAAGGGCATATTCCCCCTGGGCAAAATAGGACTCGACGTCATCTTCGGAAAGCCGGATAACTTTCGGTAGGAGCGCCTAGAATTCGAAGTGGTGGACTGGCCATCGCAATACCATGCCATCCTAGGGCGTGTAGCATTCGCAAGGTTCCTGGCCGTCCCACACTACGCATACCTATTACTCAAGATGCCAGGACCAAGGGGCGTCATCACAGTCCACGGGAGCTTCATCCGATCGGACCAATGCGACAGGGATTTCAACAAAATCTCCCAGTCTTTCGCCATGCAAGACGAGCTTGTAAGGCTCCGCGAGGTGACGGATAATGGGCTATCCCCAGTCACAAGGCAGAACACACCTGACATGTCCTTCGACTCCACCGTCAACACCAAGAAAGTACAGGTCCATCCGACGGATGCCTCCAAGACGGCATTGATCGCCAACGACCTCAGCGCCGCATAGGAAGACGCGCTCGTCGAATTCCTCCGTGAGCGCTGGGAAATCTTCGCCTGGTGTCCTGCGGACATGCCAGGAGTTCCCAGGGAATTCGCCGAGCACGCACTCAATGTCTTTCCAGACACCAAGCCAGTCAAGCAGTCCATCCGAAGACTGTCGGAGCCACGAGCCGAAGCTATCGGCAAGGAAATCAACAGATTACTCGCAGCAGACTTCATCCGGGAAATCAAGGAAAGCGAGTGGATGGCAAACACGGTGATGGTTCCGAAGAAGGACACGG
The DNA here is from genome assembly GCA_916181665.1 of Avena sativa. Classification (NCBI taxonomy): domain Eukaryota; kingdom Viridiplantae; phylum Streptophyta; class Magnoliopsida; order Poales; family Poaceae; genus Avena; species Avena sativa. Next base: position 1,737,906 of record OV702292.1, on the reverse strand, counting down.
ACATCCTGCAGATGTGCGTGGACTTCACGTCACTAAACAAACATTGCCCAAAGGACCACTTCCCTCTTCCTCGGATCGATCAGATCATCGATTCGACTGCAGTTTGTGAGAAACTCTCCTTCCTCGACGCCTACTCAGGCTATAACCAGATTCGACTCAAGGTCGAAGATCAAGAGAAAACGGCGTTCATCACACCGTTCGGAGTATACTGCTACAACACAATGCTCTTCGGGCTAAAGAACGCGGATGCCACGTACCAGCGATGCATGCAGGCCTACCTCAAGGACCAGATCGGTCGCAACGTCCAAGTCTATGTCGACGACATAGTAATAAAAACCAAGGAGGCAAGGACACACCAAGGCGAGCCGCGGAGGAGCTGAACAAGCTACCGCCAGCGAGGTGGCAGGAGGCGGCCGGACGGAGCAGAGGAACACTGTTGTTATCGACGATTGGTCCTTGGCGCCAGGTAGGGGACACGACGCGCTAATGCTGCCGGCGGCCAGAGAAGTGAAGCATTGGCGGCATGATGGAGTGAGAGTGGCGACAAGTGTTTTTTTAGAAATGTTGGTTATGATGGATGTGAATGCATGACCAATCGTGCGTACGTGCTACATTTTTTTCTTAAGTTGATTCATGACATACCATCAAGCAGCGCATGAATAGCGGAGCAACAAGAGCACTAACTACTAAGACGAGGAGAGTAGCGTATGAATAGCCCTAAGTGAAAACTCCGGCCTCTCAAGTGGCCCCAAAGACAACAAGGCAACAACGGCGCGGTGGGCTTGTCTACACGATGTGCTAGAGAAAGAAAATGAACGAGAACATGCATTTTGTCTTTTATTCCGATGCAACGCATGGACATTTGTGCTAGTATATATATATCTATATCTATACCTAATAATAAATGACGAAGTGTTTTTTACGGTCCAACACTTTTTGGGACAGGTTTACCCTCCCACAAAATCACATATTACCACCAACGCCACCTATAAATACAAAACTCTTTATTTGTTCGTCTTAGACGACTTTGCCCTCCTACCAAAATACATAATATAGAAAACTGTCACGTACCCGTTCGTCCCTTTCTCTTCTCTGGCAATTGATCCAGATCGAGAAAAAAGCGACAGAGGAACCGACTATTTCCCTCCTCTGGTCCCTTCGATTTTGCCAGCTAGAGTATCCTCGCGCTTCTTGGTTCTTCACCGCCGTCCGGATCGAAGTTACTCTGGAACGAATGCCCCGACTGCAGCACCTCCGCTACAGCACAGCGAGCTGCCAAGCGACTGTGTCGCGTTCATCCTTCCTGCAGCGGAGCTGCCCCCGTGGCTCCCTCTTCTAGCTCCATGAACACATGTCGGCGTGCGGACTCCTCAGGTTCCTCCCACAGCCAGCCTATCTCAACGCATCTCCGGCGAAGCAACACCAACGAAAGAGCAGGACGAGGACACGGGCATGCGATAGTTCAGTGCGTGCGTGCGGCAGACAGCCAATCTCGATCCCTAGCCGATTGGTGCTTGGACTATTGAGGAATGAGCGATGGCCGGATGCAGTGCTTAGTTTGGGCAGTACGCGAGTGTGAGGGAAATGCAGACTCGGGTGAGGATGTGAGCAAGCACAGTTTTGCATTTATCTCGGCTGATTCGTGTTTTTTTACCAAATCATTTTTTTTCTAGATGTGAACTCAGTCTTTGCCCCAATTTTTTGTGTTGAATATATTCATAACCGAGCTTTCACGACTGATGTGTTTACCTTGGTGTCTTCATGTTAGAGATGCTCACGTAACGTTGTCAATGTTGCAATTCATTATTCAAACGAAATTTCATATATCTACTCCAACCCACCTCTCTCGTTCTTCTCGTCCACCCCACTCTCGATGGGATTCAATTCAGATTCTATGTCGCCCTCCCGTCGTACTTCAGAAGACATGGCTCCACCACCCTCTGTCTGATCTCCAGCGTCCATCTGATCTCTCTATTCACCGCTTTTGCTGGCGCTCGTCACCTACTCAAACACTAATTATGCTCGAGCACGCACCCATGGGGTCGCCAACATGAACCCCTCGTTCGACAAGCCAAAGGCATGTATAAAAGGGGTACAAGACTAGAAGTCCCTCAACTGAAACAAGAAGTCGCTGCCAGCGGTACTGGGGCTGTGTGAGATAAGAACATCACATGCGACCGTGAAAGCTTGTAGCGGTCTTGGAAGATATGGGCATCACCGGGTTGCGCGAGAAATGTGAATAAATGTGTTTGCAATAAAACTAACCCGTAATGCCAGCCTTACAATTTAATCTTCTAAGATATTCTTATATGTTTCCATAAATAGTAAGAAACATGACCACCACCGACGATAGTGACAAAGAGAACGAGTGTCAACGCGGATGGTTTGCTCGGACGTTCGAGTATTTATTTCTCCCGGTGCATCGCACGGGCACTTTTGCTAGTATAATAATAATAATAACGCACGAAGTGTTTCTACCGGTCCAATACTTTCTTGGACTAATTTACCCTTCCACCAAACTAAGTATTGCAACAATGCCACCCTTAAGTGAATTGATCGAACCCTTAAGTCGTGCCACCGTTAAATAGATTGATCGATTGGTTCTATAGTCGACTCGCCGGCCGCCGGCCGCCGGCCGGCAGGAACCCCGAAGAAAAACGTGCGCCTGCTTCTGCACATATCTATGTGATGTACTCGCTACTTCCCTCCACATCTAGCCGGTCCAGTAGCAGCATATAGGCAAAACACTCTCAGATCTACACTGGAAAACCTCGCCATCCTCTGCGAGAAGATCAAGACTGCACGACGCCGAGATTTGCGACAACCTGAGCAAGTGAGCTGTGTAGAGATTTGGGAGTACTACGATAAGACATATAGCCGTGCATGTGAACCTGCAGAAAGTCCACCGGACCGGCCGGTTGGCTGGTTCGTTTTCACTCAATCCATCTCCCATCTATCTAACGTGAATGATTGAGCCGCCACCGGCGTGGCTCAGACCGGCTGCTTTCTGTTTGTCTTCAACAAGTTAATGCCAGTTTCGTACTCGATCAATAGCGACTGAACCCTGGATAAGATATGCCTAAATTGTAGACGTGGTATGGATGGAAAGCCGATGAAGCAAGAAGACATCAAGTTTGAAGGAAGATGATTTCATGTTTTCTTGTGTTTGTACATTTTCCAGTGCAACGCATTGGTCCTTCCGCTCCCTCTACAGGGGGTGTCGCCATGTATTGGCATCTTCGGCTCCTTCACACTCGCCCCTCGGCGGCCGCCTCTCCATTGGCGAGGAGTTCAGAACTAGGGTGGAAGCGGCACCCGCAAAAGGAAAAATATAGACAAAAGAGGGTTAGGGGAGCCAGCAAAATTAGAGAAGGGTTAGTGAAAAAACAGTGCCGCAACCCGTCCCGCTTGCTATCCTATTTGGAACCAATGACCCCCTAATTTGTCTTATTTTTCTAATAAAATCATAAGCCTCGCAACACATGGACAAATTTTCTATATCTATACATATTAATAAAGAACAAAGTTGTTTCTTCTCTTTACTGCACCATGTGAGTTAACTAAACTGCATGATTTGGTTTCGGTTGAAGAGTCTTGAATTGCCTGATTTTATCCCTTCCGGGTGAAATCGCATGGGCTTTTCCCTAGTTAAATTCTAAACGGCAAACGTCACCTGGGGACGTCACCTATTTTGTTCTATATGAGATTCTTAAAATATCGAGAAATGTTGATGCAAAATGGCAAACGGATAAGGCATAGTGCTCTCCACTGTGCGTGTTACGAATTTCCGATGGGAACCTTTTTTGCATCGCCGCTGTCGATGGCTGGGAGGGCCCGTTTGACGTCCGCTGCCGCCATGGGCCTCGTCGGGTCTGCCTGCTTGCCAGGAGGTTGAGGTCACGCACCATGATATCCTGCGTCTCCCGCCGCCACGCTCTCCGCCGTGCTAGACGACGGAGACCACCAACATCGCCTTCGTCCGTAGTGCCGCCGCCGATCCCTAATCGGCTTCTCGACGCAGGCCGCATGGCTGGACGATGCGCTGGCCGCCGGAGATTTTCCTCTCGGCTTCCCAGCGCAGTCTATGTCAGTCCTCCCCTGCGTTGTTGTGGTGCACTTCCGCTTCCGCGTGACCTCCGGCCGACCGCAAAGTTTTTCCATAGCAAAGTTTTCCAATTCTTATTCTTTTGAAGTCCAAGAATATTAATGCAATGAAAACATGCATGCATATATGAATGGCATCCAAATTTAGAAAATTGGGATGTCACGTATAATTTCTTTATTTTTTTCAAATTAATAATTTAGAGATGCGCGCGGTACCTATAAACACGGAAGGAGCGGGAAGTATTATTAGGTAAAAGAACCAGCGTAACGCCGATCGATCGTGCCCGATCGGAACCAGGGCTAGCTGTAGAAAATCTGCAAAACAAGGAATGAGCTAGTAGCGGGTTTTGGGGAAGCAAAAAACTCTTTTGATTGATCGTAAGGCAAGAAATCAAATAATATGGTGGCAGCCAAGATTTCAACCCAGATATATATATGTCGTCGGCGACCAAATCGGATGCCCGGCAGAGATTTAATTTTTCGTAACCTTAATTTACTTACCATTTTGAACCCCAAAGGCAAATGGAAAGTGCCGATCAGCGAGGGTATATCCCTGCCTGATGCGGCGGTGTCCCCCTATATAAATCCGATGCTCCATCAATAATATTCCTCCCCACCCATCAAATCGAATAAAGTTTTTGTCACCTTCCTGGCTATTCAGTTCATCCGTCGTGTATTCTCTGATCGATCAGTTATTAGTAGTAATCCTTTTACATATACACACGCATGTTTGCTTTTCTTTATCATATTTTTCTTCTGGTGAAGACGATGATGCTGCATGGATGGTTGCCTTGAGTCGTGGATGTGGAATTTCTTCGTATGACGACGCGTCTCCTGGAGAAATTGATCATATCTCGAATTTTTGCACCGAATTCTGTCTAGTAAGTACGAATCATCATCCAACTCTAGGATCAAAACAAGCAGATTCCGACGTACACGTTGATAGTACAAAACCTCATCATCCAACTCTTGGACCCACAGACAAAACCTCATCATCCAACTCTACGACCAAACCTCCCTCAAAAAAAAAAAAAAACTCTACGGCCAAAACAAGCAGATTCCGACGTATGTACTTTTACAAATCGTTAACATAGCTATCATTGTTGGTCATACGTGGACATATAGAGCATGAGAGAGAGAGAGAGAGAGAGAGAGAGAGAGAGAGAGAGAGAGAGAGAGAGAGAGAGAGAGAGAGAGAGAGAGAGAGAGAGAGAGAGAGTTTTAATTTATTTTCTCTTGCACCCACAGACGAAACCTCATCGTTAAGAGGTTAATTATGATCACACAATTCCAAAATAACGACATGTTTTTTATGCTCGTGGAATTAATCCAAAATGTACTAAGGTCTGGCTACGCCGTGGACCAGATATTATTAGGCACGCTTGTACTATGGATGGCATGTTTATGCCTTGATCAATAAATTTTCAATTTCCCAAAAGAAAAATTATCACACAATTCCAAAATAACGATAAGTTTTTTAGGCTCCTGGACTTAATAATCCAACTTATTTCACTTTGCAGATGATTACTGTTTTGTTTGCTTCCGGCAATAGAAGTGAATACGGAAGCAGCATATTTCAGCCCTTCAACGTCTCGGCAATGTATACAGTATATCCAAAAAAAATCAAATAATTTGATCTTGTACAAGTACATTATTTATTTATTAAGCACATATAAATCTCATCCATCTCCACCATGAAAAAATTTCTTCAGCAAAACATTATCAGCACATCATCACGTGATTCTTGACTATGCAGCATTAGAGCATCCCAACCGCCCCTCGAATGACCTCCCCCCCTAGATGGCCCTTTTTAGTGTCGGCATCGAAAATTCTCACAACGTCCTCCCAAGATACTGTTTTTCATCGTCACAGACCAAATTTACATCTCGCGTACCCTGGCCAAACCCAACGTGCGCACGGGAGTGGTTGTGTGTGTGTGTGTGTGGGGGGGGGGGGGGGGCAAAAATGTTTCGTGCCTGGTGGTCCTGCCCTAGCAGTGAAGGAACCCAACCATCGACCGATTCCTTGTCTCCCGCACCTCGTTAAGGCCTGTCGTCGGTCATCTTTTCAAGCGACCAGATGACGCGACCCCTTCTACTTGCCTAGGCGGTCGATGGCGGCGCATCCGACGGACGGGAGCCGTGGCTCGCGATGCAAGGGGATCCTCTCCCGATTGTGCATGCCTGAGAGTTTCAAGCGGTGGGGATTGTGGTGGTCGTGCGATGGAGGCCTGAGGTGGGTGTTCAACCTAGCTAGGACCGGCAGCGAGCGGGCGGTCATGATGGAGGGCAGGCGGCAAGCGCAAGGGGTCAGACGGGATTGAATGGGAGGAAGAATGAGGAGGGGAAAGAAGATGGGAGACTGATAGGTGGGGTCCATGGGTGGTGAATAAGAAAAAATACAAAAATAAAAGAAGATGGGGCTGACATGGGCATCTTTTTACGAACTCAACCCTTATAGATGGGTCCTACCGGTCATATTTGTAATCAGAGCTGTGTTAAAGGAATATAAGTACGATTTGTAGCACCGTGTCCTATAGGTGGTAGATTTTTGACAAAATTATGAGAAGAGGCACGGTCTCGCAAAGTCTGCCTCAATTATGCCAGTTATGTGTAATTTACTCCCACATACCACACTTCTCTTCCTCCCGGTCGATCCCCATCAACCCATTGCCTCCAGGCCTAGAGAACCGCCTCCTCCCTGGCTCGTGCGAGTGGCACCCAGGCCCCCATCCTCCTACTTCCTCCCCTGATGTGTTGCACCCCGTGTCTAGGAACCAAGTACCCTTTGTAGGATCCTCCTCCCACTGGTGGAAAAAGGGCCTCCAGTCCCGGGCCGCAATGGGCTCTAGTCCCGGTTTTGGGCCGGGACTGCGAAAACGGGACTAGAGCCCCCCTCTAGTCCTGGCTCGCAACGGCCCGCGACTGATAACAGCCACGTGGCAAATGCCACACGGCAACGTTCGCCACGGCAAAGGCTCTTTGCCGTGTGTTTTCTAAATAAGACATGGCAAAGGCTTTGCCGTGTGTCTCGTGCGTAGACACGACAAAGTAAAGTAAGATGACGGTTTCCGTGGAGATGACGGTGTCTATTCTTTGCCGTGTGTCTCCTCGAAAAGTACATGGCAAAGAAGCTATCTTTGCCGTGTGTCTCGTGGAAAAAGTATACGGCAAAGAAACTGCCTTTTTAAAAAAATAAAAAAATTTATTTTGTTTCACACTTTTTTGAATATTATTTACTTGATAATCTTATATAGAATATTTTAACCCTTTGTATGTTAAATATTAGGTCAAATTGCACTCATGCCGTGTGTCTCGTGCGTAGACACGACAAAGTAAAGTAAGATGACGGTTCCCGTGGAGATGACAGTGTCTATTCTTTGCCGTGTGTCTCCTCGAAAAGTACACGGCAAAGAAGCTATCTTTGCCGTGTGTCTCGTGGAAAAAGTACACGGCAAAGAAACTGCCTTTTTAAAAAAATAAAAAAATTTATTTTGTTTCACACTTTTTTGAATATTATTTACTTGATAATCTTATATAGAATATTTTAACCCTCTGTATGCTAAATATTAGGTCAAATTGCACTCATAATCAAACTTCCCCTGTGGTCACCCATCCTAATACTACTCTAGCTCTAGCACGCTTAACTTCTTCGTTCCTTCCAAATGAGCTTCCGAGAAAGAAATCATACCTTGTTGTTAAAACTTTCATATCAATCCTATTAACTCTTGGGCCATGATGTCACATATCTCAGTTTTAGATTCCAAACAATTATTTAAGTAAACAATAATGAAAAGTAATAATAATCTTGAATCCAAATAAAAAATAAAATGATTTTATTTTATTTCCTTTTTCTATTTAATATGGAATAATTCATATATTTAAATCCGTAAATCGGAATTCGACAAATAAAATGTCTAAATCGATCAGAAAAATGTGAGAAATCCAAATATGACATCCATATAATCTTGTAAAAATGGGGTGGTATCATTTTGAATTATCCATTTGGTGGTTGCTTCATAAAACCCCTGGTTTTTTGTGCCCGGAAAATAGAAAATGGCTTTTTGGTGCGAGGAAAAGGAAAACTTTCTCCAGCAACATTATTTGCCATTCCATGATGCACATGCATGCACGATATGGGCACATTATCACAAACTATGCCTTGATTCTAGCCATAATATTGGTCATTTGACCCGAAAGCCAGGAAATCTCGAATGAGATAGGTCATTTTGTGAAGGTTTTTTTTGAGACATATTCAATATAACAAGTTTGATATTTTTCCTTGCAACCATGTCACATAATATGACACCATGTAAAGGTTTCACATTGTTTCGATCGTTTTTAATTTTTTTTTAAAAACCATGCCCATCCGATCACGTACATGTAGTGCATAAATGACCCACTCCGTGCCGATTCGGCAGGAATTTGTCTTTTTCACCTAGAGTGGACGGAAAGGTTTGACATCTCCCCGTTGGGACATTGTCCATTTAAGGTGGTTTAGTATTTTTGAAAAATGGGGTGGTAGTATTTTGAATTAGCCATTTGGTGGTTGCTTCATAAAATCCTCCGTTTTTTACGCTCGGAAAATAGAAAATGGCTTTTTGGTGCGACGAAAAGGAAAACTTCCTCCTGGAACATTGTTCGCCACTCCATGATGCACATACATGAATAATATGGGCATATTATCACAAAATATGTGTTGATTCTATCCATAACATTGGTCATTTGACCCGAAAGCCAGGAAACCTCGAATGAGATAGGTCATTTTGTGAAGGTTTTTTTCAGACAAAATCAATATACAAAGTTTGATATTTTTCCTACCAACTATGTCACATAATATGACACCACGTGAAGGTTTCGCATTGTTTCGATCGTTTTTGAATTTTTTATGACTCTTTTAAACTATCGACAAACTTTGTTGAACGACGGGTATGAAGATTCTTAGCTCGGAGCTGAGCCTCTCAACTTTCATTGGATCTCCGATGAAATAGCATATTTTGAACCTAAAAATGATTTTTGTGAAAAATCATGCCCATCAGATCATGTACCTGTAGTTCATATCTGACCCACTTCCTACCGTTTCGGCAAGAATTTGTCTTTTTCACCTGGAGTGGACAGAAAGGTTTGAGATCCCCCCGTTTTGACATTGTCCATTTAAGATGGTCTAGTATTTTTGAAAAATATGGTGGTAGCATTTTAAATTAGCCATTTGGTGCTTGCTTCATAAAATCTCTCGTTTTTTTTGCTCAGAAAATGGAAAATGGCTTTTTGGTGCGACGAAAAGAAAAACTTCCTCCTGCAACATTGTTCACCATTTCATGAGGCACATGCATGCACAATATGGACAGATTATCACAAACTATGCCTTGATTCTAGCCATAACATTGGTCATTTGACCCGAAAGCCAGGAAACCTCAAATGAGATAGGTCATTTTGTGAAGGTTTTATTCAGACATAATCAATATATGAAGTTTGATATTTTTCCTACCAACTATGTCACATTAATATGACACCACGCGAAAGTTTCGCATTGTTTCGATCGTTTTTTAATTTTTTATGCATGTTTTAAACAATGGTCAAAACGGCGAGCATGAAGATTCTTATTTTATATAAATATTTAATGTTTTAGTGTATATAGATAGATCTTATTTTTCTGCAAATTTTGATATATTATTTGTATTTTTCTGAATTACAATGAGTTTTTTAGATTTTCCTAAGAGTAATGTGATAAAAGGCAAAAAAAATGAAGAAAAAAGGACTTTGCCGTGTGTACTGCGGAATACACACGACAAAGACCCTTTGCCGTGTGTACTACGGAATACACACGGCAAAGGGCCTTTACCGTGTATACTGCAGAATACACACGGCAAAGGACCGGCGAGGGCACACAGCAAAGAGACCACCGTCTGCGGCCGTTAGCTCCTCCCGTTAAATGGACTTGTGGGGTCACGGGTCCCACCTCGTTGCCGTGACAACACCTATGCCGTGTGTCGTTGTGGACTTTGCCGAGTGTATTTTCTTTGCCGTGTTCCTTTATGGGTCTTTGCCGTGTATATTTCTTTGCCGTATTCTTTTTCAGAAATTTGCCGTGTTCACATACTTTGCCGTGTATTTTTTGAGTTACACACGGCAAAGACTGTCTTTGCCGTGTTCCGGTGCGTTCGGCACACGGCAAAGACGTGTCTACATGGCAGCGACATTTTTTCCCGTAGTGACGCTGTACTCTAATAAGCTAGTTGATTGACTTAGTTCTAAATGGGCTATTAACACACGCACAAGAATTGGGCCCAGGCACACCACGTACACACACACTCGTACAACTTGTTTTGATCGGACTGAGCACACACGCATACACACACGGAATCGTCCCCTTCTTCTTGCGATGCCACAGCCGCATGCACTGCTCTCCTGGCCGCTGCCACTTGCTGCCCTTCTGGCCATTGTCGTTGTCTGCCACCATCCCGGCTGTCCCGGCCGTGGCCGACCGCATCTAGTACCGCCCGCTAGCCCTGCTCCGACGGCATCTCCGCCACTAATTTCCTAAGCCACGCTGCTACTCTGCACCTCCATGCTTGATTCCCGCGAAGGCCGACCTGCGGCCGCCGCCGTCGGTCGCCAAAGCTCCGCCTTTTTCTCCGGCCTACAACCTGGACCTCATCGATTTGACCGTTGCCTCTTCTTCTAGCCGCGCTGACCCCCTCCCTAGAGCTAGGGTTTCGCCGCCTCGACTCCGTCGTGAGCCGGTGATGCCCCCGTCTCCTCCTAGCGCTGATGATGGATCTACGACACGCTGCTGGAGCTGATGCGGCTTGGCACAGGTAGCAGCGCTGCGGTGCTCCTCGTGTTGCCATGCCGCCGTGGCTCGTTGTCGATGTTGCGCTCGGGCTTGCACCATTGTGGCCATGCGAGTACTGCCTCGCCACGTTTCATGTTTTTGGTGGTGTAGTGTTGGTGTGTTGGGGTCTGGACGTGCCCATGCTGGCGTGGCTCGGCGCAGGTGGTGCTGTGGCGCCCTCATGCCGCCGGCGCCGCCATACTGTGGTGGTCGCTGCCATGGTCATCTAAGCGCCGCCACTTTATGACTACCACTCAGACATCTAGGTGCTCAACCTTCTATTCCCCTTTTCCTTACTTTCTTATTTTTCCTTGTACCTGACATTTGGTTCCTCACATAAAGTTTGTGCAGCTCATAGTTATGTCATTGATACTATGTGCTGGTGAGTCTTTGATCAAATTTAGTGGCTGCTTTAATTACATTCAATGGATTATAAGGGATGTCGTTGACTGAACCATTTGGTTCAGTATGTGTTGGTTGTGGGTTGGAGAATATGTTGCTTGCCTAACTAATTTTTTTGTAATGCTCCATGACCCGTATTGTGTTTATTTTCTTAAACAAGTCCCATACTAGTTGTTGAAATAATCTGATAGTAGTGTAAAGGTTCGTAGTAGATAATCTTTGTGTGGTATTGTACATAGTGTGCTCCAAGAACACTAACAAGAGCATGATCTTGTTCAGTTAAATATTCAAGCATGCCAAAAATACTTGTGCTACTTCCTAGCACCTCTATTTTGAAAATAGAGAATACATGTTGTGTTCTTAGGAAAATATGTATTTAATGTGTAGGAGTGTGCATATGGTTGTTCTTTGGTCGGGTTAGCATGTTGCTAGCATCGAGAGATTAATTTCTTGATCTATTGCAAGCAAGAAAGTGACATATTATTGCTATGCTTGCTGTTCTAAATGACACTGGTACTGTTTTGCGAATTCTTGAGGAATGAAAACATACTTCTTGTAATATACCTGATGTCTAGCATGTTACCTCGATGTGATTAATGTCTAGATGTGCCATGTACTTATTTTGGGTAATCAGAGAATCATCTAGATGTGTTTGACATGATGTAATTCAAGTTTATATAAGTATATGATCTATTGTTGATATACTTGGTGGTGATTTACTTCTGTTTATATTTTCTTGTTCTTGGCATCATTTGATTACCCAAATGCATGAGATATCTTCCTCGATCATGTATATGATATGTATCAATGCTACTCTCCATACTTGATCTTACTTCTCTCTCTTTATGCAGTTAAGGTGTGAACTCCTGGTTATACCAGGGATCACCAGCTAATCTGGTTGATCTGGTTCCACTCTCCGTATGCCTCTCTCACTCTTTCAATTCATAAGCTGATAAGAATTGATCTTGAACTTGATTTCTTGATCTAACCTATGATGCATAGTCTGAGGTGTTTAGTTTATTGATAAGAACAAATATTAGTGTGGCATAATTGCTCCATTTGGGATGGCTTGCAGATGTGATTTGTTTAATGAATGATTCCTAGTTGATGTGACTAGGGAGATGATTTGAATTCTTCTAAGCTTACATGATATGGCAGCTTATGAATCCTAGATGATTCTATAAAATTAAGATTGGGACTTATGATGTTCTTTCTTTTAGGAGTTACTACTGTGGTGCCTCCACTATGGAGTGTGCACAGTAGTGACCTTGGTAGCATATTGTGATGCTTAATTCTTGTCCTGGCCTATGATGCTAAGCCCGAGGCACTAATTTGGATAAGAACAAATATTTATTTCCGGTGGTTTGTTATTCTCTAGAATGAGCTTTGCATAGCATCTCTATGCAAGACTGAGAGAACTCCATATTCTAATCCTCCTAGACAGCTCTATTGGAAAGATTGCTGGATTTGGATGGATTTGTAACATAGCCATTGTTTCACTTGAATCTGATGGTGCAAGCTAATAAGAACAGGTGCTATGGTTGCCCCTTTATACACTCTACGATGACCCTCTCATCCAGATTCATGTAGATCTGAGGGTTATTCCCTCCATCTCTATGTATTCCTAATAAATCTAATAAGAACAGATACTAAGGAATGATTTTGGCGGTCAACCTGTGGTTGCTGAGTTCTTGCTGCTGCTGGGCTGGTGTTGATCTTGATTAGCCACTATTAATTTGGTGGCCTGCTTTCCTCCCTTCTTCTGATGTAGCTAATGCTGCTGCTCTTCTTGGCACCAAGACCTCCTCCTTATGCTCCTGATCATGTTCTTCTTCTTCTGGAGCTGATATCTCCTTTATGAAAACTTCTCTCCTCCTAACTCTTGGATGGCTTTACTGAGCAACCATGGTTAGGGATATGATGTTGACCTAGAGGAGTGATCTGGTGTTGATGAGCAAGAACACGTGTTGTTCTTGGTGATGAAATAGTGGTCTGGGGGTAGTTGTTGGCTAAGTGTGGTGGCCATGGGATATTTAGCTTTCCTGCTACGGCTGTGCACTCTTATCTCTCTTTGAAGCTTCCTTGTGCTGACAGCACACATACATGCAGGTATGTATATGCTGCTTACCTATAAGCTTGCACTGTTGTGGATCAACACAAGTAGTTGTAGTGCTTTTACTCCTTCCTTTCTACCTCCTTTGGTGAAACTTGCCCTCTTACTGCCAATGATGTAGGACTGAGGCTACACATCTGATAAGAACATATGCTCTATTTGGTGAAACTTGCCCCTCATTCTAATTAAGCTCTATGATGAATAGTGGCAGTGCACTTCACTGTACTTACCGAGAGCAGCTAAAACTAACCCCCTCACATCTTATATTTATTTTTCTTGTTTTGTTTTGCAGGTACAGAAGTTCTTTGAAGGGTTTGGGAATTAATAGATAGAAGAATTATAGTAGGAAAATAAGTTTAGGTTTCTGTAATGTTTATTCATTTGTAATTCTGTTATTCATTTGTATAAGATAATGTAATATATATTTCCTTGTAATAAAGAATTATTTTAGTTGTTTCATTTATGTAATTCCTTTTTCTATTTATTTGTTTGATAGTAATTTACTTTTATTATTTTATTGTAAAAGAACAATAATACAATATGTATTATTGTATTAATAAAGAATCCTTTATATTATTATTGTAATCATTTCATTTCAAATTCTTTTTAGATTCAATTTATTTTTATCAATTGAGTAATTAAATTTGAATTGTCTTCCCCTCAAACACAAAAGATACAAGAGAGGTCATGCCGAAATCCATCACACTTGTACTGATGTTTCTATAAGAACAAGAGAGATCTCGGTTCCTCTATAGCTCTTTTAGTTTTGCGCGAAAATTCCCCGGATTTTCTTATGCATGAATGCAATGCACACACATGTGGCTTCACTACTAGGTGCTAATCCTGGGATGTTGCCCCAAGGATATCTTTCTCCAGGCTGCAGACATGGTCGTGAAGGAATACGAGTTGTGACGCATCATCCAAAGACAGTCGCGGCTCAGGGACAGTCGAAGTATCCATGGGAACCTCACCCGAAGGACCCTAAAGACAAACAAGTAAGGATATGAACATCACATACATCTCTGGCGATAGCTCGAAATATAATTTATATACATCAAAGGCCACCGCGTGGCATAAGGAGAGCTTGTTCATCAACAAAAGCGTACATTACAAAAGGAAGAGGATAAACTATCCTGAACTACAACACTAGAGCCTAGGCACCAGCATCCGGAGTGGCCTCAGAGCCAGACTGCCTGCTCCTGGCCTCCTCCCGCTGCTTCACCGTGTACTCCGCCAGCAGGTCAATGAGCTTCGGCCCGTAACGCTTACAACAGGAGGCGAAGAGAGCGAATGCTACCTCTGAACCATCGGCAGCCGTTGGCATCTAGGAGGTGATGTGCGGCAAGTCCAGCTCCGCTCCGGATGCCATGGCCATGGACAACCCCATGGAGGCGCCGATGCCCTTCTTCTTGCGCTTGTAGGCCGTCGGAGCGTCCTCCGACAGAGCATCCGCTAGCGCGTCGACATCCTCAAAGCAGCGCCCTTGGGGACGAACTCCTTGTAGAAGCGTCGGAGAACTTCCTTGGCCTTTGCCAAGGAGCCAGCAACAGTACCGCAGCGATCTTTGACCGCTGCGGTGGCATCATCCAGAGCATTTCCGTGCTCCAGCACACCACGATCAAAAACGATGTGTGACGCATCTAAGACAAAGAAGAAAGGACCCGAATAAGAACAGGGCAAAGAACAGTCGAAAAGATAGAAGAACCAAGCAAGTAAGGATACTCACCGGAGAAAGCCTTGGCCACAGCCATCAGCCTATCAGCCATCTCCTTCTCGTGAGTGGCAGCCACAACAGCAAGCTGATCCTCGTGATCCACAGACTCCTTCCGCAGGCGCTCCTGAGCTTCAGCAACATCAGCCACCTCCTTCCGCAGGCGCTCTCTCGCCTTCACAGCATCTGCAGATTTCTTTTCCGCTCGACCAAGGCTCTTTTAAAGAGCGTCCAGCCGGCGGAGAGCTGCATTATTTTCATCTGCAAACATCAAGAATAAGAGGTTCAACAGAAGCAAAGAAGAAAGGAACAGTTAAACCACAAAGGGTGATCAAACCACGTACCTTGCAGCTGCCGCATGTTGGCCTCCAACGCCAGGTGCTGCTGGATAAGGAGATTAGCACTATGCACGAAGGTCTGCAAAAGAAAAAAGAAAACAACAACAACCATCAGAAAGGGCTCGGGGGCTACGCCCCACAAGAGCAAAAATTGACCCACATGTCATCCGAAGAAAGGGCTCGGGGGCTACGCCCCACAAGAGCAAAAATCGACCAACAGGTCATCCGAAAAAGGGCTCGGGGGCTCCCCCCTACAAGACAAAGGAACAAACAACTTACGCGCTCAGACAGAGACTCCGAAGTTCCGCATGCAGTCTTATGAGTAATGACTACTCGAGCCTCTCGTGGGGAGGGGTTCGGGACGTCATCCTCATAGTCGGCCACCATCTAAGGGGAGGAGCTCTCGGCTTCGACTCCCCTATAGCCTATTGAGTGCCCTCGCTAGGAGAACCCTCTGAGGAGCGGCCACAAGAAAACAACTTGATTAGATAACAACCTATGTTACCCAGGAAGTAGCATAAAATAATGCAGATGAAGACACTTCCAAATCAATATTTGACAACTTGAAGACGGGTGGTGCCTTCTCCTTCTTCTTGGCCGGCGGCTGCGGCGCCATCGCTCGAAGGGGCACAGCCGGAAATGGTGCGGAAGAAGCACAATCATCCTCGCCATGCCGCTCGAGGAAGGACAGGCCCCTCGGTGTTGGTGGGGTATATGCGTCCAAAGATTCGCTCCGTGAGCGCTTTCGGGTCTGCCCCTCACTCGCCTCAGGAGCATCCGCAGTCGGTGACTGAGATGGAGGAAGCTCAGACTCAGAGTCCACCTCCTCATTGTCTGGCGCCTCCCTAAAATTCTCAGGCAGAGGAGGCATAGACCCTGTAACCTGGAGGCGCTGCAAGAAAAAACGACAACAGCATGAGAAACGGAAACAAACAACAAACACCCGCAAAGGCGCAACGCGCATGAACAAACTTCACCTTCGAAGCCCCTTTGTTGGAGATATGCCCTAGAGGCAATAATAAATATAGTTATTATTATATATCTTTGTGTTTATGATAAATGTTTGCATTCATGCTATAATAGTATTAACAAGGAAACCATTAATACTTGTGTGATTTGTAAACTTAATTTGAAGTCCCTAGTATAGCCTCTATACTTCACTAGCTTGTTGGTTGATTGATGATGTGGTTTCTTTGTCATGAACATTGAGATGTTATCAACAACAAGATCATATCGTTAGGAGAATGATATGGTGGACATACTCCTATAGACAAGCGTAGCATAAAGATCAAGTCATTTCAATAGTTCAATTGCTATATGCTTTCTGATACATAGTAACCTAATTCCTTCGACCATGAGATCATGCATATCACCTTTACTGGATGGATGCTTTGATGTCATCAAACACCACACCGTAACAGGGTGGCTATAAAGGTGGCATTGAGTGTTCGGAAAGTATTGGTTGAAACACATGGATCAAGAGTGGGATTTGTCCATCCACATGACGGATAGATATACTCTGGGCCCTCTCGGTGGAATGTCATCCAATTAGCTTGCAAGCATGTGACTTGGTCACAAGGGATCACATATCACGGGAACGAGAAAAGAGTACTTATCAGTAACGAGGATGAACTAGGTATGCAGAGATACCGACGATCATGACCTCGGATAAGTAACATATCGTGAGACAAAGGGAAATTGGTATCGTATGTAAGTGGTTCATTCGATCGCAAAGTAATCGTAGAAATATGTGGGAGCCATATGAATTTCCAGATTCCTCTATTGGTTATTGTTCGGAGAAGTGTCTCGATCATGTCCGCATAATTCACGAACCGTAGGGAGACACACTTAAGGATTCGACGTTGTTTGAGTAGTTATGGTATTATGAGAAAGAGACCGAATGTTGTTCGGAGTCTCGGATGGGATCCGGGATATCACGAGGAGATCCGGAATGGTCCGGAGAATAAGATTCATATAAGGAAAGTCCCGTTTCGGAGTTCGGGAATGATTCCGGTGTTTTCATCGGGGATATTCTAGAAGGTTCCGGATTGTCCGGCACTCCGGGGGGGAAGGGGTACATGAATGTGTCATTACATATTGGAATGATTGCATCATGTACTAAGTGTTCTTGCTGTCCCAAATATAGGATTAAATTGAATCCTAAAACAGAAAAGTCAAATGTCCAGTTTGAAAGTCAAACTGCCAAAAACAAGAAACTGTGGGAAACAAGCAAGAGGAGTTGGAGTCGACTTGGAGGAGGAGTTTCTCTCCTCCAAGCCGGCGGCCAGCCCTAGGCCGAGTTGGGGAGGGACTCCCTCCCTCCCCTGGCGCGCCCACCCCTCCCACCTATATAAGGAGGGGCAGGGCTCCCCTCCTACACACAAGTTTCCTATCCTCTAAACTAAACCCTAGATCTAGACCCCGGTTTAGAGCTATTCGGTTTAGAGCCTTCTAATTGGTTTAGAGCCCTCTAATTGGTGTGTCTAATTACTAGACCACTAATAGCCTCTCTCATAAGCTCCACCATACTCGCACCGGCTTAAGGCGAAGCCCTGCGGGATTTCCCCTCTACCTCCGGTACCACGCCGTTGTGCTGCCGGAATCGCGAGGAGAGTGCTACAACCTCCGCTGCCTGCTGGAACAAGGGAGAGGAAGGTCTTCGTCGAGTACCGAACGTGTGACCGACTGCGGGAGCGCTGCGGGAACGCGGCGCCGGAAGGATCGTCTACGCGATCTTGAGATCGGAAAGAGTACGACTACATCACCCACGAGAATCTGCTCTCGTTAAACACTTTGGAATCTTCGAGGGTGAGTTATTCCACCGACTCGTTGCTACAATCTAGTAGATAGATCTTGGCTTGTTTGTTTGTATGCGATAGAAAATTTTTGTTTTCCATGCTACGAACCCCTACAGTGGTATCAGAGCCGTGTCTATATGTAGATCTGTTGCACGAGTAGAACACAATGGTCATTGTGGGCGTTGATGCTTTTATTGTAGATTGCTTTTTGTGTACTTTGCATCTTGCGGTATGTTGGGATGAAGCGGCCCGGGCTAACCTTACATGACATCGTTCATGAGACTTGCTCCACACTTGACATGCAACTCGTTTTGCATAAGTGGCTTTGCGGGTGCCTGTTTCTCCTAGCATAGTAAAGATCCAATTTACAACGGGTGATCAACAATGCTAGTATCAATGTTGTGGTTCTTGTTCGTAAGTTAGAACGACACTTATGGAAAGCCCCAAACCACGTAAAATATGCAAAGAAAGTAGAAGCGTCTAACTTTGTTTTGCAGGGGTGTGCAGTGATGTGATATGGCCATGATTGTGATTATATTTGATGTATGCAATGTTCCTTATTGTAAGTTGGCAACCGGCAGGAGCCATATGGTTGTCTTTAATTTCTGTTAAGACCTGCGTGTCTATTCAAAATAGTTGTAATAGTTGAAGCTGGTGGACGACAACCATGAAGAAGCGTCATTGACCTTGATGCTATGCCGGTGATGATGGAGATCATATTCGTGTTTGAAGATGGAGATCGGAAGCACAAAGAAGAAAGGCCATATCATATCACATATTATGAATTGCATGTGATGTTAATCCTTTATGCATCTTGTATTGCTTAGTAGACGACGGTAGCATTATAAGATGATCCCTCATGCACATAAATTTCAAGTTCTAGAGTGTTCACCCTTAGTATGCACCGTTGCCAAAGCTTGCTGCTTCGAAGCACCACGTGATGATCGGGTGTCTTTGATTCCGCGGGTGAATACAACGTAAGCAAGCCAGATTTGCTTATGCGGAAGCTAAGGTTTGATCTTGACGAGCCTAGCATGTACAGACATGGCCTCAGGAACACGGATCGCCGAAAGGCAAAGCATGAATCATATAGTAGATATGATGAACATGATGATTGTTCGCCATTAAAACTATATCAGCTCTCGTGATGATCGGTGTTGATGTAGTGGATTTGGTTCATGTGATCACTAAAACAATGTGAGGGATGTTGTTTTGAGTGGGAGTTCACCTAGTTTAATTTCATTAATTAATTTGAACTCAATTTGTCATAAACTTAGTCTAAACTATTGCAAATATGTTGTAGATCAATGGCAGCCCCTACCATCAATTTTAATGCGTTCCTAGAGAAAGAAAAGTTGAAAAACAATGGAAGCAACTTCGCGGATTGGTTCCGCAATTTGAGGATTGTCCTCACAGCTGGTAATTTGACCTATGTGCTGGATGCACCGCTAGGTGACCCACCTGCAGCTGATGCTACCGATGAAGTAAAGAATGTTTACCTCGCTCGGAAGAATCAGTACTCCATAGTTCAGTGTGCTATCTTGTATGGTTTAGAATCGGAGCTTCAGAAAAGGTTTGAAGAGTCAGATCCATATGATATTGTCGAGGATCTCAAATTAATCTTTGAGACTCATGCGGCAATTGAAAGTTATGAAGCTTCTGAAAAGTTCTTTAACTGCAAGATGGAAGAGGGTAGCTCCGTCAGTGAGCATGTGCTTAAGATGTCTGGGCACGCAAATAAACTTCAAAGTTTGGGTATAGTGATTCCTAATACTTTGGGAGTTTACCGCATCCTCCAATCACTACCACCAAGTTACAAGAACTTTGTGATGAACTACAACATGCAGAACATGAACAAAGAGTTGCCAGAACTATTTGCTATGTTAAAATCTGCAGAAGTGGAGATCAAGAAAGAGCACCAAGTGTTGATGGTCAATAAGACCACCAAATTCAAGAAAGGCAAGTCTAAGCAAAAGGGACACTTCAAGAAGGGTGGTAAGAAAGTTACCACGCCGACGAAGAAGACCAAGGCTGGACCTAAACCTGAAACTGAGTGCTTTTACTGCAAGGGAGAAGGTCACTGGAAGCGGAATTGCCCAAGGTACTTGGCGGATTTGAAGAACGGCAACATCAAGAAGAAAGGTATATCTGATATACATGTTATTGATGTGTATCTCACTAGTACTCGTAGTAGTGCCTGGGTATTTGATACTGGTTCGGTTGCTCATATTTGTAACTCGAAACAGGAGCTGCAGAATAAACGGAAGCTAGTGAAGAACGAGGTGACGATGCGCGTAGGAAACGGATCAAAGGTTGATGTGATCGCGGTCGGCACGCTACCTCTTCATCTACCATCGGGATTAGTTTTATACTTAAATAATTGTTATTTGGTGCCTGCATTAAGCATGAACATTATATCAGGATCTTGTTTATTGCGAGACAGTTACTTGTTTAAATCCGAGAATAATGGTTGTTCGATTTATATGAGTAATGTGTTTTATGCACATGCACCTTTGATAGATGGTCTATTCATATTGAATCTCGATAGTAGAAATACACATATTAATAACATTGAGGCTAAACGTTTGAAATCAAGCGATAATTTGACCTATATGTGGCACTGTCGTCTTGGTCACATTGGAGTGAAACGTATGAAGAAACTCCATTCCGATGGACTTCTTGAATCACTTGATTTTGAATCACTTGAAAGATGCGAAGCATGTCTGATGGGTAAAATGACTAAAACTCCATTTTCTGGTATAATGGAGCGAGCTACGGACTTACTGGAAATCATACATACCGATGTGTGTGGTCCAATGAGTGTAGCATCGCGCAGTGGTTATCGTTATGTTCTTACCTTCACGGATGACTTGAGTAGATATGGGTATATCTATTTTATGAAACATAAGTCCGAAACTTTCGAGAAGTTTAAGGAGTTTCAAAGTGAGGTAGAGAATCAACGTAACAAGAAGATTAAATTTCTACGTTCTGATCGTGGAGGTGAATATCTAAGTTACGAGTTTGGCGAGCATTTAAAGAAGTGCGGAATACTTTCACAATTGACACCGCCGGGAACACCACAGCGTAATGGTGTGTCTGAACGTCGTAATCGAACTCTCTTAGATATGGTTCGTTCTATGATGTCACTTACAGATTTACCGCTATCATTTTGGGGTTATGCATTAGAAACAGCCGCATTCACTTTAAATAGGGCACCATCTAAATCCGTTGAAACGACACCGTATGAATTATGGTTTGGGAAGAAACCTAAATTGTCGTTCCTTAAAGTTTGGGGATGCGAAGCCTATGTAAAGAAGTTACAGCCGGACAAGCTTGAACCCAAAGCGGAAAAATGCGTCTTCATAGGATACCCGAAGGAAACTATTGGGTATACCTTCTATCATATATCCGAAGGCAAAATCTTCGTTGCCAAGAATGGATCCTTTCTAGAGAAGGAATTTCTCTCGAAAGAAGTGACTGGAAGGAAAGTAGAACTCGACGAGGTTGTCGAACCTTCTCTCGAAATTGCGAGTAGCGCAGCACCGGAAGAAGTTCCTGTGGTGCCTGCACCAATAAGAGAGGAAGCTAATGATAGTGATCATGAAACTTCGGTTGAAGTTGCTACAGAGCCTCGGAGGTCAACGAGAACTCGTACCACTCCAGATTGGTATGATTCCGTTATGAATGTCATGTTGGTGGACAACACCGATGACCCCGAGACATATGAGGAAGCGATGATGAGCCCAGATTCCAATAAATGGCAAGAAGCCATGAAATCCGAGATTGGATCCATGTACGAAAACCAAGTATGGACTTTGGTGGACTTACCGGATGGCCGGAAGGCTGTCGAGAACAAATGGATTTTCAAGAAGAAAACAGATGCTGATGGTAATGTTACTGTCTATAAAGCTCGACTTGTCGCAAAAGGGTTTCGACAAATTCAAGGAGTTGACTACGATGAGACTTTCTCACCGGTAGCGAAGCTAAAGTCTGTGAGGATTATGTTAGCAATCGCTGCATATTATGATTATGAGATATGGCAGATGGATGTCAAAACAGCTTTCCTCAATGGAGACATTGATGAAGAGTTGTATATGATACAACCCAAAGGTTTTGTCGATCCTAAAGATGCTAACAAGGTATGCAAGCTTCAACGGTCCATCTATGGATTGAAGCAAGCATCCCGAAGTTGGAATCAACGTTTTGATAAGGTAATCAAAAGTTTTGGTTTTATACAAACTTATGGAGAAGCTTGTATTTACAAGAAAGTGAGTGGGAGCTCTGTAGCATTCTTAATACTGTATGTGGATGACATATTGTTGATTGGGAATGATGTAGACCTTCTTAATAGTGTCAAGGAATATTTGAATAATAGTTTTTCAATGAAGGATCTTGGCGAAGCAGCTTACATATTAGGCATAAAGATTTATAGAGATAGATCGAAACGCCAAATATCATTGTCACAAAGTACATATTTGGACAAAGTTCTAAAGAAGTTTGGAATGGAAGAAAGCAAGAAAGGGTTCTTGCCCATGTTGCCCAATACGACCTTGAGTAAAACTCAAAGTCCAACATCGGCAGAAGATAGAGAAAGGATGAGTAAGACTCCCTATGCCTCAGCCATAGGATCTCTAATGTATGCCATGCTATGTACTAGACCCGACATCGCATATGCTGTTAGTTTAACTAGCAGATATCAAAGTGATCCAGGAGTGGATCATTGGACAGCGGTCAAAAACATCCTTAAGTACTTGAGAAGAACTAAGGATATGGTTCTTTCTTATGGAGGTGATGAACAGCTCGTTGTTAATGGTTACACCGATGCTAGTTGGAACACCGATCCAGATGATTCTAAATCACAATCTGGATACGTATTTATTTTGAATGGTGCAGCAGTTAGCTGGAGGAGTGCAAAGCAAAGCGTTGTGGCGAGATCTTCAACTGAATCGGAATACATGGCTGCTTCGGAGGCTTCACAAGAAGCGATATGGATGAAAGAGTTCATTACAGAGCTGGGTGTGGTTCCTAGTGCGCTGGACCCAATGTCTATCTACTGTGATAACATGGGCGCCATAGCCAATGCGCAAGAACCAAGGTCACACAAGAAGCTGAAGCATATCAAGCTGCGTTTTCACGCTATTCGAGAACATATCCAGGATGGGGATATAAAGATTTGCAAAGTACACACAGATCTGAATGTGGCGGATCCGTTGACTAAACCTCTCCCGAGGGCAAAACATGACCAACACCAAACTGCCATGGGTGTTCGGTATATTACCATGTAATCTAGATTAGATGACTCTAGTGCAAGTGGGAGACTGTTGGAGATATGCCCTAGAGGCAATAATAAATATAGTTATTATTATATATCTTTGTGTTTATGATAAATGTTTGCATTCATGCTATAATAGTATTAACAAGGAAACCATTAATACTTGTGTGATTTGTAAACTTAATTTGAAGTCCCTAGTATAGCCTCTATACTTCACTAGCTTGTTGGTTGATTGATGATGTGGTTTCTTTGTCATGAACATTGAGATGTTATCAACAACAAGATCATATCGTTAGGAGAATGATATGGTGGACATACTCCTATAGACAAGCGTAGCATAAAGATCAAGTCATTTCAATAGTTCAATTGCTATATGCTTTCTGATACATAGTAACCTAATTCCTTCGACCATGAGATCATGCATATCACCTTTACTGGATGGATGCTTTGATGTCATCAAACACCACACCGTAACAGGGTGGCTATAAAGGTGGCATTGAGTGTTCGGAAAGTATTGGTTGAAACACATGGATCAAGAGTGGGATTTGTCCATCCACATGACGGATAGATATACTCTGGGCCCTCTCGGTGGAATGTCATCCAATTAGCTTGCAAGCATGTGACTTGGTCACAAGGGATCACATATCACGGGAACGAGAAAAGAGTACTTATCAGTAACGAGGATGAACTAGGTATGCAGAGATACCGACGATCATGACCTCGGATAAGTAACATATCGTGAGACAAAGGGAAATTGGTATCGTATGTAAGTGGTTCATTCGATCGCAAAGTAATCGTAGAAATATGTGGGAGCCATATGAATTTCCAGATTCCTCTATTGGTTATTGTTCGGAGAAGTGTCTCGATCATGTCCGCATAATTCACGAACCGTAGGGAGACACACTTAAGGATTCGACGTTGTTTGAGTAGTTATGGTATTATGAGAAAGAGACCGAATGTTGTTCGGAGTCTCGGATGGGATCCGGGATATCACGAGGAGATCCGGAATGGTCCGGAGAATAAGATTCATATAAGGAAAGTCCCGTTTCGGAGTTCGGGAATGATTCCGGTGTTTTCATCGGGGATATTCTAGAAGGTTCCGGATTGTCCGGCACTCCGGGGGGGAAGGGGTACATGAATGTGTCATTACATATTGGAATGATTGCATCATGTACTAAGTGTTCTTGCTGTCCCAAATATAGGATTAAATTGAATCCTAAAACAGAAAAGTCAAATGTCCAGTTTGAAAGTCAAACTGCCAAAAACAAGAAACTGTGGGAAACAAGCAAGAGGAGTTGGAGTCGACTTGGAGGAGGAGTTTCTCTCCTCCAAGCCGGCGGCCAGCCCTAGGCCGAGTTGGGGAGGGACTCCCTCCCTCCCCTGGCGCGCCCACCCCTCCCACCTATATAAGGAGGGGCAGGGCTCCCCTCCTACACACAAGTTTCCTATCCTCTAAACTAAACCCTAGATCTAGACCCCGGTTTAGAGCTATTCGGTTTAGAGCCTTCTAATTGGTTTAGAGCCCTCTAATTGGTGTGTCTAATTACTAGACCACTAATAGCCTCTCTCATAAGCTCCACCATACTCGCACCGGCTTAAGGCGAAGCCCTGCGGGATTTCCCCTCTACCTCCGGTACCACGCCGTTGTGCTGCCGGAATCGCGAGGAGAGTGCTACAACCTCCGCTGCCTGCTGGAACAAGGGAGAGGAAGGTCTTCGTCGAGTACCGAACGTGTGACCGACTGCGGGAGCGCTGCGGGAACGCGGCGCCGGAAGGATCGTCTACGCGATCTTGAGATCGGAAAGAGTACGACTACATCACCCACGAGAATCTGCTCTCGTTAAACACTTTGGAATCTTCGAGGGTGAGTTATTCCACCGACTCGTTGCTACAATCTAGTAGATAGATCTTGGCTTGTTTGTTTGTATGCGATAGAAAATTTTTGTTTTCCATGCTACGAACCCCTACACCCTTTACTGGAGCTGAGAGGGGGAGTCAGCGAATCCCCTGGAAGGTCCTCACCAGCCTTGTACTTCAGCATAGGACGGAGGACCCTATCAAGGTCATTCGAAGACAACTCTTCGGATGACACCCTGGTTAGGCCACTGGGGCCAGCGTAGAGAAACATCGGGTGCGCCCTAGCCTGGAGCGGCTGCACCCGACATTTGAGGAAGGTGTGGATGATGTCGACACTATTGACCTCCTTGCCTGGCACCAGTTGAAGAGCCTCCACTCGCTTGTAGAGCCTCTCCACCTCTGCAACTTCGCCCTCCAAGATGTGGTTTTTCCATGATCTTTTTGGGACGATCTTCTGGTCGGAGTCGAAGAGGGCAAGACCAAATTGATGACCGTCTAGCTTGACATCACGGATGTAAAACTACTTACAACGCCAATACTGGACGGACTCGCAAATAGATAAGGAGAAAAATTGGACAAAAGCACGAAGGGAGATGATGCAACCGTCAAGCGGATAGACTCCAGCGGTGCTGGACTGCCTCTTCATGGAATAGAGCTTCCGGAAGAGGCCAAAGTGTGGCTTGATGCCAAGCCAGCACTCGCAAAGCGTGATGAAGCACGGAATGTTAAGAAGAGAATTGGGAGATAGATGATGAATCTGAATCCCATAGAAGAAAAGGAGGCCACGAAGGAAATCGTGGACAGGAAGTGAAAAACCGTGAAGAATGAAGGAAACGAAGATCACCCAAAACCCTACGGGTGCGCGGGGGATTACCTCATCGCCGGGGATCCTGACGTCCTCCTTGTTCTGCGGGATAATCCCGCATCGCGCAACTTGCGCAGATCGGTGTCACGCACCTCCGTGCACCTCCACTTGCCGTCATTGGTGCGAACAGGAGCGGCAACCTTCTTGCTGCCGGCAGCGGCACTCGAGCCAGCTCCAGCAGCACCCTTCCTCGACTTGCCCATGGCGCGGCATCGAGTGCAGCGATGAGCATGGAGAAATGAAGAAGGAAACAACCGGAGAACATCCAGCGCGCGCAAGAGGGGAAGTGCTCATGAAAATAGAGGCAATGGTGAAAGCAAATGGCAAGGGGTAAAACAGAATCACTGTTTCCCCATGGTTATAAAAGAAGAGGATGATGAACACGAACCGTTCATCTAGAAGCCCTAACGCGCAAGTCAAATCCAACCCTACACATGTAAACACAACAGCGAACCGTCACCCGTAGGCCATCCACTGCAAACAGAAACCAAGGAGACGCCGTAATTCTCATCACGCCGCGCATGACTAGTCAACTCCAAGTCAGGAAGTGGGACCCATGTTCGTCCTGTCACGTCATCTCTGGCGCCACAGATGGTTGAGGTCACCGACCGTCAGCAATGATGTCATCAAAGTAGTCTAACAACGGTTGGAAATCTTCGAATGATATATCAAGTACTTACTCTAATCTACGATTCAAACAACTACTCGGGGGCTACTCCTATCAGGAGCGCTGGCCACGCACCTGAGACATGATTAAGGAACTGCACCTCTCGACTATCTTCGAGTCATACGTCAAGTCTATGACTCCACTAAGGACTCGGGGGCTACTCCCATAGGGAGGATTGATCAAGCATCCGAAAAATTGTGTCCTTCGGACCGTAATTAAAAACAATTGAACTAAAGTCTCTGCTCGAGTCTACGACTCGAACAGACACTCGGGGGCTACTCCCATAGGGAGCGCTAGTCGCGCACCCTATGAATTTTTTGACTGAGATCCTTCGGATCAAAATACAAACTTTTCTAGCAACTTTGCCCAAACAAACGCTAAGTGAGAAACATTCCCCTTTTCCACCCGAAACACCTCCGCGGTGATAACATTTTGGATGCTATGTCTACGATGCAAGGATAAGACCTATAGATATCATCTGATGGCCTGGTAACGCACCTGACTATGCTCTACCAGTAAAATACTGTGTCAACAGACACGATGAAAAATCCCGACGGACGCGTTGGGTATATCACTCAAAAACCACTGGGATTCGATTCCTATAAGTCCTTAAACGGCCTAAGTCGAATTACGCCAGCATTCGTTCTAGATTCGAGTCCAGGGACTCAAGTCTAAAGAAGATCGTGTTGTTTTGTCCTATGACAGTTAACTGACCCTGATTCGTTGGGAGACTCAGACACATGCATCAACAATCCCTATGAACTAAATCATTTCTCTTATGAACAGGTCCAGTTGCACCCGAAATAATTGAAGAATCCTCAGCTGAATCTATGATTCGACTGAACACTCGGGGGCTACTGACATGGTTATACCCTACGGGTACACGACATTGGTATACCTAGTCCATCCCAAGGAAGGCCCACGACAAGATACGCGGCCTGCAGAGATTTCGGGTGGCCCAAGCCCATGACGCCTTCAGATACTTGGAGAACAAGACTAGAGTAGATAGAATTTCAAAGGGGAAACCCTAATCTTTAACCGACTCGACCTGGTGCCCGAGACCTGCCTATCTATATAAAGGCTAGGAGGGCACGACGAGGAGGACGAATCAACTCACCTCATATGCAGCTCATGCCAGATTGCATCTGCGCACCCCTGTAACCTTCGGTTCTGCCGTAATCAAGAGCAGACAAGCAGGAGTAGGGTTTTCCCTCCGGGGGCCTGAACCTAGGTAAACACCGTCTCCCCGCGTTGCTTGTCTTTTAACCGTTTCGCGATCTCCAGCATCCCCATCTTCTCCAAAACCCAATTCCATAACAATGGGCATTGACGAGATCGAACATTGTCATCTGAAGCTCTTTCCGGCACTCTGCCGGAGAGGGGAGATCACCCTGGAGGCCTTCTTCATCACTGATACTTCGTAAGCGTATCTATAATTTTTTATGTTCCATGCTTGTTTAGTATCAACTTTGCTATGCTTTGTCTACACTTTGAGGTATTTTATACATTTTCTGGGACTAACCTATTAACAAGATGCTGTAGTGCGATTTGCATGTTTTCTGTTGTTTTTGGTTTTAGAAAAGCTATTAAGGAAATATTCTCGGAATTGGACGGGACAAAAGCCAAAGTCAATATTTCACCGAGGAGAACACGGAGTCTAGAGGAGAGACGGAGGGGCGCCACAGAGCGGCCGCACCCCCAGGCGTGGGCCCACCCTAGGTCACGCCAATGCAGGGTGTGGGCCCCCTGGCCGCCCTCCTGCCTCGCCTCTTCGCCTATATAAGCCTCCCTATGCCAAAACCCTAAACACCCGATCATATCTCCACAAAACAGTCCATAGCCGCCGCCACCGTCCCTAGATCGGGGGGGGGTCTGAAGCTCTTCTCGGCACCCTGCCAGAGAGAAGAGATCATTCTGGAGGCCTTCTTCATCACCATGCCAGCCTCCGGTATGATGCGTGAGTAGTTCACCCTTGGACTATGGGTCCATACAGTAGCTAGATGGTTGTTTCTCCTCGTTTGTGCTATCATGTTTAGATCTTGTGAGCTCCGTTCATGATATAGATCATCTATTTGTAATCATGCATGTTGTGTTTGCGGGAATCCGATGGATATTGAGATACTATGTCAGATTGATTATTGATTCTATCATGTCTTATTGATTACTGATTCTATCATGTTTGTGTTGTTTGTGATCTTGCATGCTCTCCATTTATAGTAGCTATCTTGGACAAGTAGATGCTAGTTACTCCAAGAGGGAGTATTTATGCTCGATAGTGGGTTCATGCCTCTATTGAATCTGGGTAAGTGACAGAAATATCTAAGGTTATAGATTTGTTGTTGCTACTAGAGAGAAAACAAAAATCTTTTGTTCATGGAACAATTGTATTGTTTACTTTACACACATTGCTTAATGCAATTATTCGTTGCTTGCAACTTAAGACTGGAGGGGGTTCGGATGATATCCTCAAGGTGGATTATTAGTCATAGATGCAGTTGGATGGCGGTCTATGTATAGTGTTGTAATTGCCAATCAAATCTCATAGGAATCATGAATGTCTAGTATTTGCATTGTTATGCCCATATCAGTTCCTGTCAATTGCCCCGCTGTAATTTGTTCACCCAACATGTTATGTTATTTATCTTAAGGATGACACCTCTAGTGAACTGTGGACCCCGGTCCAATCTTTACCATTGTTACATCATCTACTGTTAACATTTACTTTCTGCAAGCGACCATTACCTTCCACACTATACGTTTAATCCTCTGTTTTCAGCAAACCAGTGAGATTGACAACCTCACTGTAAGTTGGGGCAGAGTCTTGAGTTTGTGTTGTGCGGGATTCCAAGTTGTTTGCAACACCTTGGAGTTGTTTTCTTCCTCCTACTGGTTCGATAACCTTGGTTTCATAACTAAGAGAAAACTTATTGCTGTGCTCATCACACCTTCCTCTTGGGGTTTCCCAATGAAGCTCAATAGTGATCTGAGCTCATCAATCACCATGCCAGCGTCTGGAGTGATGCGTGAGTAGTTCATCCTTGGACTATGGGTCCATAGAAGTAGCTAGATGGTCGTTTCTCCTTTTTGTGCTATCATGTTTAGATCTTGTGAGCCGCCTATCATGATCAAGATCATCTATTTGTAATCCTACATGTTGCGTTTGTTGGGATCCGATCAATATTGAGTACTACATCAAGATAGATTCTTGATTCTATCATGTCTATGTTATTTGTGATCTTGCATGCTCTCCATTGCTAGTGGTTACTCTGGCCAAGTAGTTGCTTGTAACTCCAACAGGGAGTATTTATGCTCGATAGTAGGTTCATGCCTCTAGTAATCTGTGGGAGTGGCAGGAACCTCTAAGGTTGTAGATGTGTTGTTGCTACTAGGGAGAAAACAACAATCCTTTGCCCAAGGGCAATTGTATTGTTTACTTTACACACTTTGCTTAATGCAATTATCTGTTGCTTGCAACTTAATAATGGAAGGGGTTCGGATGATAACCTGAAGGTGGATTATTAGTCATAGATGCAGTTGGATTACGGTCTATGTATTATGTTGTAATGCCCAAACGAATCTCATAGAAATCATCATGACATGTACATGCATTGTTATGCATTCTCAATCTATCAATTGTCCAACTGTAATTTGTTCACCCAACATCCTATTTATATTATGGAGAAACACCTCTAGTGAACTATGGACCCCGGTCCATTCTTCCCACTGATATTCAATATACTGTTTACTTTCCGCAATTAATTTTTGCAATTCCTAAAAGCAACTACTTTCTTCCACACTATATGTTTAATCCTTTATTTTCAGCAAGCTGGTGAGATTGACAACCTCACTGTAAGTTGGGGAAAAGTATTGTGGTTGTGTTGTGTAGGTTCCACGTTGCTAGCAACACCTTGGGAGCTGGTTCTTTCTCCTACTGGTTCGACAACCTTGGTTTCATAACCGAGGGAAACTTGCTGCTGTGCTCATCATACCTTCCACTTGGGGTTCCCAATGAGCTCAACATCATTTGAGCCACCAAGCAATTTTCTGGCGCCGTTGCCGGGTAGATACAAGACAGTTCCTGCAAGGGGAGTCTCTCACAACCAATCTCTTTAATTTGTTTTTGTTTTTCTTAGTTTATTTTATTTTGTTTGGTTTGTTTCTTTTTATCAAAAACACAAAAAATTAGTTCCTACCTTAGTTTCTATTTGTGTTGGTTTGCTTTAATCTTGCAAAAATGACTACTCTTGAAAACACTAAGTTGTGTGACTTCACTAGCTCAAACAACAATGATTTCATTAGCACGCCTACTGCTCCACTTGTTCCTGAAGCTACTTTCTATAAAATTAAACCTGCTTTAGTGAAACTTGTTATGAAAGAGCAATTCTATGGTGCTAGTATTGATGATGCTGCTGCTCACCTTAATAATTTTGTTGAACTTGATGAGATGCAAAAATATAAGGATGTAGATGGAGATTATATTAAGCTTAAATTGTTCCCTTTCTCTTTAAGAGGAAGAGCTAAGGATTGGTTGCTATCTTTGCCAAAAATAGTACTGATTCTTGGATTAAATGCAAAGATGATTTCATTGGAAAATATTATTCTCCTGCTAAGATTATATCCATCAGAAGTGACATAATGAAATTTAAACAATTTGATAATGAACATGTTGCTTAAGCTTGGGAAAGAATGAAATCTTTAGTGAATAATTGCCCACTCATGGACTGACTACTTGGATGATTATCCAAACCTTTTATGTAGGACTGAATTTTTCTTCAAGAAATCTGTTGGATTCAACTGCTGGAGGTACCTTTATGACCATCACTTTGGGTGCTGCAATAAAGCTCCTTGATAATATGATGACAAATTATTCTGAATGGCACACTAAGAGAGCACCATAAGGTAAGAAGGTAAATTCTATTGAATAAACCTCCTCTTTGAGTGATAAGATTGATACTATTATGGCTATGCTTGTTAATGGAAAAGCTCATATTGATCCAAATAATGTTCCTTTAACCTCTTTGGTTGCTCAAGAAGAGCAAGTTGATGTGAACTTTATTAGTAGTAATAACTTTAGCAACAATGCTTATAGGAATAATTTTGGTAGCAACAATTATAGGCCATACACTTCTAATAATGGTAATGCTTATGGAAATTCCTACAATTACAATAGAAGTGCACCCTCTGAACTTGAATTCATGCTTAAGGATTTTATTAGTAAACAAACTGCTTTCAATAAAATTGTTGAGGAAAAGCTTGGAAAAATTGATGATGTTGCTTCTAAAGTAGACAACCTTGCCCATGATTTCGAACTTCTTAATTTAAAAGTAATGCATCCTGATTTTAAACAAAGCAATACTTTGAATGCCATACAAGTTAGGATTGATGAAAATGTTAGGATGTTAGCTAAATTGCATTCTAGGTGGGAAAGAGAAGATGAAATTGCTAGAAATAATAATATGACTAAAGTTTTTTACTATTACCGCCACTAGTAATGTTGATGCTAGAAAGCCACCTAAAGTCCCCATTCCTTTTTCCAATAAAATTTTGAATTTTTCGAAATATGGGATAGTCCTACTACTTTGAATGATAATTTTGATTTTGATCTTGATGGTTGCAATATTTCTGAAGTAATTATGTTCTTGCAAAAACTTGCTAGAAGTCCTAATGCTAGTGCTACGAATATGGATTTTACAAAGAATATTACAAATGCTCTCATGGAATTAAAGAAGAAAAATTGAAACATGAAGCTTCTATCCCTAGGAAATTAGAATGTGATTGGGAGCCCATCATTAATATGGAAGTGAATGATTTTGACTTCAAAGCTTTATGTGATCTTGGTGGTAGCATCTCTATTATGCCTAGAAAAATTTATGAAATGCTTTATTTACCACCATTGGAAGATTATTATTTGGATGTCCATCTTGATGATAATGCTAAAAAGAAACTTATGGGGAGAATTAATGATGTTCTTATTATGGTTAACCATACCTTTGTCCCTGTTGATTTCTATGTTTTGGATGTTGAATGCAATGCTTCTTGTCCTACTATTTTGGGAAGACCTTTTCTAAAACTGTTGGTAACATTATTGATATGAAAGAAGGCACCATTAAATATCAATTTCAACTCAAGAAAGGTATGGAACACTTCCCTAGAAAAATAAAGAAGCTATCTTTTGATTCTCTTATTAGAATTTTTTTATGTTGATGCTTCTTCATTTGAAAATACTTGATTCTTGCTTTCTATGCCTAGCTGAAAGGCGTTAAAGAAAAGCACTCTTGGGAGATAACCCAATTTTTACTTCAGTAAGTTTTCCTTTTGTTGAGTCTTGGAAGTTATTGCCTCTGTAATAACCTCACCTTATCCGTTTTGTGTGGTTTTTGTGCCAAGAATATCCTTTAATGAGAGGGAAGTAAGATATGGGGAAGTTGATGTCCCGAAACAGATTTCTGTGCTTCACTGTAAACAATCGTGAAAAATCCCAGTATGTCGGATTGATTTATAATTTTCTGTGTGCATGCCCCTATTATTTACCCAACTTTCGTTAGTTTTGCACTTTTCGATTTGAGCAACAAAGATTTTCGAAATAATTGGTATTTACCTGCTGGTCTGTTTTGACACATTTCGGCCATTATATGCATTTGTCTCATAATCGGTTTCTTTTTGAGTTATCTTTGATCACTCGAGCTTGTAAAAGGAGTTTCTATAGTATCTTATGTTTTAATGTAAGTTTTACTTGAGTTTAAACTAAACCCAAAGGCTTATTATCTTGAATAGACTAATGTTGCTAATGAAGATTGTGTGAAGTTTTGTATTAAGGAAATTTTCAAGTGTAGGGAGAGAATGATATGATGAGATGAAGTATGGACAAAAGCTCAAGCTTGGGGATGCCACCCGTGTCACTCCAATAAATATTCAAGAGGTAAAAGCGTCAAATCTTGGGGATGCCCAAGGCATCCCCTTCTTCATCAATAAAAAATCTCAGGTCTTCTTTCCAGACACTAATTTTTTATTACCTTATGCACTATGTGTTTTTCTTGGATCGTATTTGTTTTTTTTAGTTTTTAGTTTTATTTTGCTATATTTGCTGCAATAAATTGGTTGGACCCCAACACACCTATTTAAGAGAAGTCACACCTAGTTCTTCATTGTCTAGAACACTTTAGTTTTCACTCTTATTGTTCTATGAGTGTTCTCTTTTGCTAGCACCGCGTTTAGCTTTAGTTTTCTTATACTTTTTTCTTAGAACTTTTTAGTTCTTATTTGTATTTAGGTGAGACAAGCTCTATTATATTTATTGATTATTAGCTTTGTGAGTTGTTTCAAATAAGTCGATTGGTGTTGGAAAAGAGTAGAATGTTTCGTGCTTATGTGGTACAAAAAGGAGCTTGTTTTGACTGCGACTTAGACTTTATCATGCCATGTTAGATGTTGCTTTTACCATATGCTTAGTAATTATAGTTGTAGAATTACTTGTTTGAAACAATTGAGATTGCTTAATGTGCCATGAAAGAATCATGCGTTGTTTTAGCATACAAAAGCATAATATTGTGGTATTCTCCTTTGATGCTTTATTTGGGTTGACTTGGCACATGCTTACACCATGTTAAGACTATGAACCAGTCACCTTAGCCTCTATGATCATTTAGTTTTTGAATTGTGATATCACTTTATGCTTTGATTAATAATGTTTTGTCGCTCTGCATGATTATGGCCATTATTGCTCTCTTAGTTGGTCGTCCCAGTCTTTTGCTAGCCTCCACCTGCACTGAGTATGAGCTCTACTCGTGCGTCTAACTCCCAAGAAACCAAGTTATTCCAATGGGTCCACTATAAATTCTTATGCATGGTGTGTTACACCGTTCTAAGTATATTCATGTTTTTATCTATCTTCCAAATTAAATTTTTGTTATGTGAAAATTAGTGATTAAAGCTCTCACGAACTTGATGGCACACTTTATTTTCCTGCACTTAATAAACTTGAACCAATGTGCCCATCTATGTTGCTTATATGATTGCAAATTATAAGTTCGGAGTTAGCAGAACCATGCTGTCATGGGGAACGCTTTCAACATTGTACATATCCAATCAGTTGATATCATGTTCTTTTGTTTATGGTTGTCGGTGGTGTGAAATAAAAGGGGAGCTTGTAAGTCCATGGAGTTTGTATATGTGTTAGAGAAACGCCTGGGCGGCTAGCCTAAGCCATGCCTAATCATGGTGGAAACTTGCAACATAACCATAATGGGCATTCTATCAAGCATCTTCAGAAGAAAAAAATAGAAAAAAGAGAAAAAAACCATGCTCATGGTAAATAAAAAGATCGCTAAGATCTCATTGTCTGTTGCCTTGTCATTTTGATATGGGATAGCTCCTGTGTCATGGGGAAAGGGGTACCCCGCTGGCGGTTCTCTATGATACACATATACTTACTGTGACAAGAACTTGCTTGTGACTAAAGTTGAGTAGCATGAGGAACGGTACTCGTACTCAAGGCGCATGAGATTTTCAACTTGTGATTTGTCAAGCATATAACTCATATTTGTCCCACTTTAACCTTAATCACTTGAATATGCTTATGATAGGGGCAATGAGAGCTCAAAGATTGTAAGTACCATAATTTTTGGAAGCTCTTTATGTAACTTGAAATCCCTGCTTCCCTCTGTGAAGGGCCTTTCTTTTTTACTTTTTGTTGAGTCTCCATCTTCTATCTTTATGCACCAATTAAGAGAGAATAGTTGTCATTCTTACAACTTGTTGATTGATTCATAATTATGGTATATCTTGTTCTTAAATTATTTGTATCTAGTCACCCTAATAAACTTTGAAGGTCTCCTATGAATTTATGTTTTGCTATTCCATGAAGGACAAGCTAATTAACACTCTTGCTATGTTTTCTATACGTGAAAAAAACCAATGTCTTTGAAAGCATTATTCATGATCTTTTGTTTGTGTTGCCTTTCATGTTGCAACATAGTTGCTTTGTGTTATTGTTAGAAATATATCTTTCATGCTTATGTTAGAGTACTTTGATCCCAGCTATCAATGCTTTGCAATATTTTGATAAAGATTGTGACGGTGCATGTCACCTCAAAAATTATTCTTTTCATCACTTACCTACTCGAGGACGAGCAGGATTTAAGCTTGGGGATGCTTGATACGTCGTAAACATATCTATAATTTTTGATGCTCCATGCTTGTTTTGTACCAACTATCTTATGTTTTTTCTACACTTTGTGGCATTTTTATGAATTTTCTGGAACTAACCTATTAACAAGATGCCATAGTGCTAGTTCCTGTTTTCTCCTGTTTTTGGTTTCAGAAAAGCTAGTAAAGAAATATTCTCGGAATGGGACGAAACAAAAGCCAAAGTTCTTATTTTTCCAGACATGACATGAAGTCCAAAGGAGAGACGGAGAGTCACCGCGAAGCAACCACACCAGGTGGCCCTGCGGGCCCCCTTGGCCGCGCCACCGTATGGTGTGGGCCCCTCGGGCGTCCATCGACCTTACCCCTTCGCCTATATATTCCCCCCGAGGAAAAAACCCTAAACACCCAATCAGAAATTGATGGCATGTTGTTGACGTGGGAGCTTATTCTTCTTTAATTCCCCGGCAATGGCGCCAAAAAAGTCTTTGATGATGGATCAGTTGATTACATAGCTTCGTTGGGAGACCCCAAGAGGAAGGTGTGATGAGCATAGCAGCAAGTTTTCCCTCAGTAAGAAACCAAGTTTATCGAACCAGTAGGAGGAAGGAAACGACTCAAAGGTGTTGCTAGCAACTTGGAAACCTGCACAACACAAACTCAAGACTTTTCCCCAACAAACAACGAGGTTGTCAATCTCACCGGTTTGCTGAAAACAAAGGGTTAATTGTATGGTGTGGAAGGTAATAGTGGTTTGCAGAAGTAAACAGTAACATTGGAAGATGTATCAATGGTAAAGAATGGACCGGGGTCCATAGTTCTCTAGAGGTGTTCTCCTCAAGATAAACAAACATGGCATGCTGGGTAAACAAATTGCAGCAGGGCAATTGACAAGACCGAGCAAGGCATAACAATGCAATACTAGACATTCATGGTCCTATGAGATTCGATTGGGCAATACAACAAGATACATAGACCGCCATCGAACTGCATCTATTACTAGTAATCCACCTTCAGGTTATCATCCGAACCCCCTCCAGTATTAAGTTGCAAGCAACGGATAACTGCTTTAAGCAAAGTGTGTAAGGTAAACAATCCACTTGTTCCATGAATAGGAGACCATTGTTTTCTCCCTAGTAGCAACAACACATCTGCAACCTTAGAGATTTCTCTCACTTCCCTTAGATTAAATAGAGGCATGAACCCACTATCGAGCATAAATACCCCCTCTTGGTGTCACTAGCATCTACTCGGCCAAGATAGCTACTAGAAACAGAGAGCATGCAAGATCACAAACAACACAAACATGATAGAATCAATAAGACAAAACCATTAATCAATCTGACATAGTAATCTCCATATCCATCGAATCCCCGCAAACACAACATGCATGATTACAAATAGATGATCTTGATCATGAACGGAGCTCACAAGATCTAAACATGGTAGCACAAAGGAGGAGATAGAACCATCTAGCTACTACATGGACCCGTAGTCCAAGCTGGAACTACTCACACTTCATAGCGGAGGCTGGAATGATGAAGAAGAAGGCCTCCGGGATGATCAGAAGCTCTTCCTGGCACCCTGCCGGAGAGGGGATATCCCCTAGAGGCCTTCTTCATCACCATGCCAACCTCTGGAGTGATGCGTGAGTAGTTCATCCTTGGACTATGGGTCCATAGCAGTAGCTAGATGGTCGTTTCTCCTCTTTTGTGCTATCATGTTTAGATCTTGTGAGCTTCCTATCATGATCAAGATCATCTATTTGTAATCCTACATGTTGTGTTTGTTGGGATCCGATGGATATTGAGTACTACTTCAAGAATGATTATTGATTCTATCATGTCTATGTTATTTGTGATCTTGCATGCTCTCCGTTGCTAGTGGTTACTCTGGCCAAGTAGTTGCTTGTAACTCAAAGAGTTAGTATTTATGCTGGATAGTAGGTTCATGCCTCTAGCAATCTAGGGAGTGACATGAACCTCTGAGGTTGTAGATGTGTTGTTGCTACTAGGGAGAAAACAATAATCCTTTGTCCAAGGGTAATTGTATTGTTTACTTTACACACTTTGCTTAATGCAATTATCTGTTGCTTGCAACTTAATACTGGAAGGGGTTCAGATGATAACCTGAAGGTGGATTATTAGACATAGATGCAGTTGGATTAAGGTCTATATATTATGTTGTAATGCCCAAACAAATCTCATAGAAATCATCATGACATGTACATGCATTGTTATGCATTCTCAATCTGTTAATTGCCCAACTGTAATTTTTCACCCAACATGCTATTTATCTTATGGAGAAACACCTCTAGTGAACTATGGACCCCGGTCCATTCTTCCCACTGATATTCATTGTACTGTTTACTTTCTGCAATTCCTACAAGCAACTACTTCTTCCACACTATACGTTTAATCCTTTGTTTTCAGCAAACCGGTGAGATTTACAACCTCACTGTAAGTTGGGGCAAAGTATTGTGGTTGTGTTGTGCAGGTTCCAAGTTGCTAGTAACACCTTGGGAGCTGGTTCTTTCTCCGTCTTGCTCGATAACCTTGGTTTCATAACTGAGGGAAACTTGCTGTTGTGCTCATCATACCTTCCACTTGGGTTTCCCAACAATCTCTACATCATTTGAGCCATTATCATACAAGCTAAATGACACTCTTTGGGCATACCGAACTGCATTTTAAAAATCCGATGGGTATGAAACCATATAAGATGGTATGAGTGTGGATTTCCTGCCACGGGGGATAGCTGCCCCCCTAGCCTACACCGTATGATTCGTGTTGAGATATGAACAAGCATCTGGCTGCAATTTGTTGTGTTGCCGGAGATGTGGTACTAATTGGTGATTAGAGTTTGTTTAGACTGTTGTGCCTTGTCAGTGGTCTGCATGCACTACCTCGGGTGGTGTTGTGCATGTACAGAGCATGGAAGTCTGTGTTTTTGTCATTACGTTTTTTCTCTTTGTCACCCTGTGTCAACTACATGTGTCCCAAGTGTAGATAATGCTAGCTAGTACAAGCATGTAACAAAACAATGTGCTCGGGAACACATGACTAGTGCTTAATCAGAAGTACCATTGGCTGTATATTAAGCCGTGTAGCCGTCTCCCAATGGTCCTACTCCTAAATGCGAGCCAACATCCTAGTTTTTGTTACATTTGTTAGTTCTTAATTATTGCATCCTTTAACCAACTCTCCTTCATTTACCTCATCCCCCATCTCCTTCATTATTCCAATAGTTGGGGCTTACAGCTCCTATGCGACGTCTTTACATGGAATTGGAAGGAAAGCGACATCGTTGCAAACAATAGCTGGCATGCGACGGTTGTAAGGCGGCAAATAGCTCCCGTGCGACACTTCTACTTAACCCCACGAGACCATCAACGAATTCGAATCAGCTGAGCACAGTAGGACCCACAGCCTCTCCACGTCACGGCGGAACTCACCTGATGTCCACCTCATATCGTGGGACCCACCCTGTGGTCGAAGAGAGCCGTTGGCCCCGATCCGTCCCCGCACCCGAGCACTCCCGCCACCGTTCCAGCATCTCATCCCCTTCCGTTTTCTTCTCCGGCGAGCAAGTGCGGCAACACCGGCGAGGGATGTCGAGCTCTGCTTCCTCCCACCGCTCATGGCCTCGGTATGGTGCGGTGCCGATGAGGAGGTTCCCCGATTGCCCCCGTACCGCGCCCCTGAAGCGGCTTGTCACATCCACCGACAAGAACGGCAACATTGGCCGGGAATTTGTGAAGTGTGAGAGCAAGCCCGAGCCGGGAAAGGTGAGATCTGAGTGTTTCGAGCGCCAATTTCTCGCTTTTCTTTCAAAATTTCATGTATTTCATCGAATTTGGGATTTAGGGTTCATCTCTGCGATTTCAGGAACTGCCAAAATGTGGGAATTTTGAGTGGTTTGATGAGTACATCGAGCGAATTGGGGTGGAGGTAGCATCCCGGGAGCTCGAAAACCCGTCCGTGGTGGAGCAATTGGGATGTGGCAACCCCATTTCCGCTGGTACTATGGTGGATGCGGAAGTGAAGGCCAAGCTGAAGAAGATGAAGAAGCAGCTAAGGCAAATCATCGAATTGAAGAAGCAGGACAATCTGATGGCCGGTTTTTTTTATTTTTGTGTAATTTCTCTCGGATTAGTTTATCTCCTCAGCGTTAGTCATTAGACAGCGCAGTCAGTGTTCGAGTGATGCTTTGTAATGGATGTAATGGTCTATGTATTTGGCTTGAATAAAATGCAACACAAATTCGGGCTAATTTTTGAGCTGCTCTGTTTTCGAAATCAGTGTTCCTTCAGTTTCGTCAGTGTTCCTTTTATCAGTGTGCAGGGGGTGCCCGTGTGCAGGGGAGGGGTTGAAAAGTAAAAAAAACAATTGACGAGGATTGAAAAAGTCCAGGCCCAAATATAACTTAGCCATGCCAAAATAGACGTATCCAGGCCCAATAGTAACTATATGTTGATTGGGCAAAAAAAAAGGTACTCACGTTACAATCTAAATAGGGACGTGTGGATCTGCAGATACTCGTGCTCAGGTTGCAATCTTTTTTTTGCAAAAGTAAATATATAAATGAAGTCCAAGGACATCCATTTAACTAACATAACTTGGGCGCTCCTTTAACTTATGTAAATATGTAAATGACTTATTTGAAAATGAACCATGTGTTGTATGAACTTGTTTTTGTGTCTTTTGTTTTATACACTTGTAAATATATAAATATTGCACGAGTATTATATGAACTTGTTTTTGTGTCTTTTGTTTTATACACTTGTTGTTTTGGGTGTTTTGACAAATGACAATACAATAAAACATAGATTACAATAAAACAAGGGGATAAATAATATTGGGATAACATTACTTATATTAGATAGGGGGGATCGATAACATTACAATAAAAAGAAAAAAGTTCAATAATATAGAAGGGAATAGGCTCCCCGCCTAAACCCTGGGCTAGCCCCTAACCCTAGCTACCCTACTCCATCGGCGGTGGAGGCGGTGCCGCCGGTGCAGCCGCCTTCGCGGCATTTCACGCCGCCAGCCTCTCCCGGTGCTCCCGCTTCCGCTGCTCCTCCTGGAAGGCCCAGCAATTGGCCTCCCGTCGCTCGTCGTCCGCCCGTCTGAGCCTTTTCTTCAAGGCGCGCTGGGCCTGCTTCTCCTCCCACCTGGCGATAGCAGCCTCCTGCTTTGCCTCCTCCTTCGCCGCCTTAGCCCAGTAGGCTTCGGAGGGGAGGTCGCCGCCGCCGGGGAGGTTGGGGACTGGGTTGGTGACGATGGGGCCCTGCTCCCCCTAGGGGCAGGGCGGGGACTTCTTCTTCTTGCCACGCTTGGGGCGCGTGGGCGCCCCCCTGCTCCCACCACTGCTTGTGGTCCGGGTGGTTGTCCTCGTCGCTTACTTCGGTGTCGGAAGGGAAGCGGAGGGGGGAGGTCGCCATAGTCGCCGGAGTGTTTGGGGGCTGGGAGGAGGCAAAGGGACAGGCTCGAGGTTGAAGATGAGGGGCAAGATGAGATGAGGAGGCAAAGGCGTTTTGCCTATTTATTGAGGGCGGGGCGTGAAGGGCGGCGTGGGAATCCAGCGTCGCGTTGGCGTAGACGCCGAGACGAGACGCGTGCGCTGCGTTGCGTGTGGGAAGCGGGCGTGATCAATGCGAAAGAGAGAAAAAATAGCTAGGATGCGACATACTGTAACCCCTGCACCGCCGCCCCTGCCCCTGCATGCATGCATGCATTAATGCGAAAGAGAGAAAAAAACGTCCAAGGTAGTTGTTCATTGGCAGTGAAAAATAAAAGGGAAAAATAAAAGGTACTCGTTCGTTTTTACACACCGCATGCAACAAACTCGTTCGTTTTTACACACGCAAGAAAAATCAATGGGAGTAATATTGACTTTTTGTATGGCGCATGAACCAGATGGGAGTAAGTTTGACTGAAGAAAGTTGTTCGACGTATACTTAATTAATACGGCAGCGCTGTTGCACGCAAAATAGCTAGACTGCGACGCTAGGGGCAGCTGCTGCATGCAGGGCATGGTGCAGCCCGCCCCCCAGCGCCCTCGCATGCCACGCTCGGTCCAACGGTCAATGGAGTGTGCCAACGCTGTACGTTATATTTATTACATATTTTAGATTTTGATATTTTTTCTTACAAATAAGTGTACGTTTGGCTTCAAAATTTGTCCACAAAAAGTGTACTTCTACCTTTCCAATGCACTTGGGCATCCAATGCACAAAGTCCACAAAATTTGTCCACAAAAATTTGTCCACAAAATTCAGAAGATTTTCCTTAAGGGTGACCTACAAGCTTATGGGTTGCCCACAAGCAATAAACAATTATTTTACTCTCTCCTCTCTCTCTTGCTTGTGTGTACTTTTAACAGACATGTGGGTCCCAGCTTATGGTGAACTTGACCTTATAGCCGTTTCCATAAGCTGTGTGGGTCCCATCTTATAGCAAAGATTCACCTTATACATAGGTGATGTGGTATCATGCATATGTTACTAGTCTAAGTTACTACTCCATAGTGCAAAATAACATAGATGTGGTATCATGCAAAGTCTCATTTATTACAATGAACCTGAGGGGAGTAAGTTTGACTGAAGAAAGTTGTTACACATACACTTATTTAATGCGACAGAGGGAGTAAATACGCTGCAGCGCTGTTGCACGTAAAATAGCTAGACTGCGACGCTAGGGGCAGCTGCATGCATGGTGCAGCCCGCCCCGTCCAGCGCCCTCGCATGCCACGCTGTTGCACGTAAAAACGATGAAGCCAATCAGATTCCAGAATCATCCATCCGACGGATCGCCAAGAGCTAGCCACGAAATCCTTCTAAGAGACGCCAACCAATCAGGTTGCAGAACAAGCCCTTCCACGGATCGCCCAGAGCCACCCGCAGAATCCTTCTAGAAGACGTGATCGGACGGCCACAGTGTCGCGCTAGGGTTAGATCTACGGTCCTCATTCGGCCTTAGGGTTAGCGGGGTTTAGGATGCAGTCAACGGGGTTTCACAAGTTTGACCAGACATTCAAATGTGCATAACTAATTCAAAAAAAATCAAAAAATACAAAACCTTCGCATGGTGTCATGTTATGTGACATAGTTGTGAGGAAAAATATCAAACTTGGTCTATTGATCATATTTCAAAAAACCCTTCACAAAATGACCTATCTCCTCCGAGGTTTTCTGGCTTTCGGGTCAAATGACCAATGATATGGCTAGAATCAAGGCATAGTTTGTGATAATGTGTCCATATTTGGCATGCATGTCTATAATGGGATGACTAACAATGTTGTAGCACAAAGTTTTCCTTTTCGACGCATAGAAAAATCATTTTCTATTTTCTGAGTGCCAAAAGAGGGGGGATTTGTGAAGCAACCACCAAATCGAAGTTTCAAAATGGTAACATCCTATTTTTCAAAAAATACTATACCACCTAGAATGTACAATTTCCCAACTTGAGTATCTCAAACCTTTTATTCCATCCCTGGTGAAATAGACAAATCCTGCCGAATCGGCTGGAAGTGGGTAAGATATGAACTACAGGTACATGATTCCATGCTGTTGATTTTTTGTAAAAATCATTTTTAGGTTCACAACATGCTATTTCATCAGAGATCCAATGCTAGTTTTGTGAGCCTCAGCCCCTAGCTAAGAATATTTATGAAAACCCTTCAAGTTTGACCAGACATTCAAATGTGCATAACTAATTCAAAAAAAATCAAAAAAATACAAAACCTTCGCATGGTGCCATGTTATGTGACATAGTTCTGAGGAAAAATATCAAACTTGGTTTTAGAAATGGTCGAAAAAAAACTTGCTTAGAAATGGGGTGGTTTACCCTAGCTTTGGAGCCCATTTCTACCCCATTTTTGGTGAGGGTGAGTTGTACTTCACAAAAGGGATCAGGGTGAGGATGAGTTGTATTGTACAGATGAGAAAAATGTTGGAAGCTCATACAAACATAGAAAAGTGACATAGCTACATTTGTTGAAATTCAAATTTACCATCATATTTGAATTTTGTCCAAATTATCAACAAGTGACAAATTATTATAATAAAAAATGTTTACAACAAGTGACAAATTATTACAACAACAAGTGTCAAATGTTTACAACAATAACAAATGTTTACAATAACAAATGTCTATTTCTTTTGGCTCTTCTTACCCCTCGTTTTCTTCTCCTTCACAAGTTTCACACCACACAATAGGTTTATGCTCTTCTTTTTCTTACCATTACCATCTGGCCTCCCCACAGCACGTCCAAGAGTCTCCTTCACCTGCTGCACCTCCTCAACAACCTCATGATCATGATCCAGAGCCTCATCAACATGGTCACTTTGCACCAGAGCCTCAACAACATGGTCAGTTTGCACCAGAGCCTCAACAACAGGCTCATTTTGCACCAGAGCGTCAACAACAGGCTCATTTTGCACCAGAGCGTCAACAACAGGCTCATTTTGCACCAGAGCCTCAACAACAGGCTCATTTTGCACTAGAGCCTCAACAACAGGCTCATTTTGCCCCTCATTTTGCACCAGAGCTTCCATATCAGAAACGGTGTGCCCTAAAGCCTCAACAGTTTGCACATCATCCTCCAAAACAAGTTCAGATTGCACCTCAGCAGCACCAAACATGATCTGGTTAGTTCTCTTCTTTCTTTGGCCATTGATTCTTGCCCTTTTCACTGGCCAGCATTCGTCAACAACAAGAGGTGGGCCTTTTTCTCCACGCTTCCTCCTGAAAACAAGCAAGTTAGCTGGGGGAGAGAAATCATCAACAAGAAATGGGATAGATTTTGGATGAACATACTTTGGCTTTTCAGCAGTGTATCT
Source organism: Avena sativa (assembly GCA_916181665.1). Taxonomy (NCBI): domain Eukaryota; kingdom Viridiplantae; phylum Streptophyta; class Magnoliopsida; order Poales; family Poaceae; genus Avena; species Avena sativa. The sequence goes on along the minus strand of OV702292.1, from coordinate 1,692,956 downwards.
GCACTTGGTAGAGCCAGCTCGGTGTCCAAGTTCTTCACAGAGTTTGCATCTATTCTTGTTACCTTTTTGGGCCCTTTTTGGCTTGGCATCTTTCTTTTCATCTTTCTTTCCCTTCTTGCTGCTCCCACCTTTCTCAAACCAAGCCTTGAATCTACTCTGCTTGGGCCTGCCAGCCTTTCTTTTCATCAAAGGAGGACACAAGGAGAACTGAATGTCCACTTCAGGCCACTGAGACTGATCTGTAAGTGCTGGAATTGGTGTTCCATATGCAGCCTTGAATTTTGCTACAGAATAATACTCATGCAAATATGGGTGCATATTTAGCTTGTGTTTGGAGGCCAAGAAAAGTATGGCATGCTCACAAGGCTTCCCAGTGTGTTGCCACTCAAGGCATGTGCATTCATGCAATTGAGTGTCAACAACATGCCTCCTGCCAGTCTTTGTATCTCTAACTTCAGCACCCCATAATGAGGATTTCTCAACACGCAAATGTGCAAGATTTCTGCTCCTGTTGACCACCTGCTGCACAACATCAGGAAGCTTATCTCCTTGAAGAACATCACCAAGCCTTCTTCTCAATTCCCACAACCTCATGATCATGATCCTGATCCGGTCAACCATGTCATGGACAGGCAAGTCTTTTAACTCCTTCACTTTGTTGTTGAAACTTTCTGCCAAATTATTGTTGATATGATCACATTTGATGGCAGTGTTAAAACCAGACCTATACCATAAAAGAGAATGGTAGGTTTCCAACCATGTACAAAACTTGACCCTATCCTCCTCAGAGCATGCCGCCTTAATCTTCTCAAGGTGATATGAATGTGTCTGCCTGGTGTAAGATCTTGCTGCTGGCCACATGCGTCCAAAATCATCTCCTCTGAATTTTTTGATCAAATTCATCCACATATGGCCGAAGCACTCCCTCTGCTCAGCATGAGGGAAAACAATCTTCACTGCATTTTCTAAACCTTTACATGCATCTGTGTGCACTGCCAATGGAGAGACTGGCCCTATGCATCTTTTCAACTGCATCATGAACCATGTCCATGATGCCTCTGTCTCAGACTGAAACATGCCAATAGCTACAGGGAACATCCAATTGTGTCCATCTAAAGCATTGCATGCTGCTAGTTGACCATTCCACTTTCCAGTCAAGAAAGATGAGTCTATACTCAAATATGGACGGCAACCTGCTTTGAAGCCATCGATGCAAGGCTTTAAAGCCATGAAGAATTTAGAGAAGACTTTCCCATCAGCTGTTACCTCAGTATCTATCTCCACAACACTGACAGGTGACCTCTTCTCTACTTCTGCTTTGAAGTTATAAAGCATTCGAAAGGTATTTGCCCAATCACCATATAGCTCTTTCATTGCCCTTTGCTTTGCCTTCCACACTGTAGTATAATTCAGCTTAATGGGGTAGTGCTTTTCAAAGTCTATTTTCAGTCTCTTTGCAGTGCTGTTTGGTGTTGTGGCTAAAATGGGCTTGACCTTTTCTGCAACCCATAATTGTGATGTCATCTTTGTAACCGTTTGAGAACTTGTAATGCAAGTATGAGGTTTTGGAATTTGATTCACTCTTATTGTCCTTCCATCAGGTTGGCGTCTAGCAGATATATACCACTTGCAAGGCTTGGCACCACCATCATAACCTACGCATTTTGCATAGAACTTCTTTTTATCAGTCCACATAGTCTTGGTAGCAAACTCACGTTTGACTGCATATGTCCTGAAACACATCCTGAATTCATCCATGCTTGGAAACAATCTCCCAACTTCAATAACTGGGTCCTCTTTGTCATAAACTGTTACTAGCTCATCATCATGTGCATCATCTACATGAACTGCAGCATTTTCCAACAACTCTAGATCTATATCTGCCTCTTCATCTCTTAAATGGTTGTCACCATCATTTGCAGCTTCATCCCTCTTCTTCTCCTTGTCTCTGTCATCTATAGGAATGCCAAAAAGCTTTGCCATTTCAATGTCATCTATTGGTGCAATGACCAAATCAGTCCGGTCATGTATCTCAACTGAATTCCAATCAACAGTTACAATCCTTTGTGCATTACCATTTGCAGCCTCCCCTTGTGCATTAGCATCATCATCCTCCACTATTAACACTTGCAACTCAGTAAGTATAGGAATTACTTGCCTTTGTGCAGCCCAATCATCCTCGACCATCTGAGCAGCCAGCTTCGAGGCCACATATCCAACCCTCGAATCAGGTTTCAGATCAATGAGCTCTGCTAAAAATAGAACAGTTTTGCTTGTCCAACCGTTTCGCTCATCGATTTCATCAACTATATGTTCCCCTGTCTCAACCCTAACATAGTCACATTTGCAATCATCAAATCGTAACAAAGAAACTTCTTGCTCTGGCCCCCAAACCACACTATCCCCAATTTTTTCCACCATTTTCCTTACTGCCTCCTCTCCCATGTTTATTAGCTCTTGGGGATCAACATGTTCTAATTCCACCTCCCATTTAACAACCGTGTCTCTCTCAATGATCTGCGTGCTGCCATCAACTAAAACAGCCCTAGAGGGAAAGAAATTGATGCGAAATTCGAAGGTTTGGCGCGCAACATCGTCTCCCCTGTTTTTGGCGGGCACTGTGAGCTAGCGGAAGCGAACAAAGAGCTCAACCTTAGAGAAATTAAGTGCAGAGATACGGGATATACCGATTAGAAGTCCCCTCTCCATGCTCCATATCGTTCCCCCTCGCCCCGTTCAGCACACCCTCGCCTCCACAATCTAGCATCAATGGGCACGCTCAGATCTCGAATTGAGAAGAATGGGAGAGGAATTAGCTTTCAAATGGCACTCACCACCTTCGTCGTCGAACGAAAGCGCCGCCGCCTAAATTAATTGCCGTGCCGCCGCCGCCGGCGCCGAGAACGATGGGTGAGGTCCGCCGCCGCCGTCGGGGAAGCTACAGTCAGTGTGACGCGCGCTCTCAGTCGGAAGCGGTTGGTTTGACTGGCTTGACTGGCTGTCCCAACCAACTGGTTTGGCTTAACGCTAATCTTGGAACAAAGTTAAATGTGTCCTTACGACCGTTTTAAGGCCCGTGTGGCCCTGGGATATTAGCTGCCTCACAACCGTCGCATGCGAGCTATTCTTTTCAACGATGTCGCTTTCCTTCCAATTCCATGTAAAGACGTCGCATAGGAGCTATAAGCCCCAATAGTTGATAAGTTTTTTAGAATTTTTCCCATGGACTGTGGCTAGTTGTTATGAGCACACCACATTAGTTCGTGTTGTACTGGCTTGTATCATACTAGTAGTGGCGCGTCCCAGGTATGATGAACTATTGACCCGTGATAAATCTCGCGTCGGGGCTTGAGCTGTTATATAAGGCATAGGAACACTTTGTTAGCACGTACTCCAATCGGTACTCCAATCAATACCATGGTAACACCGTAGCCTACGTTCAGGTTTTTTGAGCCGGAGGACCAAGGCAACAATACCAAGACAGCTAGTCCCATCTCAGGGCATGAATTTTGCACCTCCCAAGGCTATACACACCTAGCCCTTGTGTTTGATTCAGTGCATGTGAAATCGCATCACGCTGGATGCATCAAGCTAGTCGAGAACAATATACTGTGAGGGGCTTGTTCATGCATGTGAAAACGACAGTACTCTCCAAAAAAAATGCAGCATCCATGCACAGAAGCCCCATCACAACCCTCGTGATCCGTACTGTCATTGTTGCGCATATAAGACTAAATCGCTCATGTAGCGTGTCAGTTTTAACGTATCATTTTGTGCGCCTGTAGCAATACAAAGTAAACGTATATTGAGGAGACACTTTTTGCGCATGCAGCGTGTCATTTTTACAATATCGTTGTTGTATCATGTCAGCTGTATTACAGACAGCTTAATTAAACTGTCTAGCTTATGGTTGTTTTGCACGTATCTCAGCGCACAAGCTGGCGGGCATCCAACGGGGGGAATCTATACCCCTGGTCAGCATACTATTTCCCAAGATAGTATAGGTAAGGCGTGCCATCTATCTTTAGAATTGGAACATAGAGCCTTTTGGGCAATCAAGAACTTAAACTACGATCTTAAAACAGCAGGAGAAAAGCGTTTATTAGACATACTTTCTTTAGATGAGTTTAGGAGTGAGGCTTATGAAAATGCTAGATTGTTTAAGGAAAAAGTAAAAAAGATGGCATGATAGAAAAATAGAGGATAAGGTTTTTAAAAGTGGAGATAAGGTTTTGCTCTATAACTCTCGTCATAAGTTGTTTTCAGGAAAGATCAGATCAAAGTGGGAAGGCCCCTATGTAGTTGAAGAAGCTTATGCATCGGGGGCAGTGAAGCTCCAGGGGGAAAACACCCTCTCTTTCATGGGTGGTGAATGGACAACGCTTGAAGCATTATCGCGCAAAATAATATATAAGTGCAATCACTTTATGAATAATTAAACCAGAAGAATTAATTGAGTAAAAGTATGGAATGAATGGTAAATGGAAGAAGTATAAGATTGAGACGAAGTGAGCAACACTATAGTCGAGAGGAAATCCATGTGAAATAAAGGGTCGAGTAATTTTTAAATTTTCAAGTAAGTTTTAGATTAATTGAGAATTTCCAAAGAAATAGATAAATTTTGATGTGTACAGTAACCTTAACGACCAACTATACGGCGGGAATTAATTTTTCAGCCATATAGTTGTGGCCGTATAGTTATTTCATCGCATCTCTAATTTTCATGCCAGGTACAGAAGGTTTAATGACCAACTATACGACAGGAAGAAATTTCCAGGCCGTACAGTTGCGGTCGTATAGTTGGTACCACCTTAGATAATAAAAAAAATCTATAGTCGGTTTGCAACTATATGGTGGCATCTATACGATTTGTGTCTGTATAGTTGCTCGTTAAGCTTGGCGGCTAGGGTTTTCAACCTTCCCTTTTAAGGACGATTGCATCTATGCTTTTTCATTAACTTTTTGCAGAGCTACAACCTCCAGCCTCGAAAAACCATCGACATCTCCATACACGCCCCTTCTAACAACATCCGTGCAGCAAAGCCATGCAGCCTTTCCATGTCAAAAAGATTTGGATGAAGAAGGAAGAGAAGCCCGTGAAGAGGATCAAGGGGGAGGAACCAAAAGAAGCATCATCGTCATCCATCTTGGAGATCAAGCCTCTCCCAAATTGGGAGGACATGTTTCCACAAAGGATGGAGATGATGATGCAAGTATATCAGAAAAGGAGCAAGGATGAGTATCTCCCTAATCCTTACTGTCACAACATAGGATCTTATTATAAACCTCCTCTTAGTCCGCCTTCTCTTAAACCCAAGAAGGTGCGGCAAGATGAGATTCATGATAAGATCTATCAATTGGAAAATCTTCAAAAGCATGTGTTGAAACTATTGGATGATGAGCAAAGAACTTGAAGAAAAGGTCAATGGCATCGATGGTAGAGCCGGTTTCTTAATCAAAACTGCTTTTGAGTTGACAGATAAGAAGAAATTCCTCTAGAGGAAAATTTTCAAGCTTCAATATGACATGGCCAGGCTCAGCATCCGCCACGCAAGCATAGCCAAAGATAGCAACCCAGGAGAGGAAGGCAATAATCTTCCTACCCAGGAAGAGGAATAGGTACCGGCAAGGAGTTATTTGATCCCGCCTGGCTTGATTCCAAGCTTGGGGAGATCTCTAAAACCTTGTAATCAATCTTATAAGTCTATTATTTTTAGTTTTGCATTAGTTCGAGTTTAGAAATAAAGATTATATCATTAGAATTCTCTTCAGGAATAGTTGATCTCATTAATGAAATTCTGAGTTTATTATAATATATGGAGCATTATTGAGTTTGAGTTTGTCTTATTGAATATATGAATGGCTTGAATATGGTTTTAATTGCACTTGATGATAGCAATAGGAGTCTTCCACACCATTATAATTAACAAAACATATAAGGATAATTTGATCAATATGTTGTAGGTCATTGGTTTGATTTATAAAAGGAGATTATCTAACTAATTAAGATGAAAAAACCTTGGACAAAGGAGAAATTATAAGTGCTATCAAATAGAGCGAGAACAAGTTGAGTTAGAATATACAAGATATAAAGATGCTTCATATATATTTGGAATTGGATAATTGAGATCGTTGAACTTTGGAACCACTACATGAAGTGGAATGTATGTCTAGCTCCTTTGCACAACACTTTAAAAAAAGTGTGAGCATGAATATACAGAGAAAGAAGAAAAGGAAAAAAGATGAAGAAAAAAAGCAAGTGTGCAAAGAGAAAATAGGCATATAACACTATATTGTACTAAGACAAAGAGACATTTGAGATTTTGAATCCCAAGTGAATATGACAATCCTAAAACACTTGGGACTACCTCACTAACTCATTTGCTTGAACCGAACACTTTAACATCATGTTGATAATAATATTTTGTGAACTATTAATTACTAAAGGTGTGCAAGCCTATTAATATTATTTGGATGGTTTGAGTAAGGTACTATTCATGAATTTATTTATATGTATCCTTTATGATAAACACATGCTGCAACTGCCTCATTTATTTTATCGACTCAGCTTCATGAATATGAGGATCACATCCATTAAGCTAAACTTTCTCGGGACGAGCAAGAGTCTAAGCTTGGGGAAGTTTATGAGTGCATATTTGCATCATGTTTTAGATCATTATTTTTCATTGTAATCATAGGATCTTGGTATTTTACGGCGTTCGCACGCACTTTTTATGGTTATTTTCACCAGGACCAGGACAGATGATGGATCCAATGGACACAACTCTTGGACCAATTATATTGGAGTGAAAAGGAGCCAAAAACAACGTAAATCGCTTATTTTGGGAAATATTAATAATACCATAAGAAACCCCGAAGCGGTTGGAGGATACAAAAGAGTTAACGACCAACTATACGACGGGAAAAGTTTTCCGGCCGTATAGTTCCCGTCGTATAGTTGGCATCGACACCGCCTCCTTAAATAGTTTCACCCCGTTGAATTGGATCGGAGAGACGACATACGGAACACCTAGAAATCACCAAAAACCTCACCTCTGGAAGGGATCTGGAGGGAAAACTTGCCATAGGGATCCATCTTCGCCCTAAGCAGATCTGGGAGGCCAAGGCATCAATCTCCATCTTCATCAACCGCTGCATCTTCATCACCACCATCATCTCCATCCATCACATCTATAACTTGTTGTAGTTCTTGCACTAGTTGTGGATTTACACAAGTACTTGTAGGGTTCGCAGCATAGAAAACAAAAATTTTCCTACGATGGGAACTATGTACCAAGATCTATCTACTAGATACAAACAATGGGCGGATGTATATCCGTAGAGAACATACCTTTGAAGACCGACAAAGCTTAACGAGTTCAACTCGTGGTTGATGTAGACGATCCCTTGCCGATCTCAAGATCGAGAGGAAGTCCTAGCGCCGCAAAGCAGCAGCGCATCCATGCTCGCACACACGTACAAGACACCGGGCAACCTCCGCCTCCTCGCTCCAGCGATGCAGCGGAAGAACAACCCTTTCTTGCCAAATAGCCACCGGGAACATGTATCTCGCTAGTCCGAGACCATGGGGGATAAATTCTAGAGGGGGAGAGAGATCCTTCACGAGGAGGTGTGAGAGACAAGTGAGGAGGGGGGCTCCTTTTATAGGAGGAGGGGGAACCCCAAGGGGGTGGCCGGCGCATGGGGGCTGCCCCCTTGCCCTCCCCTCTTCATGTGGGTGGACACTCCACTCACAAAATTCCTTTAAATTCCCTCCACTCAAAAGTCCACTCAAATTCCCATTAAATTTCCACCAAATTTAATGCAAACTCTCATTAAATAAAACTCTTTTATTTTATTCAGAATTTTGTCAATTACTTTAATGACAAACATTCACAAATAACCCCTTTCTAGAATTCCATTTCACATGCATAACCACTTTATGCAATTTCACCCGAAAACCCGTTTCGGTATCTAGTGAAATAAACTCCTGCGCTTGTTTATTCTTTCGGCATGAAACATTTGCTCCAACTGGATGCCAGTGTCCCTTAAGTTTGTCACCCTACGGTTCGCGAATAATGCGGACATGATCGAGACCCTTCTCCGATCAATAATCAGTAGCGGGACCTGGAGATCCATACTGACTCCCACAGATTCAACCATGACTTTTCCTGTGATCGTCGGAACCTTTTACGCTTGTATCTTAATCCCTTTATTTCATGATATATTACATGTCCGAGATTCGATCATCGGTATCTCCATACCTAGTTTGATCTCGTTACCGACATGCACTCTTTTCTCGTTCCCGTGATATAACATTCTAGTGATCAAATCACTTGCTTGCAAGCTAACCAATGTGATATCACCGAGAGGGCCCAGAGCATATCTATCCGTCATCGGGATGAACAAATTCCACTCTTGATCCATGATTCTCAACATAACACTTTAGTAGCTTTGAAGCCATCTTTATAATCACCTAGTTACGGAGTGATGTTTGATGTCAACAAGAAACTCTTCCGGTGTTAGTGATTGGCATGATCTCATGGTCTAAGGATTAGGACTACTTCGTAGTTTGTTTATAACAATATAAACTCAAAGACTTTGATCGTAATGCTATACTTCAGATGAATGTTCATCACACCATTACACTAATGTTGTGATCTCGTTATTAACAACATCCAATGTCTATGATCAGGAAACCTTGATCATCTTGTTAATCAACGAACTAGTTTATGAGAGAGGCATAACTAGGAACTTTCTGTTTGTTTATTAAACACACATGTATTAACATTTCCGTATTAATACAATTATAGCATGCAAAATAAACATCTATCATATACTTGGAATACACATAATAAACATTTTATTATTGCCTCTCAGGGCATATTCCCTTCAGTCTCCCACTTGCACTAGAGACAATAATCTAGTTACATAGTGATGTATCTAACACCCATAGAGTTCTGGTGTAGATCATGTTTTGCTCTAGGGAGAGTTTTAGTCAACGGATCTGCTACATTGAGATCCGTATGTACTTTACAAATCTTTATATCTCCATCCTTGACATGCTCGCGGATGGAGTGAAACCGGCGCTTAATATGCTTGGAATGCTTGTGAGACCTTGGCTCTTTGGCATTGGCAATGGCACCATTGTTGTCACAATAGATCACCATTGGGTCCAACGCATTTGCAACCACACCTAGTTCGGATATGAACTCCTTCATCCAAACTGCTTCCTGAGCCGCTTCTGAAGCAACAACATATTCGGCCTCTGTTGTTGATCCCGCCACCACAGGTTGTTTGGGGCTCCTCCAACTAACCGCTCCGCCATTCATGAGAAATACGTATCTGGATTGAGACTTAGAGTCATCCGGATCGGTGTCAAAGCTAGCGTCGACATAACACTTAGCGACGAGCTCTTCTTCACCTATGTATACAAGAAACATATCCTTAGTTCTTCGCAAGTACTTAAGGATATTCTTGACCGATTTCCAGTGTTCTAAACCTGGATCCGATTGGTACCTACTAGTCAAACTAATAGCATGTGCCACATCCGGTCTTGTACATAGCATGGCGTACATTATAGAGCCCATGGCTGAAGCATAGGGGACTTTGTCCATTATCTCTCTTTCTTCCGCTGAAGCCGGACTTTGAGTCTTACTCAATGTCGTGCCTTGTGTCATAGGTAAGAACCCCTTCTTACTATCCTCCATTTTAAACTTCTTTAAAATCTTATCAAGGTATGTACTTTGCGATAGCCCTATTAGGCGCCTAGATCTATCTCTATAGATCTTTATGCCTAATATGTATGACGCTTCACCTAGGTCCTTCATTGAAAATTTGCTATTTAGATAACTTTTAACACTGTTTAAAAGATCTATATCATTTACGATCAATAATATTTCATCCACATATAATATCATAAATGCCACATTGCTCCCACTCACTTTCTTGTAAATACAAGCTTCTCCATAAGTTTGGACAAATCCAAACTCTTTGATCACCTCATCAAAGCGGAGATTCCAACTTCGTGATGCTTGCTTCAATCCATAGATGGATCGCTGAAGCTTGCACACCTTGTTAGCATCCTTAGGATCGACAAAACCCTTTGGTTGTATCATATACAACTCTTCCTCAATATTACCATTGAGAAACGCGGTTTTTACATCCATCTGCCATATCTCATAATCGAAATATGCAGCAATTGCTAACATAATCCTAACTGACTTTAGCATCGCTACGGGAGAGAATGTCTTATCGTAGTCAACTCCTTGAATTTGTCGAAACCCCTTTGCGACAAGTCGAGCTTTATAGATGGTCACATTACCATCAGCATCAGTTTTTCTTTTGAAAATCCATTTGTTCTCCACGGCCTTTCGGTCATGAGGTAAGTCTACCAAGTTCCAAACTTGATTTTCATACATGGATTCCATCTCGGATTTCATGGCTTCTAACCATTTGTTGGAATCCGGGCTCATCCTTGCTTCTTCATACGTCACAGGGTCATCATTTTCATCAACCATGAAATTCATGACAGGATTTCCATACAGCTCGGGAGTTGCACGCGTCCTGCTTGACCTGCGAGGTTCGATAGTACTCTCTCTCGGAGTTTCATGATCATTATCATTAGTTCCCTCTTCAACAGGTGGAGCCAACTCCGGAACAACTTCCGGCGCTGTGCTACTCGCCATACTTTGAAGAGAAGGTTCAATAACCTCTTCGAGTTCTACCTTCCGACTACTCACACCTTTCGCGAGAAACTCCTTCTCTAAAAAGGATCCATTCTTGGCAACAAAAACCTTGCCCTCGGATCTGTGATAGAAGGAATATCCAATAGTTTCCTTAGGGTATCCTATGAAGACGCATTTTTCCGCTTTGGGTTCGAGTTTATCCGGTTGAAGTTTCTTCACATAAACATCGCATCCCCAAACTTTAAGAAATGACAGCTTAGGTTTGTTTCCAAACCACAATTCATACGGTGTCTTTTCAACGGATTTAGATGGTGCCCGATTTAAAGTGAATGCAGCAGTTTCTAGTGCATAACCCCAAAATGACAACGGCAAGTGCATCAGAGACATCATAGATCGAACCATATCTAATAAAGTACGATTACGACGTTCCGACACACCATTTCTCTGTGGTGTTCCGGCAGGTGTGAGTTGTGAAACAATTCCACACTCTTTCATGTGAGTGCTAAACTCGTAACTTAGATATTCACCTCCACGGTCGGACCGTAGAAATTTGATCTTTCTATTACGATGATTTTCCACTTCATTCTGAAATTCCATGAACTTTTCAAAGGTTTCAGACTTGTGTTTCATCAAGTAGATATAACCGTATCTACTCAAATCATCCGTGAAAGTAACATAATAACGATATACACCTCGCGCCGACACACTCATTGGACCACATACATCAGAATGTATGATTTCCAATAAATCTGTCGCCCGTTCCATTGAACCGGAAAACGGCGTTCTAGTCATCTTGCCCATAAGGCATGGCTCACATGTATCAAATGATTCATAATCAAGTGATTCCAAAAGTCCATCCGAATGGAGCTTCTTCATGCGTTTAACGCCAATATGACCTAGACGGCAGTGCCACATATATGCGGATATATCATCATTTAGTTTAATCCTTTTAGCATCAACATTATGAATATGTGTAACGTTATTATCGAGATCTAAAAGAAATAAACCATTCATCATCGGTGCATGACCATAAAAGATTTCATTCATATAAATGGAACAACCATTGTTCTCGGATTTAAATGAATAACCACTTCGCATCAAACACGATCCAGATACAATGTTCATGCTCAGTGCGGGCACCAGATAACAATTATTCAAGTTTATAACTAATCCCGACGGCAAGTGGAGAGGCAGCATTCCGACGGCGATCACATCAACGCTTGACCCATTGCCGACACGCATCTTGACCTCACCCCTTACTAGCGGTCGCTTGTTCCGCAGCCCTTGATTCAAGTTACAAATATTAGCAACTGAACTGGTATCAAATACCCAGGTGCTACTGCAAGCACTAGTCAAGTACACATCAATAACATGTATATCATATATACCTTTGTTTGCCTTGCCGGCCTTCTTGTCTGCCAAATACTTGGGGCAGTTGCGCTTCCAGTGGCCAGTCCCCTTACAATAGTAGCACTCGGTATCAGAATTAGGTCCAACTCGGGGTTTCTTTTCAGGCACGGCAACAGGCTTGCCGCCCTTACTTCCCTTCCGTTTTCCCTTCTTGTCTTTCTTGAAACCAGTATTCCTACTAATCATCAACACTTGATGTTCCTTTTTGATCTCCACTTCTGCAGTTTTAAGCATTGACAGAAGCTCGGGGAGAGACTTCTTCATGCCTTGCATATTATAGTTCATCACGAAACTCTTATAGCTAGGTGGAAGAGACCGCAGAACACGATGGATGCCTAAGTCAATGGGAATCGATATTCCCAAGGACACAAGCTTATCGGCGTAACCCGACATCTTGAGTACATGCTCACTAACGGAGCTGTGCTCTTCCATCATGCATCTAAAGAACTTTTCTAAAGCGTTGTAGCTCTCTACAGCAGCATGTGTGTCGAAAATCATTTTCAACTCACCCATTGTATCAAATGCATTGCCATTTTCGAAACACTTTCGAAGTTCCGTCTCTAGCCCATACAATATGCCGCAATGAACTAAGTTGTGGTCCTCCTGACGAGTCTGATAGACATTCTTCTCCTCGTCAGGGGCATCATCAAAAGGTGGGGGGCCTAACGGCGCTTCTAGCACATATTGCTTTTGTGCAGCAGAGAGGAGAATCCTCAAATTCATGGCCCATTCGGTAAAGTTGCTACCGTTCGTTGCAAGTTTCTCTTTCTCCATGAACACATTGAAATTAAAAGCAGGTGGTGCCATCTACAACAGAATTTGTAAAGTTTAGACTAAGTGTGTGATAGATTGAATTCAACTAATCCATATTACGAATGAACTCCCACTCAAAAACGACATCCCTCGTGCCTTTTTGGTGATTACATGAACCAAATCCACTACACCAAGTCCGATCATGACGTGAGTCGGTGTAGCTTCAAAGGCGAGCATCAAATGGGCATCATATCGACTATATGACTCATGCTTAACCTTTCGGTCCGTGTTCCGAGGCTATGTCTGTACATGCTAGGCTCGCCAAGTTAGAACCTTAGTATTCGCGTGTGTAATTGTTTTACACCCGAAATATGGTCGTGGATCCAAGAACACCCGATCATCACGTGATGTCTTGGAGCGACGAAAACATAATCGGTGCATACTAAAGGAAGAACACATTCTTATCTTGATATTTAAATGAGGGATCATCTTATTATGCTAACAAAGCGCTAAACAAGCAATTTAAGATGCAATCAAACATCATATGTTTATTAGTGAAATAATATGGTTCCCGCATATGATCTCTATCATGTGCACCGTGGTATGATCACTATCATACCTATATGTGTAAGTCCAAGGTCTATGGAGATTACACGTTATGTATGTTGTAAGAGTATAATCTCATACTTCTACTTACAACATCACCATATCATAACACTAGCCCAACAACAATCTAAACTGGACGCCTCTAATTTATCCATTGCAAGTTTTACGTGGCTTAGGGCTTTCGAGATAGAACTGTTCTTACCTACGAACATGAACCACAACGAGGATAACCAAATTGTTGACAACTCGCTTGCAAAATAGATATTGACTATAGTAGGAGAGACAGACACCCGCTAGCCACTTATGCAAACTAGTTGCATGTCAAGCGTGGAACAGGTCTCATGTGCGAGGACATGTAAAGTTTGTCCGGGCCGCTTCATCCCACTATGCCACCAATATCCAAAATCACAACAAAGGAGCAACAACATGATCATCATCGCCCACATACTCATATGTGTACTACCCGTGTAAAGTATCTACGCATAGATCCGGCTCTGATACCACTGTAGGGTTCGCAGCATAGAAAACAAAAATTTTCCTACGATGGGAACTATGTACCAAGATCTATCTACTAGATACAAACAACGGGCGGATGTATATCCGTAGAGAACATACCTTTGAAGACCGACAAAGCTTAACAAGTTCAACTCGTGGTTGATGTAGACGATCCCTTGCCGATCTCAAGATTAAGAGGAAGTCCTAGCGCCGCAAAGCAGCAGCGCATCCGTGCTCGCACACACGTACAAGACACCGGGCAACCTCCGCCTCCTCGCTCTAGCGATGCAGTGGAAGCACAACCCTTTCTTGCCGAATAGCCACCGGGAACATGTATATCGCTAGTCCGAGACCATGGGGGATAAATTCTAGAGGGGGAGAGAGATCCTTCACGAGGAGGTGTGAGAGACAAGTGAGGAGGGGGGCTCCTTTTATAGGAGGAGAGGGGGGACCCCAAGGGGGTGGCCGGCGCATGGGGGCTGCCCCCTTGCCCTCCCCTCTTCATGTGGGTGGACACTCCACTCACAAAATTCCTTTAAATTCCCTCCACTCAAAAGTCCACTCAAATTCCCATTAAATTTCCACCAAATTTAATGCAAACTCTCATTAAATAAAACTCTTTTATTTTATTCAGAATTTTGTCAATTACTTTAATGATAAACATTCACAAATAACCCCTTGCTATAATTCCATTTCACATGCATAACCACTTTATGCAATTTCACCCGAAAACCCGTTTCGGTATCTAGTGAAATAAACTCCTGCGCTTGTTTATTCTTTCGGCATGAAACATTTGCTCCAATTGGATGCCAGTGTCCCTTAACTGTGTCACCCTACGGTTCGCAAATAATGCGGACATGATCGAGACCCTTCTCCGATCAATAATCAGTAGCGCGACCTGGAGATCCATACTGACTCCCACACATTCAACGATGACTTTTCTTGTGATCGTCGGAACCTTTTACACTTGTATCTTAATCCCTTTGTTTCACGATATATTACATGTCCGAGATTCTATCATCAGTATCTCCATACCTAGTTTGATTTCGTTACTGACATGCACTCTTTTCTCATTCCCGTGATATAACATTCTAGTGATCAAATCACTTGCTTGCAAGCTAACCAATGTGATATCACCGAGAGGGCCCAAAGCATATCTATCCGTCATCGGGATGAACAAATTCCACTATTAATCCATGATTCTCAACATAACACTTTAGTAGCTTTGAATCCATCTTTATAATCACCCAGTTACGGAGTGATGTTTGATGTCAACAAGAAACTCTTCCGGTGTTAGTGATTGGCATGATCTCATGGTCTAAGGATTAGGACTACTTCGTAGTTTGTTTATAGCAATATAAACTCAAAGACTTTGATCGTAATGCTATAGTTCGGATGAATGTTCATCACACCATTACACTAATGTTGTGATCTCGTTATTAACAACATCCAATGTCTATGATCAGGAAACCTTGATCATCTTGTTAATCAACGAACTAGTTTATGAGAGAGGCATAACTAGGAACTTTCTGTTTGTTTATTAAACACACATGTATTAACGTTTCCATACTAATACAATTATAGCATGCAAAATAAACATCTATCATATACTTGGAATACTCATAATAAACATTTTATTATTGCCTCTCAGGGCATATTCCCTTCAGTACTATTCATCGATAATCATTTCCATTACCATTGCTATGATGCTTTTTGCCTCCATGTCTGAGTAGATCGTTAGTTCTTGGGGAGATGGAGAAACCCTAGTATATGATTGAGATTAAATAGAGATTATTATGTTATACATCATCATGTATATGTGTTAATTGTCTTCATCTTGATGTTGGGACTTATGCACCTCCTTAATATTTTCCTCTCCCGGGGACTTGATGGAGGAGATTACTTGTTGGTAGACGGGGTGATGGTAGCACTTACTGTAACTGTAAAGTCATTGTCATTCTTTATGTACTAATTTGAGGAATCAAGAAGAATTCATCGAGCCATGTCCATGCCACGGGAAAAATCCCTTAATAGTGCAGTATCACGATGGTTGTCGGTTATTGTCTGTTGTGGTTATGACGGATGATGTGAGCAGTGGTTGCTGCCTATTCGTCCATATATGGAGCTCGTCCCACATTCTGTCAAGCTCTGATCCGTAACATGCCAGCTATAAAGGCATAGTTCGGGTCGACTGAGAATCAAGCTGCATGATATGAGATTTTGTCCCTCTAGTTGGAGAGATATTATCTGAGCCCTTTTAGATGATACGATTTGGAAAGCATGGTCATGCACAACTCGGTTAAGTATTAACCGAGGTGATCGATAAAAGTTAGTCAGATGAATCACTTATCTCGGATCGAGAAGAGAGTCAGACTATTTAAGGGATGACAATTATTCGCCTATAGTCCGACAAGGTATATCCTGACGCTAAAGGGACTCGGACATAAGTCGCATTGGAAATACATGTCATCATGACTCTTTGGTACTTGGAAGTCGGCACGTTATGCTAGAAGCTGCTACATATTGATCGATTGAGAGTCGGAATCTAATCGTGTCCAAGTTGCCATGAGCCTGCGGGGTCACACACTCAAGAGCGAGAGCAAGTTTGGATTTGATCTGAACCGAAAATCTATTTGGGTTAGACCTGGACCAGATTTGGATTGAGTCAGTGAGTCGGACTCACGGTGACTGATATGGGCTTTAGTGAATGTGCCATAAGTGAGTGGAGCCCACTTTCAATCTCTATATATAGTGGGTCACAGATATCCAGGAGGGTTGACGGTTAGGTCATTCCATACGCTGGAAACCCTAGGTCCATAGCAGTCATGTCGCTGTACTGGACCTAGCAGTCCATCGCCGACGCTCCTCCTTACACGTGTGGATACCAGCAGCGGCGTTGTACGATTAGCACCATGACGATCGGGATCAGACCAGATCATGAGAGCTGCACTGCATTTAACAGACGTGCTTCATCAATTCCGCAACTGCGCGTCTAGTGGTAATCCTTGTGGCCTTCTACCTCAGTTAGATCTTGGGACCACCACGTTAGAGGGAAAAAGTTTTGTTTTATCTCTACGTGGCCCAACAGAAACAACGGCAAGGGAGAGCCCGACGGCGAGGAGGAGCATCGCGCACACGACAGCGGCAGGGGTATTTGTTTTAGTTTCATGGAGAACTAACCGGCGACATTGCCGTCGGCGTACCTTCTGTGCAGGTCCCACGTGTCTCCACTCGCCGTCATGGGTGGCCGTTAACTACGCACGACGGCCATGGTATGCCAACAGCGAAGGGGAAACCGTCGCCCTAGCCCGAGACGCCGACGACCATGGTGGTACGCCGACGCGACCTATCCCGGCCAGCGGAGAAGGTGGTCAGCCTAGCACTACGGCACACATGCTCTTTGCCGTGTGGGCAAAAGACACGGCAAAGGACTTTCGGAACACGGCAAAGGCTTTGTCGTGTGTATACACACGGCAAATGCCACACGACAACATTCGCCATGGTAAAGGCCCTTTGCCGTGTTTTTTCTAAATAAGGCACAGCAAAGGCTTTGCCCTGTGTCTTATGCGCAGACACGGCAAAGTAAAGTAAGATGACTGTTCCTGCGGAGATGACGGTGTCTATTCTTTGTCGTGTGTCTTCTCAAAAAGTACACGACAAAGAAGTTGTCCTTGCCGTGTGTCTCCTCGAAAAGTACACAACAAAGAAGCTGTCTTTGCCGTGTGTCTCGTGCAAAAAGTACACGGCAAAGAAACTGCCTTTTAAAAAACTCAATTTTGTTTCAATTTTTTTGAATATAATTTACTTGATAATCGCATATAGGATATTTTAGCCCTTTGTATGTTAAATATTAGGTCAAATTGCACTCATAATCATCAAACTTCCCCTATGGTCACCCATCCTAACACTACTCTAGCTCTAGCACGCTTAACTTCTTCGTTCCTTCCGAATGAGCTTCCGAGAAAGAAATTATACCTTGTTGCTAATACTTCCATATCAATCCTATTAATTCTTGGACCATAATGTCACACATCTCAGTTTTAGATTCCAAACAATTATTTAAGTAAACAATAATGAAAAGTAATAATAATCTTGAATCCAAATAAAAAATAAAATAAAATGATTTTATTTTATTTTCTTTTTCTATTTAATATGGAATAATTCATATATTTAAATCCGTAAATCAGAATTCAATAAATAAAATGTCTAAATCGATCAGAAAAATGTGACGAATCCAAATATGACATCCATATAATCTTGTGAAAATGGGGTGGTATCATTTTCAATTAGCCATTTGGTGGTTGCTTCATAAAACCCCCTGTTTTTTGTGCTCGGAAAATAGAAAATGGTTCTTTGGTGCGAGGAAAAGGAAAAATTCCTCCAGCAACATTGTTCGCCATTCCATGATGCATATGCATGCACGATATAGGCATATTATCATAAACTATGCCTTGATTCTAGCCATAATATTGGTCATTTGACCCGAAAGCCAGGAAACCTCGAATGAGATAGGTCATTTTGTGAAGGTTTTTTTTGAGACATATTCAATATAAAAAGTTTGATATTTTTCCTTGCAAGCATGTCACATAATATGACACCACGTGAAGGTTTCACATTGTTTCGATCGTTTTTGAAATTTTTATGACTCTTTTAAACTATCGACAAACTTTGTCGAACGACGGGTATGAAGATTCTTAGCTCGGAGCTGAGCCTCTCTAAACTTTCATTGGATCTCTGATAAAATAGCATATTGTGAACCTAAAAATGATTTTTGTAAAAAATCATGCCCATCCGATCATGTACCTATAGTGCATATCTGACCCACTTCCTATCGATTCGGCAGGATTTTGTCTTTTCACCTGGAGTGGAAGGAAAGGTTTGAGATCCCCCTATTAGGACATTGTCTATTTAAAGTGGTCTAGTAATTTTGAAAAATGGGGTGGTAGAATTTTGAATTAGCCATTTGGTGGTTGCTTCATAAAATCCTCCGTTTTTTATGCTCGGAAAATAGAGAATGGCTTTTTGGTGTGACGAAAAGGAAAACTTCCTCCTGCAACATTGTTCGCCACTCCATGATGCACATGCATGCACAATATGGGCATATTATCACAAACTATGCCTTGATTCTAGCCATAACATTGGTCATTTGACCCGAAAGCCAGGAAACCTCGAATGAGATAGGTTATTTTGTGAAGGTTTTTTTGAGACATATTCAATATAACAAGTTTGATATTTTTCCTTGCAACCATGTCACATAATATGACACCACACAAAGGTTTCGCATTGTTTTGATCATTTTTGAATTTTTTATGACTCTTTTAAACTATCGACAAACTTTGTCGAACGACGGGTATGAAGATTCTTAGCTCGGAGCAGAGCCTCTCTAAACTTTCATTGGATCTCTGATGAAATAGCATATTTTTAACCTAAAAATGATTTTTGTGAAAAATCATGCCCATCAAATCCTGTACCTGTAGTTCATATCTGACCCACTTTCTACCGATTCGGTAGGAATTTGTCTTTTTCACCTGGAGTGGACAGAAAGGTTTGAGTTCCCCCCATTGGGACATTGTCCATTTAAGGTGGTCTAGTATTTTTGAAAAATGGTGTGGTAGAATTTTGAATTAGCCATTTGTTGATAGCTTCATAAAATCTCCCGTTTTTTCGCTCGGAAAATGGAAAATGGCTTTTTGGTGAGACGAAAAGGAAAACTTCCTCCTGCAACATTGTTCGCCAATCCATGACGCACATGCATGCACAATATGGGCATATTATCACAAACTATGCCTTGATTCTAGCCATAACATTGGTGATTTGACCCGAAAGCCAGGAAACCTCAAATGAGATAGGTCATTTTGTGAAGGTTTTCTTGATACATATTCAATATAACAAGTTTGATATTTTTCCTTGTAACCATGTGACATAATATGACACCACGCGAAGGTATCACATTGTTTCGATCGTTTTTGAATTTTTTATGACTCTTTTAAACTATCGACAAACTTTATCGAACGACGGGTATGAAGATTATTAGCTCGGAGCTGAGCCTCTCTAAACTTTCAATGGATCTCTGATGAAATAGCATATTTTGAACCTAAAAATAATTTTTGTGAAAAATCATGCCCATCAGATCCTGTACCTGTAGTTCATATCTGACCCACTTCCTACCGATTCGGTAGGAATTTGTCTTTTTCACCTGGAGTAGACAGAAAGGTTTGAGATCCCCCCTTGGGACATTGTCCATTTAAGGTGGTCTAGTATTTTTGAAAAATGGAGTGGTAGAATTTTGAATTAGCCATTTGTTGATAGCTTCATAAAATCTCCCTTTTTTTCGCTCGGAAAATGGAAAATGGTTTTTTGGTGAGACGAAAAGGAAAACTTCCTCCTGCAATATTGTTCGCCATTCCATGATGCACATGCATGCACAATATGGGCAGATTATCACAAACTATGCATTGATTCTAGCCATAACATTGGTCATTTGACCCGAAAGCCAGGAAACCTCGAATGAGATAGGTCATTTTGTGAAGGTTTTTTGAGACATATTCAATATAACAAGTTTGATATTTTTTCTTGCAACCATGTCACATAATATGACACCACGCGAAGGTATCGCATTGTTTCGATCGTTTTTGAAATTTTTATGACTCTTTTAAACTATCGACAAACTTTGTCAAACGACGGGTATGAAAATTCTTAGCTCGGAGATGAGCCTCTCTAAACTTTCATTGGATCTCTGATGAAATAGCATATTTTGAACCTAAAAATGATTTTTGTGAAAAATCATGCCCATCAGATCAAGTACCTGTAGTTCATATCTGACCCACTTCCTACCGATTCGGCAGAAAATTGTCTTTTTCGCCTCGAGTGGACGGAAAGGTTTGAGATCCCCCCGTTGGGACATTGTCCATTTAAGGAGGTTTAATATTTTTGAAAAATGAGGTGGTAGAATTTTGAATTAGCCATTTGGTGGTTGCTTCATATAATCCCCCTTTTTTACGTTCGGAAAATGGAAAATGGCTTTTTGATGCGACGAAAAGGAAAACTTCCTCTTGCAACATTGTTCGTCATTCCATGATGCACATGCATGCACAATATGGGCAGATTATCACAAACTATGCCTTGATTCTAGCCATAACATTGGTCATTTGACCTGAAAGCCAGGAAACCTCAAATGAGATAGGTCATTTTGTGAAGGTGTTTTTGAGACATAATCAATATAGGAAGTTTGATATTTTTCCTACCAGCCATGTCACATAATATGACACCACGCGAAGGTTTCGCATTATTTCTATCGTTTTTGAATTTTTTATACATGTTTTAAACTATGATCAAAACGGCGAGCATGAAGATTCTATTCAATATAAATATCTAATATTTGAGTGTAGATAGATAGATCTTATTTTTCTACAAATTTTGATATATTATTTATATTTTTCTAAATTAGAATGATTTTTTTGTGATTTTCCTAAGAGTAATGTGATAAAAGGCAAAAAAAGGACTTTGCCGTGTGTACTGCGGAATACACACGGCAAAGGGCCTTTGCCATGTATACTGAAGAATACACACGGCAAAGGACCGGCGAGGGCACACGGCAAAGATACCACCGTCTGCGGTCGTTAGCTCCTCCCGTTAAATGGACTTGTGGGGTCACGGGTCCCACCTCGTTGCCGTGAAAACACCTATGCCGTGTGCCGTTGTTGACTTTGCCAAGTGTATTTTCTTTGCCGTGTTCCTTTATAGGTTTTTGCCGTGTATATTTCTTTGTCGTGTTCTTTTTCAGAAATTTGCCGTGTTCACGTACTTTGCCGTTTATTTTCTGAGTTACACACGGCAAAGACAGACTTTTCCGTGTTCCGATCCATTTGGCACACGGCAAAGACGTGTCTACACGGCAGCAACATTTTTTCCCCTAGTGTAGCCTCTAAATCATGTAGTGCTGGTTGCGTGGATGTGTACACACTACTAGAAAAACCATCTTCGGTTCGATGTGAACAAGGCCAGCAGTCCCGGCCTGGCACAGCCCCCGACTAGTGGAAGCACTAGTCCTGGGCCGTGAGGCCTCTAACGGCTAGAAACGGCCGTAGTGACTAGTCCCGGGCCGGACCAGGTCATTAGTCCCGGTCCGTAATACGGCCCGGGACTAATAACCTGGAGCGGGCCAGCTGGTCCTTTCGTGGACTATTAGTCCCGGGTCGTATCACGGCCCGGGACTAGTTGTCCATGACTATATATTCTGCCTCCTGTCCTGCTGCCCTAAAGCATATGGTGGCCATTTTTCTCAAAAAAGCAAGAGAGTTCATGCCTTTTTTTCTCAAGATTTGTAAAGATTTAGTTTGCAACACCTAAATCCAAAGCATTAAAAGGTTAGAACTTCATTCTTTCATCTCTTATTGCTACTTTAGCTCTATAATGCTCTAGAAGTATACATATATGGATCAAATACATGCATGCTCTAGAAGTAGCTAGAAGGATTTTGATATATATGTGTAACAAATTTTGATTAGGCACATAGTTACTAAAAATTGAAATGTGTAATTTCAGAGTTTCAGAGCTTAGAATGGAATGAGATTTTCACTAATAGAACAATAATAAAAAACTCCACATTTATCATGTTGATTGTTTTCTCCAATTCACAAATTGGTGCATGTAAATTTTTCAAAATTCAAAATTAATGCTCTAGAAGCTCTCAATATAACTTGTAATAATTTTATCATGTTGTGTAATGGTTTTTGATATACTTTTACTATAATGCAGATGGTCCGGAAATGGATGTACGGTACTGACCGACGCTCTGGCGAGTTCATTAATGGCGTGCATGAATTCATCCGTGTTGCCGATGCAAACAAGCGCAATGGTTTTGTATTCTGTCCATGTAATGGATGTAGGAATCAGAAGGATTACTCTGACTCAAAAACCCTTCACGGCCTCCTATTGAAGTCTGGCTTCATGCCCAGTTATAATTGTTGGACCGAGCACGAAGAGAGAGGGGTTATAATGGAAGACAATGAAGAAGAGGAGGAGGATGACAACTATCATGGTTTCCCTGAGTACGGAGATACTTCCATGGGGGGTGCTGAAGGGGAGGATGAAGAAGAGACACATGATAAACCCGCTGATGATCTTGGTCGGACCATTGCCGATGCATGAAGAGATTGTGAAACTGAAAAGGATAGGGAGAAGTTCAATCACATGTTAAAGGATCACAAAAAGTTGTTGTACCCAAATTGCGAAAATAGTCTGAAAAAGCTGGACAGCACACTGGAATTGCTGCGATGGAAGGCTGAGTGTGCTATACCTGAATCCTCATTTGAAAAGTTGCTGAAAATGATGAAGAATATGCTTCCAAAAGATAACGTATTGCCCGCCAGTACGTACGAAGCAAAGAAGGTTGTCTGCCCTCTAGGTTTAGAGGTTTAGAAGATACATGCATGCCCTAATGACTGCATCCTCTACCGCGGTGAGGAGTATGAGAATTTGGATGCATGCCCGGTATGCACTTCACTTCGGTATAAGATTAGACGAGATGACCCTTTTGACGTTGAGGGCGAGCCCCCCCCCCCCCTCGGGAAGAGGGTTCCTGCTAAGGTGATGTGGTATGCTCCTATAATACCATGGTTGAAACGCTTATTCAGAAAAAAAGAGCACGCCAAGTTGTTGCGATGGCATAAAGAGGACCGTAAGTCAGACGGGATGTTGAGACACCCCGCTGATGGGTCGCAATGGAGAAAAATTGATAGAAAATACCCGGACTTTGCAGATGACGCAAGGATTTTAAGGTTTGCTCTAAGTACAGATGGCATGAATCCCTTTGGGGAGCAGAGCTCTAGTCACATCTCCTGGCCCGTGACTCTATGCATCTATAACCTTCCTCCTTGGTTGTGCATGAAGCGGAAGTTCATTATGATGTCAGTGTTGATCCAAGGTCCGAAGCAACCCGGCAACGACATTGATGTGTACCTAAGGCCATTAGTGGAAGAACTTTTACAGTTGTGGCACGAACCGGGGATACGCGTGTGGGATGAGCACAAGCAGGAAGAATTTAACCTCCGAGCATTGCTTTTCGTAACAATCAATGATTGGCCTGCTCTTAGTAACCTTTCAGGACTTTCAAACAAGGGATACAATGCATGCACACACTGTTTAGATGAGGCTGAAAGTATATATTTGGAACATTGTAAGAAGAATGTATACAATGAGCATCGTCGATTTCTTTTGGCCAAGCATCCCTTAAGAAAGAAAGGCAAGCATTTCAACAGTCTGGCATGTCACCAGACGAAGCCTAAGGAGCGTACTTGTGCTGATATATTTGATATGGTCAAAGATTTGGATCAACTGGTAACCTTTGGAAAGGGTCCTGGAGGAAAATAAGTTCCGAAGGACGCTGAAGGACACGCACCCATGTGGAAGAAGAAATCTATATTTTGGGAGCTACCATATTGGAAATTCTTAGAGGTCCGCTCTGCAATCGATGTGATGCATGTGACGAAGAATCTTTGCGTGAACCTGCTAGGCTTCTTGGGCGTGTATGGGAAGACAAAAGATACACCAGAAGCACGAAAGGACCATCAATGTATGAAAGACCCAGATGGCCTGCATCTAGAATGGTTTCAAGGTCATGCCAGCTACGCTCTTACCAAACAAGAGAAGGAAATATTTTTTGAGTTCCTAAGCAGTATTAAGGTCCCGTCTGGCTTCTCGTCGAATATTAAGGGAATAATAAATATGGCAGAAAAAAAGTTCCAAAACCTAAAGTCTCATGACTGCCACGTGATTATGACGCAAATGCTTCCGATTGCATTGAGGGGGCTTCTACCAGATAATGTTCGAGTACCCATTGTGAAGCTATGTGCATTTCTCAATGCAATCTCTCAGAAGATAATCAATCCTGAAGATCTACCACGGTTACAAAATGATGTGGTCCAATGTCTTGTCAGTTTTGAGTTGGTGTTCCCACCATCCTTCTTCAATATTATGACGCACCTGCTGGTTCACCTAGTCGAAGAGATTTCCATTCTTGGTCCTGTATTTCTACACAATATGTTTCCCTTTGAGAGGTTCATGGGAATCTTAAAGAAATATGTTCATAACCGTGCTAGGCCAGAAGGAAGCATCTCCAAGGGCTATGGAACAGAGGAGGTCATTGAATTTTGTGTTGACTTTGTTCCTAACCTTAAGCCGGTTGGTCTTCCTCAATCGCGGTATGAGGGGAGACTAAGTGGAAAGGGTACTCTAGGAAGGAAATCAATAATATGTAGGGACGGACATTCTTACACCGAAGCACATTACACCGTTCTACAGAATTCTATCTTGGCAGCCCCATATATCGAGGAACGCAAGAAAATATTACGCTCCAACAACCCTGGAAAGCATGACTCTTGGATTAGAGATGAACACATGAAGAGTTTTGGCGGTTGGTTGCAACATCTCATCAAAAACAAAACTCTTGGAGATCAGCTATACTTGTTGTCTAGGTCACCATCTTCGACTATATCGACTTTCCAAGGGTACGAGATAAATGGGTATACATTTTATAGGATAGCCCAAGATAAAAAGAGCACCAACCAAAACAGTGGTGTCCGCTTTGATGCAACAGACAACAATGGGTCAAAGACCACATATTATGGTTACATAGAGGAGATATGGGAACTTGACTATGGACCTACTTTTAAGGTCCCCTTGTTTCGGTGCAAATGAGTCAAGCTGACAGGAGGAGGGGTTGAGGTAGACAAGAAATACGGAATGACACGAACCATTCGTCCTAGCCAATGATGTGGCTCAGGTTTTCTATGTGAAGGACATGTCTACCAAACCTAGAAAAAGAAAAATAAGAAAAAGAATACATCAGACGATGAGCCAAAGCTCCACATAGTTCTTTCAGGAAAAATAAATATCGTGGGAGTGCAGGACAAGACAGACATGTCAGAAGATTGTGATAAATTTCATGAAATTCCACCCTTCGCGGTGAAGGATGAACCAAGCATCATGTTAATGAATGAATATGCTCCATGGATACGACGGGATCAGAAAGGAACACACGCGAAGAAATGATATGTAATAATTGTAACATTTTATGAGTGAAGATGCTCCATGTGTCCATTTTTATAGTGTTGTCTGCAAACAATCTTGAGTGTGTTAGTCCCGTTTTGTGGCTGGACCGGGACTAAAGGAGGGCCTTTAGTCCCGATTCATACTTACCATTAAGATCTGATCTCCAAACGCGTGAGGTCACATATTAGGGAGTGCCTCTATGACCAGTTTCTCGGAGATGCCGGAGGACTGGGATCCGGTGGCATCTCCCTGAAACTGGCCGTAGTGGTGTCCCTTCTCTCGAAAACCATCTTGCAGCTTGTAACTTCTCTAACTAGATCAATACGCATGGGAGCTAACTAATTTCACATATTAGGGAGTGCCTCTATGACCAGTTTCTCGGAGATGCCGGAGGACTAGGCTCTGGCAGCATCTCCCTGAAACTATCCGTAGTGGTGTCCCTGCTCTCGAAAACCATCTTGGAGATGCCTCTAACTGGCTGGAGGACTGGACTCACAAGGATGCCTATTTATAGTACAAGCAGATCGGCATAATGTTGACACTCACGACATAATGTCGACACTCACCTCTATTATTAGTGCTGACTCATGTTTTTTCCCGGTTGGTGTCTCCAACCGGGACTAAAGGTTCATCTTTAGTCCCGGTTGGTGACACCATGCGGGACAAGGTACAAGCCGCACGACATAATGTTGATACTCACCCCTATTATTGGTTTCTCCAACCGGGACTGAAGATGAACCCTCTTTTTATATAGGCATTTCCCTCTATTTATTAGGTAACACTCAAGACATTTATTAATATTAAAAACCGGGAAAAACCGGGACTAGCTAACACTCGGGACTAAAGCCGCCCCCTTTAGTCATAATCATGCCTAGTCCTATTGTACGCAACTTCAGGGTCTTCTTCGTCATCGTTATCATCAC
The DNA here is from genome assembly GCA_916181665.1 of Avena sativa. Classification (NCBI taxonomy): domain Eukaryota; kingdom Viridiplantae; phylum Streptophyta; class Magnoliopsida; order Poales; family Poaceae; genus Avena; species Avena sativa. The sequence goes on along the minus strand of OV702292.1, from coordinate 1,666,030 downwards.
CGTCATCGTCACCTGCCACTCCGGGGATCCTCAGCCCATCCATGGCATATACCAGGGGCCATTCCAGCCTCGGATTCACGGCGGGAGGGGGAGGGGTCTCCTGGAAGACGATGTCGCTACCGCCAGGCCGGTGTGGGGCCTTTTTGTGGCTCTGTGGCGGGTGGACTCGTGGGCACCGCGGCGAGGATGGTCTCCCCCGGCGATGTAGCGCATCACTCCGATGATAGTACGGTTCGCCCACCACAGACGACGGCCGGCTTCGTTGTGGTTAAACGGGGGCGGGCCATCACCCTCATACCTGGCGAGCTCCCTTTCCTGCCTATTAGCGAAGAAGGCATTCTAGGTGTCGTAGTTGTCGGGATCCCACTGGGGATCCATACGCTGCTCCGGCGTGAGCTCATGGTAGAAGTGGTTTGTGATGGCTGCCTGGCGTGCGGAACCTTGAGGGACAGGAGGGACAGGAACCCCTCCAGCGCTCAGCATCCAGCCGGCGGGCGGCCTGTAGCCCGACGGACAAGGGTAGTTGGAGGCGCACAGCGCCTCGGTCTCCTCGAGGGTTAGAATGGCCCAGTAGGCGTTGTTCATTGTTCTAAGAGAGGAAGATGTGGATGTGTGGATAGCCATGGCGCGATCGCCCTAAATATAGAGGGAAAGGGCAGGAAAACGTGGCGTGAAGCTTTGGGAAATGGTGGGAAATATCTTTAGTCCCGGTTAGTGACTACATCCGGGGCTAAAAGCTCTCGTAAAAAGGAAATGGCGGGAAGCGGTGGGAAATGGCGGGAAATATATTTAGTCCCGGTTTGTGACTACAATCAGGACTAAATGGATATTATATTAAGATTCTTTATATTTTTCTGATAATAATAGACATATTATTTGTTTTATTTGGATTATTACAATAAAAGATATGATTTTCCAAAGTTTTTATATTAGTTTTGAATTAAAAAAAGAAAATTTAAAAATTAAATATATTAAGATTTTTTATATTTTTCTGATAATAATAGACATATTATTTGTTTTATTTGGATTATGACAATAAAAGATATGATTTTCCAAAGTTTTTATATTTGATTTGAATTTAAAAAAGAAAATTTACAAATGAAATAATTTATAAATGATGCAAACAGATAAATGGATATTATATTAAGATTCTTTATATTTTTTGAAAATAATAGACAGATTATTTGTTTTATTTGGATTATTAAAATAAAAGATATGATTTTCCAAAGTTTATATATTTCATTTGAATTAAAAAAAGAAAATTTACAAATGAAATAATTTATAAATGATGAAAACAGATAAATGGATATTATATTAAGATTCTTTATATTTTTCTGATAATAATAGACATATTATTTGTTTTATTTGGATTATTACAATAAAAGATATGATTTTCCAAAGTTTTTATATTAGTTTTGAATTAAAAAATGAAAATTTTCAAATGAAATAATTTATAAATGATGCAAACAGATAAATGGATATAATATTAAGATTCTTTATATTTTTCTGATAATAATAGACATATTATTTGTTTTATTTGGATTATTACAATAAAAGATATGATTTTCCAAAGTTTTTATATTAGTTTTGAATTAAAAAATGAAAATTTACAAATGAAATAATTTATAAATGATTCAAACAGATAAATGGATATAATATTAAGATTCTTTATATTTTTCTGATAATAATAGACATATTATTTGTTTTATTTGGATTATTACAATAAAAGAAATGATTTTCCAAAGTTTTATATTAGTTTTGAATTTAAAAAAGAAAATTTACAAATGAAATAATTTATAAATGATGCAAACAGATAAATGGATATTACATTAAGATTCTTTATATTTTTCTGATAATAATAGACATATTATTTGTTTTATTTGGATTATTACAATAAAAGATATGATTTTCCAAAGTTTTTATATTAGTTTTGAATTAAAAAAAGAAAATTTATAAAAAAACAATTAGTCGCGGGTCGTGGCTGGACCCGGGACTAAAGGGTGTCTGCGCACGCGAAAACGAAGCGGCCGAAAAATACACACCTTTAGTTACGGGTTAAGCCACGGCCCGGGACTAGAGACTCTTTAGTCCGGTCCCATGGCTTAGCCCGGGACTAAAGGTCTGTCCCTTTATATTCTGGTGCCAGGGGAGGTGCTGCCCCAACACTTCGCATTTCTCGACGAAGACGAAGCACACACAGACGAAGACGAAGCAGGGGAGGTGTTGTCCGATTCCGCCGCTGCTCCGCCGCGCGTACGTGCTCCGTCGTGCCGCCGCCGCTTCGCAGGTGAGATGGTTCTCCAGGGCATCTCAGTGTCGCTCGGGGTGGCCAGGAACATCGACAACGACGACGCCTGCGACGGTTAGGGTTCGTCCAGGGAAAGGAAACGAGAGAAGGAGCGAGCCTGGGGGGAATGAGAGGATAGGGGAGAGGGAGAGGCGTGCTCGGGTGGTCCTTATCCTCTCCAGGGCGGCGGCAGTGCGGATCATGGCGCATCGGCGACGGCCTGCCGGCGAGGGCGTCGCCACCGAGCAGCTTGGCCAGAGGAGGAAAACGACACGGGATGGTGCGAAGAGGTATTGGGCCAAGGCTCGGCTGTTGGAGATATGCCCTAGAGGCAATAATAAATATAGTTATTATTATATCTTTGTGTTTATGATAAATGTTTGCATTCATGCTATAATAGTATTAACAAGGAAACCATTAATACTTGTGTGAATTGTAAACTTAATTTGAAGTCCCTAGTATAGCCTCTATACTTCACTAGCTTGTTGGTTGATTGATGATGTGGTTTCTTTGTCATGAACATTGAGATGTTATCAACAACAAGATCATATCGTTAGGAGAATGATATGGTGGACATACTCCTATAGATAAGCGTAGCATAAAGATCAAGTCATTTCAATAGTTCAATTGCTATATGCTTTCTGATACATAGTAACCTAATTCCTTCGACCATGAGATCATGCATATCACCTTTACTGGATGGATGCTTTGATGTCATCAAACACCACACCGTAACAGGGTGGCTATAAAGGTGGTATTGAGTGTTCGGAAAGTATTGGTTGAAACACATGGATCAAGAGTGGGATTTGTCCATCCACATGACGGATAGATATTCTCTGGGCCCTCTCGGTGGAATGTCATCCAATTAGCTTGCAAGCATGTGACTGGGTCACAAGGGATCACATATCACGGGAACGAGAAAAGAGTACTTATCAGTAACGAGGTTGAACTAGGTATGCAGAGATACCGAAGATCATAACCTCGGATAAGTAACATATCGTGAGACAAAGGGAAATTGGTATCGTATGTAAGTGGTTCATTCGATCGCAAAGTAATCGTAGAAATATGTGGGAGCCATATGAATTTCCAGATTCCTCTATTGGTTATTGTTCGGAGAAGTGTCTCGATCATGTCTGCATAATTCACGAACCGTAGGGAGACACACTTAAGGATTCGACGTTGTTTGAGTAGTTATGGTATTATGAGAAAGAGACCGAATGTTGTTCGGAGTCTCGGATGGGATCCGGGATATCACGAGGTGATCCGGAATGGTCCGGAGAATAAGATTCATATAAGGAAAGTCCCGTTTCGGAGTTCGGGAATGATTCCGGTGTTTTCATCGGGAACATTCTAGAAGGTCCCGGAATGTCCGGCACTCCGGGAGGGAAGGGGTACATGAATGTGTCATTGCATGTTGGAATGATTGCATCATGTACTAAGTGTTCTCGCTGTCCGAAATAAAGGGTTAATTCAAATCCTAATTGAAAAAGTCAAACTGCCAGTTTTCGGTCAAACTGCCAGTTTTCGGAAAGAGGAGAAAGAGGAGGAGAGGTGGAGGCCGAGTTGGAGGAGGGTTCCTCCCCTTGGCCGGCGCACCTCCCAAGGCCGAGTTGGGGAGGAACTCCTCCCCTTGGCCGCCGGCCCTCCCACCTATAAAGGGAGGGGCAGGGCTCCCCTCTCTACACAACACTACTAGTTCCTACCCTCTAAACTAAACCCTAGATCTAAAACCCCGGTTTAGAGCTATTTTGGTTTAGAGCCTTCTAATTGGTTTAGAGCCCTCTAATTGGTGTGTCTAATTACTAGACCACTAATAGCCTCTCTCATAAGCTCCACCATACTCGCACCGGCTTAAGGCGAAGCCCTGCGGGATCTCCCCTCTACTTCCGGTACCACGCCGTTGTGCTGCCGGAATCGCGAGGAGAGTGCTACAACCTCCGCTGCCTGCTGGAACAAGGGAGAGGAAGGTCTTCGTCGAGTACCGAACGTGTGACCGACTGCGGGGGCGCTGCTGGAACGTGGCGCCGGAAGGATCGTCTACACGATCTTGAGATCGGAAAGAGTACGACTACATCACCCACGAGAATCTGCTCTCGTTAAACACTTTGGAATCTTCGAGGGTGAGTTATTCCATCGACTCGTTGCTACAATCTAGTAGATAGATCTTGGCTTGTTTGTTTGTATGCGATAGAAAATTTTTGTTTTCCATGCTACGAACCCCTACAGTGGTATCAGAGCCGTGTCTATATGTAGATCTGTTGCACGAGTAGAACACAATGGTCATTGTGGGCGTTGATGCTTTTATTGTAGATTGCCTTTTGTGTACTTTGCATCTTGCGGTATGTTGGGATGAAGCGGCCCGGGCTAACCTTACATGACATCGTTCATGAGACTTGCTCCACGCTTAACATGCAACTTGTATTGCATAAGTGGCTTTGCGGGTGCCTGTTTCTCCTAGCATAGTAAAGATCCAATTTACAACGGGTAATCAACAATGCTAGTATCAATGTTGTGGTTCTTGTTCGTAGGTTAGAACGACACTTATGGAAAGCCCCAAACCACGTAAAATATGCAAAGAAAGTAGAAGCGTCTAACTTTGTTTTGCAGGGGTGTGCAGTGATGTGATATGGCCATGATTGTGATTATATTTGATGTATGCAATGTTCCTTATTGTAAGTTGGCAACCGGCAGGAGCCATATGGTTGTCTTTAATTTCTGTTAAGACCTGCGTGTCTATTCAAAATAGTTGTAATAGTTGAAGCTGGTGGACGACAACCATGAAGAAGCGTCATTGACCTTGATGCTATGCCGGTGATGATGGAGATCATATTCGTGCTTGAAGATGGAGATCGGAAGCACAAAGAAGAAAGGCCATATCATATCACATATTATGAATTGCATGTGATGTTAATCCTTTATGCATCTTGTATTGCTTAGTAGACGACGGTAGCATTATAAGATGATCCCTCATGCACATAAATTTCAAGTTCTGAAGTGTTCACCCTTAGTATGCACCGTTGCCAAAGCTTGTTGCTTCGAAGCACCACGTGATGATCGGGTGTCTTTGATTCCGCGGGTGAATACAACGTAAGCAAGCCAGATTTGCTTATGCGGTAACTAAGGTTTGATCTTGACGAGCCTAGCATGTACAGACATGGCCTCAGGAACACGGATCGCCGAAAGGCAAAGCATGAATCATATAGTAGATATGATGAACATGATGATTGTTCGCCATTAAAACTATATCGGCTCTCGTGATGATCGGTGTTGATATAGTAGTTTTGGTTCGTGTGATCACTAAAACAATGTGAGGGATGTTGTTTTGAGTGGGAGTTCACCTAGTTTAATTTCATTAATTAATTTGAGCTCAATTTGTCATAAACTTAGTCTAAACTATTGCAAATATGTTGTAGATCAATGGCAGCCCCTACCATCAATTTTAATGCGTTCCTAGAGAAAGAAAAGTTGAAAAACAATGGAAGCAACTTCGCGGATTGGTTCCGCAATTTGAGGATTGTCCTCACAGCTGGTAATTTGACCTATGTGCTGGATGCACCGCTAGGTGACCCACCTGCAGCTGATGCTACCGATGAAGTAAAGAATGTTTACCTCGCTCGGAAGAATCAGTACTCCATAGTTCAGTGTGCTATCTTGTATGGTTTAGAATCGGAGCTTCAGAAAAGGTTTGAAGAGTCAGATCCATATGATATTGTCGAGGATCTCAAATTAATTTTTGAGACTCATGCGGCAATTGAAAGTTATGAAGCTTCTGAAAAGTTCTTTAACTGCAAGATGGAAGAGGGTAGCTCCGTCAGTGAGCATGTGCTTAAGATGTCTGGGCACGCAAATAAACTTCAAAGTTTGGGTATAGTGATTCCTAATACTTTGGGAGTTTACCGCATCCTCCAATCACTACCACCAAGTTACAAGAACTTTGTGATGAACTACAACATGCAGAACATGAACAAAGAGTTGCCAGAACTATTTGCTATGTTAAAATCTGCAGAAGTGGAGATCAAGAAAGAGCACCAAGTGTTGATGGTCAATAAGACCACCAAATTCAAGAAAGGCAAGTCTAAGCAAAAGGGACACTTCAAGAAGGGTGGTAAGAAAGTTACCATGCCAACGAAGAAGACCAAGGCTGGACCTAAGCCTGAAACTGAGTGCTTTTACTGCAAGGGAGAAGGTCACTGGAAGCGGAATTGCCCAAAGTACTTGGCGGATTTGAAGAACGGCAACATCAAGAAGAAAGGTATATTTGATATACATGTTATTGATGTGTATCTCACTAGTATTCGTAGTAGTGCCTGGGTATTTGATACTGGTTCGGTTGCTCATATTTGTAACTCGAAACAGGAGCTGCAGAATAAACGGAAGCTAGCGAAGAACGAGGTGTCGATGCGTGTGGGAAACGGATCAAAGGTTGATGTGATCGCGGTCGGCACGCTACCTCTTCATCTACCATCGGGATTAGTTTTATACTTAAATAATTGTTATTTGGTGCCTGCGTTGAGCATGAACATTATATCGGGATCTTGTTTATTGCGAGACGGTTACTTGTTTAAATCAGAGAATAATGGTTGTTCGATTTATATGAGTAATATGTTTTACGCACATGCACCTTTGATAGATGGTCTATTCTTATTGAATCTCGATAGTAGAAATACACATCTTAATAACATTGAAGCTAAACGTTTGAAATCAAGCGATAATTCGACCTATATGTGGCACTGTCGTCTTGGTCACATTGGAGTGAAACGTATGAAGAAACTCCATTCCGATGGACTTCTTGAATCACTTGATTTTGAATCACTTGAAAGATGCGAAGCATGTCTGATGGGTAAAATGACTAAGACTCCATTTTCTGGTATAATGGAGCGAGCTACGGACTTATTGGAAATCATACATACCGATGTGTGTGGTCCAATGAGTGTAGCATCGCGCGGTGGTTATCGTTATGTTCTTACCTTCACGGATGATTTGAGTAGATATGGGTATATCTATTTCATGAAACATAAGTCCGAAACTTTCGAGAAGTTTAAGGAGTTTCAAAGTGAGGTAGAGAATCAACGTAACAAGAAGATTAAATTTCTACGTTCTGATCGTGGAGGTGAATATCTAAGTTACGAGTTTGGCGAGCATTTAAAGAAGTGCGGAATACTTTCACAATTGACACCGCCGGGAACACCACAGCGTAATGGTGTGTCCGAACGTCGTAATCGAACTCTCTTAGATATGGTTCGTTCTATGATGTCACTTACAGATTTACCGCTATCATTTTGGGGTTATGCATTAGAAACAGCCGCATTCACTTTAAATAGGGCACCATCTAAATCCGTTGAAACGACACCGTATGAATTATGGTTTGGGAAGAAACCTAAATTGTCGTTCCTTAAAGTTTGGGGATGCGAAGCCTATGTAAAGAAGTTACAGCCGGACAAGCTTGAACCCAAAGCGGAAAAATACGTCTTCATAGGATACCCAAAGGAAACTATTGGGTATACCTTCTATCATAGATCCGAAGGCAAAATCTTCGTTGCCAAGAATGGATCCTTTCTAGAGAAGGAATTTCTCTCGAAAGAAGTGACTGGAAGGAAAGTAGAACTCGACGAGGTTGTCGAACCTTCTCTCGAAATTGCGAGTAGCGCAGCACCGGAAGAAGTTCCTGTGGTGCCTGCACCAATAAGAGAGGAAGCTAATGATGATGATCATGAAACTTCGGTTGAAGTTGCTACAGAGCCTCGGAGGTCAACGAGAACTCGTACCACTCCAGATTGGTATGATTCCGTTATGAATGTCATGTTGGTGGACAACACCGATGACCCCGAGACATATGAGGAAGCGATGATGAGCCCAGATTCCAATAAATGGCAAGAAGCCATGAAATCCGAGATTGGATCCATGTACGAAAACCAAGTATGGACTTTGGTGGACTTACCGGATGGCCGGAAGGCTGTCGAGAACAAATGGATTTTCAAGAAGAAAACAGATGCTGATGGTAATGTTACTGTCTATAAAGCTCGACTTGTCGCAAAAGGGTTTCGACAAATTCAAGGAGTTGACTACGATGAGACTTTCTCACCAGTAGCGAAGCTAAAGTCTGTGAGGATTATGTTAGCAATCGCTGCATATTATGATTATGAGATATGGCAGATGGATGTCAAAACAGCATTCCTCAATGGAGACATTGATGAAGAGTTGTATATGATGCAACCCAAAGGTTTTGTCGATCCTAAAGATGCTAACAAGGTATGCAAGCTTCAACGGTCCATCTATGGATTGAAGCAAGCATCCCGAAGTTGGAATCAACGTTTTGATAAGGTAATCAAAAGTTTTGGTTTTATACAAACTTATGGAGAAGCTTGTATTTACAAGAAAGTGAGTGGGAGCTCTGTAGCATTCTTAATACTGTATGTGGATGACATATTGTTGATTGGGAATGATGTAGACCTTCTTAATAGTGTCAAGGAATATTTGAATAATAGTTTTTCAATGAAGGATCTTGGCGAAGCAGCTTACATATTAGGCATAAAGATTTATAGAGATAGATCGAAACGCCAAATATCATTGTCACAAAGTACATATTTGGACAAAGTTCTAAAGAGGTTTGGAATGGAAGATAGCAAGAAAGGGTTCTTGCCCATGTTGCCCAATACGACCTTGAGTAAAACTCAAAGTCCGACATCGGCAGAAGATAGAGAAAGGATGAGTAAGACTCCCTATGCCTCAGCCATAGGATCTCTAATGTATGCCATGCTATGTACTAGACCCGACATTGCATATGCTGTTAGTTTAACTAGCAGATATCAAAGTGATCCAGGAGTGGATCATTGGACAGCGGTCAAAAACATCCTTAAGTACTTGAGAAGAACTAAGGATATGGTTCTTTCTTATGGAGGTGATGAACAGCTCGTTGTTAATGGTTACACCGATGCTAGTTGGAACACTGATCCGGATGATTCTAAATCACAATCTGGATACGTATTTATTTTTGAATGGTGCAGCAGTTAGCTGGAGGAGTGCAAAGCAAAGCGTTGTGGCGAGATCTTCAACTGAATCGGAATACATGGCTGCTTCGGAGGCTTCACAAGAAGCGATATGGATGAAAGAGTTCATTACAGAGCTGGGTGTGGTTCCTAGTGCGCTGGACCCAATGTCTATCTACTGTGATAACATGGGCGCCATAGCCAATGCGCAAGAACCAAGGTCACACAAGAAGCTGAAGCATATCAAGCTACGTTTTCACGCTATTCGAGAACATATCCAGGATGGGGATATAAAGATTTGCAAAGTACACACAGATCTGAATGTGGCGGATCCGTTGACTAAACCTCTCCCGAGGGCAAAACATGACCAACACCAAACTGCCATGGGTGTTCGGTATATTACCATGTAATCTAGATTAGATGACTCTAGTGCAAGTGGGAGACTGTTGGAGATATGCCCTAGAGGCAATAATAAATATAGTTATTATTATATCTTTGTGTTTATGATAAATGTTTGCATTCATGCTATAATAGTATTAACAAGGAAACCATTAATACTTGTGTGAATTGTAAACTTAATTTGAAGTCCCTAGTATAGCCTCTATACTTCACTAGCTTGTTGGTTGATTGATGATGTGGTTTCTTTGTCATGAACATTGAGATGTTATCAACAACAAGATCATATCGTTAGGAGAATGATATGGTGGACATACTCCTATAGATAAGCGTAGCATAAAGATCAAGTCATTTCAATAGTTCAATTGCTATATGCTTTCTGATACATAGTAACCTAATTCCTTCGACCATGAGATCATGCATATCACCTTTACTGGATGGATGCTTTGATGTCATCAAACACCACACCGTAACAGGGTGGCTATAAAGGTGGTATTGAGTGTTCGGAAAGTATTGGTTGAAACACATGGATCAAGAGTGGGATTTGTCCATCCACATGACGGATAGATATTCTCTGGGCCCTCTCGGTGAAATGTCATCCAATTAGCTTGCAAGCATGTGACTGGGTCACAAGGGATCACATATCACGGGAACGAGAAAAGAGTACTTATCAGTAACGAGGTTGAACTAGGTATGCAGAGATACCGAAGATCATAACCTCGGATAAGTAACATATCGTGAGACAAAGGGAAATTGGTATCGTATGTAAGTGGTTCATTCGATCGCAAAGTAATCGTAGAAATATGTGGGAGCCATATGAATTTCCAGATTCCTCTATTGGTTATTGTTCGGAGAAGTGTCTCGATCATGTCTGCATAATTCACGAACCGTAGGGAGACACACTTAAGGATTCGACGTTGTTTGAGTAGTTATGGTATTATGAGAAAGAGACCGAATGTTGTTCGGAGTCTCGGATGGGATCCGGGATATCACGAGGTGATCCGGAATGGTCCGGAGAATAAGATTCATATAAGGAAAGTCCCGTTTCGGAGTTCGGGAATGATTCCGGTGTTTTCATCGGGAACATTCTAGAAGGTCCCGGAATGTCCGGCACTCCGGGAGGGAAGGGGTACATGAATGTGTCATTGCATGTTGGAATGATTGCATCATGTACTAAGTGTTCTCGCTGTCCGAAATAAAGGGTTAATTCAAATCCTAATTGAAAAAGTCAAACTGCCAGTTTTCGGTCAAACTGCCAGTTTTCGGAAAGAGGAGAAAGAGGAGGAGAGGTGGAGGCCGAGTTGGAGGAGGGTTCCTCCCCTTGGCCGGCGCACCTCCCAAGGCCGAGTTGGGGAGGAACTCCTCCCCTTGGCCGCCGGCCCTCCCACCTATAAAGGGAGGGGCAGGGCTCCCCTCTCTACACAACACTACTAGTTCCTACCCTCTAAACTAAACCCTAGATCTAAAACCCCGGTTTAGAGCTATTTTGGTTTAGAGCCTTCTAATTGGTTTAGAGCCCTCTAATTGGTGTGTCTAATTACTAGACCACTAATAGCCTCTCTCATAAGCTCCACCATACTCGCACCGGCTTAAGGCGAAGCCCTGCGGGATCTCCCCTCTACTTCCGGTACCACGCCGTTGTGCTGCCGGAATCGCGAGGAGAGTGCTACAACCTCCGCTGCCTGCTGGAACAAGGGAGAGGAAGGTCTTCGTCGAGTACCGAACGTGTGACCGACTGCGGGGGCGCTGCTGGAACGTGGCGCCGGAAGGATCGTCTACACGATCTTGAGATCGGAAAGAGTACGACTACATCACCCACGAGAATCTGCTCTCGTTAAACACTTTGGAATCTTCGAGGGTGAGTTATTCCATCGACTCGTTGCTACAATCTAGTAGATAGATCTTGGCTTGTTTGTTTGTATGCGATAGAAAATTTTTGTTTTCCATGCTACGAACCCCTACATCGGCCGTGTTGGGCTGCTGGCTGCGCATGCGAGCGACAGGGAAGGAATAGGGGAGATATGGGTCGGCCTGGTTGGGGTCTGGCTACTGTTTTTCTTTTCCAAATTTTTGTTTTTTCTGCTTTCCTTTTCTCTTTGTATTTTTCAAATTTAAATCTGTTTTATATTTCTTTTAATTATAATTAGCTAGGATTAGGATTATATCGTTAGCTAGGGTTATTTTAATTATAATTAGCTAGGGTTATTTTTTAATTATATTTAGCTAGGGTTATTTTTTTAATTATAATTAGCTAGGGTTATTTTCTTAGTTATCAGCTAGGATTATATTGTTTTACCAGAATTAATATTAGGATTATTGTTTTACCACAAATAATATTAGGTTTTACCACAATTAATATTAGGAAATGTTATATTTTTTCTATAGTTTTTTATATTAGGGTTTTGTTTTAGTATTAGGATTATTTTTTTAATTAAAATATTAGAATTAGGATTAGGATTATTGTTTTAGTGATATTTTATTTATTTATTAAGATTAGAATTAGGATTGGGATTAGGGTTATTTTTTTGTTTTAGTTATTATGATTATTGTTTTAGCACAAATAATGTTAGGATTATTATAATTAGGATTATATTATTTTAGTTATTAGGATTATTTTTTTTTCTAACATGTTTAACTCTCTTTTTGTTATAGATAATTAAGTCATGGATCCATCCGAAGATCCTGGTCGCATTGGTGAAGGTTTTCTTTAGGGCATGATAAGAGGTGAAATTCCTCTTAATATTACTACCGGCGCCGAAGATATTTTGCTCGAGGAAGAGATATCCTCATATCTGAATCCATCCGGTGATGGACTAGAGGAAAACCTAATGTACCAAGGGGGAGACTAGATGGACGAAGGGCAAACAAATAACAACAATAATGATGGCCCCTCGACAGGATCCGGCGAGGTACATATATATATATAAAGTCTCGTGTTTCCTCTATTCATTAACTGATCTAGATATATATTAATCACTCTCTCTCTTCTTCTTTTAGCCCACCGGATCTAAGCAATCGACAGCTCGAACGAAACGAGGGCCAAACAAAAAGTTGGATGGTAATCAGAGGTTCACTATCGAAGAAATAGATGATGATGGTGAACCGATTGCTCCAGAGAAGCACCGGAGGATGTTTATAAATCAATGCGGGGTGCTTGTTAGGGACAACCTGCCGATCACCATCCAAGAATGGAATAAGTCAAAGAAACCTGGTGAACAATCCAACAGCTATGTCACCGATGATGCCAAAGATGACCTTTGGCAGAAGCTCAAAGCGCATTTCATACTACCTCCAGAGTATGAGGAATTTGAGGTAGATGGTATTACCCCAAGGCCGGGTGGGCTTGAAAATAGAGCGAAAGTCAAGGAGTGGGCACTGAGCAAGATGGCTGAATTGTACCGGAACCACAAGAAAAGTTTATACGCGAAATATGTCGCGAAAAAGAAAACTCTAGACTTCAAAGGAGTAAACGAGAAGTTGAGACAATAGTGGCCCTATTTTGTACAGTACAAGCAATCTGATAAAGCAAAGGCAAAGTCGACAAAGAACACGTTAAATGCTGCCAACAAGAAATACCATCATAAAATGGCGACAGGTGGCTACAAGAGTGTCGTCCCTAAGTGGGAAACTATGGAGAAGGAAATGAGGGCTAGAGGCGTCACTCCTGGTACAGATGGATGGCCCGAGAGGTCAAAGCACTGGTGGTACGGGCACGGGGGATCCTTGGACCCAGAAACAGGGAAGACATTATTTCATGAGAAAATTCTAAAACCCTCCCAAGACCTTATTAAAGCAATGAACGATGCTCAATTGGGATTGTTCCGTCCCGAGAGAGAGAACGACGAGCTAACACGCGCCCTAGGGAATCCTGAAAAGGGAGGACGAACACGAGGCAAAGGCGTCGGTGTCTCATGGAAGAAAGGGTTTCCTCAGTACGATGCCAGTTACAGAAGCCGTCAGAGAAAGAAGGACCGGGAGGCAGACTGGATCTCCATGGTAGAGCAGGACCTAGCCGATCTGAAGAACCTCATGCATGAAATTAGCCAAAGGCCGCCGTCGTCAACTCACCCGCGGTCTGATGATCCTGCATTGGATCTTAGCCAACGGAGAAGCAGCGTGGCTTCCACGGAGGTCCGTGCTGATGATCAAGCACTGTTGGATGATGCACCAGCTCCTCACTACCCCGTGGATGATGTCAGAGAGATGGCACAATGTGAGCTACATCAGCCAATGAACAACCTATCCTTCAAGGTGGCGATCGACACTGCTTTACCTTGTCTACCTGGAGCACTCCACCATTCACTTCTGATTCCACCAGGCTATGCTCGTGTCACGGTGGATGACATAGTGGAGGATTTTGCGGACCTAGAGATTGAAATCGCTACGCCTGAAGGCCTTACGAAACTAGGAGATGTCAAGCGCAACATCATTCTATGGAATAAGAAGTACATCAAGTTTCCAGGCTCGGCGCCAAGGCCACCGACTCCAAGAAATCCAAGTCCACCCCGCATCGAATATTATCAACCTCCAAGTCCACCCCAACCCGATTATCGCCAACCTCCAAGTCCATCCCAACCCGATTATCGCCAACCTCCAAGTCCACCCCACCCGTTGACGATCGCCGCAGCAGGAGTACATCAACTCGATCTCCACCTCCGCCTCCGTGCAATACATCAAAGAAACGGAAGTTCGACGGTCCCCCGCGCCCTACATCAAAGAAAGGTCAAACGCCGAAGATAGTCGATATCCCGCCGGCTCTTCCAAAGAGACCTTATGACAAGACCGATGAGGAAACTAACGCGGATGTGGCTGCCCAAGTTAAGGCGCATTTTGCACCCAAAAAGCCTGAGCCAAAGCAGGTATATAATGAAAAAACCAAAAGGTGGGCTAAGTCCTTTCTTGAGCAACCATCCCAGATATCGATGAATCTGGAATCAGACTATCACCGGGAGATTATTAAGCAAGCACAGAAGAAAAAAATCACAAGTGCAAAAAGCGTGAAGCAAGTTTCCCAGCTCGGAACACAGAAGAATCAATCGGTCGCCCCGCTCAAAGTTATTTCAGACCTCGACAAGGCCTTCAGAGCTGAAATGGATATGGACATGCAAATAATGGACCCTAGCGCCCGTAATAATGCTGCACTTATGGGAATCACTATATCGCAGGCCAAAGCACTTGCTAACGAAGCAAATATGTCTCTTGATCAATATTTAGGCTATGAAGATACGCCAGTGGGTCAGATAGTACGGCAGTATGTCCAAGGGGAGCCTCTAGTCAGTAATGAGGAGCTCGCGCGTCTATCCACACATATGCGAAATCTGCACGAATGGTACATGTCGCAAGCAGAAAAAAGCATCAGAAAGATTGGTTTCCGGTGGACGTTGACATGGTTATACCCTACGGGTACGTAACTTCAGCATACCTGGTCCAGCCGAAGGAAGGCCCACGGCAGATATACGCCGGCCCATGAAGATTTTCGGGTG
Organism: Avena sativa; assembly: GCA_916181665.1. Lineage (NCBI taxonomy): Eukaryota > Viridiplantae > Streptophyta > Magnoliopsida > Poales > Poaceae > Avena > Avena sativa. Next base: position 1,650,878 of record OV702292.1, on the reverse strand, counting down.
GCCCAGGCCCATGACGCCTTCGGATCCTTGGAGAGCAAGACTAGAGTTTTAATACAACTTGTAACCTAATCGTATTGGCACCCGAGACCTAGCCTCCTCATATATAAAGGCTAGGAGGGTCCAACGAGGAGGACGATGATTACACACGACATACACACCTCCACGCCAGATCGAATCTGCGCACCTTGTAATCTTCGGTTCCGCCGTAATAAAAGAGCAGACAAGCAGGAGTAGGGTTTTCCCTCCGGGGGCCTGAACCTGGGTAATTCTCGTGTCCCCTGGTTGCTTGTCTGTTAACCCTGCCACGATCTCCAGCATCCCCATCTTCTCCAAAACCCAAGTCCATAACAATGGGCATTGACGAGATCAAACCTCGTCAATTGGCGCCGTCTGTGGGAATTGGGGCTGCTGATTGTGCGGTCGTGACGGTTCCGACCCGATCGATCTACAACTCCGTGGCAACGGAGAATCACCTCCTCTTTGGCGCTTTCGACTTCACCGCCCACTCGCCGGATACCATGAAGGATTTCGAGCCCGTAGGCGACGGACTCGAAATTCTGTTCGGGAGCTTCTGCTTCCAGGTGGGACAAACTGGCACCCTCCGCCTCCCTGAGCGGGTGCCCGTGCCGTCAATCAGGCCCGCTTCATGGGCTCCACACCCCGTGCTACGCACGTCACCATCAACAGATGAGTTCTACATCAGCAGCAGCTGCAACTCCGATCTATGCGATCCACCTTCGGAGGAAGGGACCTACGGCTCCGGATCCGAAATCTGCGGCAGCAGCCAACCAATCTGCAGGCGCTACCTGTGCGCCGCAATCATCCAAACCAACGAGGAAACGCCTAACCCGCCGCCCAACCCCAACCCGCAGGACACAAACGGCGAAAACGAGGACAACAGGGGCCACCTCATCCAACTTAGCAAAGAAGGATGGGCCGAAGCACGCCGCGCCGTCGCAGGCGAAATAGTCCTACCTCTGGACTCCCCACGTGATCTGTTGATGGCATACCACTACCTCCTCATCGAGGAGCACAAGAAGCAAGTCAAGATGCAGGAGACGCTCGACAAACGCAAGAAAGCAGCCTCTGAGTCCAGTGCGCGACGAGCTGCGCTCTCCGCCATGGGACCCGGCTCTAGCACGAACAGAAACCAGGGAAACAAGCACCACTCTCGGGTGGAAAACATGGACCCGAAGGAGCGGCGTGACGTGACCCGAACCCTCCACACATCGTTCATGGATATGGACGCCAACGGCAACATCACTCCGAAGACGCCACAAGCTGCGATCATGGCAGCCACTGCGTATCTCGCGGCTCACCCACCTCCGGAGGGGGACCCTAAAAGGGCCATGCATAGGTCCGCACTCACCGGACTAGGACTAATCGGAGCTACGCTCCACGAAGATGCTCCTACGGAGCCGAAGAAGAAAGCTCCGGCCAGGCGCGACCGGAGCCCCACTCCCTCATCCGAAGATGAAGAAGAACACGACCTTCCTCGATGGAAGAAGAGCTCGCACCTCCATAAACACGACTACGATGCCAGAGACAAGCTTACACAGCGCAAGATCGACAAAGCACGCGCCAAACGCGCATGCTCGTCTGGATCTGAGATGGATGAAGACGAAGGAGAACTCTGCGGGGCTCGATGCTTCAGCAGATCCGTCCGGCGAACACAGATGCCACGCAACTTCAAGCTTCCTTCGGATACTCCGAAATTCAATGGCACGCAAGATCCAATGTCCTGGCTCAGTGACCATCTGTCATCCGTTAAGCTTCACGGAGGCAACAAAGAAACCGCCATGCAATGCCTTCAGCTGCAGCTGACAGGCGCGGCGCGGGTCTGGCTTAGCAGCCTATCATCAGGATCCATCCGAAGCTAGGAGGAGCTCGCTTATAGCTTCATCCGAAACTTCAAAGGCACCAGCAAGAGGCCCGCCTCAATCGAAGAGTTGCGAGCCTGCACTCAGAGAACGGGTGAATCTATTCGCTCGTACATACTACGCTGGTCTACAACCAAGAACTCCGCAGCACACATCTCCGAAGAACAGGCCATCGACGCCTTCAGGGACGGCGTCAAACGCCCAGACTTCAAGGAAAAACTTGGACGTGTAAAGCCCAAGACACTCGATCAGCTCATGGAAATCGCCAACAGCTGGGCAGACGGCGAAGATTGCATCCAGCGGGCGCAATCAGATGAAGAGGACGACTACGGCCGAAGACGCGAACGCCGCAGCAAGAGGAGATCGCGCGTCTACGAGGACCGCGACGGACCCGACATGGTCGCAGCCGGCTACGCCGACCGCCGTAATGACAACAGCCCCAACAGCGGAGGATACCGCAGCGGAAACTTCCGCGACAACGGACGACCAACGCAGTCGTGGCAACGCCACGACCGCGATAACGGACCCTCAGCATTCGACAAACTTTCGGGTCCATGCACCATCCACTTCTACATCGACAAACAAGATGGCAAAAAGAAAGCTAGCCACATGCTCAAGGGCTGCCGCGAGTTCCAGAAACTCAGCGAAGGCATGATGCAGATGAGGCAACAAGCTCCAATTCCTGCGTTCGGAAACGCACCTGCGCCAGGTGAAATAGCACACGGAGCTCCTCCACCGCCGCCTATCGGAAGCCCACATCAACCAGTCGCACCAGCGCAAAACAACGCCGGGGCCGCATACCCCCCACCAAAGGGAGCACTAAATATGATCCAGAAGGGACGCCCAACCAACAGGGTGCAGAAGAAAATCACCCGACAAATCAACATGGCCATGGCAACTCCGCCTGCAATCCCTGAGTACCTCAGCGGATCGGAGTCCTGCATCACATTTACTCGCGCGGATCACCCTTGCCAGATCCCTCGCCCAGGTCATGCTGCCCTGGTGCTGGAGGCGCAGATCGGAGGCTTCGAGATGAGTCGCGTCTTCATGGACGGCGGCAGCGGCATCAACCTAATGTTTGCAAGCACTCTAGCAGCTATGCGGATCCCACAATGCAGCCTGGAACAATCAGACACAACGTTCCACGGCATTGTCCCAGGGAAGGGCATCTTCCCCCTGGGCAAAATAGGGCTCGACGTCATCTTCGGGAAGCCGGACAACTTTCGGCAAGAGCGCCTAGAATTCGAAGTGGTGGACTGGCCGTCGCAATACCACGCCATCCTGGGACGCGTAGCATTCGCAAGGTTCCTGGCCGTCCCACACTACGCATACCTACTACTCAAGATGCTAGGACCAAGGGGCGTCATCACAGTCCACGGGAGCTTCACCCGATCGGACCAATGCGACAGAGATTTCAACAAAATCTCCCAGTCTTTCGGCATGCAAGACGAGCTTGTAAGGCTCCGCGAGGTGACGGACAATGGGCTACCCCCAATCACCAAGCAGAATGCACCTGACATGTCTTTCGACTCCACCATCAACACCAAAAAAGTGCAGGTCCATCCAACGGATGCCTCCAAGACGGCGCTGATCGCCAACGACCTCAGCACCGCATAGGAAAGGGCGCTCGTCGAATTCCTCCGTGAGCGCTGGGAAATCTTCGCCTGGTGTCCTGCGGACATGCCAGGAGTTCCCAGGAATTCGCCGAGCACGCACTCAATGTCTTCCCAGACACCAAGCCAGTCAAGCAGTCCATCCGAAGACTGTCAGAGCCACGAGCCGAAGCTATCGGCAAGGAGATCAACAGATTACTCGCAGTAGACTTCATCTGGGAAATCAAGGAAAGCGAGTGGCTGGCAAACACGGTGATGGTCCCGAAGAAGGACACGGACATCCTGCTGATGTGCGTGGACTTCACGTCACTAAATAAACACTGCCCTAAGGACCATTTCCCTCTTCCTCGGATCGACCAGATCATCGATTCGACTGCAGGTTGTGAGAAACTCTCCTTCCTTGACGCCTACTCAGGCTATAACCAGATTCGACTCAAGGTCGAAGATCAAGAAAAAACGGCGTTCATCACACCGTTCGGAGTATACTGCTACAACACAATGCCCTTCGGGCTAAAGAACGCGGGTGCCACGTACCAGCGATGCATGCAGGCCTGCCTCAAGGACCAGATCGGTCGCAACGTCCAAGTCTATGTCGACGACATAGTCATCAAAACCAAGGAGGCAAGAACACTTATCGATGATCTCCGCGAGACGTTCGACAACCTCGATCGCTACAGGATCAAGCTCAATCCAGAAAAGTGCACCTTCGGCGTCCCCTCTGGTCAACTGCTCGGGTACTTCATCTCTCAACGAGGGATCGAAGCGAACCCGAAGAAAATCAAAGCTATCATGACAATGGAGAAGCCGAAAAACCTCAAGGGCGTTCAGCAGCTCGCAGGGCGAGTAGCGGCACTAAGCAGGTTCATCAGCCGCATGGGCGAAAAGGCCCTACCATTTTACCAGCTGCTGTGCAAAGCAGACAAGTTCGAGTGGACACCAGAAGCCAACGACGCATTCGAAAACCTCAAGCGGCTCCTCTCCACCTCGCCAGTTTTGGTCACGCCAAAAGAGCGCGAGCCCCTGTTGCTGTACATAGCAGCCAGACACCAGGTGGTCAGCACAGTACTCGTGGTCGAACGACCCGAAGAAGGCAAGACCCACGGGGTACAACGACCAATTTACTACCTCAGCGAGGTTCTTACTCCAACAAAACAGCGGTACCCGCACTACCAGAAGCTGGCCTACGGCGTGTTCATGACGGCTCGACGGCTGAGCCACTACTTCCAGGAGCATCAGGTGATGGTCGTCAACGAGGCACCCCTAAACAGCATCCTGAATAACCCAGAGGCCACAGGACGCGTGGCCCTGTGGGGCATTGAACTATCACCCCTGGACATCATCTACGAAAAGCGACACGCGATCAAATCTCAAGTCCTTCCGGACTTCCTGGTGCACTGGATGGAGCTGCAGCTGCCTAACACCCCAGACATGTCGCAGTCCTGGACAATGCATTTTGACGGCTCCAAACGCGAAGCCGGAGCAGGGGCAGGAGTCATACTGACCTCCCCGCAAGGTGACAAGATGAAGTACGTCCTTCGGATGAAATTCAGAGCCTCCAACAACGAGGCCGAATACGAAGCCCTCATCCATGGCATGAAGATGGCAAAAATATGCGGCGCAACGCGCCTGGTCATCTACGGTGACTCCAACCTTGTCGTACAGCAGGCGATGAATGAGTGCGACGCACACGCCGAAAACATGATCACGTACCGCGCACTATACAACACACTCGAAGGAGAATTCGACGGCTGCGAACTTCGGCACATTGGAAGAGAGAGCAACGAGGAGGCCGATAGACTCGCCAACATCGGCTCCACTTGTGCAAAAGTACCACCAGGTGTGTTCCTCGAACAGATCTGCGTGCGATCCATCAAGCGGAAATTCCCCAAGGGATCACCCGAAGAAGCAGAACACTCGGGGGCTACGCTACCCGAAGGTCACGAAGGACCCGAAAAACTGGATACCGAAGTTGCCATGGTCAACGGGATGCAGGTCATGGCAGTCGAAGAAACTTGGACACGTCCATACCTCCAGTTCCTGATAAACGGAGAATTGCCAGACAGCCCGACAGATGCCCGACGTGTATCTCGTCGGTCAAAAGCCTTCACCATCATCAACGGCGAGCTGTACAAACGCAGAATTACGGGCGTACTACAACGATGCGTCACCATCAATGACGGCAAGGCCATACTCCAAGATATCCATGAGGGCATCTGCGGCCACCACGCAGACAGTCGCTCCCTCGTCGCCAAAGCTCTGCGAGCAGGATTCTACTGGCCAACGGCCATGAGCGACGCGAAGGACATCGTCCGAGGATGCAACGGGTGCCAACGGTTCGCCGACAAACCGCACGCACCTGGGTCAGAACTTCGACCCATACCCATAGCCTGGCCTTTTGCCCAATGGGGCCTCGACATGATCGGCAAACTGCCAAAATCCTCGAAGGGAGGACACGTCTTCCTCCTGGTCGCAGTCGACAAATTCACCAAGTGGATCGAGGCAATGCCAGTCACCAACCAGAAGGGCAAAACCGTCGTCAAATCTTCGAATCCATTGTCTACAGATTTGGCGTACCGCACATCATCATCACCGACAACGGATCGAACTTCATCTCAAAAGAATTCCAGGACTTCTGCGAAGGCCTTGGGATCAATATCACGTATGCCTCAGTGGCGCACCCGCAAACAAACGGGCAAGTGGAAAAGGCCAACGGCCTAATCGGCGCTGGCATGAAGAAACGCCTCATAAGCTCACTCGAGCACAAAGCTGGCAACTGGACGAAAGAGCTACCATCTGTTCTGTGGAGCTTACGGACTACGCCAAACAGCTCCACCGATTACACACCGTTCTTTATGGTGCACGGAGCTGAGGCCATGCTACCAGCCGAAGTACGCCACCAGGCTCCACGAGTCGTCGCTTACAGCGAAGCCGAATCCACGGCTGCACTCGAAGATGTCGTCGACACACTCGACGAAGCACGAGATATAGCAGCAGCTAGATCAGCGGTGTATCAGCAAAGTCTCCGCAACTACCACAGCCGCCGGCTGCGCCCAAGGTCCTTCGTCGAAGGAGACCTCGTCTTGCGACTTAAGCAAAAGCGACCGAATAAACTCGAGTCGCCATGGGAAGGACCCTATGCCATCACCGAGGTCATCCCAGGTGGCGCCTATCGCCTCAAGCATGTGGAGTCTGGAGTCGCATACTCCAACCCATGGAACATCTTGCACCTGCGACGATTCTACCCATAGCAATGTACCCCTTTTTTTACTCTCAATAAGGCTTACAGCCAAGGTTACTCAGCCGAACCATGTACCTCCTCCATTACGCTACAAATAAAGCTAAGTGTCTCGCCCCCAACCTTCGGTTGACTATTTTTCTGCAACTTCATTACATGCTACAAACGCACTCGGGGGCTCCCCCCCACCTCACGATTTCATCGACTGAGGACAAAACGTGTACACCTGAGTAGCTGACCACGTCAGGCAAACGAAAAGGGCACGTACTACATCAAAGCACTCGGGGGCTCCCCCCACCTCACGATCTCATCAACTGAGGACAACACGTGTGCACCTGAGTAGCTGACCACGTCAGGCTAACGAAAAGGGCACGTACTAAATCAAAGCACTGTGTGCTCGCTAACAAGCGAACCTTTACAACAAAGGGCACATACACGCCCAGCCGCAATATACAAATTTTACATCTATCTGTTTATTTTCAAGTACTACCTATTCTGAAGAATAACCTGAGCACGCTGCTCAAACAAATCTACAATCTGTTCGGCATACTGCCTTACAGCCGCGTAATGCGGACGCATATTCCACTCGCCACCATCTGGTCGAGGAGGCGGCCCAGTCGCCACAGCAGCCAAATCTACATCAGGGCGATGCACCCTCACAAGGGACAAGGCAGCCTTCACCCCTGCGACGAGCTGCTGCCGCACCAGCTCCTTGACATTGCTAGCACTCCGAAACTTCGCCAGAAGACCTGCAAGGGTCGTCGGCACGCCATCCAACGGAAACATGACGTGCAGCACCGAGGACAGTGATGTCTGCACCTGGCGGAGCACCTGCGAAACCTGGTAGACACAATCCTGCACCGTCGCCAGAACTATGGCGCGATCGCGATCCATCCAGAAGAAGCCGCCGGCTTCCATGTCCTGTTGAGTCAAGCAATTGAATCGAACAGCAATGCGCTCCTTTTCTTCCCTCGGAGCAAGATTCACACCTGCAACAACAGCACAGAACAAGAGTAAGGCCAGCAGGCTCACCCGAAGAACTGAGCTACAGCCCGAACGAAGGATCAACTTACATTGCAGCTGCTCGGACAACCGACCCAGCTCCGCCATCAAATACTCCTCTCTGGCAGCACCACGGTCTGCTTTGGACTTCCAAACGTCAGCGCGACCGCGTAACCCAAGCAAATCTCTCTCCAAGCTGCGAACGCGATCTCGAAGAAAAGCGAGCTGCGAGGAATCATCCAACGATGGTCGCAAGGGTTTTGCGGATGCAGTGTCAACCGGGTCAGCACCCGAAGGAACCTATAGCAGCAGAAAAAAAAGAAGGCACACAGACATTCAGCCAAGGATAGAGCTCAACTTGGAGGAATTCATTAAATAAGGCCACTGCGTGGCACAAGGATGGTGCTACAAAAGATATTTACAGCAAAAGTAAACTACATACTACCCTACATCTCCTATGCCTAAGGCGTAGGATACTGAGTCGCCTCAGAGCCAGACTGCCTAGCTTTGGCCTCGCCTTGCTGCCGCAGCGCGTACTCAGACAGCAAGTCAATGAGCTTGGGCCCATATCGTCTGCAGCGAGCGGAATAGGCAGCGAAGGCTACCTCTGATCCATCCGCAGCCGTCGGCATCCGAGAGGTGATCTGGGGCAGGTCCAGCTCCGCCCCAGCCGCCATGGCCATCGCCAGCCCGACGGACGCGCCGATGCCCTTCTGCTTGCGCTTGTACGCTGCAGGCGCTTCGGCTGACAGAGCCTCTGCCAGAGCACCCACGTCTTCAAGGGATGCGCCCTTCGGGAAGAGCTCCTGGTAGAAGCGACCAAGGACCTCTTTTGCCTTGGCAAGGGAGTTGACGACGGTGCTGCAGCGGTCTTCGACCGCTACAGTGGCATCATCTAGAGCACTCCCGTGCTCCAGAGCACCGCGGTCAAACTCGATGCCTGCGGCATCTGAGACAAAACAGAAGAAAACATGAAGAAAGGCAACGTAGAAGAAAAAAAAAGCAAGTACAAAAGCTAGCACTCACCCGAAATAGCCTTGGCAGCAGCCATGAGCTTCTCCGCCACCCCTTTTTCACGAGCAGCCGCAACGATGGCCAGCTGCTCCTCACGACCTGCGGCCTCCTGCTGCAGACGCTCTTTCGCTTCGGCTGCCTTCGTCAGCTCCAGCTCAAGGCGCTCTTTCGCCCCAGCGGCAGCTTCGGCCTTCCGCTCCGATTGGCCAAGGCTCTTCTTCAGAGCATCGACCTCACGGAGAGAGTCGTTATGCTCCTCTGCATTTACAACAAGCAAGCGTCAAAGAACAAGACCAGGATAAATAAGCCAAGTACTACAAGGCAGTCGAATACCTTGAAGTTGCCGCAGTTTCGCCTCCAGCGTCAGGCGTTCCTCCACCAGCCGCTTGGCCTCTTGGACAAAAGGCTGCAGCAACAGGCAATAATAGTAAGAGCAAGACTTGGGGGCTACGCCCAACACAAAGAAGCATAAACAACATCAGCATACGAAGACACTCGGGGGCTCCCCCCATCAAGCAGAAAAACTTACATGCTCCGAAGGCGAACCCGCAGGCCCGCCTGCGAAATTCTGAGGCGCAACCACCAGCCTCTCCTGCACAGGAGGATCTGGAGCAGCGCCACCCGAAGTAACCACCGTCTGAGGAGGAGGCGACGCAATGTTCGACTCCCCCATCATCTCCCCCGCACCATCACTGGAGCCGTCAGAGGATTGCCTGCATACGAAACCAATCAGCACAGGTGCAAATATCATAAGAACAGACGAACAACAGTACAACAAGAAAACTTCCGAGCCCAACGCGCTCAGGTCGAAGATAGGAGAAGCCCTTCGGGCCCTCTTCTTCTCCTCCTTCTTTTCTTCCTTCTTCTCCTCCTTCTTCTCTTCCTTCTTTCGCTTTGCTGGCGGGTGCGGAGCAACAGCCCGCACAGGAATGGCATGAAGGGGAGAGGAAGAACCCCCATGAACATCATCATGACGCTCAAGGCCTAGAGGATTTCTGGGAGTTGGAGGAGTCGAGGCATCCGAAGACTCGCTCGAGCTCCGTGATCGCTTGCTCGAATGGTCCTCACTCGATTCGTCGGCATCCTCCACTGGGGATCGCGCTGACGGTAGCTCGGACACGGAATCCACCACCTCATTATCCGGGGCATTCGGATACCTTTCGGGCAATGGTGGCGCCATGCCCGACACTTTGAAGCTCTGCAAAAGGAAAAGGAACTTTGTTAGCAAACAAAGGAAAAAGTACACAGCCGACAAAAACAAAAGGGAAGCACTACGTGCGCAAATCTACACCTTCGGTACGACCAACGTCGAGGAAAAGGGAGGAGTCAGCGACTTCCCCGGGATTTTTTCGTCGACCTTGAACTTCAACAGCGCGCGAAGATCCTTGTCAAGTTCCGCCTCGGAGATTTTCTCACTCGAAACCCTCGTCGGATCACGGCGCCCAGAGTAAAGGAACATCGGGTGCGCCCTCGCTTGGAGAAGCTGCACCCGACGCTCAAGAAACATCCGGATGATATCGACACCATTCACCTCCTTCTCAGGAACCAATTGGAGATCCTCCACCCAACGGTACAGGGCCTCTATCTCTGCCACCTCACCATCCAAGATTTGGTTTTTCCAGGATCTTTTCTTCACAATCAACTGGGAGGGGTCAAAAGGAACGAGACCAAAATCTTGCCCAGGCAGCACGGAGTCACGGATGTAAAACCATTTCCTCCGCCAGTACTGGACAGATTCGGACATGGAAAAGGAAAAGAATTGCACATTGGGACTGAGGGAGATGATGAAACCCCCAATGGGATACAGACCATCCGAACCAGACTGCCTCTTCACGGAATAAAGCTTCCGAAAGAGGCCAAAGTGCGGCTCAATGCCAAGCCAACACTCGCAAAGCGTAATAAAACACGCTATGTGGAGAAGGGAGTTGGGAGACAGATGATGGAGCTGAACCCCATAGAAGAAGAGCAGTCCACGAAGGAAGTCGTGGACCGGAAAAGAAAACCCGCGAATCACGAAGGCAACAAACATAACCCGGAACCCAGATGGGGGACGGGGGATTACCTCATTGCCAGGGAGTATCACGGCCGTCGCGTCTTGCGGGATCAGGCTCCGCTCGCGCAGCTTGCGGAGATCGCTCTCCCGCGTCTCTGATCGCCGCCAGCCACCATCGGTGACACGAGCAGCGGCGGCGCCCTTCTTGCCTCCGGCGGCGCTGGTCCCAACTGCAGATGAGGACTTCTTCTTCCCCATGGCGCTACGGCGGTGGTGGCGTTGCCAACGAAGAAAGACAAAGAAAATGTGGAAGAAAAGCTCAGCGGGAAGCAAGAATCGCTCGAACACAAGGAGGGAGTGAACACAAGAACTGATGCGGTGAAAACAAACCACGATTTCACCACGGACTATAATAGCGAAGACGACGCACGCTGGCCGTCCATCGAGAAGACCTAACGACAACGGTAGATCTGGCCGTACACGTGTCAGCACCAAAACGAACCGTCGTTACCATGCCGTCCACTACGTGCGGAAATCAAGGAGACGCCGTAATCATCTCCACGCCGCGCGTGACCGGTCAATTCAAAGTCAGCAAGTGGGACCCATGCTTCGTCCAGTCAAGTCATCTCTAGCGTAGCAGACGCTTGAGGTCATCGATCGTAAGCACTGACGTCATCAAAAGCTATACTAGCAACACTTCGGCTCCACAAGCTAAAAGTATTCACTCGAATCTACGATTCGACTAAATACTTGGGGGCTCCTCCTATCAAGAGCGCTGGCCGCGCACCCGACAGACAAATGAGGACAAAATTATTTCCTCTAAGTCCTACGTCGAGCTATTCCATCAGGTCCTCCAACAGGAGTCGACGAAACAACTGGCTACGCCATAAATTCAAGGCCCGAGTCGAAACCCTCCACGGATGGTTGCATCACTTGATGCCACACAGGCGCGACGCTGACCCGATGTACTTCCGGGTCAACGGTACGCTCACGAGATTGTCGACTATAACTGTACGATACCAAATTCGAGTCTCTGCCCGAGTCTACGACTCCGCCAGACACTCGGGGGCTACTTCAAACTGGAGCGCCGGTCGCGCACACACAAAGATCTTCGAGTCCTACGTCGAGTCTACGACTCCACTACGGACTCGGGGGCTACTCCCATAGGGAGGATGGATTTAAGCATCCGAAAATTTTCGAGTCCTACGGACTAAACAACTGAGCAACGCTTGCACTAAAGTCTCCGCTCGAGTCTATGACTCGAACAGACACTTGGGGGCTACTCCCATAGGGAGCGCTGGTCGCGCACCCTATGAAATCTTCGACTGCGATCTTTCGGATCAGCACGCAAAACTTTTCGGCAACTCTGCCCCGATTAATGCTAAGTGAGTAACATCCTCCTTGGCCACCCGAAACACCTCCGCGGTGATAAACATTCGGATGCTGCGTCTGCGACGCAAAGATAAGACCTACAGATATCATCTGATGGCCTGGCAACGCACATGACTGCGCTCTGCTAGTATAAATCCATGCCAACAGGCGTGATGAAAAATCCCGACGGACGCGTTGGGTACACCAATTAAAATCACTGGAATTCCACTCCTGTAAGTCCTCCGCGGCCTGAGTTGAATTACGCCAGCATATGTTCCAGTTTCGAGTTGAGGGACTCGAATCTGAAGAAGATCGTGTTGTTTTGTCCTAAGACAGTTAACTGACCCTGATCCGTCGGGAGAGTCAGGCACACGCATCAACAATCCCTACACATTCTCTTAAAAGACAGAGCTGCACCCGAAGGATTGAAGAGTCCTCAGCCGAATCTACGATTCGACTGAACACTCGGGGGCTACTGACATGGTTATACCCTACGGGTACGTAACTTCAGCATACCTGGTCCAGCCCAAGGAAGGCCCACGGCAGATATACGCCGGCCCATGAAGATTTTCGGGTGGCCCAGACCCATGACGCCTTTGGATCCTTGGAGAGCAAGACTAGAGTTTTAATACAATTTGTAACCTAATCGTATTGGCACCCGAGACCTAGCCTCCTCATATATAAAGGCTAGGAGGGTCCAACGAGGAGGACGACGATTACACACGACATACACACCTCCACGCCAGATCGAATCTGCGCACCTTGTAATCTTCGGTTCCGCCGTATTAAAAGAGCAGGCAAACAAGAGTAGGGTTTTCCCTCCGGGGGCCTAAACCTGGGTAAATCTCGTGTCCCCTGGTTGCTTGTCTATTAACTGTGCCACGATCTCCAGCATCCCCATCTTCTCCAAAACCCAAGTCCACAACAATGGGCATTGACGAGATCAAACCTCCTCAGACGTTAGAAAGGAGCATCACTTCAAACCATACTCGATACGGGTTCAAATGACCGAACTGTTTCAGTTATACAACCAGCGCGCCCTCGACAAATCTATCATTGGTTGCTACTGTCTGTAAGTTATTTATTTCTATAATTAAGTTTGTAGCTCAGCTCGTTCATTGCATTTAATATATTATCCTAACTATATATCCTTTTGTATGATGATATTATATTCCGCAGAATGAAGATGCTTGAATGCAAAAGATCTAGAAGATACGACGTTGGGTTCATTGACCCATATATTATTAATGAATATACGTTAAAGAATCACCCCAAAGACGTGGAGGAAGACCTGTGCAGGTTCTTAACCGAGCATAATTTTGTTAAGAAAATACTATTTCCTTACAACTTCAAGTGAGTGTTTATATCTTGTACATATTTTATTTTTGCTTACTGATGAGCTATGCATGTATGCTTATGTAAATGTCCGCAGAATCCACTGGATCTTGCTAAACATTCAAGTTGACAACTCCCTAGTTGAAATCCACGACTCATTAAGTTGGGACCAAGAGCAGTGGAGCGACATGAAAGCAATGCTCCATAAGTAATTTCAATCATTATCGCATTATATCGTCCTCTTTTATTCATTTCCTGATATCAAGTAACTAATAACTCCTTTATTCATTTGCTTTGCCGAGCAGGTGTTGGACACGGTTCAGACAGAAAATACCAGGTCCATTCAAAGAGAAGTTAACTTATAAAATGGTGAAGAATTTACAGCAGCCACCGGGAACTCATTTATGTGGATACTACGTCTGCGAGTACATCCGCGAGTTGACCAGTGAGCGAAAAGTTGACTCACATTATATTTATGATTTGCAGGAGAAACTAGAGCCAGACCAGCGCATAAGAGCAATTCAAGAGGAGCTGGCGGGATTTATGATGAAGGAAGTCCTTGATGTACATGGAGAGCATTATGCGGATGACGTGGAACTCGATTTGCCTTAGTCATCTTCATGTAGCTGATATGATATATATATTCATCAATGACCATGTAATTTCAAAACATTTCTTCCTTTTGATATGATTGATTATATGTATGCTTGCAAGGGATCAATTAATTATATAAATGCATCGACGTGTAGTGTGTATGTAGTAGCGTATAATATGTATACTGAAACATATATTTGAATTATAGTGAAACACAAAACAAAAAAGGAACGAAATGGCAAAAAAAGGGAATACACAATCTCTGCCGCGGCAGAGAAATATGTGTTTCTCTGCCGCGGCAGGAAACCTTTTAGTCCCTGGTGGTGTTACAGCCTGTGACTAGAGGGTTTCTGCCCCCCGCGGCGCTGAAACAACCACGTGGCTGTTATCAGTCGCGGGCCGTTGCGAGCCGGGACTAGAGGGGGGGCTCTAGTCCCGTTTTCGCAGTCTCGGTTCCAAAACCGGGACTAGAGCCCGTTGCGGCCCGGGAGTACAGCGTTTTCCACCAGTGACAATTAATGTTTTACAATGTTTGGCAAGCTAGAAATGATGCGCGGGACAGCAAAATTCTTATTGACCCGAAGACGGTTGTGTCCAGAACCGGTTGCTGCTCTTGATGAATGGAATAGAATCCTAGCAGCGCCCTGTTTTTTGAGTTGGGTGAAGGTGAATGCATATGGAGGTTTTTCGAGTTGCGGAAGGTGTAGGAGGCGTGGCGTGGCGGGGTGTGGTCGTTCATGACCACGTACAATGGCGATTTCATTTCTGGAGCATGCCAGTTTGCCCCCACCTCATGTCATGGATGCACAAGTAAGTCTGGGAAGTTCAGGCATGGGCGGTGTGGGTCTACGTACGACGTACGCGTGGCGTCAAATCTTCAGGTGCAGAAAGTGGTTTTGGAGACAGAAAATTTAGGAGTGGCTACCCAGCTTTGTAGGGACGATCGAGCAGGATTGCATTGGGAGAATTAATATATACATACTCGGTGCGACGCATGCATGTGCTTGCATATATAGGAAGGAAGGCTGCGATCGAGAGTAATAAATTGTGTGTACTAGTACTAATAATGTTTGGAACGGTGTTGCGCCGATCGATCTGTGTTACTACTTAAATCGGAACCAGCTAGCTGCTTGGACGGCGAATAAAAAGCAGGGCAGGGTGCTCCCCAGCTAATTAAGTCGTTACCGATTAGTACTCCACATGCATAACAAATTACGTACTGAAGCTATAGCTAATCTCACCGACGATATGATGATCATCCATTTCAAGAAAACAATCCCATTCGATAGAGGAGAACGTACTGTAATTAATTCGATAGAAAGAAGGAGAAAATTGATCTCAACAAAACAAAAAACATGGGCGATCGATCAGCCTGATCGAGTTATTGTGACGGAAGAAATGGGGGCCACCAATCCATTATCCCCTGGAGGGGGAGGGGGATCGATCGCTCCAGCAACGGCCGGACGGCCGGACCACTCATCAGTCGGCGCTGCTAGGCTCCGGCGCATCCGCCGCAGAAGGCTCGGGGGCCTCAGAGGGCGACTCGGACGGTGCTGGCGCCTCGGCCTTCTCCTCGGCGGCCTTCTTTCCGCGGGCCTCGGCGCCCAATGGCGCCACCGCGACGGCGACCACGAGGAGCGCGAGGATGAAGAGAGCGGCGCCGCGAGCCATTTTGCTTGGTGGCGGTTTACTTGCGATCGAGAGCTCTGGCGGGGATGGATGCTTGCTTGCGTTGCTGCTTGCGACTTTCTTGTGTGGGGATGGATGCTTATATATATGCGCCGCTCGCCGGCTATTCTTAGGGCGGAGGAGGAGGAGGAGGACGTCCCGCAGCGCGAGGTGAACCGCTGGTGCCGAGCGGCCGGTATAGGTCGTCGTGCACCGCGGGATTTGACGATTTTCCTTGTTTTACTCTGAATTTTGATCATTTGCCACACCGTGTGTCACTGACATGTGGTGGCCAATGTGACAAATGATCAAATTTCAGAGAAAAGTGAGGCAAATGATCAAATATCCCTCGTGCACCACGGATAGCCTAGGCCGTGCGTCGTCATAGATAGGCTATTCTCACGGCCGGCCCTAGGCTGGGAGGACCGTGGCAGCTAGCCGCCCGGGTCAAATAGATAAATAAATTAGGGGCCAATCATAAAAATATAGGCATAGTAATATACATCATAAAAAAAACAATATTGAGCCCGTGGTGAACCGTTCGCCTCCCCTAGTCCCTGGATCCTGGACGATCAACTCGACGCCGACTCGTCGCTGAGGCTCGACTCCTACTCCCAGACGGCATCTCTCTTCCCCCCCTTTTTTTTGCGATTGTCGCTTCGCTTCCTTCCGATCCCGAGTGACTCATGTCCCTTGAGGCCATGTCGCCGTGACTCCCTGCGCTGCGCCTCCCCAGTCCCCCTAGATCGGATCGCCTCCCCTCGGCCTCTCGACGAACTACGATCGATCGCCAGGCCCAGGCGCTGAGACGCGAAGCGAAGGCCATCAACCGCCGCTGTTGTTACCTGTCTATCTGCTGGTATGCCCCCGCCCAGCCTCCCCTTGGCAGAGACGCTGGTTCCGGTTTTTTCCGGTCGGATCGCCGGTCCGGTCTAGTTTTTTCAACTAGGGGCTCGACCCTACTCCCAAACGGCATCGCTTTCCTTTTTTTGCGAGTCGCTTCGCTTCCTCCCAATCCCGAGTGAGTCTCGTCCCGTGAGGCCGTGTCGCCGTGACTCGCTGCGCAACCCCAGTCCCCTGGATCGGATCGCCTCCCCTCGGCCTCTCGACGAACTGCGATCGACCGCAAGGCCTAGGCGCCGAGACGCGACGCGAAGGCCATCAACCGCCGCAGTTGTTGCATGTTTGCCTGCTGGTATGCCCCCGCCCAGCCCATGGTTATGCCCTAGCCCTAATTCTTAATTCTAATTAGTAATTGTTGTTCTTAACTTTTTGTTTGTAGAGTGAGAGGTTGATTATGGCGCATGGGAATCCGGTGTTAAGAAAAGAAAAAGGAGAGAATAAGAGAAAAAATTAATAGAATCACAGAGAGAATCTTTTCATAATTTTTTTAAGAGCAACACGATCACATCGAGGAATCGAGATGAGTTGGCGCTAGTTCTTGTGGGAGAACAGACTAATGTTGAACCAGAAGATAATGTAGGTACAGAGGACGTTGTTCGCATCAACGCAGATGATGACAATGTGAGTAATCATGATGATGAATCTGCTAATCATCACTTCTAGCAATAGAGATTTATTTGTCACGTCATTGGTCTCTCTATATCTATTTTAATTTTCGCTTTATTAGTCTGCTTGCATCTTGATAGTATTAAGATGCTCTCTGTATGTATCTATTTAACAGATGGGAACCTGCAGTAACAATGCAATATCGCTATCTAGCGACAACAATTTTTTATTTACCTTTTGGTGGTTTTGATTTCCAGTCATCAAATGAAGAGCCCGCCGAGAGGATTGAGTTTATAGGTATCAAAAAAACATCAAAATTGTAGTCATCTGTTTTGTATGCGTTTATACGGTAGACATTGATTTCTTGTTGTATTAGGGCCTGAACACAAGGGGGTACTAATTTTGATAAGTAGAGCCTTTTTGGAAACGATATGTATCTGAAATAAGTTCATGTAGACTCCCTCTTAGACTGGTGTGAACCCAAATTTCTATCAGAAATCAAGTACTATATCTACATGCTACCATATTCATCTGTCATGAAAAAAATACAACTTGATAAGATGATATATTCTTGATAATGTTATCAATAACAAGCTACCCTGTGATATTTAAATACTTTCATTAATCACAAGCATGTCAATTCTTTAATTCTCTGTACTTGCCTAGACATTTGGAGCCGAGTTCAAAGAAAATACCTAAAGAATATCCTTGATAAACCTATTGATCTCCATGTTTGTCAAATGAAGAGCAAAAGGCCAAAGATAGTTAGGATGAAGATGGGAGCTGGGTCAAATGCAATCTTGACGACTAGATGGGAGAAGGTTGTGAGAAGCTTCAACCTAAAGCAGGATAGCATTGTCTTTTTTTGCTTTGATGAAAACGATAATGAAGAGGTACATATTATGGTTCAGCAACTTCTACAGGGTGCCCCAGTATAAATGCAATGTTGGTTTCTTAGAGAGTAATAATTATGCTAGCTGATTGATTTATGTAATGCACTTTGTATGTACTGCCATGATGTGTAATGGCTAAATTTGTATGGATTTCCCCAACTATATATATCTGGCTAATGTTTACCACGATCGAGCTGCTATATATATATGTTCTTGAGTTAATCTATCTATCTGGCTACTGAATCATGATTATGTGTCATGTCAGCTATGATCGAGTTTGAATTAGCATACTACTATTTAAAATGGTTTACGGAGACGGTCAATTTAAAAATCTACTTCGAGACACACTAGTTTGGAGACGGTCTTCGTTAGAATCTGACTCATATCGCCTCACTATTGGAGACGGTTCCTAGTATGGGTCGTCTGAGGTTAAGGAGTTCTTGTAAGCGGTCGGAAATATTGGACATCCCTAGCTCGTACATGTTAGAGGTTTTTTCCTTTTTCCACTGTTTGATGTCACGTATCTTAGAGCTGAAAAGTAAAACTAACTCAGGTGGTGTGTTGTTAGAAGCTATGCGCTTGAGTCGGTACGAGAAACCGTATGAGGCCTATGAGAAATTAACGTCTCTAAATAGAGAGTTTGTACTAGCGCATACGGATGCAATACATTTATTATTTATCTTCTTTGCATGTTTTATCCACATTACTAAAATCTTAAAGTTTATTCAAAGAAAGTTAATACTTAATAATTCTAAAATTCTTGTAAATATTATATTTAATATTTTTGTGATAATATACATTAATATAAGAGTTTAAAACTAGTTTTTTTATTTAAGTTTAACTCTTAATATTTTCTCAAAATTCTATTTAATAATAAGTTTTTAAATTGAGGGAATTTTATTTTATTAAAATAAAATACAAATTAGTATTTTTCTAAAATATTATACCTATTTAGGATTGTAAAGTGAATTTTATTTAATTTTAGGTATTTTATTTATTTTTATAAAATTCCATAAGGAATTTATATCATAAAAATAATTTTTCTCATTAAAATAGAATTCCTTAATTTTATTGGGTAGCTTACATTTTTTGAACACATGGATATATTATTTGTATTTTTATGATTTTTATTCATTTTCTTAGGGATTATTAAGTCTTGGTGGTATTTTGGTCTTTTAATAAATAGTCTAGAGTTTAAATTTTCTTTAAAGCTGGGCCTAGCCCTTTGGGATGTGATGAGTGCATATTGCATCATGTTTTAGATTATTATTTCGTATTGTAATCATAGGATCTTGGTATTTTACGGCATTCGCACGCACTTTTTATGTTTATTTTCACCATGATCAGGACAAATGATGGATCGACACAACTCTTTGACCAATTATATTGGAGTGAAAAGGAGCCAAAAACAACGTAAATCGCATATTTGGAAAATATGTTCTTGAGTTAATCTATCTATCTGGCTGCTGAATCATGATTGAATTAGCATACTACTATTTAAAATGGTTTATGGAGACGATCAATTTAAAAATCTACTTCGAGACACACTAGTTTGGAGACGGTCTTTGTTAGAATCTGACTCATATCGCCTCACTATTGGATACGCACTAGTGGAAAACAGGGCTGTAGTCCCGGGCCGCAACGGGCTTTAGTCCCTCTTTTGGGCCCGGGACTGCGAAAACGGGACTAGAGGCCCTCCTCTAGTCCCGGATCGCAATGGCCCGCGACTGATAACAACCACGTGGCTGTTTCAGCGCCGCGGGTGGCAGAAACCCTCTAGTCCCCGGGTTGTAACACCACCCGAGACTAAAAAGGTTTCCTGCCGCGGCAGAGAAACACACATTTCTCTGCCGCGGCAGAGATTGTGTATTTCCTTTTTTTTGCCATTTCGTTCCTTTTTAGTTTTGTGTTTCACTATAATTCAAATATATATTTCATTATACATATTATACGCTACTACATACACACTACATGTCGATGCATTTATATAATTAATTGATCCCTTGCAAGCATACATATAATCAATCATATCAAAAGGAAGAAATGTTTTGAAATTACATGGTCATTGATGAATATATATATCATATCATCTACATGAAGATGACTAAGGCAAATCGAGTTCCACGTCATCCGCATAATGCTCTCCATGTACATCAAGGACTTCCTTCATCATAAATCCTGCCAGCTCCTCTTGAATTGCTCTTATGCGCTGGTCTGGCTCTAGTTTCTCCCGCAAATCATAAATATAATGTGAGTCAACTTTCCGCTCACTGGTCAACTCGCGGATGTACTCACAGACGTAGTATCCACATAAATGAGTTCCCGGTGGCTGCTGTCAATTCTTCACCATTTTATAAGTTAACTCCTCTTTGAATGGACCTGGTATTTTCTGTCTGAACCGTGTCCAACACCTGCTCGGCAAAGAAAATGAACAAAGGAGTTATTAGTTACTTGATATCAGGAAATGAATGAAAGAGGACGATATAATGCGATAATGATTGAAATTACTTATGGAGCATTGCTTTTATGTCGCTCCACTGCTCTTGGTCCCAACTTAATGAGTCGTGGACTTCAACTAGGAAGTTGTCAACTTGAATGTTTAGCAAGATCCAGTGGAATCTGCGGACATTTACATAAGCATAAATGCATAGCTCATCCAATAAGCAAAAATAAAATGTGTACAAGATTATGCTCACTTGAAGTTGTAAGGAAATAATATTTTCTTAACAAAATTATGCTCGGTTAAGAACCTGCACAGGTCTTCCTCCACGTCTTTCGGGTGATTCTTTAACGTATATTCATTAATGATTTATGGGTCAATGAACCCAACGTCGTATCTTCTAGATCTTTTGCATTCAAGCATCTTCATTCTGCGGAATATAATATCATCATACAAAAGGATATATAGTTAGGATAATATATTAAATGCAATGAACGAGCTGAGCTACAAACTTAATTATAGAAATAAATAACTTACAGACAGTAGCAACCAATGATAGACTTGTCGAGGGCGTGCTGGTTGTATAACTGAAACAGTTCGGTCATTTGAACCTGTATCGAGTATGGTTTGAAGTGATGCTCCTTTCTAACGTCCACCGAAACCAATCTTTCTGATGCTTTTTTTTCTACTTGCGACATGTACCATTCGTGCAGATTTCGCATATGTGTGGATAGACGCGCGGGCTCCTCATTACTGACTAGAGGCTCCCCTTGGACATACGGCCGTACTATCTGACCCACTGGCGTATCTTCATAGCCTAAATATTGACCAAGAGACATATTTGCTTCGTTAGCAAGTGCTTTGGCCTACGATACAGTGATTCCCATAAGTGCAGCATTATTACAGGCTCTAGGGTCCATTATTTGCATGTCCATATCCATTTCAGCTCTGAAGGCCTTATCGAGGTCTGAAATGACTTTGAGCGGGGCGACCGATTGATTCTTCTGTGCTCCGAGCTGGGCAACTTGCTTCCCGCTTTTTGCACTTGTGATTTTTTTGTTTTGTGCTTGCTTAATAATCTCCCGGTCATAGTCTGATTCCAGATTCATCGATATCTGGGATGGTTGCTCAAGAAAGGACTTAGCCCACTTTTTGGTTTTTTCATTATATACCGGCTTTGGATCAGGCTTTTTGGGTGAAAAATGCGCCTTAACTTGGGCAGCCACATCCGCGTTAGTTTCCTCATCGGTCTTGTCATAAGGTATCTTTGGAAGAGCCGGCGGGATATCGACTATCTTCGGCGTTTGACCTTTCTTTGATGTGGGGCGCAGGGGACCGTCGAACTTCCGTTTCTTTGACGAGGTAGTAGTATTGCACGGAGGCAGAGGCGAAGATCGAGTTGATGTACTCCTGCTACGACGATCGTCAGCGGGGCAGGGTGGGCTTGGAGGTTGGTGATAATCGGGTTGGCGTGGACTTGGAGGTTGGCGATAATCGGGTTGGGGTGGACTTGGAGGTTGATGATATTCGATGCGGGGTGGACTTGGATTCCTTGGAGTTGGTGGCCTTGGCGCCGAGCCTGGAAACTTGATGTACTTCTTATTCCATAGAATGATGTTGCGCTTGACATCTCCTAGTTTCGTAAGGCCTTCAGGCGTAGCGATTTCAATCTCTAGGTTCGCAAAATCCTCCACTATGTCATCCACCATGACACAAGCATAGCCTGGTGGAATCGGAAGTGAATGGTGGAGTGCTCCAGGTAGACAAGGTAAAGCAGTGCCGATCGCCACCTTGAAGGACAGGTTGTTCATTGGCTGATGTAGCTCACATTGTGCCATCTCTCTAACATCATCCACTGGGTAGTGAGGAGCCGGTGCATCATCCAACAGTGCTTGATCATCAGCACGGACCTCCGTGGAAGCCACGCTGCTTCTCCGTTGGCTAAGATCCAATGCAGGATCATCAGACCGCGGGTGAGTTGACGACGACGTCCTTTGGATAATTTCATGCATGAGGTTCTTCAGATCAGCTAGGTCCTGCTCTACTCTGGAGATCCGGTCTGCCTCCCGGTCCTTCTTTCTCTGCCGGCTTCTGTAACTGGCATCGTACTGAGGAAACCCTTTCTTCCACGATACACCGACGCCTTTGCCTCGTGTTCGTCCTCCCTTTTCAGGATTCCCTAGGGCGCGTGTCAGCTCGTCGTTCTCTCTCTCGGGACGGAACAATCCCAATTGAGCATCGTTCATTGCTTTAATAAGGTCTTGGGAGGGTTTTAGAATTTTCTCATGAAATAATGTCTTCCCTGTTTCTGGGTCCAAGGATCCCCCGTGCCCGTACCACCAGTGCTTTGACCTCTCGGGCCATCCATCTGTACCAGGAGTGACGCCTCTAGCCCTCATTTCCTTCTCCATAGTTTCCCACTTAGGGACGACACTCTTGTAGCCACCTGTCGCCATTTTATGATGGTATTTCTTGTTGGCAGCATTTAACGTGTTCTTTGCCGACTTTGCCTTTGATTTATCAGATTGCTTGTACTGTACAAAATCGGGCCACTGTTCTCTCAACTTCTCGTTTACTCCTTTGAAGTCTGGAGTTTTCTTTTTCGCGACATATTTCGCGTATAATCTTTTCTTGTGGTTCCGGTACAATTCAGCCATCTTGCTCAGTGCCCACTCCTTGACTTTCGCTCTATTTTCAAGCCCACCCGGCCTTGGAGTAATACCATCTACCTCAAATTCCTCATACTCTGGAGGTAGTATGAAATGCGCTATGAGCTTCTGCCAAAGGTCATCTTTGGCATCATCGGTGACATAGCTGTTGGATTCTTCACCGGGTTTCTATGACTTATTCCATACTTGGATGGTGATCGGCAGTTTGTCCCTAACAAGCACCCCGCATTGATTTATAAACATCCTCCGGTGCTTCTCTGGAGCAATCGGTTCACCATCATCATCTATTTCTTCAATGGTGAACCTCTGATTACCATCCAACTTTTTGTTCGGCCCTCGTTTCGTTCGAGCTGTCGATTGCTTCGATCCGGTGGGCTAAAAGAAGAAGAGAGTGATTAATATATATCTAGATCAGTTAATGAATAGAGGTAACACGAGACTTTATATATATATGTACCTCGCTGGATCCTGTCGAGGGGCCATCATTATTGTTGTTATTTGTTTGCCCTTCGTCCATCTAGTCTTCCCCTTGGTACATTAGGTTTTCCTCTAGTCCATCACCGGATGGATTCAGATATGAGGATATCTCTTCCTCGAGCAAAATATCTTCGGCGCCGGTAGTAATATTAAGAGGAATTTCACCTCTTATCATGCCCTGAAGAAAACCTTCACCGATGCGACAGGGATCTTCGGATGGATCCATGACTTAATTATCTATAACAAACAGAGAGTTAAATAGGTTAGAAAAAACAATAATCCTAATAACTAAAACAATATAATCCTAATATTATTTGTGCTAAAACAATAATCATAATAACTAAAACAAACAAAACTAACCCTAATCCTAATTCTAATCTTAATAAATAAAACAAAAAATCACTAAAACAATAATCCTAATCCTAATTCTAATATTTTAATTAAAACAATAATCCTAATACTAAAACAAAAACCCTAATATAAAAAAATAAAAAAAAACTATAGAAAAAAACTATAACATTTCCTAATATTAATTGTGGTAAAACCTAATATTATTTGTGGTAAAACAATAATCCTAATATTAATTATGGTAAAACAATATAATCCTAGCTAATAACTAAAACAAAAAAATAACCCTAGATAATTATAATTAAAACAATAATTAAAAAATAACCCTAGCTAAATATAATTAAAAAATAACCCTAGCTAATTATAATTAAAATAACCCTAGCTAACGATATAATCCTAATCCTAACTAATTATAATTAAAACAATAATTAAAAAATAATATAAAACAGATTTGTATTTGAAAAATACAAAGAGAAAAGGAAAAACAGAAAAAGAAAAAAATTTGGAAAAGAAAATAGTAGCCAGACCCCAACCAGGCCGGCCCATCTCTCCCCTCTTCCTTTCCTGTCGCTCGCATGCGCAGCCAGCAGCCCAACACGGCCTAGCCTCGGCCCAATACCTCTTCGCACCTTCCCCCAGTCGTTTTCCTCATCCGTCCGTCGCCGATGCGCCATGATCCGCGCAGCCGCAGCCCTGGAGAGGATAAGGACTACCCGAGCACGCCTCCCTCTCCCCTATCCTCCCATTTCCCCCAGGCTCACTCCCTCTCTCGTTTCATTTCCCTCCCCGGACCCTAACCGTCGCAGGCGCCGTCGTTGTCGATGTTGTTGGAGATATGCCCAAGAGGCAATAATAAAATAGGTTATTATCATATCTTCATACTTATGATAAATGTTTACATACCATGCTATAATTGTATTAACCGGAAACATTAATACTTGTGTGATTTGTAAACTAAAATAAGAGTCCCTAGTAAAGCCTCTTGTTAAACTAGCTTGTTGGTTAATATATGATCATGGTTTCCTGATCATGAACATAGAGATGTTATTAACAACAGGATCATATCATTAGGAGAATGATATGGTGGACATACTCCTATAGATAAGCGTAGCATAAAGATCAAGTCATTTCAATAGTTCAATTGCTATATGCTTTCTGATACATAGTAACCTAATTCCTTCGACCGTGAGATCATGCATATCACCTTTACTGGATGGATGCTTTGATGTCATCAAACACCACACCGTAACAGGGTGGCTATAAAGGTGGCATTGAGTGTTCGGAAAGTATTGGTTGAAACACATGGATCAAGAGTGGGATTTGTCCATCCACATGACGGATAGATATTCTCTGGGCCCTCTCGGTGAAATGTCATCCAATTAGCTTGCAAGCATGTGACTGGGTCACAAGGGATCACATATCACGGGAACGAGAAAAGAGTACTTATCAGTAACGAGGTTGAACTAGGTATGCAGAGATACCGACGATCATAACCTCGGATAAGTAACATATCGTGAGACAAAGGGAAATTGGTATCGTATGTAAGTGGTTCATTCGATCGCAAAGTAATCGTAGAAATATGTGGGAGCCATATGAATTTCCAGATTCCTCTATTGGTTATTGTTCGGAGAAGTGTCTCGATCATGTCCGCATAATTCACGAACCGTAGGGAGACACACTTAAGGATTCGACGTTGTTTGAGTAGTTATGGTATTATGAGAAAGAGACCGAATGTTGTTCGGAGTCTCGGATGGGGTCCGGGATATCACGAGGTGATCCGGAATGGTCCGGAGAATAAGATTCATATAAGGAAAGTCCCGTTTCGGAGTTCGGGAATGATTCCGGTGTTTCCATCGGGAACATTCTAGAAGGTCCCGGATTGTCCGGCACTCCGGGGGGGAAGGGGTACATGAATGTGTCATTACATGTTGGAATGATTGCATCATGTACTAAGTGTTCTTGCTGTCCCAAATAAAGGATTAGATTGAATCCTAAATTGAAAAAGTCAAACGGCTAGTTTGAAAGTCAAACGGCAGTTTTTGGGAAGTGGGAGGAGAGGAGGAAACCGACTTGAGGGAGGAGTCCTCCTCCCCAAGCCGGCGCCCCACCTAGGCCGAGTTGGGGAGGGACTCCACTCCCTCCCCTTGGCCGGCCAGCCCCTCCCACCTATATAAGGAGGGGCAGGGCTCCCTCCCAACACACTACAAGTTTCCTATCCTCTAAACTAAACCCTAGATCTAGACCCCGGTTTAGAGCTATTCGGTTTAGAGCCTTCTAATTGGTTTAGAGCCCTCTAATTGGTGTGTCTAATTACTAGACCACTAATAGCCTCTCTCATAAGCTCCACCATACTCGCACCGGCTTAAGGCGAAGCCCTGCGGGATCTCCCCTCTACTTCCGGTACCACGCCGTTGTGCTGCCGGAATCGCGAGGAGAGTGCTACAACCTCCGCTGCCTGCTGGAACAAGGGAGAGGAAGGTCTTCGTCGAGTACCGAACGTGTGACCGACTGCGGGAGCGCTGCTGGAACGTGGCGCCGGAAGGATCGTCTACACGATCTTGAGATCGGAAAGAGTACGACTACATCACCCACGAGATTCTGCTCTCGTTAACCGCTTTGGAATCTTCGAGGGTGAGTTCCACTATCGACTCGTTGCTACAATCTAGTAGATAGATCTTGGCTTGTTTGTTTGTATGCGATAGAAAATTTTGTTTTCCATGCTACGAACCCCTACAGTGGTATCAGAGCCGTGTCTATATGTAGATCTGTTGCACGAGTAGAACACAATGGTCATTGTGGGCGTTGATGCTTTTATTGTAGATTGCTTTGCGTGTACTTTGCATCTTGCGGTATGTTGGGATGAAGCGGCCCGGGCTAACCTTACATGACATCGTTCATGAGACTTGCTCCACGCTTAACATGCAACTTGTATTGCATAAGTGGCTTTGCGGGTGCCAGTTTCTCCTAGCATAGTAAAGATCCAATTTACAACGGGTAATCAACAATGCTAGTATCAATGTTGTGGTTCTTGTTCGTAGGTTAGAACGACACTTATTGAAAGCCCCAAACCACGTAAAATATGCAAAGAAAGTAGAGGCGTCTAACTTTGTTTTGCAGGGGTGTGCAGTGATGTGATATGGCCATGATTGTGATCATATTTGATGTATGCAATGTTCCTTATTGTAAGTTGGCAACCGGCAGGAGCCATATGGTTGTCTTTAATTTCTGTTAAGACCTGCGTGTCTATTCAAAATAGTTGTAATAGTTGAAGCTGGTGGACGACAACCATGGTGAAGCGTCATTGACCTTGATGCAATGCCGGTGATGATGGAGATCATGTTCGTGCTTGAAGATGGAGATCGGAAGCACAAAGAAGAAAGGCCATATCATATCACATATTATGAATTGCATGTGATGTTAATCCTTTATGCATCTTGTATTGCTTAGTAGACGACGGTAGCATTATAAGATGATCCCTCATGCACATAAATTTCAAGTTCTAAAGTGTTCGCCCTTAGTTAGCACCGTTGCTAAAACTTGTTGCTTCGAAGCACCACGTGATGATCGGGTGTTTTTGATTCCACGGGTAAATACAACGTAAGCAAGCCAGATTTGCTTATGCGGTAGCTAAGGTTTGATCTTGACGAGCCTAGCATGTACAGACATGGCCTCAGGAACACGGATTACCGAAAGGTAGAGCATGAGTCATATAGTAGATATGATGAACATGTTGATTGTTCGCCATTGAAGCTATATCAACTCTCGTGATGATCGGTTTTGATGTGGTGGATTTGGTTCGTGTGATCACTAAAACAATGTGAGGGATATTGTTTTGAGTGGGAGTTCACCTAGATTAATTTAATTATTAATTAGAACTCAATTTATCATAAACTAAATCAAAGTGAATTTGCATAGTTGTTGTAGTCATTGGCATCCGTTTACCACCTTGCGCTTAGTTATAATTGAGATGATAGAACTATAGAATTCTGGTTAGATACTTTACGAACTGGTATCGTATTGTTTTAAGTGTTAATCTAAAGTTTAAAAGTCCTATTGCAAACTTTCAGTAAGTTCCGGTTACTCCATGAAGTTTAATAATTAGTATTAAATCAAGAGTAACAATTCCAAGTGTTAGTATATAAGTATCATGTTTGTATCCATGATTCTTGATATTCAAAGGATTCCCTTAATATCAAGGTTATCTAGGATCTGAAAGAGTTGTTTCAGAAACCATGATGAGTGGAAGATATTGTGATATCTGAAACGAAGTTTTGGTTACAACATGATAGAGTATAATATGGCAAAGTTCATGTTCTCATATTTTGATGAGAATTTGCAAAAAGGTTGGAGACACTTGTTGTCCTAATCCTCCAAAAGGTTTTGGATAGCAACATTATACTCATAATTCATCGTTATAAGCTAAAAGTAGCTTGATCATGGACGATTCCATGATAAGGGTGAATATTTGATGTAGGTAAAATGTTTACTACACCAAGAGATTACTAAAGTAAGGAATTTGAAAGAACACCAAATATTTAATGATGGTGATCTACTTCAAAGTGCAAGTCCAAAGACATTGGTATTTAATTATACACGCTTTGGACTATATGTCATATGTATGACTCCACTATTGATATTGGTAGATTCTTTCAAATAGAAAAGGAAATATTGAAAGAGAATCTCATAAATATATGGCAGAAAAGAAAAGACTAGCATTGTTCAGTTTAAGTATATAGATGATATACATGTTATGGCTATATTCTTTGCTTATTAAACAATGTGGTTCTCAAGTATTTGATACTGAATTTGTTGGTGTGAATCGTCATACGAAACAACACAATTCATGAACTACAATGGCCTAAGTAACAAGCAAAAGAATATGTGATGATGTTCATCGAGAACAAATAAAGGGTTATTGCGTTGCTTGTTAAACATCAAAGCTTGCCTTCAAAGATTTGTTTTATCAGGTATTATGAGAACAAAAGGGTTGTTCAAATAATTGCCGTAATCCATAAAAGATGGATGATTCACAAATCTCGTTGGAGAAATCACATCCATAAAACCAGTGCTAAAATGTCGAAAGACAAATTGATTGAAAGATCACTTAGGAAGTGACATCGCCGTTTAAATTATATTGGAAATAAAACATGAAGAAAATCCATATGGATGGAATTTTGGAGTCTATTTGATTTTGATCAAATAACGCTTGTGAAACTTTCCTAGAGATAATTAAAACTTCGTTCATAGGCCAAAAGGGAACGAATGACTAGCTAATTGGAACTTGTACATATTGTTGTACGAAGTCCATTATGTGTAGTCAAGAGCGATGGATTTCAACTTCATATGCTTTCTCCGAAAATTTGAGTGAATATATGAATATTTACTTAATAAGGATGAAGTATGAAATATTTGAAAAGTTCAAAAGACTTTCAAGATGAAGTGCAAAATCATTGTAACAAGAATATGAATAGTTTATGATAAAGATCATAAAGGAAGATATTTGAATTACAAGTTTAGCATAATACCTAAGATTTAAGGAATCGTTCCATGGATTTGCATTTTCCCGAAACACCATAAGTGTATGGAGCGTTCGAGATATGTAATTAAACCTTGTTTGACATGGTAAGATCAAAGGTATAATTTATAAAACTGCCATTATATTTTAAAGATTAAAAGCTTTAGAGATTACCGTTTTTCCACTGAAAAGAGCTCCATCATAATCCGTTGAAATGACACCATATAAGGTTATGGTTTGGGATAAAACCCAAGTTGTCCTTTCTTAAACATTGGTATGCTATGCATAAGAAAGATGTTTGCAACCAAAGTCGGATGAACCTGTCTTTGTATGACTATTAAGTAATCCTCCATAAACACCGGAGACAAAAGTGTTTGTTGCTTAGAACGTCAAGTTTCTTTTGGAAGGAATTTTTCGTGAAAAGTTAAGTGGGAGGACAATAGAACTTTGATAAGGTTAAAAGAACCTTAGCTGTATGTGCAAAGTTGCGCAGCGCCGAAAAGTGTTCCGGAGGCGGCAACAATGCTCATGGCTCACGTGCCTCAAAGGTTGTGGTCACGGAGATCTAAGTTCCTATTGAAACAAGTAGATCGGGTAAACAATCAAATACCAAGATTTGAGGGTTGAATCATTATTTGAGAATAATGAACCGACTACATGCAAAGAAGCGATGATGGGCCCTGACTCCGTCAAATGGCTTGAAGCCATAAAATCCGTGATAGTTCCATACACGAGAAATCAAGTTTTGAACTTGAAGGACCCTCGAGAAAGGTGTAAGACCTTACAGTTGTGTCTGGATCTATAAAGAAATAGACATGGATGTTTTACATCTATGAAATAGTCGACATGTTGGGAAAGAGTTCACAACAATGTTCAAAGGTTGACTATGACAAGATTTGATCTATCATAGTGATATTTAGTCTAGACGGATTAATGAAAGCAACCACTACATATAATTTGTTATATGGTAGTTGAATAAACAAAACAAGTTCTTCTAATAGAATCGTTACCTAGGACATGTGCATAAACACGGTCCATAGGGTTTTGTTAATTCAAAGGATGCTAAAAGCATATGCAAACTTCAATGGTTAGAGTGAGCATAGCGGAGTTGGAATCTTCACTATGATGAAACTGTTAAAAGGGTTTAATTTCATCAGAGACAATGAAGATGCTTGCATTTGCAAGAAATTAAGTGGGAGCGCTAAGACATGTTTCTGATACATTATGTGGAAGACATATTGTTGATTGGAAATAATGTATCTTTTATTAACACATATTAAGAATTTCATCCCGATGAAATACTTAGGCAAAACCCAAATATTTGGCATCGATAGACGCTAATATGGTTATGCCAGAAGTACATAGACAAGATATTGAATGAGTTCAATATAGAAACTACAAGAGAGGTTCTTGTCACACAGAAAGGATTGAATAAGTTCAATGTTGATGATATATTCAAGTGTATTGACATTTGGTAAAGTGAAACAAATAATCAAGTATAGATTGATACTTGATGTATGAAATCACAAAGAGTATTTATATCAATCATACTGTGATATGTACAAATCCAGATATGTCCTATGCTCTAAATGTTGTGAGCATATACCAGAATGATTCGTAAGATGATCATTGGACAATAGTAAGGATATTCTTATGATCTTTTGGAAGAACTAAGAGTATATTATTTGTAGAAGTGACAAATAGATGGTTAGTTCATTGTAAAAGTACTACATTGATACTAGTTTTGTCACAGAGTACAAATTAAGTTTATCTCAATCTAAATTAAGGGTGGCACAATATAATGGAAAGTGAGTTCCATAATGGATTTGGATGAGTTCCAAAGTTAAGACATTGTGACAGATACTACAACAAAAGGCTAAGTATATGACTGCTATTATAGCAGCAAAAGAGGGAATTTGTGTCAAGAAGTTTGTTATCAAACTAGGTGTAGTTCACAGTGGGATAATACTATGAAGATATATTGTGCGACAATATTATCAACATGTTTTAACCCCAAAGAGCTAAAGGTCACACCGAAAGACCAAATATTACAAAGCCATCTCATTAGAGAATGAGTGATGCGTAGAGACGCAAAGACATGCAATTACACACGGACCTGGAAGTGTCAGATCCGGAGATCAGTTAACCACTAGCAATCGTGTACATACAACACTGGAAAGCCATAGGTGTTATATACACAAAGGTTCGAAACTAGATTATTGACTCTAGTGCAAGTGGGAGACTGTTGGAGATATGCCCAAGAGGCAATAATAAAATAGGTTATTATCATATCTTCATACTTATGATAAATGTTTACATACCATGCTATAATTGTATTAACCGGAAACATTAATACTTGTGTGATTTGTAAACTAAAATAAGAGTCCCTAGTAAAGCCTCTTGTTAAACTAGCTTGTTGGTTAATATATGATCATGGTTTCCTGATCATGAACATAGAGATGTTATTAACAACAGGATCATATCATTAGGAGAATGATATGGTGGACATACTCCTATAGATAAGCGTAGCATAAAGATCAAGTCATTTCAATAGTTCAATTGCTATATGCTTTCTGATACATAGTAACCTAATTCCTTCGACCGTGAGATCATGCATATCACCTTTACTGGATGGATGCTTTGATGTCATCAAACACCACACCGTAACAGGGTGGCTATAAAGGTGGCATTGAGTGTTCGGAAAGTATTGGTTGAAACACATGGATCAAGAGTGGGATTTGTCCATCCACATGACGGATAGATATTCTCTGGGCCCTCTCGGTGAAATGTCATCCAATTAGCTTGCAAGCATGTGACTGGGTCACAAGGGATCACATATCACGGGAACGAGAAAAGAGTACTTATCAGTAACGAGGTTGAACTAGGTATGCAGAGATACCGACGATCATAACCTCGGATAAGTAACATATCGTGAGACAAAGGGAAATTGGTATCGTATGTAAGTGGTTCATTCGATCGCAAAGTAATCGTAGAAATATGTGGGAGCCATATGAATTTCCAGATTCCTCTATTGGTTATTGTTCGGAGAAGTGTCTCGATCATGTCCGCATAATTCACGAACCGTAGGGAGACACACTTAAGGATTCGACGTTGTTTGAGTAGTTATGGTATTATGAGAAAGAGACCGAATGTTGTTCGGAGTCTCGGATGGGGTCCGGGATATCACGAGGTGATCCGGAATGGTCCGGAGAATAAGATTCATATAAGGAAAGTCCCGTTTCGGAGTTCGGGAATGATTCCGGTGTTTCCATCGGGAACATTCTAGAAGGTCCCGGATTGTCCGGCACTCCGGGGGGGAAGGGGTACATGAATGTGTCATTACATGTTGGAATGATTGCATCATGTACTAAGTGTTCTTGCTGTCCCAAATAAAGGATTAGATTGAATCCTAAATTGAAAAAGTCAAACGGCTAGTTTGAAAGTCAAACGGCAGTTTTTTGGGAAGTGGGAGGAGAGGAGGAAACCGACTTGAGGGAGGAGTCCTCCTCCCCAAGCCGGCGCCCCACCTAGGCCGAGTTGGGGAGGGACTCCACTCCCTCCCCTTGGCCGGCCAGCCCCTCCCACCTATATAAGGAGGGGCAGGGCTCCCTCCCAACACACTACAAGTTTCCTATCCTCTAAACTAAACCCTAGATCTAGACCCCGGTTTAGAGCTATTCGGTTTAGAGCCTTCTAATTGGTTTAGAGCCCTCTAATTGGTGTGTCTAATTACTAGACCACTAATAGCCTCTCTCATAAGCTCCACCATACTCGCACCGGCTTAAGGCGAAGCCCTGCGGGATCTCCCCTCTACTTCCGGTACCACGCCGTTGTGCTGCCGGAATCGCGAGGAGAGTGCTACAACCTCCGCTGCCTGCTGGAACAAGGGAGAGGAAGGTCTTCGTCGAGTACCGAACGTGTGACCGACTGCGGGAGCGCTGCTGGAACGTGGCGCCGGAAGGATCGTCTACACGATCTTGAGATCGGAAAGAGTACGACTACATCACCCACGAGATTCTGCTCTCGTTAACCGCTTTGGAATCTTCGAGGGTGAGTTCCACTATCGACTCGTTGCTACAATCTAGTAGATAGATCTTGGCTTGTTTGTTTGTATGCGATAGAAAATTTTGTTTTCCATGCTACGAACCCCTACAGATGTTCCCGGCCACCCCGAGCGACACTGAGATGCCTTGGAGAACCATCTCACCTGCGGAGCGGCGGCGGCACGACGGAGCACGTACGCACGGCGGAGCAGCGGCGGAATCGGACAGCACCTCCCCTGCTTCGTCTTCGTCTGTGTGTGCTTCGTCTTCGTCGAGAAATGCGAAGTGTTGGGGCAGCACCTCCCCAGGCGCCAGAATATAAAGGGACAGACCTTTAGTCCCGGGCTAAGCCACGGGACGGGATTAAAGAGTCTCTAGTCCCGGGCTGTGGCTTAACCCGCGATAAAAGACCCCCCCCCTTTAGTCACGGGTTAAACCACGACCCGGGACTAATGTGTAATTTTCGGCCGCTTCATTTTCGCGTGCGCAGGCACCCTTTAGTACCGGGTACAGCCACGACCCGTGACTAATTGTTTTTTTGTAAATTTTCTTTTTTTAATTCAAAACTAATATAAAAACTTTGGAAAATCATATCTTTTATTGTAATAATCCAAATAAAACAAATAATATGTCTATTATTATCAGAAAAATATAAAGAATCTTAATATAATATCCATTTATCTGTTTGCATCATTTATAAATTATTTCATTTGTAAATTTTCTTTTTTAATTCAAATCAAATATAAAAACTTTGGAAAATCATATCTTTTATTGTAATAATCCAAATAAAACAAATAATATGTTTATTATTATCAGAAAAATATAAAGAATCTTAATATAATATCCATTTATCTGTTTGCATCATTTATAAATTATTTCATTTGTAAATTTTCTTTTTTTAATTCAAATCAAATATAAAAACTTTGTAAAATCATATCTTTTATTGTAATAATCCAAATAAAAAATAATATGTCTATTATTATCAGAAAAATATAAAGAATCTTAATATAATATCCATTTAGTCCCGATTATAGTCACAAACCGGGACTAAAGATATTTCCCGCCATTTCCCACCGCTTCCCACCAAGTTTTCCCGCCCTTTCCTTTCTACAAGAGCTTTTAGTCCCAAATGTAGTCACTAACCGGGACTAAAGATATTTCCTGCCATTTCCCAAAGCTTCACGCCAAGTTTTCCCTCCCTTTCCCTCTATATTTAGGGCGATCGCGCCATGGCTATCCACACATCCGCACCTTCCTCTCTTAGAACAATGGACAATGCCTACTGGGCCATTCTGACCCTCGAGGAGACCGAGGCGCTGTGTGCCTCCAATTACCCTTGTCCGCCGGGCTACCGGCCGCCCGCCGGCTGGATGTTGAGCGCTGGAGGGGTTCCTGTCCCTCCTCTCCCTCAAGGTTCCACACGCCAGGCGGCCATCACAAAACACTTCTACCACGAGCTCACGCCGCAGCAGCGGATGGATCCCCAGTGGGATCCCGACAACTATGACACCTGGAATGCCTTCTTCGCTAATAGGCGGGAAAGGGAGCTCGCCAGGTACGAGGGTGATGTCCCGGCCCCGGTGAAACACAACAAAGCCGGCCGTCGTTTGTGGTGGGCGAACCGTACTATCATTGGAGTGATGCGCTACATCGCCAGGGGAGACCATCCTCCCCTGCGGTGCCCACAAGTCCACCCTCCACAGAGCCATAAAAAGGCCCCACACCGGCCCGGCGGTAGCGGCATCGTCTTCCAGGAGACCCCTCCCCCGCCCGCCGTGAATCCGAGGCTGGAATGGCCTCTGGTATATGCAATGGATGGGCTGAGGATCCCCGGAGTGGCAGGTGACGATGATGATGACGATGACGAAGAAGATCCTGAAGCTGCATACTATAGGACTAGGCATGATTATGACTAAAGGGGGCGGCTTTAGTCCTGAGTGTTAGATAGTCCCGGTTTGTCCCGGTTTTTAATTAATAAATGTCTTGAGTGTTACCTAATAAATAAACGGAAATGCCTATATAAAGAGAGGGTTCATCTTTAGTCCCGGTTGGAGAAACCAACCGCGACTGAAGGGATTGCGGCAGACTGGGCCAGGCAACACTAATAATAGGGGTGAGTATCGACATTATGTCGTGCGGCTTGTACCTTGTCCCTCATGGTGTCACCAACCGGGACTAAAGATGAACCTTTAGTCCCGGTTGGAGACACCAACCGGGAAAAAACATGAGTCAGCACTAATAATAGAGGTGAGTGTCGACATTATGTCGTGAGTGTCGACATTATGCCGATCTGCTTGTACTATAAATAGGCATCCTTGTGAGTCCAGTCCTCCAGCCAGTTAGAGGCATCTCCAAGATGGTTTTCGAGAGCAGGGACACCACTACGGATAGTTTCAGGGAGATGCTGCCAGAGCCTAGTCCTCCGGCATCTCCGAGAAACTGGTCATAGAGGCACTCCCTAATATGTGAAATTAGTTAGCTCCCAGGCGTATTGATCTAGTTAGAGAAGTTACAAGCTGCAAGATGGTTTTCGAGAGAAGGGACACCACTACGGCCAGTTTCAGGGAGATGCCA
This sequence comes from Avena sativa, assembly GCA_916181665.1. Taxonomy (NCBI): domain Eukaryota; kingdom Viridiplantae; phylum Streptophyta; class Magnoliopsida; order Poales; family Poaceae; genus Avena; species Avena sativa. The sequence continues at coordinate 1,614,705 of OV702292.1, read as the reverse complement.
CCGGATCCCAGTCCTCCGGCATCTCCGAGAAACTGGTCATAGAGGCACTCCCTAATATGTGACCTCACGCGTTTGGAGATCAGATCTTAATGGTAAGTATGAATCGGGACTAAAGGCCCTCCTTTAGTCCCGGTCCAGCCACAAAACGGGACTAACACACTCAAGATTGTTTGCAGACAACACTATAAAAATGGACACATGGAGCATCTTCACTCATAAAATGTTACAATTATTACATATCATTTCTTCGTGTGTGTTCCTTTCTGATCCCGTCGTATCCATGGAGCATCTTCATTCATTAACATGATGCTTGGGTCATCCTTCACCACGAAGGGTGGAATTTCATGAAACTTATCACAATCTTCTGACATGTCTGTCTTTTCCTCCACTCCCACGATGTTTCTTTTTCCTGAAAGAACTATGTGGCACTTTGGCTCATCGTCTGATGTATTCTTTTTCTTATTTTTTCTTTTTCTAGGTTTGGTAGATATGTCCTTCACATAGAAAACCTGAGCCATATCATTGGCTAGGACGAATGGTTCGTCTAAGTACCCAAGATTGTTGAGATCCAACGATGGCATTCCGTATTTCTTGTCTACTTCAACCCCTCCTCCTGTCAGCTTGACCCATTTGCACCGAAACAAGGGGACCTTAAAAGTAGGTCCATAGTCAAGTTCCCATATCTCCTCTATGTAACCATAATATGTGGTCTTTGACCCATTGTTGTCTATTGCATCAAAGCGGACACCACTGTTTTGGTTGGTGCTCTTTTTATCTTGGGCTATCGTGTAAAATGTATACCCATTTATCTCGTACCCTTGGAAAGTCGATATAGTCGAAGATGGTGACCTAGACAACAAGTATATCTGATCTCCAAGAGTGTTGTTTTTTATGAGATGTTGCCACCAACCGCCGAAACTCTTCATGTGTTCATCTCTAATCCAAGAGTCATGCTTTCCAGGGTTGTTGGAGCGTAAGATTTTCTCGTGTTCCTCGATATATGGGGCTGCCAAGATAGAATTCTGTAGAACGGTGTAATGTGCTTCGGTGTAAGAATGTCCGTCCCTACATATTATTGATTTCCTTCCTAGAGTACCCTTTCCACTCAGTCTCCCCTCGTACCGCGATTGAGGAAGACCAATCGGCTTAAGGTCAGGAACAAAGTCAACACAAAATTCAATGACCTCCTCTGTTCCATAGCCCTTGGAGATGCTTCCTTCTGGCCTAGCACGGTTACGAACATATTTCTTTAAGATTCCCATGAACCTCTCAAAGGGAAACATATTGTGTAGAAATACAGGACCGAGAATGGAAATCTCTTCGACTAGGTGAACCAGCGGGTGCATCATAATATTGAAGAAGGATGGTGGGAACACCAACTCAAAACTGACAAGACATTGGACCACATCATTCTGTAACCGTGGTAGATCTTCAGGATTGATTATCTTCTGAGAGATTGCATTGAGAAATGCACATAGCTTCACAATGGGTACTCGAACATTATCTGGTAGAAGCCCCCTCAATGCAATCGGAAGCATTTGCGTCATAATCACGTGGCAGTCATGAGACTTTAGGTTTTAGAACTTTTTTCTGCCATATTTATTATTCCCTTTATATTCGATGAGAAGCCAGACGGGACCTTAATACTGATTAGGCATTCAAAAAATATTTCCTTCTCTTGTTTGGTAAGAGCGTAGCTGGCATGACCTTGAAACCATTCTGGATGCAGGCCATCTGGGTCTTTCATACGTTGATGGTCCTTTCGTGCTTCCGGTGTATCTTTTGTCTTCCCATACACGCCCAAGAAGCCTAGCAGGTTCACGCAAAGATTCTTCATCACATGCATCACATCGATTGCAGAGCGGACCTCTAAGAATTTCCAATATGGTAGCTCCCAAAATATAGATTTCTTCTTCCACATGGGTGCGTGTCCTTCAGTGTCCTTCGAAACATATTTTCCTCCAGGACCCTTTCCAAAGGTTACCAGTTGATCCAAATCTTTGACCATATCAAATATATCAGCACTAGTACGCTCCTTAGGTTTCGTCTAGTGACATGCCAGACCGTTGAAATGCTTGCCTTTCTTTCTTAAGGGATGCTTGGCCAAAAGAAATCGAAGATGCTCATTGTATACATTCTTCTTACAATGTTCCAAATATATACTTTCAGTCTCATCTAAACAGTGTGTGCATGCATTGTATCCCTTGTTTGACTGTCCTGAAAGGTTACTAAGAGCAGGCCAATCATTGATTGTTACGAAAAGCAATGCTCGAAGGTTAAATTCTTCCTGCTTGTGCTCATCCCACACGCGTATCCGGGTTCGTGCCACAACTGTAAAAGTTCTTCCACTAATGGCCTTAGGTACACATCAATGTCATTGTCGGGTTGCTTCGGACCTTGGATCAACACTGGCATCATAATGAACTTCCACTTCATGCACAACCAAGGAGGAAGGTTATAGATGCATAGAGTCACGGGACAGGTGCTGTGACTGGAGCTCTGCTCCCCAAAAGGATTCATGCCATTTGTACTTAGACCAAACCTTAAACTCCTTGCATCATATGCAAAGTCCGGGTACTTTCTATCGATTTTTCTCCATTGCGACCCATCAGCGGGGTGTCTCAACATCCCGTCTGACTTACGGTCCTCTTTATGCCATCGCAACAACTTGGCGTGCTCTTTGTTTCTTAATAAGCGTTTCAACCATGGTATTATAGGAGCATACCACATCACCTTCGCAGAACCCTCTTCCGGGGGAGGGGGGCTCGCCCTCAACGTCACCAGGGTCATCTCGTCTAATCTTATACCGAAGTGAAGTGCATACCGGGCATGCATCCAAATTCTCATACTCCTAACCGCGGTAGAGTATGCAGTCATTAGGGAATGCATGTATCTTCTGAACCTCTAAACCTAGAGGGCAGACAACCTTCTTTGCTTCATACGTACTGGCGGGCAATACGTTATCTTTTGGAAGCATATTCTTCATCATTTTCAGCAACTTTTCAAATGAGTAGTCAGGTATAGCACACTCAGCCTTCCATCGCAGTAATTCTAGTGTGCTGCCCAGCTTTTTCAGACCATTTTCGCAATTTGGGTGCAACAACTTTTTGTGATCCTCTAACATGTGATTGAACTTCTCCCTATCATTTTTAGTTTCACAATCTCTTCGTGCATCGGCAATGGTCCGACCAAGATCATCAGCGGGTTTATCATGTGTCTCTTCTTCATCCTCCCCTTCAGCATCCCCCATGGAAGTATCTCCGTACTCAGGGAAACCATGATAGTTGTCATCCTCCTCCTCTTCTTCATTGTCTTCCATTATAACCCCTCTCTCTCCGTGCTAGGTCCAACAATTATAACTGGGCATGAAGCTGGACTTCAACAGGTGGCTGTGAAGGGTTTTTGAGTCAGAGTAATCCTTCTGATTCCTACATCCATTACATGGACAGAATACAAAACCATTGCGCTTGTTTGCATCAACAACATAGATGAATTCATGCACGCCATTAATGAACTCGCCAGAGCGTCGGTCAGTACCGTACATCCATTCCCGGACCATCTGCATTATAGTAAAAGTATATCAAAAACCATTACACAACATGATAAAATTATTACAAGTTATATTGAGAGCTTCTAGAGCATTAATTTTGAATCTTAAAAAATTTACATGCACCAATTTGTGAATTGGAGAAAACAATCAACATGATAAATGTGGAGTTTTTTATTATTGTTCTATTAGTGAAAATATCATTCCATTCTAAGCTATCAAACTCTAAAACTACACATTTCAATTTTCAGTAACTATGTGCCTAATCAAAATTTGTTACACATATATATCAAAATCCTTCTAGCTACTTCTAGAGCATGCATGCATTTGATCCATATATGTATACTTCTAGAGCATTATAGAGCTAAAGTAGCAATAAGAGATGAAAGAATGAAGTTCTAACCTTTTAAAGCTTTGGATTTAGGTGTTGCAAACTAAATATTGACAAATCTTGAAAAAAAAATGGCATGAACTCTCTTGCTTCTTTGAGAAAAATGGCCACCATATGCTTTAGGGCAGCAGGACAGGAGGCAGAATATATAGTCGTGGACAACTAGTCCCGGGCCATGATACTACCCGGGACTAATAGTCCACGAAAGGACCATCTGGCCTGCTCCAGGTTATTAGTCCCGGGCCGTATTACGGACCGGGACTAATGACCTGGTCTGGCCCGGGACTAGTCACTACGGCCGTTTCTAGCCGTTAGAGGCCTCACGGCCCGGGACTAGTGCTCCCACTAGTCGCGGGCTGTGCCAGACCGGGACTACTTTCCTTATTCACATCGAACCGAAGATGGTTTTTCCAGTAGTGACGGTTCCTAGGATAGGTCGTCTGAGGTTAAAGAGTTCTTGTAAGCGGTCAGAAATATTGGACATCTCTAGCTTGTACATGTTAGAGGCTTTTTCCTTTTTCCACTGTTTGAGGTCACGTATCTTAGAGCTAAAAAGAAAAACTGGCTCAGGTGGTGTGCTGTTAGAAGCTATGCGCTTGAGCCGGTACGAGAAACTGTATGAGGCCTACGAGAAATTGACGTCTCTAAATAGAGAGTTTGTATTACCGCATACTAATGCAATGCATTTATTATTTATATTCTTTGCATGTTTTACCCACATTACTAAAATCTTAAAGTTTATTCAAAGAAAGTTAATACTTAATAATTCTAAAATTCTTGTAAATATTATATTTAATATTTTTGTGATAATCTATATACTAATCTATACCTATACCTAATAATAATAAAGGACGAAGTGTTTCTTCCGGTCCAACACTTTTTTGAACCTTTTTACCCTTCCACAAATCACGTATTACCCACGACTGCCACCACTTATGTATATACCCCGCTCTTAATAATAAAATAAAAATAAAAAACCAAGAAAAACGCGAGTCCAAGGAAACCTAAAAAACGGCCGGTGCGCCGCTGTTGGGAGGAACACACGAGCTGGGTAACGAAACCTAAAAAACGCCTGATGCGCCGCCGTTGGGAGGAACACGCGAGCCGGCCGGCTCTTCCCCTCCCCGCCGTTCAGACGAACACGCGCATCCACTCCCCGGCGTTGCCGTATGAAGGAACACGCGCGTCGGCCCTGGCCCCAATCCTCCACGTATCTGAGTTGGCCCTGCCGCGACTGAGTTCCCGTCCAGCTCCTTCTCGTTGGATGTGACCTCGAGCAAGCGTTCGTTTTCCATGGCAGCGTTTCCAAAACTGGTACAACAGATTCCTTTGTTCCGCTGCATCGTCGCCATAGGCCATCCCCAATTTCATAGTGATCTGGTTCCCTTCCTTCCAGAACATCTTCGACGATTCATGTGAACGCCAGACTGCAACGTGTATTATTTGATGATTGTAACCTGCCACTGAAAATGATCAGCTTGACTTTGTAGTTGGCATTCATGTGCGGCGGTCTTGAATACTTGAGATGGCTGTAGCCGGGTCTTGCCATTGGAACGAGTTCGTGGAAGACGCTGCCTATATAAAGGCTACAACGAAGACAGATGGATCCCTATATATTGAACTGTTGCAACACTCTAGTGCCAAGATCGTGTAGTTATCTGCTTCAGTGTTTTATTATCTCAGGTGATAAATACTCCGTCCACTTTAGCTATTTGCAGTGTTGGTTTGATCTAGAAAAGCTGACACAGTCAAAAGCATGGCTGACTTACATCTTTATGATATCAAATGCATTGATCAGATCCCCACCTTGCAACAACCGGTGATACACACTTGGTGCAAACTAATGTCTGACCTTAATGTCCATTGCAGGTTCATGTAAAAACGAGAACTACCCTCTCTACTTCTTTCAGACTCAATTTGGATTATCAAAAAAATTGATTGTTTTTCTTTTTGAGGAAAAAATGACTGTTTGTGGGAAGTCTGTTATGCAAATGACGGCCTACATCATTGTATATGGCCTAAAAGTTAACCTGAGTGGTGGACACACTAAAGGTGGACCATAATCGCGACTTTGCGTGAATTACTTAAAATAGATTTTTCTTGTCTATTTATATATATATATATATATATATATATATATATATATATATATATACCTAATGATAAATGACGAAGTGTTTTTATGAGTCCGTTTTTCTAGATGGTTTTGCTCTCCCTCTAAATCAAACATCGGATGCCGAAAGCCCATCATGAGTCTATTGTGGTCTCGCCGGAACCCCCGCCGTCTTGCTGACCATGCATAAAATAGCAAGTAGCAAGAACCAACAGATAATTGGGAGTTGCCAATATAGTCGCGGCAGGAAGAAGAAACCGTAAGAAGAAGCAATCAAACAACCAAGAAGGCCAGGGCATCTTGTCATATACCACGAAATTGTTCGTTGCCCATGGAGTCCCTGATCCAAAATCAACCAGAAGAAGTAGCGGATCTTGCTGGTATTTTCATCTACTAGGACCAGATCATCAGGTAGCGGCTAGCCACGGTCCTCCTCTAGGAATATGTTCTTCACCGTTTTCAAGCCTACCCAATCTGCTTAATCGCTATTTGTCCCAGTGCATAAGGTGCGTCACGATGATTTTGTGATCAAATTTCACATTGTGGTATGCAATTTTTCGCTCTTTCTTCATAGTTCGGCTTATATGAATTATTTCTCCGTATTTATTTTCAGAATTCAAAATGTACATGTTATTTATTTTTGCATCTCAATGTATTTAGAATTTCTGAGACTAACTGCTACGCGTGATCATATTCTTGCATGTGATACAGATCGGATAAATGTCTATTGAGGAAAGAAAAAAAGTCAGCTGGTCATGTCTAGCATGTGATACAGATCGGATAAATGTCCATTCACGAAAATAGTCCCAACGGGTTCGGCCGGTAATTGCTAATTATCTGAATTTTTCATTCTAAATAACATATCGTGTCTTTGAATTATTTGAAGGTTTAAAATTCAACACAAAATGCATAGCGTTTGTACTTAAATACTACACCATTAAAATTTAGGTTGCGCCACTTTTTTATCTAGAAATATTTTTCTTTCTGGTGTAACGCAAGGGCATTTTGCTAGTATATATAATATATATATATCTATACCTAATAATAAAAGAAGGAGTGTTTCTTGTAGTACCTACACTTTTTTGGATGACTTTACCCCTACCAGATAGGGATAATTATCCACCATGTCACCTATAAATCAAATAATGATTTTTTCCCGATCGATCGCTCGCTCGCCGGCTTTATACCTTGCATCTTTAAATCGATCCGCCGCACCCGCAGCTTGTCGCTGGAATTAGCGCGTAACACAGCGGCGCCCGCATCTGCCGCTTTATCCTGCTTGGCGATATCTATCAGCCCGTGAGGACATGCAAAGCAAAACACGCCAGCACATGTACATCAGGTCTGTCCACGACTCACGAAACCTCTCTCGCAGGCAGGGTCCGGCTCCGCGGTGCGCCGGTGAGAGGTGAGCTTGTAGACGTACGCCGTACACACGAGGCTGCTGGCGCTGCTATAGACGTACGCCGGCAAGCCGAGCTCGGCAGCATGTCGAGGAAAAGGCGCGCGCGGAGAGGAGGAGCACAGGCACGGAGACATGCACACGCACACACGACTGCCCACCTAGCCCTGCCGAGATGCCGCATCTGGTTTGCTTTCCGGCTCCCAGAGCTGGCCTCGCACACTGAATGCCTCTGGAATTAACCTTCCCGTGCGTGTCCACAGACATCCATGCTTCAACACTCCTCCTCCGTTCCTGAGGTCCTCTTGCCGAATTGCTCGAGCCGTCTGGTGTTGTTGTCAACAAGCTCGTGAATTGGGACTGCTGCGATCGAGAATCGGCATCCCAGGTCATGGTCCTGGCTGGCCAGTTAACACCCTCGCTCCCGGCTCTGTCGCTCCTTAATCCATTCAAGTGTTGTTGCTTCCATGTTTGCGGTCACTACATCATACGCGGTGGCTAAAAGTGGGGGAAAAAGAAGATGATAAGGAAGAAGTTGTATGTGGTGGAGAATAATCTGATTTTCCTTTAAAAAATAATAGATGCCAAGGAAATTGATTTTTTGACCAGTATATGGTGCAACGATACTTTAGATTTATCCTTCATTTTATAAATCATTGATTTTGAGAGGAGATCAAACACTTTCTCTCTTTATATTTGTTGATTGATAAATGACAACTTGCATACCACTCGACTATTCGTTCTTTTTTCTTCTTCGTCGTGCGGCAAAAGGGCACGCTCTGTGCACGCACACCATCACAGCCAAGTGAGCCGGACATTTTTGGTTTTGGCCAGACTGAGATGGTCGGAGAGGCGGCTTCTATCAACGATGGGGTGAATGCGCATGAGGAAGCCTTGGACGGCCGACAAGGTGGCGGCGGGCTCCTAGCGAGATGGTGTAGCAACCGGAGCTCGACACAAAGAGAGTGGAAGGGGGCATCTGTGTAGAGTCGGCAGGAGGAATGTGACGCACTATCAGGGGCGCCCTGTGTGGTACTTGTGACGAGGGAGTGCGGAGATGGGAGGACAAAAGGTAGGGGTGGCATAGAGAGGGGCAAGCTGGTTGGCGAAGCTGGCGGGAACAAACTATTTTTCGATGCAACGCACAGGCACTTTTGCTAGTATATATATAATATAATAAAGCACGAAGTGTTTCTCCCGGTCCAATACTTTTTAGGACCGTTTTGCCCTCCCACCAAACCACATATTATTGCCATCGCCATCCGTAAGTAAAATAAATTTTCGTTGTTATAAAAAAAAACACGCGCACGGTTTGTAGGTTTTTTTTTGCTGCATGTTACGTCCGCGCTATAACCCGGCTGATCAGCAAGACGAATTGACTTCACATCGCACTGCCTCCGCTCGACACGCCGTCAACGTTCCACTATGCGGGCGTGCCTCCGCTGGGCACCAGCTCGTTTGCTTTTCAGTTCCCAGGTTCTAGCGCCGCCTTACCGACCTTTCCCGCCGCCCAGTCCCCGCCCACACAACGGACCGAGATCCAAAATTTTCCCAGTCGCCAGTTGTGAGCTCATGGACGGTGGCGCGTTCGTATTCCGGCAAGAATTAGCAGCATCAGTGCAGCGTCCCAACGCAATTCCATTTCACACCGTGAGTGCATACAGAGTGCTTTATGTTTTCTTCTTTTTTTTTCCTAATTGTGATTAAGAGCATGATGCTTAACAAGTTAGTTTTTATTTGTACGTCTTAAATGATTGTTTGGTTACTTTTCTTGTTGCAAGTGAAGGATGATTACATTATTTTTTTGTTTTCAAAATGGAGATCACAGAGTAAAGTAATCAAGACTTGAAAGTAATACATTTTTCTCAGTTCATCTAATGTAATTAATTATTCGAGACATTTATACTACTATAAACAATTTGTAGTTTTGTTCTTTTCTATTTTATAAACCTATATATATTATATTGGTGCATCGATTTTTTAGCCCGAATACGCAATATAAAAATCCTGGCTCCGCCACTGATGCGGACACTATCCACCGTGCCACCCGCAAGTAATAAAATGTTTTCAAATAAAACGTTTTGATTTCCATGCTCGGTACCAACGTGAATTTCAGTAGTCACGTCTTCCTACAAAAGAAAATAGTAGTCATGTCAATTAGTCATAAAAATAAGGAGCGTTGCCAGTGCGTCCGCCAGTGCGAGGGGTGGCTGTCAAGGAGGAGGAGGAGCAAGGTCGATGACAGCGTGCGCGTGCTCATACAGGGGTTATTAAGGTCAATGTCCTTGAATAACTCAAGCGGATATAGTTGGACATCATGCGTATGCAAGAACCTTGGAGATTGATCTCGAGCGTGGATATTACGGCCGAGAATTATCACCGATCCACGGTTCCAGAATTTTAACAGGTTTTCTCATATTTCACACCAAAATATTCATGTGTAAACTATTCACATTGATGATCAATCAGAATCCTATTTTATATTAGAGATTGTACCTACGCTAATACACGTTAGATCTAATGATTTTCATGTATATTATTTTCTATGCAATATATCAAGAAATAAAAGTGGGGACATTATGTTTCGCCTAGAAAAAACGTATATAAGCATATTGTTTCTCCTTCCACCGCAACGTGCGGGCATTTTCCTAGTGTACATTAATATAAGAGTTTAAAACTAGTTTTTTTATTTAAGTTTAACTCTTAATATTTTCTCAAAATTCTATTTAATAATAAGTGTTTCAATTGAGGGAATTTTATTTTATTAAAATAAAATACAAATTAGTATTTTTGTAAAATATTATACCTATTTAGGATTGTAAAGTGAATTTATTTAATTTTAGGTATTTTATTTATTTTTATAAAATTCCATAAGGAATTTATATCATAAAAATAAATTTTTGTCATTAAAATAGAATTCATTAATTTTATTGGGTAGCTTACATTTTTTGAACACATGGATATATTATTTGTATTTTTATGATTTTTATTCATTTTCTTATGGATTATTAAGTCCTGGTGGTATTTTTGTCTTTTAATAAATAGTCTAGAGTTTAAATTTTCTTTAAAGTTGGGCCTAGCCTTTTGGGATGTGATGAGTGCATATTTGCATCATGTTTTAGATTATTATTTCGCATTGTAATCATAGGATCTTGGTATTTAACGACATTCGCACACACTTTTTATGTTTATTTTCACCAGGATCAGGACAAATGATGGATCAACACAACTCTTTGACCAATTATATTGGAGTGAAAAGGAGCCAAAAACAACGTAAATCGCATATTTAGAAAATATTAATAATACCATAAGAAACCCCAAAGCGATTGGAGGATACAGAAGCGTTAATGACCAACTATACGGCGGAAAAAGTTTTCCGGGCGTATAGTTCCCGTCGTATAGTTGGCATCGACACCGCCTCCTCAAATAGTTTCACCCCGTACAACTGGATCGGAGAGGCAACATATAAAACACCTAGAAATAGCCAAAAACCTCACCTCTAGAAGGGATCTGGAGCGTAAACTTGCCTTAGGGATCCATCTTCGCCCTAAGCAGATCTGGGAGGCCAAGGCATCGATCTCCATCTTCATCAACCGGTGCATTGATGGCTGACGTGGAGCCTATTGGGAACCCCAAGAGAAGCACAACAACAAGTTTTCCCTTGGTAAGAAACCGAGGTTATCGAACCAGCAGGAGGAAGGAAACTTCACACAGGTGTTGCAAGCAACACGAAAACCTACACAACACACACTCAAGACTTTGCCCCAACGAATCAGTGAGGTTGTCAAACTCACCGGTTTGCTGTAACAAAGGATTAAATGTATGGTGTGGAAGGTAATGGTATGAAGCAAGTAAACAGGTAACAGTGGAAGATGTATCAATGGTAAAGATTGGACCGGGGTCCATAGTTCACTAGAGGTGCTCTCCTTAGATAAACAACATGGCATGAAGGGTAAACAAATTACAGCAGGGCAATTGACAGAAACTGAGCAAGACATAACAATCCAATACCAGACAAAAAGATCCTATGAGATTCAATTGGGCAATACAACAATATACATTGACCGCCACCCAACTGCATCTATGACTAGAAGTCCACCTTCAGGTTATCATCCGAACCCCTCCAGTATTAAGTTTCAAGCAACAGACAACTGCTTTAAGCAAAGTGTATAAGGTAAATAATCCACTTGTTCCATGAACAAGAGACCGTTGTTTTCTCCCTAGTAGCAACAACACATCTTCAACCGAAGAGATTTCTGTCACTTCCCTTGGAAACTAGAGGCATGAACCCACTATCGAGCATAAATACCCCCTCTTGGAGTCACTAGCAACTACTCGGCCAAGATAGCTATTAACAACGGAGAGCATGCAAGATCACAAACAATACAGACATGATAGAATCATAAAGACAAAACCATTAATCAATCTGACATAGTAATCTCAATATCCATCGGATCCCCGCAAACACAACATGCATGATTACAAATAGATTAGATCTTGATCATGAACGGAGCTCATAAGATCTATACATGAAAGCACAAGGAGGAGATACAACCATCTAGCTACTACATGGACCCATAGTCCAAGGTGGAACTACTCACGCATCATACCGGAGAGAAGGCCTCCGGGATGATCTCCCCTCCGGCAGGGTGCCGGGAAGAACTTCAGATCCCCCCGATATAGGGACGACAGTGGCAGTGGCTATAGAAGGTTTCGTGGAGTTTTGATCGGGTGCCTAGGGTTTCTGCATCGGGGGCTTCTTATAGGCGAAGAGGCGAGGCTGTTAGGCGTCCAGGGGCCCTACACCCTACCCAGGCACGGGGTGGGCCTACTCGCGCCTAGGGAGGGTATGGCGGCCCTGGTTCGCCTCTCCGTCTCCCCTCTGGACTTCATGTTGCCCACGGCAAAATATTGACTTTGGCTTTTGTCCCGTCCAATTTCGAGAATATTGATTTTCTGCCTTTCTGGAACCAAAAATAGAAGAAAACAGGCAATTGGCACTACGGCAACTTGTTAATATGTTAGTTCCAGAAAAGATATAAAAACACCTCAAAGTGTAGACAAAGCAAAGCAAAGTAGATACTAAACAAGCATGGAGCATCAAAAATTATAGATACATTTCCGACATATCAAGCATCCCCAAGCTTAACTCCTGCTCATCCTCGAGTAGGTATGTGATAAAAAGAATAATATTTGAGGTGACATGCACCATCAAAACCAATATCAAACCATTCGCAAGCATTGAAAACTAGGATCAAAGAACTCTAAACATGTGCATGAAATATGGAGTTCTAACAATAGGACATAGTAACTATGCATGCAACATGAAAGGCTACAAACAAAGATCATGAATAACATGCATTGAAAAACGTTTGTTTGTTTCACATACAAAAACATGGCATAGTGGCAATCATCTTGTCCCTCATAGAGTAGCAAATAGATGCATAGGACACCTTCAAAGTTCACAAGGGTGACTAGAAACAAGTAGCACATGAACAAGTAATATCACAATATGCATCAATCAATAAGTTTTGGGACACTGCACACAGAATGACAACTATGCTCTCTTAATGGTGCCTAAAGGTAGAAGGTGGACAGTCAAATAATAGTGGAAGAAAGGCCCTTCATAAAGGGAAGCAGGGATTTCAAGTTTCAAAAAGAGCTTCCAAAAATTATGTTACTTGTTAGCTTTCAACCCTCATTGCCCCTATCATAAGCATCTTCAAGTAGTTAAGGTTAAAATGAACAAACTATGAAATATATGCTTGACAAAGTATATGTTGGCAATCTCAAGTCCCTTGAATACAAGGCCACACCTCATGCTACTCAACTTCAGTCACCTGTAAGTTCTTGTCATTGTAAGTACATGCGTATCATAGAGAACCGCCAACGGGGTACCCCTTGCACATGGTACAGGAGCTATACCATAACCAAAATGACAAGGCAAGCAGACAATGAGCATCTCAGCGATATTTTTATTTACTATATGCATAGCTTTTTATTGAGGATGCTTCATAGATAGCTCACTATGGTGATGCTGCAAGTTTCCACCATGATTAGGCATGGCTTAGGCTAGCGGCCCAAGTGTTTCTCTAACACAAAATACATACTCTATGGACTTACAAGTTCCCTCTTTATTTCACACTGATGACATCCATAGACAAAAGAGCTTGATATCAACTAAGTACAAAGTACAAGTGCAATGTTGAAAATGTTTCCCGTGACAACACGGTTCTGCTAATTCCAATGTATAAGTGCAAGCATATACAACATAGATGACACAATGGTTCAAGTTTATTAGGGAAAAAGAATATAAAATGTGCCAGCAAGTTAGTGAGAGCTTTAATCACTAAGTTTTCACATAACAAAATACTTTTTAATTGGAAGATATCCGAAAACAAGAATATACTTGGACTGGAGTAACACACCATACATAGGAATTTATAGTGGACACTTTGGAATAACTTAGTTTCTTGGGAGTTGGAAGCATGAGTAGAACTTACTGTAGGGTTTCGTAGCATGGAAAACAAAAATTTTCTATCGCATACAAACAAACAAGCCAAGATCTATCTACTAGATTGTAGCAACGAGTCAATGGAATAACTCACCCTCGAAGATTCCAAAGTGTTTAACGAGAGCGGATTCTCGTGGGTGATGTAGTCATACTCTTTCCGATCTTAAGATCGCATAGACGATCCTTCCGGCGCTGCGTTCCGGCAGCGCTCCCGCAGTCGGTCACACGTTCGGTACTCGACGAAGACCTTCCTCTCCCTTGTTCCAGCAGGCAGCGGAGGTTGTAGCACTCTCCTCGCGATTCCGGCAGCACAATGGCGTGGTACCGGAAGTAGAGGGGAGATCTCGCAGGGCTTCGCCTTAAGCCGGAGCGAGTATGGTGGAGTATGAGAGAGTCCCTCGACGATCTAGGGTTTAGAAACGCCGAGGAGGAAGCTTGGCCGGCGTCTAGGGTTGCTAGGCGGCGGCGGCTTGACATAGGGCGACGGCGGCGGCAGCAGGTGGCGGCGCCGGCGGCTTAGGGTTTTGGAGGCGGGGATCTTGTGTCTAGGAGGGGAGCCCTGCCCCTCCTTTTATAGGTGGAGGGGCCGACCGGCCAAGGGGAGGGGAGTCCCTCCGCAACTCGGCTTGGAGGTGGGCCGGTGGTGGAGGAAGGACTCCTCCCCAACTCGGTTTCCTCCTCCTTCCCCACTTCCCAAAAATAGTCGTTTGACTTTCAAACTAGCCGTTTGACTTTTCAAACTAGGATTTGAATAAACCCTCTATTTTGTTCAGCGATGACACCGAGTACATGATGCAATCATACCAACTTGATATCACACATTCATGTACCCTTCCCCTCCGGAGTGCCGGACATTCCGGAACCTTCTAGAACATTCCCGATGAAAACACCGGAACCATTCTCCAACTCCGAAACGGGACTTTCCTTATATGAATCTTATTCTCCGGACCATTTCGGATCTCCTCGTGATATCCCGGATCCCATCCGAGACTCCGAACAACATTCGGTCTCTTTCTCATCATTCCATAACTACTCAAACAACGTCGAATCCTTAAGTGTGTCCCCCTACGGTTCGTGAATTATGCGGACATGATCGAGACACTTCTCCGAACAATAACCAATAGAGGAATCTGGAAATTCATATGGCTCCCACATATTTCTACGATTACTTTGCGATCGAATGAACCATTTACATACGATACCAATTTCCCTTTGTCTCACGATAATTTACTTATCCAAGGTTATGATCGTCGGTATCTCTGCATACCTAGTTCAACCTTGTTACTGATAAGTACTCTTTTCTCGTTCCCGTGATATGTGATCCCTTGTGAGCCAGTCACATGCTTGAAAGCTAATTGGATGACATTCCACCGAGAGGGCCCAGAGTATATCTATCCGTCATATGGATGGACAAATCCTACTCTTGATCCATGTGTTTCAACCAATACTTTCCGAACACTCAATGCCACCTTTATAGCCACCTAGTTACGGTGTGGTGTTTGATGTCATCAAAGCATCCATCTGGTAAAGGTGATATGCATGATCTCATGGTCGAAGGAATTAGATTACTATGTATCAGAAAGCATATAGCAATTGAACTATTAAAATGACTTGATCTTTATGCTACGCTTATCTATAGGAGTATGTCCACCATATCATTCTCCTAATGATATGATCTTGTTGTTAATAACATCTCAATGTTCATGATAGGGAAACCACAATCATTAATTAACCAACAAGCTTGTGATGTATAGAGGCTTTACTAGGGACTTCAAATTAAGTTTACAAATCACACAAGTATTAATGTTTCCTTGTTAATACTATTATAGCATGAATGCAAACATTTAACATAAACACAAAGATATAATAATAACTATATTTATTATTGCCTCTAGGGCATATCTCCAACACTTACTCATACAAGTGGAGGATAGCAAAAGACTGGGAGCAACCAACTAAGAGAGCAATAATGGCCATAATCATGCAGAGCAACAAAACATTACTAATCAAAGCATAGATTGGTACTACAAGTCAAGGACTAAATGATCATAGAGGCTATGGTGACTTGTTCATAGTCATAACATGGTGTGAGCATGCGCCAAGTCAACCCAAACAAAGCATCAAAGGAGAATACCACAATACTATGCTTTTGCATGCTAAAACAATGCATAATTTCTTCAAGACACACTAAGCAATCCCAATTGTTTGGAACAAGACATGCTACATCAATAATCACTAACAATAAGGTCAATATAACACCTAGCATGTCATGCTAAAGTCTAAGTCACAGTCAATGCAAGCTCCTCTTGCACTTTCAAGCAGGAACTTCCTACTCCTTTCCAACACCAAGCAACTTATTTGAAACAACACAACGAGAACGGGGGTCAAAACTACTTTATTCAAGCAAACTAAACAACTAAGCAAACCAAACAAAAACTAAGACGCTCCAAGAAACAACACAATTGTGCATAAAACAATAAAAAAGAAGTGTTTAGACAGACCTGATCTTTTTATTGATGAAGAAGGGGATGCCTTGGGCATCCCCAAGCTTTGATACTTGTACCTCTTGGATACTTCTTGGGGTGACACCATGGTGGCATCCCCAAGCTTGAGATTTTGTCCATTCTTCATCTCATTACATCATTCTCTCTCTACACCTGAAAGTTTTCCTTCATACAAAACTTTACACAATCTTCATTAACAACATTAGTGTATTTAAAAGATAATAGACCTTTAGGCAAAGCTTTGGAACAGAAATACTTTTCACTAAAAACATAAGCTACTGTAGCAAATCCTTCAAAAAGCTCAATTCCCCAAAAGAGAACTCAAAAAGGAATCAATAAGAAGCAAATGCAAAAAATGGCAGAAATCTGTCAAAACAGACCAGCAGGTAGAAACCAATTTTTTAAAAACTCTTCTGTTGCTCAAATCAAAAAGTGTTGAACTAACGGAAGTTATCTAACATACTGGGGGATTTATTCGCAGATTTTCAGCTCAATCCGAGTTACAAAGACTCCTGACGAATTTGTTTGGTGGAGGACAGAAATCTGTTTCGGGACAGCAACTCCCCAAATCTCACTTCCCTCTCATTAGAGGTCATTCTTGGCACAAAAAGCAAACAAAAAGGATAAGGAGAGGTCATTACAGAATTAATAACTTCCAAGACTCAAGGAAACTCTTGAATTATCTCCCAACAAGTACTTTTCTTTAACGCCTTTAAGTTAGGCTTGATAGCTTGAGAAGATGCTCACATAAGAATTATGAATTTAAGTCAAAGAGAGCATCAAGAAGCAAATTCAAAACACATTTAAGTCTAACCCACTTCCTATGCATAAGAATCTTGTAAGAAAATAAATTCTCAAAGAACAAAGTGACATGCATAGGAAGATAAAGCAAGAGTAACTTCAAAACTTTCAGCACATAGAGAGGTGTTTCAGTACCATGAAAACTTCTATAACCATATTTTCATCTCTCATAATAATTTTTAGTAGCCTCATGAATAAACTCAACATTATAACTATCACATAAAGCAGACTTTTCATGATCTACGAACACATAATTTCTATCAAGCTCAAAAATAGTGGGATTAAAACCTTCACAGGTTTTACCCGAAGTAGATATTTCAAAAGGATCCACCAGAACATAACATTCATCCTCCTTTGGTAAGGGGGACAATCAAATAATGTAAGGGATAAAGAGTTACTCTAATTAGAAGGTAGGCATGGGTAGATCCATTCTTCCTCCTTTTGTTCATCACTCTCCTCCTTTTTTTTCATCTAATGAGCTTCCAGTTTCAACAATTTCTTCTTCCATAGGCTCCTGCAAGGCATTAGTCTCTTCCATTTGTGGAAAACACCTATTAAAGTATTCAAGAATATAGCCATTTTCTTCCTTGTAATTATTAAAGCAAAATTTAAGTATCTCAAAGACCTCATATTTATAAGGTGCATCATTAGTATTTTCAAGCTAACTGGCAAGTTCAAATGCACCCTTGAAGGCAATAAATTCTTCAATTTTGTTCCACATCATAAAAGTCATAATTTCCTTTAACATAGGAGGATATGGTAACATTATCATTATACTCACATTGAAAAGGGAGGTGTTTATACCTCGTACAGCAACAGGCTTTATCAAAGCAACAAGTAACATTATAAGTGGAGCACACCTCTCTAGCAATAGTATTCAACTTATCAATTTGATCCCATAGGTGTTTCTTTTCTGTGACAAACGGTGTTCCTTATAATAATATGTTTGTTCTTACGTGAACCCACCTTGCCAGTAAGAACTAGTTTCAAAGAAACCATTCATTGATAGAAAGCATGACCAAGCAAGGCAACAACAGACCAGGAACTAGAGTAGGAACTATTTTTTGTGTGTTTTTGAATAAAGAAACAAACCAAACTAAACTATTTTCTTTGGAGTTTTTGAAAAGAGGCAAACAAAACCAAGCAAAATAAACTAAGAAAACTAAAAACAAAGAGAAGAGAGAGGTAGTGGAGGACTCCCCTTGTGAAGACGTCCTTAGCCTCCCCGGCAATGTCGCCAGAGAACTTGATGGCTGACGTGGAGCCTGTTGGGAACCCCAAGAGCAGGGTGTGAAGCAGCACAGCAGCAAGTTTTTCCTCAGTAAGAAACCGAGGTTATCGAACCAGCAGGAGTAAGAAAACGTCACACATGTGTTGCAAGCAATGCGGAAACCTGCACAACACAAAGTCAAGACTTTGCCACAACGAATCAGTGAGGTTGTCAAGCTCACAGGTTTGTTATAACAAAGGATTAAACGTATGGTGTGGAAGGTAATGGTTTGCAGCAAGTAAACAGGTAACATTGGAAGATGTATCAATGGTAAAGATTGGACCGGGGTCCATAGTTCACTAGAGGTGCTCTCCTTAGATAAACAACATGGCATGAAGGGTAAACAAATTATAGCAAGGCAATTGACAGGAACTGAGCAAGGCATAACAATGCAATGCCAGACAAAAAGATCCTATGAGATTCGATTGGGCAATACAACAATATACATAGACCGCTGATGACCCACAAGTGTAGGGGATCGCAACAGTCTTCGCAGGTAGTATTGCCCAATTTATTGATTCGACACAAGGGGAGCCAAAGAATACTTGCAACCTTAACAACTGAGTTGTCAATTCAGCTGCACCTGGAAATAGTTCCTGCTCATAGAAGTTTATCAGTAGCAACAGTTTATAGTAGCAACAGCAAAGCAACAATAGAAGTAAAACAGGAGAAATAGTAACAGTAATGGTAACAGTAGGATTCGAGTGCGGTAAGCATAAGGATGGATGGACGGGCGTTGCATGAACGAGTCTAAACATGTAACTTCAAGATCTAGGGCATTGCAGATAAATAATAACAAGCATCCAAGTACTAAACAATCCTAGGCATGTGCTCCATATATAGTCATACATGCTCGCAATGAGAACTTGCACAACATCTTCTGTCCAGCCAGCCCGTGGCAGCGGGGCCTCCTGGGAACTACTGGCAATTTTGGGCCTTTGGATCCGGACAATGATATGTGTACACAAATTACAGATAAGATCACAAACAATACTATCATAATGATTCAATAATAAGTACGTGTACACAACTTGCAGAGATCACAAAAAATACTATCATAATGATTCAATAATAAGTTTAGATCTGAGATCATGGCACTCGGGCCCTAGTGACAAGCATTAAGCACAGCAAGTTGCAACAAAGTCAAATAGCACTAATAGAGATACTAGGCTCTATGCCCTAACAATCTTATTCAATTACATGATAGTACTCATCCAATCCCTACCATCCCCAAGCCTACAGCGGGGGACTACTCACTCATGGATGAGGGAAACCTCGATGGTTGATGGAGAGGCGTTGGTGATGACGATGGCGATGATCCTCTCCAAATTCCCCGTACCGGCAGGGTGCCAGAACGAAGTTTCTAGATCAGAATCTTGGTTTCTGGTGGCGGCGGCGGGGCGGAACTCTTTCTGGAAAACTATCGAACCCCCCTCGGTTTTAGGTCGAGAGACAACTTATAGGCGCAGAGGGAGGCCGAAGGGGTGGTTGCACCCCCCTAGGCGCGACCAGAGGTGGCCCCGCACCTAGCAGGGGTGTGGGCCCCCTAGGCCCCTTATCCGTCTCATCTTCTGGCTCCGTGGATCTTCTGGTGAAATATAATTTTTGGCATATTTTCCGGGATTTTTCCTGATAGTTGATTGTTTGCACAAAAACTAGACACCAAAGTAATTCTGCTGAAAACAGCGTCAGTTCGTGTTAGTTGTATCAAAATCACACAAGTTTAGAGGAGAAACAATAGCAAAAGTGTTCGGGAAAGTAGATACGTTTTGGACGTATCAATTCCCCCAAGCTTAGCTTATTGCTTGTCCTCAAGCAATTCAGTTTAAAACTGAGTGCGATAAAAGAACTTTCACGAACACATTTGCTTCATATGATGTATATATTCTCAGCACAAGAGTAGATGCTTAAACCATTCATAATAAGAAGTATGCAACTAAGTCTACTCAATAGTCATTTCAAGCTATGAAGAGAAACCAACTCAATACTAATAAGCAGAATGAAACATAAACATAAGCAACATTGTAATGCACATAGTAAGGTATGATAGAGTGGTATCTCGCTTGCCTTTGTTTGTAGAGCAGAATATAAATGCCAAGGCACCTCTGAAGTTCAAGTGAAGTACAAGCATCAAAGTCATTACATAATTAACCAAGTTTTCGAACGAACACAAGAATGACAACTATGCTCTCAAAAAGGTGCTCATAGAATAAGTGGTGACTCAACAAGGGAGTGAAAATGGTTTTGAAAAGTTTGAAAGGCTTCCCAATGCTGAAAGGAAGGTACTCACTAGCTTTGAGCTCTCATTGCCCCTATCATAGGCATCTTCATGTGGTTAAGGTGAAAGTGAGGTCCAGTATGAGTTATATGCTTGATAGACCATAAACTGGACAGCCCAAGTCCCTTGAGTACGAGGGCTGCTCTGCATGCTACTCAACTTTGGTTACCTGTAAATTCTTGTCATTGTTCATACATGCATATCATAGAGAACCGCCAATGGGGTACCCCTTGCACATGATACATGAGCTATCCCATGATCAAAATGACAAGGCAAGCAGTCAATGAGCATCTCAGCGATCTTTTTATTTACTATATGCATAGCTTTTTATTGAGGATGCTTCACAGAATGCTCATTATGGTGATGCTGCAAGTTTCCACCATGATTAGGCATGGCTTAGGCTAGCGGCCTAGGCGTTTCTCTAACACAATGTATAGACTCCATGAACTCACAAGCTCCCCTTTTATTTCACATCGTCGACATTCATAAACAAAAGAGCAAAGTATCAACTGGATAGGATATCAAAAAAGTGTTGAAAGCGTTCCCCGTGACAACACGGTTCCGCTGACTCCCAGCATATAATTTGCAAGCATATAACTTTTATGGACAGGTCGCAATGGTTCAGGATTATTAAGTGCAAGGAATAAAGTGTGCCATCAAGTTCGTGAGAGATTTACTAACTAACTTCCTCAAAACAAACAAACATTTTATTTGGAAGAAAACAAGGCCTATTGAATATGCACTAAAATAGCAAACGATGCTAATAGGTAGGTATGGTGGACACAGTGGCAATATTGGTTTTGGAGAGTTGGAAACGCATGTAGATCTCATACCCAGTGCAAGTGAAGGCTAGCAATAGAGAGGGAGCGACAAACGAGAGAGCAACAATTGTCATAACCATGCTTGCAACAAAACAGGACTAATTATGGCATGAAAGTGATACTAGAACTCTGAGGCAAAATAAATCATCGAGGCTTACTGACTATTGATTAGTCATATGCATGCGTGAGCATGTTCCAAGTCGATTCACATGAAACTTTCCAGAGGAGGATACCACAATATCGTACCAAAATATGAATAAAACAATGCAAGAAAACATTCATATGACATGCTACAAACTATTAGCAAGCTGGAGCTAATCATAGATAAGCAAGAACTACTAAGCATTCATAATGACATACACCTTACACAAATAGGTAAGCATGCTCACAATGATGAGTATATGTACAAAAATGAAAACAAATAGGGTTCATTACCAGCCTCTTACACTATAACACGAACAACCCTATAGCTACGTATACCTTGCAACGGTGCTATCATGTGTATCTAAGGTCAACCTCCCCCGTGACCCCACGTCCTCAAGTATTTTATATCCCATCTCAAAGAAAATAATTTTCACTAAGGCCTTGTTCGGTTACTCCCATCCCTGGGAGGATTGGCCGGGTTTCGCAGGGGACATCCCGGCCGGGACAAAATCCCGGCCCACTCGAATTTTCGCGTTCGTTTATACCCGGCCGAGCTGGATCCCCAGCCCAAACCCTGCTCACCCCGTCCAATCCCTAGGGGAAAAACAATCGAGTCTCCACCCGTGGAAATAACCCTGAGAGAAGCGAGCGAACGGAGCGTGACACGACGAGATCGGCGGCATCTTCTCGTCCGGCGGCGGCGGCCCGGGGGCAGCTCGTCTATATAGCGTTTCCACACGAGGCAGGGCACCTCTCTCGCCCTACCCGGCAGAAGCGGGAGGTCCTTCCCTCCCTCCTCCCCATATGGCGACAGACACGTGGGCGCCCGGCGAGAAGTACAATTTTGCAACCTCCGATAATGGCGAAGAAGGCGACGGCATCTTCTTTCTCTCTGGTAAAACTCCCCCTCCTCCTCTTCATCGGCTCCGACGACAAACCAGTCCTGGTCAGTGTCGATCTACCACCTACCGCCGCTGGTAAGCCTCTCCCCTTTTCTTGCAAGCTAGGCCCATTCTTTTTCCCCCTTTCATCTCATATCTTCGTTCCGCCGACATAATCTCCGTGGATTTGGTAGTAAATCTGCTAAGGTATGAACTTTAATACCACCCTTGTCTATTTGTCTCTTTTTGTTTGTGAGAAACATCACAGCCTAATGGGTGTTTTTCAGAAAACGAAGGAGCCATTTATGGTTGATAGAGTGTGAATTGAAGACTGCACCATGTTAATATAATTTCAATCATAGTCTAAGCAATCTCTGTTTTATTTGTATCCTTATTATGGTCAATGGGACAGCAAAGTAATCATGTCTAATAAGGTTGATCGATCCTTGTTTGTTAGTGGTACATTCTACTTCAAATGATAGAGCATTCTTGGGCAGAACCTTGGTGTTAACTATTTACATGTCATTATTGTATAACACTGATGGTTTGATCGATACTTATTGGTTAGAATGGTACTCACTTGGACATGAGTTCAAGCTAATAAGGTTCTTCATTGGTACTCACTATCAATTCAAGAAAATGTTTCAGGCATTGTGGTATGTTGTGTTTACTTGATTAGCTAAGTTAATTATATAGAAGGGCTCAACTCATCAGAAATTCTAGTATGCAGATCTTGAGACTACCACCTATTTCAAGCTATCCATTTTTGGGTAGTAAGTTGTGCATCTTCTTTTCAAGAACAAATATTCAATTTTGTAGAGATCTTAATTTTCAAGTGAGTGCAGAGATCGTACATTTTTTCTATTATGCAGATCTTGACACTGTCACTTATTTCAAGTTCTTTCCAAGTGAGTGCAGAGATCGTAATTATTTTCCAGAACAAATATTCGAGTGTGTAGAGATATTAATTTTCCCTATTGTCACGTAGATTCCATGTTTTCGTTGAAGCATTTGAAATGTTTTTTTACCCATTGTCGCTCTGAAATCCAATCATGTTCTGAACAAACGAGCAATTGTGGAAGAAATCCATGTAATGTTATGAAGTACGAAAACTTCTAATCTCCAGATAATAGAGTGGAACTTCTAACCTGTATTTTTAAAATAAATATGGCATCCTAATGAATGACCAGCCTTCATAGAGTACCAGTCCAATGCATTTGAAAAATTCTGTTCTTTAGTTAGCGTCACCATGGAAACAACCTTGGATCTGATCAACTGAAGAAAATTTTCAGTCCATTAGTTTCTTATTTGCTTTCATGTAATCCTCTAGTTGTTAGTGAAATTAACCTCTTGTTATGTTTTCTATTTGAACAGTGGCGGTGTTCTTTTAATGTCTATTTTCTTAACATAGTTTTAATCATATTGATATAAATTTTTTGCTGCTAATTCGAATCAAATTTCAAGCTTGGCAAAAAAAAAGATGGAAGAAACAAGCTTCAGTTCAGCACCATGCGCTCCCAGTAGAGCATTTGTTCTGAAACTTTGGACTGCTAGTACTACTAGTTAAGTGGTCAGTGCTTTACTACACAAACAATTTCTCATCACGACGCTATGCGCTCCATATCCCGATCGTCTCACTCACTGCAGATCAAAGATCTCTCGGGCTTACAGGGCTGTCAACGACCTGCTGGAACTGGGACAGATCAGGAGGTGCCATTTCATTCGAGGCAAAAGATCTACACCACAGCCACAAACACTGCATTGCCCATGTGTCCACTTCCTGTTCTCTCGTAAAGTAGACTAAGTTGTCTATCTTTTATTGAAGTTAAGTTATTTTGAACCTGATTTACACACTATAAGTTTATATAGTATACTGCACAAAGAATTGACATCTTCTATACCGAGAGCGTACATTAGCTTGTCTGTGACATGATCGATCTTGTTTATGCAAGTGAAATGGATAGCTATATGTTTTTTTATTAAGGCTACTGGTGTTGGTCACATTAAAAACTGCATGTTGCACCAACTACTATTCAAAGTGGAATAACCGAACGGATGTAACAATGTAGGGGATTTGAGTGGTTGGAGGTATTCAATCCGCAAGGGGATTTGGGTGGAGGGACGTGGATCACTCCAAACCCTGTGGGTGTTGGTTCCACGTGGGTTTGATCCACTGGCAACCGAACAAGGCCTAAGTTCTTCCCCACCTCCGCATCTACTGTGGTCTGAAATAAAATTTTAGTAGGACGGCATCCTAAGTTATCTTTCTCAGGTAGCTTGCTTCCTTACTACGAATTTTTGAAACAATAATATTGATAAGCAACTTGTTTTTGTGGTAAAAGATTATGTCTACTTATATTCATTGATTTTTTTTCTTCAGGTGGATCGGCCTTTCTGATTGTGCAACAAGTCAAACAATAAATATCCCAGTTTTGACACTTTATTTATCTACAGCCAGTACAGAAACTGATCCGACAATGGTCCATCCCTTCCTAGTGTAGCTTATTCAGCTTCAACCACTTTATTTATCGAGATGTCTCTCTAAATATTATGCATCTCAATACGGCTAAGGTACATACTATTTTTAAGTGTCGTTGTTACCAGTGGTGTTCATTCTGCTATGGGCTTGCTATGTATACTTTAGATATAAATATATATTTTACTTCAAACACAACATTGTGTTCAAACTCTTAATTTAACCTACTCATGGTCTAATTTATTCCGTTGACCTCTACTCCTTTCTCGGCATTGTCCATTGTTTAGCGTAAATATCCAATAGTTGCACGGATAAACTAAATAGAGGACTTTTGGTGCCCAAATCTGTTGTTAGCTTAGTTCAGGTTTCTTTGTGCTAGCTGCACACTCTAACAAGATTTTAATCATCTTAACGTCAATATTCAATTTTTCTAGGAAAGAAACATGTAGACTGGTTCTTTGCATGGTGAAAATATAATATGTCTCAGATATATACATTCTCAGATGGTGAATAGTAGAGCAAGTATGTAGTAAAATTCAGTATACCCTTCCCACTGTTTTTTACATCGGTTCTAAAATTTGAGCTTTGGTTTTGCAGGCCCGAAACGTCAGCAAGGACTGCTATATTCGGATACAAGCTCTTTACATTAGATGGAAGAACATTGGAAGGAAAATATATAGTATTAGTTAAAAGTTCATATTTTAAGCAAGATTGTAAGTTGTGTACTGAAAAGAGAATTTTCATGTATTGGATGCGATTTCAGCAATCAATATCGAATGGTTTCTTCATGCAATGCATTTATAATCTTTGATTTGAGTGTGTGTTTTCTTACGAATTATGAAGTGTATATTACTATTGGTGAGTAAAAAATTACCATCTTTGAATCGATAGATCCAACCAGCCTTAAAATTAATATTATTTTGAAATAAAATTATTTAGTCTATGTATGCTATGTCCCAACGGATACAAGTGTAGCTCAATATTTGTTGTCACTTTGCAACGCTCTACCCATGGGTTACCAACGCCTCTCCATGTGTTGCATTATACCCTTGCAACGCCCAAAAACGCAACGCATACTAAATCCGTTGGTAAGGTTGCTAGCAACACCTATATGGATGTTTAGATATAGATTCGTGCGTTGCTGTAGGGGGGGTCTTGTTGTAGTGTTACCACACCTCGAGTTGTCTTAATCTTTATTATTGACCTTCACTTGTGTGACTTGAATAATAACATGAAACCAAAATCCACTAAGGACGGCTGAACCCTGCAAAGAACTCACAAAACCAAAGAAGAACAACAAATATTTTTGGTGTTTTCGATTTTTTAAAGAAATTAAACAATGCAAAAACAACCAAAGAAAAAGCAAACCAAACGAATAAAAATCTTTTTGGATTTTTCTTTTAAGGCAAACCAAAGCAAAGAAACAAAGAAACAAACCAAGAGAAACAACAAAAATATTTTTGGTATTTTTGTGTTTTTGAGAAAGAGGCAACAAAAACCAAAATAAAAGCAAAACAATGGATATACAAAGAACCGACCGAACATGATATATATATATATATATATGAGTGTGATGTCGGTATACCTCCCCCAAGCTTAGGCTTTTGGCCTGGGGCTCAATCCCATGGTGCCCAAGTAGGTGCACCTTCGTAGTATGACGAGGATCGGAGGCTGCTTCGTCCTGGTACGAGCTCGAGGACTCTCCGGTGTAGTGTACAGCGGGGTCATAAGAGGGCGCTTCCTCCTAATAGTGCCCATGGAAGGTAAGAGAGTGCAGCTTCTCATCCATCTCCTCCTTGGAGCGTGACAAAGGTCCCTGCGAAATACTGAACAAAGTGGTTTGGGGTAGAGGGATCTCTCTCTCGTCCCCGTCAATAAACAACATTTTATAGACCAAGTTCTCAAGGGTAGAGCTAGTGGTGACAAAGTGGTGCGCCTTCATGGCAGTGAGATCAAGCCTCTGAGGAGCCAAAACTATATCATTTGGATCAACAGCAATGTCCAAGGAAGTAGCAACACGCATAGCAATAATTCCCCCATAAATGGGTCCCTTAGCAGTTAAGCGACGAGCAATGAGAGAACCAAGATTGTACTTAGTATCATTATTGAGCGCAGTAGCTAAGAAAGCCAAATGATAGCTGGAAATATTACTAGTGTTCTCCCTACAAAGAACACTAGTGGCAAGATAGTAAGTGAAGTACCTGATGGCTGGAAGCTGAATGTTCCTTATCTTTCCCCGTTGAGCTCTACGGTTATCATCATTGGTTATTCCGCGATAGAGTTCCAACAAATCAGCGGGTTGAGCTGGAATCTTCTTTGCTGAGCCAGTTGTACCAAGTCCTAGAGCTTCACAAAATTTCCTCAATGACATATGGTAAGACCTGCCATAAACTTTGAAAGAACCATCTGGACTGAACATGCTGTTAGTAAAGGAGAAACTCTCCACGAATGTTTTAGTGAGCGTAGCATATTGCACGCTCTCATCCTGCATAAGACTTGTTAGACCAGCCCTCCAAACCAAGGTCATAAAATCATCAAGAATCCCCGCAGCCTGCAAGAAGGTTTGGCAAGGAAAAGCGGAGGGGTGCGCATCCCCCTCATCTCCCTCGTCGCCGAATCGCGGAGTGATAAGATCCTCATTGTATGAGGGCCTAGCACGGGTGGATGATCTCGAAAGCCTTGCCCTTCTAGGTTCGACACTCTCAAATATCTCTCCAAATGTGTGGTTGTCCATAACCACTCTTTTCTAAAAAAATAGACAAACATCAAACCAAGTGATTTCCAAGTTGATAATATGATGAGCAACTACTATAGGAACTTGCTAGAAGGCTACACATGCATCAAAATGAAATTTCTAAGCATAGAACAAGCATGCAAGCTCACACAACCTGTCACCTATAGCAGTAAAATACTCAAGATACAATCTACCAATCATAAATCTAATTGGACAAGTGGAGGAGGCACATACCAAGGAGCAATCTCTCCGAAAATCAGCAGCAAAGATGGGATGATCAAGGAGATCGAAAATCACGAGCAAGAACAGCAAGAACTCGAGCTTGAGTAAGTTTTCCAGTGTTTTTTGGGAGAGAGAAAGAAGACGGCTGTGAGGGGGCACTTTGAAGGGGCCCAGGTGGGCTAGACCCCCCTAGGAGTCACCCACAGGTAGGCCACGCCTACCATGGGTGTGGTGGCCTGGGGTGGCCCCCTGGGTCACTTCAGGCGTCCCTATGCCCCTTTTTTAGAGGAATAATTTATTTTGAATTTTCTAGGATTTTTCGGGAAACTTTATTTTTGGCCAATTTTCAGGGTATGAAAATTGATTTTCTCGCAGAAACAGTTTTTTCAGGAGAAGCAAAATCAAACCAAAAGCCAAACTACAAAAGCTCTAAGACAATCTAACCAGCAACCAACTAGCAAAACCAAAGCTAGCAAAATAAAGGCAAAGACTAGGAAGGAGAAAAGTAAAATAAAGCAAGTATAACCACAGTGGAAACATTATTTGGTTTATTAAAATCCTTTTGTTAACAAGGTTGATCAAGTCTTGTTACCAAAACAATCTTATATGAAACAAAACTTTGCATTCCACAAGGTGATTATGTTACCTCATACTTGATAGAAATGGTCCCAATCATAATAGTTTCAAAATTTTCTTGTGGAATGGGACAATATATTTCTCCAACCTTGATGCTCTCAATATTTTCAGTGGAATTCAGGCAATAGCTCTTAACAACCTTCTTGGGGAAATAAACAGTATGCTCTTTGTCATCAATATTGAATGTTACTTTTCCTTGATTACAATTAATGACAGCACCTACAGTATTAAGAAATGGTCTCCCAAGAATAATATACATATTATCATCTTTAGGCATTTCAAGCACCACAAAATCAGTCAAAACCAAGCAATTATGAGCCACTTGAACAGGAACATCCTCACATATACCAACATGAATAGTAGTTGAGACTTATCAGCCATTTGCAAAGATATATCAGTTGGTATCAACTTTTGTAGCTGGAGTCTCTTGTAGTGAGAAAAAGGCATAACACTAACTCCAGCTCCCAAATCACATAAAGCAGTTCTAACATAATTATTCTTAATAAATCAAGGAATAGTTGGTATACCTGGATCACCAAGTTTCTTTGGAACCTTACCATTGAAGGAGTAATTAGCAAGCAAAGTAGAAATCTCCTCATTAGGAATCTTCCTTTTATTAGAGACAATATCTTTCATATACTTTGAATAAGGAGGCAATTTAATAGCATTAGTCAAAGGAATTTGCAAAAATAAATGTTTCATCCACTCACAAAACTTGTTGTAGTGTTCTTCCTCCTTTGACTTGTGTTTCTTACCTGGAAAAGGCATAGGTTTCTGCACCCAAGGTTCTCTCTCTTTACCATGTTTATTAGCAATAAAATCTTCCTTTGTGTACCTAGTATTCTTAGTGTGCTTCTTGTAGGGGTTCGCAGCATGGAAAACAAAAATTTTCTATCGCATACAAACAAACAAGCCAAGATCTATCTACTAGATTGTAGCAACGAGTCGATGGAATAACTCACCCTCGAAGATTCCAAAGTGTTTAACGAGAGCAGATTCTCGTGGGTGATGTAGTCGTACTCTTTCCGATCTCAAGATCGCGTAGACGATCCTTCCAGCGCCACGTTCCAGCAGCGCTCCCGCAGTCGGTCACACGTTCGGTACTCGACGAAGACCTTCCTCTCCCTTGTTCCAGCAGGCAGCGGAGGTTGTAGCACTCTCCTCGCGATTCCGGCAGCACAACGGCGTGGTACCGGAGGTAGAGGGGAGATCCCGCAGGGCTTCGCCTTAAGCCGGTGCGAGTATGGTGGAGCTTATGAGAGAGGCTATTAGTGGTCTAGTAATTAGACACACCAATTAGAGGGCTCTAAACCAATTAGAAGGCTCTAAACCGAATAGCTCTAAACCGGGGTCTAGATCTAGGGTTTAGTTTAGAGGATAGGAAACTTGTGTTGTCTTGGAGGGGAGCCCTGCCCCTCCTTATATAGGTGGGAGGGCTGGCCGGCCAAGGGGAGGAGTTCCTCCCCAACTCGGCCTAGGGAGGTGCGCCGGCCAAGGGGAGGAACCCTCCTCCAACTCGGCCTCCACCTCTCCTCCTCTTTCTCCACTTTCCGAAACTGGCAGTTTGACCGAAAACTGGCAGTTTGACTTTTCCAATTAGGATTTGAATTAACCCTTTATTTCGGACAGCGAGAACACTTAGTACATGATGCAATCATTCCAACATGCAATGACACATTCATGTACCCCTTCCCCCCCGGAGTGCCGGACATTCCGGGACCTTCTAGAATGTTCCCGATGAAAACACCGGAACCATTCCCCAACTCCGAAACGGGACTTTCCTTATATGAATCTTATTCTCCGGACCATTCCGGATCACCTCGTGATATCCCGGATCCCATCCGAGACTCCGAACAACATTCGGTCTCTTTCTCATAATACCATAACTACTCAAACAACGTCGAATCCTTAAGTGTGTCTCCCTACGGTTCGTGAATTATGCGGACATGATCGAGACACTTCTCCGAACAATAACCAATAGAGGAATCTGGAAATTCATATGGCTCCCACATATTTCTACGATTACTTTGCGATCGAATGAACCACTTACATACGATACCAATTTCCCTTTGTCTCACGATATGTTACTTATCCAAGGTTATGATCGTCGGTATCTCTGCATACCTAGTTCATCCTCGTTACCGATAAGTACTCTTTTCTCGTTCCCGTGATATGTGATCCCTTGTGACCAAGTCACATGCTTGCAAGCTAATTGGATGACATTTCACCGAGAGGGCCCAGAGAATATCTATCCGTCATGTGGATGGACAAATCCCACTCTTGATCCATGTGTTTCAACCAATACTTTCCGAACACTCAATGCCACCTTTATAGCCACCCTGTTACGGTGTGGTGTTTGATGACATCAAAGCATCCATCCAGTAAAGGTGATATGCATGATCTCATGGTCGAAGGAATTAGGTTACTATGTATCAGAAAGCATATAGCAATTGAACTATTGAAATGACTTGATCTTTATGCTACGCTTGTCTATAGGAGTATGTCCACCATATCATTCTCCTAACGATATGATCTTGTTGTTGATAACATCTCAATGTTCATGACAAAGAAACCACATCATCAATCAACCAACAAGCTAGTGAAGTATAGAGGCTATACTAGGGACTTCAAATTAAGTTTACAAATCACACAAGTATTAATGGTTTCCTTGTTAATACTATTATAGCATGAATGTAAACATTTATCATAAACACAAAGATATATAATAATAACTACATTTATTATTACCTCTAGGGCATATCTCCAACAGTCTCCCACTTGCACTAGAGTCATCTAATCTAGATTACATGGTAATATACCGAACACCCATGGCAGTTTGGTGTTGGTCATGTTTTGCCCTCGGGAGAGGTTTAGTCAACGGATCCGCCACATTCAGATCTGTGTGTACTTTGCAAATCTTTATATCCCCATCCTGGATATGTTCTCGAATAGCGTGAAAACGCAGCTTGATATGCTTCAGCTTCTTGTGTGACCTTGGTTCTTGCGCATTGGCTATGGCGCCCATGTTATCACAGTAGATAGACATTGGGTCCAGCGCACTAGGAACCACACCCAGCTCTGTAATGAACTCTTTCATCCATATCGCTTCTTGTGAAGCCTCCGAAGCAGCCATGTATTCCGATTCAGTTGAAGATCTCGCCACAACGCTTTGCTTTGCACTCCTCCAGCTAACTGCTGCACCATTCAAAATAAATACGTATCCAGATTGTGATTTAGAATCATCCGGATCAGTGTTCCAACTAGCATCGGTGTAACCATTAACAACGAGCTGTTCATCACCTCCATAAGAAAGAACCATATCCTTAGTTCTTCTCAAGTACTTAAGGATGTTTTTGACCGCTATCCAATGATCCACTCCTGGATCACTTTGATATCTGCTAGTTAGACTAACAGCATATGCGATGTCGGGTCTAGTACATAGCATGGCATACATTAGAGATCCTATGGCTGAGGCATAGGGAGTCTTACTCATCCTTTCTCTATCTTCTGCCGATGTCGGACTTTGAGTTTTACTCAAGGTCGTATTGGGCAACATGGGCAAGAACCCTTTCTTGCTATCTTCCATTCCAAACCTCTTTAGAACTTTGTCCAAATATGTACTTTGTGACAATGATATTTGGCGTTTCGATCTATCTCTATAAATCTTTATGCCTAATATGTAAGCTGCTTCGCCAAGATCCTTCATTGAAAAACTATTATTCAAATACTCTTTGACACTATTAAGAAGGTCTACATCATTCCCAATCAACAATATGTCATCCACATACAGTATTAAGAATGCTACAGAGCTCCCACTCACTTTCTTGTAAATACAAGCTTCTCCATAAGTTTGTATAAAACCAAAACTTTTGATTACCTTATCAAAACGTTGATTCCAACTTCGGGATGCCTGCTTCAATCCATAGATGGACCGTTGAAGCTTGCATACCTTGTTAGCGTCTTTAGGATCGACAAAACCTTTGGGTTGTATCATATACAACTCTTCATCAATGTCTCCATTGAGGAATGCTGTTTTGACATCCATCTGCCATATCTCATAATCATAATATGCAGCGATTGCTAACATAATCCTCACAGACTTTAGCTTCGCTACCGGTGAGAAAGTCTCATCGTAGTCAACTCCTTGAATTTGTCGAAACCCTTTTGCGACAAGTCGAGCTTTATAGACAGTAACATTACCATCAGCATCTGTTTTCTTCTTGAAAATCCATTTGTTCTCGACAGCCTTCCGGCCATCCGGTAAGTCCACCAAAGTCCATACTTGGTTTTCGTACATGGATCCAATCTCGGATTTCATGGCTTCTTGCCATTTATTGGAATCTGGGCTCATCATCGCTTCCTCATATGTCTCGGGGTCATCGGTGTTGTCCACCAACATGACATTCATAACGGAATCATACCAATCTGGAGTGGTACAAGTTCTCGTTTGACCTCCGAGGCTCTGTAGCAACTTCAACCGAGGTTTCATGATCACTATCATTAGCTTCCTCTCTTATTGGTGCAGGCACCACAGGAACTTCTTCCGGTGTTGCGCTACTCGCAATTTCGAGAGAAGGTTCGACAACCTCGTCGAGTTCTACTTTCCTTCCAGTCACTTCTTTCGAGAGAAATTCCTTCTCTAGAAAGGATCCATTCTTGGCAACAAAGATTTTGCCTTCGGATCTATGATAGAAGGTATACCCAATAGTTTCCTTCGGGTATCCTATGAAGACGCATTTTTCCGCTTTGGGTTCAAGCTTGTCCGGCTGTAACTTCTTTACATAGGCTTCGCATCCCCAAACTTTAAGGAACGACAATTTAGGTTTCTTCCCAAACCATAATTCATACGGTGTCGTTTCAACGGATTTAGATGGTGCCCTATTTAAAGTGAATGCGGCTGTTTCTAATGCATAACCCCAAAATGTTAGCGGTAAATCTGTAAGTGACATCATAGAACGAACCATATCTAAGAGAGTTCGATTACGACGTTCAGACACACCATTACGCTGTGGTGTTCCCGGCGGTGTCAATTGTGAAAGTATTCCGCACTTCTTTAAATGCTCGCCAAACTCGTAACTTAGATATTCACCTCCACGATCAGAACGTAGAAATTTAATCTTCTTGTTACGTTGATTCTCTACCTCACTTTGAAACTCCTTAAACTTCTCGAAAGTTTCGGACTTATGTTTCATGAAATAGATATACCCATATCTACTCAAGTCATCCGTGAAGGTAAGAACATAACGATAACCACTGCGCGATGCTACACTCATTGGACCACACACATCGGTATGTATGATTTCCAATAAGTCTGTAGCTCGCTCCATTATACCAGAAAATGGAGTCTTAGTCATTTTACCCATCAGACATGCCTCGCATCTTTCAAGTGATTCAAAATCAAGTGATTCAAGAAGTCCATCGGAATGGAGTTTCTTCATACGCTTCACTCCAATGTGACCAAGACGACAGTGCCACATATAGGTCGAATTATCGCTTGATTTCAAACGTTTAGCTTCAATGTTATTAAGATGTGTATTTCTACTATCGAGATTCAATAAGAATAGACCATCTATCAAAGGTGCATGTGCGTAAAACATATTACTCATATAAATCGAACAACCATTATTCTCTGATTTAAACAAGTAACCGTCTCGCAATAAACAAGATCCTGATATAATGTTCATGCTCAACGCAGGCACCAAATAACAATTATTTAAGTATAAAACTAATCCCGATGGTAGATGAAGAGGTAGCGTGCCGACCGCGATCACATCAACCTTTGATCCGTTTCCCACACGCATCGACACCTCGTTCTTCGCTAGCTTCCGTTTATTCTGCAGCTCCTGTTTCGAGTTACAAATATGAGCAACCGAACCAGTATCAAATACCCAGGCACTACTACGAATACTAGTGAGATACACATCAATAACATGTATATCAAATATACCTTTCTTCTTGATGTTGCCGTTCTTCAAATCCGCCAAGTACTTTGGGCAATTCCGCTTCCAGTGACCTTCTCCCTTGCAGTAAAAGCACTCAGTTTCAGGCTTAGGTCCAGCCTTGGTCTTCTTCGTTGGCATGGTAACTTTCTTACCACCCTTCTTGAAGTGTCCCTTTTGTTTAGACTTGCCTTTCTTGAATTTGGTGGTCTTATTGACCATCAACACTTGGTGCTCTTTCTTGATCTCCACTTCTGCAGATTTTAACATAGCAAATAGTTCTGGCAACTCTTTGTTCATGTTCTGCATGTTGTAGTTCATCACAAAGTTCTTGTAACTTGGTGGTAGTGATTGGAGGATGCGGTAAACTCCCAAAGTATTAGGAATCACTATACCCAAGCTTTGAAGTTTATTCGCGTGCCCAGACATTTTAAGCACATGCTCACTGACGGAGCTACCCTCTTCCATCTTGCAGTTAAAGAACTTTTCAGAAGCTTCATAACTTTCAATTGCCGCATGAGTCTCAAAAATTAATTTGAGATCCTCGACAATATCATATGGATCTGACTCTTCAAACCTTTTCTGAAGCTCCGATTCTAAACCATACAAGATAGCACACTGAACTATGGAGTACTGATTCTTCCGAGCGAGGTAAACATTCTTTACTTCATCGGTAGCATCAGCTGCAGGTGGGTCACCTAGCGGTGCATCCAGCACATAGGTCAAATTACCAGCTGTGAGGACAATCCTCAAATTGCGGAACCAATCCGCGAAGTTGCTTCCATTGTTTTTCAACTTTTCTTTCTCTAGGAACGCATTAAAATTGATGGTAGGGGCTGCCATTGATCTACAACATATTTGCAATAGTTTAGACTAAGTTTATGACAAATTGAGTTCAAATTAATTAATGAAATTAAACTAGGTGAACTCCCACTCAAAACAACATCCCTCACATTGTTTTAGTGATCACACGAACCAAATCCACTACATCAACACCGATCATCACGAGAGCTGATATAGTTTTAATGGCGAACAATCATCATGTTCATCATATCTACTATATGATTCATGCTTTGCCTTTCGGCGATCCGTGTTCCTGAGGCCATGTCTGTACATGCTAGGCTCGTCAAGATCAAACCTTAGCTTCCGCATAAGCAAATCTGGCTTGCTTACGTTGTATTCACCCGCGGAATCAAAGACACCCGATCATCACGTGGTGCTTCGAAGCAGCAAGCTTTGGCAACGGTGCATACTAAGGGTGAACACTCTAGAACTTGAAATTTATGTGCATGAGGGATCATCTTATAATGCTACCGTCGTCTACTAAGCAATACAAGATGCATAAAGGATTAACATCACATGCAATTCATAATATGTGATATGATATGGCCTTTCTTCTTTGTGCTTCCGATCTCCATCTTCAAGCACGAATATGATCTCCATCATCACCGGCATGGCATCAAGGTCAATGACGCTTCTCCATGGTTGTCGTCCACCAGCTTCAACTATTACAACTATTTTGAATAGACACGCAGGTCTTAACAGAAATTAAAGACAA
This sequence comes from Avena sativa, assembly GCA_916181665.1. Classification (NCBI taxonomy): domain Eukaryota; kingdom Viridiplantae; phylum Streptophyta; class Magnoliopsida; order Poales; family Poaceae; genus Avena; species Avena sativa. The sequence continues at coordinate 1,578,474 of OV702292.1, read as the reverse complement.
CCATATGGCTCCTGCCGGTTGCCAACTTACAATAAGGAACATTGCATACATCAAATATAATCACAATCATGGCCATATCACATCACTGCACACCCCTGCAAAACAAAGTTAGACGCTTCTACTTTCTTTGCATATTTTACGTGGTTTGGGGCTTTCCAAAAGTGTCGTTCTAACTTACGAACAAGAACCACAACATTGATACTAGCATTGTTGATTACCCGTTGTAAATTGGATCTTAACTATGCTAGGAGAAACAGGCACCCGCAAAGCCACTTATGCAATACAAGTTGCATGTCAAACGTGGAGCAAGTCTCATGAACGATGTCATGTAAGGTTAGCCCGGGCCGCTTCATCCCAACATACCGCAAGATGCAAAGTACACAAAAAGCAATCTACAATAAAAGCATCAACGCCCACAATGACCATTGTGTTCTACTCGTGCAACAGATCTACATATAGACACGGCTCTGATACCACTGTAGGGGTTCGCAGCATGGAAAACAAAAATTTTCTATCGCATACAAACAAACAAGCCAAGATCTATCTACTAGATTGTAGCAACGAGTCGATGGAATAACTCACCCTCGAAGATTCCAAAGTGTTTAACGAGAGCAGATTCTCGTGGGTGATGTAGTCGTACTCTTTCCGATCTCAAGATCGCGTAGACGATCCTTCCAGCGCCACGTTCCAGCAGCGCTCCCGCAGTCGGTCACACGTTCGGTACTCGACGAAGACCTTCCTCTCCCTTGTTCCAGCAGGCAGCGGAGGTTGTAGCACTCTCCTCGCGATTCCGGCAGCACAACGGCGTGGTACCGGAGGTAGAGGGGAGATCCCGCAGGGCTTCGCCTTAAGCCGGTGCGAGTATGGTGGAGCTTATGAGAGAGGCTATTAGTGGTCTAGTAATTAGACACACCAATTAGAGGGCTCTAAACCAATTAGAAGGCTCTAAACCGAATAGCTCTAAACCGGGGTCTAGATCTAGGGTTTAGTTTAGAGGATAGGAAACTTGTGTTGTCTTGGAGGGGAGCCCTGCCCCTCCTTATATAGGTGGGAGGGCTGGCCGGCCAAGGGGAGGAGTTCCTCCCCAACTCGGCCTAGGGAGGTGCGCCGTCCAAGGGGAGGAACCCTCCTCCAACTCGGCCTCCACCTCTCCTCCTCTTTCTCCACTTTCCGAAACTGGCAGTTTGACCGAAAACTGGCAGTTTGACTTTTCCAATTAGGATTTGAATTAACCCTTTATTTCGGACAGCGAGAACACTTAGTACATGATGCAATCATTCCAACATGCAATGACACATTCATGTACCCCTTCCCCCCCGGAGTGCCGGACATTCCGGGACCTTCTAGAATGTTCCCGATGAAAACACCGGAACCATTCCCCAACTCCGAAACGGGACTTTCCTTATATGAATCTTATTCTCCGGACCATTCCGGATCACCTCGTGATATCCCGGATCCCATCCGAGACTCCGAACAACATTCGGTCTCTTTCTCATAATACCATAACTACTCAAACAACGTCGAATCCTTAAGTGTGTCTCCCTACGGTTCGTGAATTATGCGGACATGATCGAGACACTTCTCCGAACAATAACCAATAGAGGAATCTGGAAATTCATATGGCTCCCACATATTTCTACGATTACTTTGCGATCGAATGAACCACTTACATACGATACCAATTTCCCTTTGTCTCACGATATGTTACTTATCCAAGGTTATGATCGTCGGTATCTCTGCATACCTAGTTCATCCTCGTTACCGATAAGTACTCTTTTCTCGTTCCCGTGATATGTGATCCCTTGTGACCAAGTCACATGCTTGCAAGCTAATTGGATGACATTTCACCGAGAGGGCCCAGAGAATATCTATCCGTCATGTGGATGGACAAATCCCACTCTTGATCCATGTGTTTCAACCAATACTTTCCGAACACTCAATGCCACCTTTATAGCCACCCTGTTACGGTGTGGTGTTTGATGACATCAAAGCATCCATCCAGTAAAGGTGATATGCATGATCTCATGGTCGAAGGAATTAGGTTACTATGTATCAGAAAGCATATAGCAATTGAACTATTGAAATGACTTGATCTTTATGCTACGCTTGTCTATAGGAGTATGTCCACCATATCATTCTCCTAACGATATGATCTTGTTGTTGATAACATCTCAATGTTCATGACAAAGAAACCACATCATCAATCAACCAACAAGCTAGTGAAGTATAGAGGCTATACTAGGGACTTCAAATTAAGTTTACAAATCACACAAGTATTAATGGTTTCCTTGTTAATACTATTATAGCATGAATGTAAACATTTATCATAAACACAAAGATATATAATAATAACTACATTTATTATTACCTCTAGGGCATATCTCCAACACTTCTCAGGTTCTTCCTCAACCTCCTCCTTATCAGGAGCATCATTTTTATCATTACCACTCTCAGTTTCAGGATCAGAGATAGATATACTATTAGGATCTACAGTAGGTTCAAGTGGTTCCTCAACTATTTTGTGTTTCTTTTTCTTTCTCTTATGAGGACTACCACTATTCTCACCTTGTTGACAATCCTGCTCAATTCTTTTAGGGTGTCCTTCAGGATATAAAGGATCTTGAGTAGCTATACCACTCCTAGTTCTAATTCCATAAGCATGTTTATCTCCTGAGGAATTAACTAGCATATCCTTTTGTACCTTAGCAAGTTGATCAAGTTGGGTTTCAACCATTTCAAAGTGTTTACAAAGTATGTTAATATCATTAGAAGTTCTTTCCACAATATCTTTCAACTCATAGATAGCTCTAGAGTTTTCCAATAAATGATTCTAAACTTCTTTATTAAAATTACCTTGTTTAACAATAAAAATGTCAAGTTCTGATACGTTGGAAACGTATCTATAATTTTTGATGTTCCATGCTTGTTTAGTATCCACTTTGCTATGTTTTGTCTACACTTTGAGGTATTTTTATACACTTTCTAGAACTAACCTATTGACAAGATGCCATTGTGCCATTTGCCTGTTTTCTGCTATTTTGGTTTCAGAAAGCTAAAAAATGAATATTCTCGGAATTGGACGGGACAAAAGCCAAAGTTCCTATTTTTTCCTAAACGATACGAAAAATCGAAGACGAGATGGAGGAGGACACCAGGGTGGCCACAGCCTGGGTGGGCGCGGGCCCACCTCTGGCCGCGCCCATAGGGGGTGTGGGCCCCCTAGCCCTCCATCGACCTTGCCTCCTTTGCCTATAAGAAGCCTCCGACCCGAAAACCCTAAATCATCCAGAAGAAATCCACGAAAACCTTTGTAGCGCCGCCTCAACCGAAGGGGAAATTAGGGGGATAGAAAGTCTCTGTTCCGGCACCCTGCCAGGACGGGGAAGTGCCCCCGAAGCCATCTCCATCGATCTCCACCACCATCTTCATCCCCGTTGCTGATTCCCATGATGAGAAGGGAGTAGTTCTTCCTAAGGGCTCTACCGGTAGCTATGTGTTCATCTCTCTCTCTCTCTGTCTATGCATGGTCATATTGCGATCATGAGCTTTGTAATCAAGTAGATCTACCTTGCTACTCAAGTGCTTTAATAGATCTATGCTTTTCCCCACGTGTGTGAAAGTGACAGCGTGCATATCGTGTGTGGCATTTTGGCTAGATTGAATATTTGTTATGAGTTATATTTGGAGTTGGATGTCTCTATGAAATTGTGGTGTTTGTTGGAACCATCTAGTGCTCAAGGTGACAGTGTGGGGTTATCTAGATTGGGGAAGACGGACTTTGAGGTGTGTTGTTATAGCCCTACCATGGATTAGAGTGTCCAACCAGAGAGTAGTTAAGAGTAGTATCATGAAGAGAGGATATTTATATGAGAGAGTGTTCACTAGTGAAAGTATGATCCCTAGGCCTTGTTTCTTAAGATTGAAAAACTGTTTGCATCTAGATCTGTTGCATGTTTACTTGCTGTCTTTATCTCACTCACACACATTACCCCACGTCAAGCTCCATCAAAGCTATCTTCTGGCACCGTTACCACTTGTATTTCACTATCTCTTCGCCGAACTAGTGCACCTATACACCTGAAAAGTGTATTGGGTTTGTTGGGGACACAAGAGACTTCTTGTAGCTTGATTGCAGGATTGCTTGAGAGGGAATACCTTTGACCACTTCCTCCCTGAGTTCGATAAACCTTGGGGGTCCACTTAAGGGAAACTTGCTACTGTTCTACAAACCTCTGCACTTGGAGGCCCAACAACTGTCTACAAGAATAGAAGTGCGTAGATATCAAGCTCTTTTCTGGCGCCGTTGCCGGGGAGGTTTTGGGCTTTTACCTTCCCTCCACGCCATAAGCTATTTTCTGGCGCCGTTGACGGGTAGGTAAGGTAAAAGGTACTCACATCCTCCGGTGTGAGTGCTCGAAGTTATTTCCTTTATATTCTGCAATTTTGTCTTTTTGTTTCTTGTTTTCACTAGTTAGGCTTATTGGAAAACAACAACAAAATTAGAGAGCTTTATAGTATTTATCTTGAGTTAGGACATGAAGTGTTTGAAGAGAAAATTAAAAAACCTATGGAGCTTTAGTTGCATGGCAATAGCAATGTTATTAGTATGAATTCTTTGGACACCATTGTTGCTAATGCTATGGAAAAGTCTAAGCTTGGGGAAGCTAGTTTTGATGAAAATGATCTTTTTAGTCCCCCAGCTTTGGAAGATAACTATTCTATTGCTTATGATGATACCAAACCTCCAATATATGATGAATATGATATTTTCAGTCCACCTACTATTGAGGATAAAATTTATTGTGATTACAATATGCAACCTATATTTGATGATTATGGTGATGAGAATAACAATAATAGCTATTTTGTTGAATTTGCTCCCAGTACAATTAATAAGAATGGCTATTCTTATGCGGAGAGTAATAATCATTTTATGCATGTGGCTCATGATAAGAATGTTTTATGTGATAGTTATATTGTTAATTTTGTTCATGTTGCTACTGAAAGTTATTATGAGAGAGGGAAACATGGTTTTATGCATCTCAATAATATTAAGTTTCCTCTCTTTATGTTGAAAGTCTTGAAGTTGCACTTGTTTTGCTTTCCTATGTTTGTTGCTTTGTGCTTTCATGACTTGTTTCTTTACAAGATTCCTATGCATAGGAAGTGGGTTAGACTTAAATGTGTTTTGAATTTGCTTCTTGATGCTCTCTTTTACTTCAACTCATATTTCTTATGTGAGCATCTTCTCAAACTATCAAGCCTAACTTAAAGGCGTTAATGAAAAGTACATGTTGGGAGTAACCCAAGAGTTTTGAGTCTTGGAAGTTATTACTTCTGTAATGACCTCTTCTTATCCTTTTTGTTTGCTTTTTGTGCCAAGAATGATCTCTAGTGAGAGGGAAGTAAGATTTGGGGAGCTGTTGTCCCGAAACAGATTTCTGTCCTCCACCATAAAAAATCGTGAGGAGCAAGAAATTCCAATGGATTTGGACTAAATGTGTTCAAAACCAATATTCGGAAGGATTACCAGTATAAAGCGTACAATGACAAATCAAAGATTAGTATTTTGACCACACTCTTAATTAATAAACTTTAAAACTTGTTTTAGTGAGACTTCCTAGACCTTATATAGTTTAGCAAGGAAGTTCGATGATCAAGTAAAGCAGTTGGATTAGGATAGTTAATCAGAGAAATCCACTAAAGCAAAGACCTCAATTTAAGGATTTTACAAGGACATATCCCTACGGGAGTAAAGTAAAAGGAACTTTGGAGTAGTGGAGACAACAAGATTAAAGATTGCCAAGTATGGTAGAAATTCAAGAAAAGGATCTGGATATGGAATACTACCATTACTTCCATTTAAGGTTACCATGAAGTGGAGAAATACAGTAACCAATGCAATTCAATTCCTTACTCCGAAACGTGAGAGTTTACGAACTTCGAGGACAAAGTTTATTTTAAGGGGGAGAGTCTGTAACATCCCAGGATTAGCACATGGAAATAAAGAGGACACAGGATTGTGCATTGCATTCATGCATAAGAAAATCCGGGGAATTTTCGCGCAAAACTATAATAGGCTATAGAGGGATCGAGATCTTCCTTGTTCTGATGGAAACACCAGGACAGGTGCGATGGAATTCGACATGACCTTTATGGTACTTTTGTATTTTAGGGTAAGACAATTCAAATCTGAATATTTACTTGATAAATTTGAATATTAAAAGAATTTGAAATAGAATCATAAATGAATTCCTATAATATAGAAATAATGGAATTCTTATTTATAAATAAAATATAAATATCTACAAGTTCTAGTTACATTAAGGAAGAAGGTGTTTACTTTGTTATCATCATATACATAATCTTACAAGAATAAGCTACAAATACTACTTATAAATATTACCCTGAGAATATGTTACAACATCTATTGAACACTAATATGAGTAAAGAATGAAACTTTACTTTAACAAAAAGAATACCTTTATACAAAAATAACATTACTCAATAATATGATATTTTTACACTTTTGAATAAAATGAAATCATACAATAATAATCCAGACATATATTCATATAGTATTGTTGTTATTTTACAATAAAAAATTAAAGCATATTACAGGAGACAAATAAATTAAAAAAGGAATTTCTTAAGTGAAATAATATTTATTACAAGGATATATATATATAATTTTCTTTACAGATGATAAAGTAAATTACAAAAGAAGTAAGTAAAAATCTAAAGCTAAACTAATCTTCACTTTCCCCATCTATTGAATCCTTCGTATATATTTCTGATCTTACACCTGCAATTAAGAAAAAGAAAAATAACAAAGAGAAAAATAAGAAATGGATTAGTGGTTAATTTTTGCTCTCAGTCTGACAGTGAAATGCACTATTGGACACATCATTGAGCTTTTTAATTGAATGGGAAAGTTTCACCAATGTGTGTATCTGATCTTATCATAAAAAGAGGCTTCAGACTTAGCATCATCAGCCAGGGGGCAAGTTTCACCATGGTTTCATATAGTAAACAGATAAGAAGTAAAAAACCATCCAGAAATATCAAGGGGATACTTGATCTGATCCATGAGTCACAGCAAGCTAGCAGCTTACACAACACATGCATAGCTCTATGCTGTCAACCCCACAAGCACAGGGGCATCACAAGGAGTACAAAAGTAAGCCCACAACCGTAGCTGATAAGCTAGAGGAAGATCAGAGTTTCTCCACACACCACACTTAGCCAGAACTACACTTAGATCACTAGTTCATCCTCAGGAATAACACATGTTCTTTCTCATCACCACAAGACCACACATTCATTTCTTCACACCATCACCAAACCCACCACCCAATCAGCATCTGGTTGCTTACTTAAGCCATCCAAGAGGAGATCAAGTAGTATAAGGAGGGGGAAAGGAGGCATATCACAGAAGAATAAGTAATCACAAGAATCCAGTTCTATAGGATCCAGGAGGACAAGGTCCAGGAGCACAAGATTCACATGTGTAGGCTGATTAAGAGCAAGGCAGTAATATTAGAAAGAGCAAGCCAAGTAAGCAGTAAGGAGGAGCAGATCCAGAAGCATCCAGGAACAAGATCTACTAGGAACCACAAATCACAGCATAGAAGCAGCAACAACAAAAGGTGGCTATACCACTCATCATGCATAGTATCTGTTTTTGTTCTATTTCACCATCATAAACAAGGGGATAAAGGGGGTTATTGCAAACCAATATCTAATCAACTACTCTGCAACTAGCACCTTTCTAGGAGAGTAGGAGAATAGTTTATCTCTCAGAATTGCATAGAAGTGCTATGAAATTTCATCATAGAGGGTCAAAGGCAACCAAGTAAGTATCTGTTCTTATCAAGACTTAGTGCCTCAGCCTTTGCATCATAGACTGGAACATATTGCACACAAACAAAATTCAAGGGCTAGTGACCCTTAACCATGTAAAACTCATTTCTGAGTTAATTAGCCTCAGACCATGCATCATGGGCATTCAAGTCATAAATTCTCATCCAATCAATTCACACCAGTCACAATACCAACACATTTACCCTCATTGCTAGCAGCAGATTAACCGACATATCCATATTGGTGTTGGTTCTTATCATTGTAAGCAAGCAAATCATTTGATAAGCAAGCTCTCAGTGAGCATAGTGTTGCTATGCTAATTACATCCTAGAGCTAGAATAAGGCAACCACAATATTTTCTCTAAAAGGAATCCAAGCCTCAGTCTTTTGCATCCTTGGCATTGGCCTAGAAATTTAGCCAGAAAAGAAGCCAGAGAATATCTATCATTTTCCTAGACCATGAAACCAGGAATCAATTCTAGATCATTTGAACACTTCATTGCCATTTTGACAGTAATAACAGCATATGCAAGTTATACTTGCAGAGCATCTTTCTTTAAAAGAAAAACTCAATTCTCCAACAACACATCCAGTAATCTTATTTTATTTGCTTTGTTGTCAATACAAGCATACCGTTAAATCAAATATCAACCATGAATCAGGCCGCATGGCTAAGTAACACTGCAACTAGCAGTATGGAATCATCAATCCAACCACATCATATAAGTCACCAGATATGAGCCACTAGACTAAGCACGGCCAGTAACCTTACTTAAGTGCATCAATCTATAACAAGATCAAGCTTCTTGTAGAGATAGAAATACAAGGATTTAATAACCACAAGCCATCCAATATTTTACATCAACATAGTTTTCTCCACTTAGCAGTTCAAAGGAAAGCAAATCCTTATCACACAAACACTAGGACAGAGAATCTATGCTACTCAGGATCATCCTATCATCACCGAGAAAACTCCAGAGAGGAATTAAGTGGAGAAAAGAAAAAGAGAATTTCCACTTACCGTGGTCCTCGCTTAGAGATTGAAGAGGAAGCAGATAGGGTCGTCGAGGGCTGGTACGGCACGGCGGTACAGGGAGCGCGGTGGCACTCGACCTGCACCAAGCCGCAACCTATAATCCATCAGCGTCGGAGCACCACATCCTCGGCAACAATGCAAACCCTAGCCAGTAGAGAGAGATGTGCGGCTAGGAGAGAGCTCGAGCATCAAATAGAGCTGGCGTCATTGATGCAGCGTCATCCACGGCGTCATCTCACGCCACGATGGCGGCCGTGGTGGCCGAAACCGGCGATGGAAGGGAGGGCGTCGGCGTCGGCGGCTAGTACGTGCGTGTGAGGCAGAGGAACGGGATAGGGTTTGTTGCTGCGTGCGTGCTCGCGTGTGAGGGAGAGAGATGGGTCGAGGGTCAAAGTGACCCCAATCCCAATCCAGATGGGCCAGCCCATGAACCCAACCAAACGGCCCAAGTGAATTAGATTTAGAAATAAAATAAAAATAAAAAATAAATGAATTATGAAAATAACCCCAAACATTTTTAGCTATAGAAAATTATATAAAAAATCCTAAATATACATATGATATATCAAAATGACCACAAAAAAATATCTTCTTAATAAAAATATAATTTTAAGTGTTTCAAATAAATTTAAAGTAAAATAAATATTAACACCATTAAATCTTAAATGAAATTTTATAAAATAAAACTAAAACCCTAAAAATAAATAAAAAATAATTTTTGTGTATGAAAATAACTTTATTATTTTATAAAAATACTCACTTAGAGTTTTTCAAATAAAACATAAAGCAAATATTTAAAGATACTTAATTCTTTGATGAATTTTATAAAAATTAAGATCATACTTAAAAATAAATAAAATTCATTTTTAAGGTCTTGAATAAATATATTACACTAGAAAAATATTAAATATATTATTAGGAAAATTATTAATATTTTAAATAATAAATCCTTATTTAATACCTATTTTGTGAATTCTTTAAAAAACAATTCTTAAGTAAGAAATAATCACAATTCTTAGAAAACCTTAAGCAATTAGTGACTTAGTACTAATTCCAAACCCATAACTTGAATTCATCATCAAAATTAAGTATAACTTTTAACTTTAAAATATTATTTTAAAAATCTTATTAAGAATCCTTTGTTTCTTATTAAGAACCCAATGTTGTGATACTTATCACATAGGATGAAACTATTCTTTGTTTCTTAATTTACCCAAATTGCTTAATTACAATTGGATAATCTTGAGCGAAGGGGTCTCAAATTTGGTTTTTACTAACTTTTTGTCTCATCTTTGGGATGACTAACTATGTTCAACCTTTCTTTATTATCCAACTAACCTCACATGAGCTCACCAAGTGACTAATCAGATTTTATTTGAACCCCTAAGATTGAAGGTTATCACTATTTTATGACACCTTTGACTTTAATCATGATTCTACCAAGTTGTTTTCTTACTCTATCTAAAGATGATTTACTAATTACTCATCATATTTATAACCTCATCATGGTTTTGGAGCTAACCTCACCATGATATTATTATGTTTTACCTATTCATTATGATTTAAGAGTTAATCTAGCCATGATGACTTTATTTCTCATGACTCTATCATTCAGTCTTATCATAATTTCACTTCATCACGTGAAATTCTCAAGTGAATCCCACATCATTACTACTCATTACATCAACATTAATCCTACTGATATTCATCATGCTGCCTTTGGTTATCAACTGATACTAAAATTTTATTGTTCTTACTTAAATTCTAGGGTTAAGCTATACTATTAGGACTGCTGCAATTAATGTCTTACACTTTCTACAGTATCTTGGTGGTTTATGTCTCCCTCGGAGGACACTAAAGAACACTATACTTGAGAAAAGATAAAATAATTACTCCTAAGAAAGAATGACTTAAGCATCTGACTTAGGTGTGACAAGGTTTATCCTCAAGTGGATACTCATCACAAGTCATATGAATATTTGGTTTAGATAAGATGGCTCCTATAGTCACTATCCAACCTACAGATCTTCCTAAAAAGGGTTTTAATCCTAAGGTCAAAGCATATGCTGTGATACCAACTGCGGTGAACCAGCATACCACTGCATGATGTAGTACACTATAGTCGTTGACATAACGCCAATGAAACACCGTTCACTAGTATTACATCCCTCAGAGTAGTACAACAGAAACATAGCAGGTCCAAGACATGACTATAGGTTACAACTCAACTCTTTACACAAGATCCAGAGAACACTCTAGTTTAAAGAGAGAGAAAGAAACTTCTTATGAAGAATAATCAAGAATAAATAACTCATAGCTACCCTAATTATAAAACTAGTAGCTGAACTACTAGCTTGCATTGCTGCTATTGCAATACTCTACAGAAGTAGGTTCTATGGTTAGAAATTCTATTCTTATCTAATCAGCAACTTCGTCTTCACTTGAGTTGATGTATATGTTGACTTTCTTGACTTCCTTGAAGATATCTAACTTTTGATGATGATTCCTAGAGAATACTTGATGTAGACATCGTTTGTACTGGCTTTAGAACCTAGCAAGGGTTAAGAAGATACTTTGAGTACGAGCGTACTCAGCAAGTCCACTAGAAAAGGAGTGTTTGATGCAATATAGCTACAGCCACAGACCATAGGTCGTAGGCAATGCAAGTTTTCTTAAACATTTCTTCAAAGGTTGCTTTTATTCTGAAAAGCTATGTCCGTCAGCCTTCACGGGTTTACTAGAACCTTCATGGGGTTCCTTTCCCACCGCGTTCGCAGCTCCTTCCCGGAACAGGGAGTAACAAGTTACAGCTTTTACACTCTGTAGAGGTGCGTTACTTTTCCCATTAGAGATCAAATACTTGTTGCACAACCGGGCGATCTTTCCCGTCCACACTTCCTATGGTGTGGGGCCCAGTAGATGATCCAAGCCAATCACTGCCCCCATCGCGACCCCGCATGCCTCTTGGTGTACACCATGCCCACATAATGAATTATGGCAATGGTTTGTACAAACCGTTAGATGCCAGAACTATCGTGGGACGTTGAGGGTTCCCACCCATATGCTGCATATCCTCTACGAATTACCAATTAATATGCACGCTACGAGTGATAACAGCCACGACCTGCACATCCGGCTACATGCGAGAGGAAAAAGATACAGCTGACTTCTCCGTCCCATTCCAAATCTCATGGTTAATGCATGATATACGGCGCAAGAATCACTGGAGACATTGGTTGTTAAGTCCTAGGTAATGTGTTCCTTTACCACCGGAACTTTCATAGTAGGTTATTACCTCATGGTAAATAACCGATAATCATATTATTATGAAAATAGTGTTTTCGGACCTTTTTCTAATGCAGTTGATGACAACACTGGATTTGTAAAATACTTTACAAAAAATAATCAAAGGACATGAGCAAGTGTGAACTTGCCTTTTGTGATTGCAAGATTATGCACTCACGGTCTTCGAGATGATATAAGATCCAATATCTGAAATCTGCATCATTGGTCTGGTAAGGACTAATGTTTAAAGAAGCAATATGTAGTTATGCATAAGTAATGCTATGCATTTTTGTAAAACTCCCAAATTGAATTCCCAATACTTTGAGTGAAGTGAATTCAAGTGATTATTTTCATATTTGGTTTATCTTCAAATTTTACTTTACAAGTAATGACCTTTATAAGGAACCTAAGTGTTAACAATCCAAAATATGTAAGTATAGTATAAGATGATGTGATTATGGTGAAATGTCATGTGGTGATTATGATATAAGTCCTTGGGATTGAGTTGTTAAGAGTTGAAGAACTTATTATGAGATTATTGTTTGAAGTGGCAAAAAGAATAACATTTGAAGAAAAGATTTCCTTCCTAAGGTTTAAACAACCCTGGTAGGTTTTAGATATGTTTGATAGAATGTATTGATGTTGTTTATGCTTGCTTGAATAGTTTTGACTTGAGATGCATTATGTTTTAATTAAAATAGACCAAAGTTAACTATAAAAACATAAGTAGTTTATTAGACATAATGTTTATAAGATTTTGAGACTAAAGTTAACTTTAAAAGGTTAAGTAACATAAACTGTAATATATTTTAATTCTTCCCAAGTTTTAGATTTATGATAGGTATAACTAAGGTGTGGAATTATTCACTTTCTATTTAAGGGAATGATTAGATTAAATTTGTTTTACTATTATGAAAGGAATATGTATTTATTTAATGGAATCATAATTAAATGGTCTTAGTAATTTGTTAAAATTTAAAGTTATGTTAATAGTGGTTAAGATATAATGATCATTCACCATATTATATAAATGGGTGATACCCAATGTTTATTTAAAAGGATTCTTAATAAGATTTTTAAAAGAATATTTTAAAGTTAAAAGTTATACTTAAGTTTGATGATGAATTCAAGTTATGGGTTTGGAATTAGTACTAAGTCACTAATTGCTCAAGGTTTTCTAAGAATTGTGATTATTTCTTACTTAAGAATTGTTTTTTAAAGAATTCACAAAATAGGTATTAGATAAGGATTTATTATTTAAAATATTAATAATTTTCCTAATAATATATTTAATATTTTTCTAGTGTAATATATTTATTCGATACCTTAAAAATGAATTTTATTTATTTTTAAGTATGATCTTTATTTTTATAATATTCATCAAAGAATTAAGTATCTTTAAATATTTGCTTTATGTTTTATTTGAAAAACTCTAAGTGAGTATTTTTATAAAATAATAAAGTTATTTATATACACAAAAATGATTTTTTATTTATTTTTAGGGTTTTAATTTTATTTTATAAAATTTCATTTAAGATTTAACGGTGTTAATATTTATTTTACTGTAAATTTATTTTAAACACTTAAAATTATATTTTTATTGAGTAGATATTATTTTTGTGGTCATTTTGATATATCATATTTATTTTTAGGATTTTTCTATAATTTTATATAGCTAAAAATATTTGGGGTTATTTTAATAATTCATTTATTTTTTTATTTTTATTTTATTTCTAAATCTAATTCACTTGGGCCATTTGGTTGGGTTCATGGGCTGGCCCATCTGGATTGGGCTTGGGGTCACTTTGACCCTCGACCCATCTCTCTCCCTTACACGCGAGCACGCACGCAGGCACAGATCCTATCCCGTTCCTCTGCCTCACACGCACGTACTGGCCGCCGCCGCCGACGCCCTCCCTTCCATCGCCGGCTTCGGCCACCACGGCCGCCATCGTGGCGTGAGATGACGCTGTGGATGACGCTGCATCAATGGCCCCAGCTCGATTTGATGCTCGAGCTCTCTCCTAGCCGCACGTCTCTCTCTGCTGGCTAGGGTTCTGTTGCCGAGGATGTGGTGCTCCGACGCTGATGGATTACAGGTTGCGGCTTGGTGCAGATCGAGTGTCACTGTGCTCCCTATGTCGCCGTGCCGTACCAGCCCTCGACGACCCTACCTGCTTCCTCTTCAATCTCTAAGCGAGGACAACGGTAAGTGGAAACTCTATTTTTCTTTTCTCCACTTAATTCCTCTCTAGAGTTTTCTCGGTGATGATAGGATGATCCTGAGTAGCATAGATGCTCTGTCCTAGTGTTTGTGTGATAAGGATTTGCTTTCCTTTGAACTGCTAAGTGGAGAAAACTATGTTGATGTAAAATATTGGATGGCTTGTGGTTATTAAATCCTTGTATTTCTATCTCTACAATAAGCTTGATCTTGTTATAGATTGATGCACTTAAGTAAGGTTACTGGCCGTGCTTAGTCTAGTGGCTCATATCTGGTGACTTCTATGATGTGGTTGGATTGATGATTCCATACTGCTAGTTGCAGTGTTACTTAGCCATGCGGCCTGATTCATGGTTGATATTTGATTTAACGGTATGCTTGTATTGACAACAAAGCAAATAAAATAAGATTACTGGATGTATTGTTGGAGAACTGAGTTTTTATTTTAAAGAAAGATGCTTTGCAAGTATAACTTGCATATGCTGTTATTACTGTCAAAATGGCAGTGAAGTGTTCAAATGATCTAGAATTGATTCCTGGTTTCATGGTCTAGGAAGATGATAGATATTCTCTGGCTTCTTTTCTGGCTAAACTTCTAGTCCAATGCCAAGGATGCAAAAGACTAAGGCTTGGATTCCTTTTAGAGAAAATATTGTGGTTTCCTTATTCTAGCTCTAGGATGTAATTAGCATAGCAACACTATGCTCACTGAGAGCTTGCTTATCAAATGATTTGCTTGCTTAAAATGATAAGAGCCAACACCAATATGGATCTGTTGGTTAATCTGCTGCTAGCAGTGAGGGTAAATGCGTTGGTATTGTGACTGGTGTGAATTGATTGGATGAGAATTTATGACTTTAATGCCCATGATGCATAGTCTAAGGCTAATTAACTCAGAAATGAGTTTTACATGGTTAAGGGTCACTAGCCCTTGAATTTTGTTTATGTGCAATATGTTCCAGTCTATCATGCAAAGGCTGAGACACTAAGTCTTGATAAGAACAGATACTTACTTGGTTGCCTTTGACCCTCTATGATGAATTTGCATAGCACTTCTATGCAATTCTAAGAGATAAACTATTCTCCTACTCTCCTAGAAAGGTGATAGTTGCAGAGTAGTTGCTTAGATATTGGTTTGCAATAACCCCCTTTATCCCCTTGTTTATGATGGTGAAATAGAACAAAAACATATACTATGCATGATGAGTGGTATAGCCACCTTTTGTTGTTGCTGCTTCTATGCTGTGATTTGTGGTTCCTAGTAGATCTTGTTCCTGGATGCTTCTGGATCTGCTCCTCCTTACTGCTTACTTGGCTTGCTCTTTCTAATATTACTTCCTTGCTCTTAATCAGCCTACACATGTGAATCTTGTGCTCCCATACCTTGTCCTTCTGGATCCTATAGAACTGGATTCTTGTGATTACTTTTTCTTCTATGATAATCCTCCTTCTAGTACTTGATCTCCTCTTGGATGGCTTAAGTAAGCAACCAGATGCTGATTGGGTGGTGGGTTTGGTGATGGTGTGAAGAAATGAATGTGTGGTCTTGTGGTGATGAGAAAGAACATGTGTTATTCCTGAGGATGAACTAGTGATCTAAGTGTAGTTCTGGCTAAGTGTGGTGTGTGGAGAAACTCCGATCTTCCTCTAGCTTATCAACTATGGTTGTGGTCTTACTTTTGTACTCCTTGTGATGCCCCTGTGCTTGTGGTGTTGACAGCATAGAGCTATGCATGTGTTGTGTAAGCTGCTAGCTTGTTGTGACTCATGGATCATATCAAGTATCCCCTTGATATTTCTGGATGGTTTTTTACTTCTTACCTGTTTACTATATGAAACCATGGTGAAACTTGCCCCCCTAGCTGATGATGCTAAGTCTGAAGCCTCCTTTTATGATAAGATCAGATACACACATTGGTGAAACTTTCCCATTCAATTAAAAAGCTCAATGATGTGTCCAATAGTGCATTTCACTGTCAGACTGAGAGCAAAAATTAACCACTAATCCATTTCTTATTTTTCTCTTTGTTATTCTTATTTTTCTTAATTGCAGGTGTAAGATCAGAAATATAAATGAAGGATTCAAAAGATGGGGAAAGTGAAGATTAGTTTAGCTTTAGATTTTTACTTACTTCTTTTGTAATTTACTTTATCATCTGTAAAGAACATTATATATATATCCTTGTAATAAATATTATTTCACTTAAGAAATTCCTTTTTTAATTTATTTGTCTCCTGTAATATGCTTTCATTTTTTTATTGTAAAAGAACAACAATACTATATGAATATATGTCTGGATTATTATTGTATAATTTCATTTTATTCAAAAGTGTAAAAATATCATATTATTGAGTAATGCTATTTTTGTATAAAGGTATTCTTTTTGTTAAAGTAAAGTTTCATTCTTTACTCATATTAGTGTTCAATAGATGTTGTAAAATATTCTCAGGGTAATATTTATAAGTAGTATTTGTAGCTTATCTTGTAAGATTATGTATATGATGATAACAAAGTAAGCACCTTCTTCCTTAATGTAACTAGAACTTGTAGATATTTATATTTTATTTATAAATAAGAATTCCATTATTTCTATATTATAGGAATTCATTTATGATTCTATTTCAAATTCTTTTAATATTCAAATTTATCAAGTAAATATTCAGATTTGAATTGTCTTACCCTAATATACAAAAGTACAATAAAGGTCATGTCGAGTTCCATCGCACCTGTCCTGGTGTTTCCATCAGAACAAGGAAGATCTCGATCCCTCTATAGCCTCTTGTAGTTTTGCGCGAAAATTCCCCGGATTTTCTTATGCATGAATGCAATGCACAACCCTGTGTCCTCTTTATTTCTAGGTGCTAATCCTGGGATGTTACAGTTTTGCTGTTCTAAAGCTAAACCCAAAGGTCTAATATCTTTTGAATACACTAATGTTGCTAATGAAGATTGTGTGAAGTTTTGTATGAAGGAAAAAATTTAGGTGTAGAGAGAGAATGATGTAATGAGATGGAGAATGGACAAAAGCTCAATATTGGGGATGCCACCCCGGTGTCACCCCAAGAAATATCCAAGAGGTACAAGCGTCAAAGCTTGGGGATTCCCAAGGCATCCCCTTCTTCATCAATAAAAATCACAGGTCTTTCTAGACACTTCGTTTTTATTGTTTCATGCATTGTTGTGTTGTTCTTGGAGCGTCTTAGTTTTCGTTTTTGGTTTTCGTTTGCTTAGTTTGCTTGAGTAAGTTGGTTGGTTATACCACACTTCTTTTGGAGAGAGATGCACTCTGTTTCCATTGCCTAGAACACTCTAGTTTTCACTCTTATTTTTTTTGTGAGTGTTCACTTTTGCTAGCACTGCATTTAGCTTTAGTTTTCATGTGCTTTTAGATTAGAACTTTTTAGTTCTTCTTTGTGTATTTGTGAGACAAGATCACTGATCTTTATTGATTATTATCTTAATGAGTTGTTTCAAATAAGTTGTTTGGTGTTGAAAAAGAGTACAACGTTTCATGCTTATAGTGGTACAAAAGGGAGCTTGTTTTGACCATGTCTTAGACTTTATCATGTCATGCTAGATGTTATTTTGACCTGATGCTTAGTGATTATAGCTGTAGCATGACTTGTTCCAAACAATTAGGATTGCTTAATGTGCTTTGAAGGAATCATGCGTTGTTTTAGCATACAAAAGCATAGTATTGCGGTATTCTCCTTTGATGCTTTGTTTGGGTTGACTTGGCACATGCTCACACCATGATATGACTATAAACAAGTCATCATAGCCTCTATGATCATTTAGTCCTTGACTTGTAGTGCCACTCTATGCTTTGATTAGTAATGCTTTGTTGCTCTGCATGATTATGGCCATTATGCTCTCTTAGTTGGTTGCTCCCAGTCTTTTGCTAGCCTCCACTTGTATGAGTAAGCTCTACTCATGCTTCCAACTCCCAAGAAACCAAGTTTTTCCAAAGTGTCCACTATAAACTCTTATGCATGGTGTGTTACACCATTCCAAGTATATTCTTGTTTTCAGCTATCTTCCAATTAAAAATTATTTTGTTATGTGAAAACTTAGTGATTAAAGCCCTCACGAACTTGATGACACACTTTATATTCCTTGATCCTAATAAACTTGATACATTGTGTCATCTATGTTGTATATGCTTGCCCTGATACGTTGGAATTAGCAGAATCGTGCTGTCACGGGAAACATTTTCAACATTGCACTTGTACTTTGTACACAATTTATATCATGCTCTTTTGTCTATGGATGTCACCGGTGTGAAATAAAGAGGGAACTTGTAAGTCCATGGAGTTATGTATTTTGTGGTAGAGAAACGCCTGGGCCGCTAGCCTAAGCCATGCCTAATCATGGTGGAAACTTGCAGCATCACCATAATGAGCTATGTGTGAAGCATCCTCAATAAAAAGCTATGCACATAGTAAATAAAAAGATCGCTGAGATGCTCATTGTCTGCTTTACTTGTCATTTTGGTTATGGGATAGCTCCTGTACCATGTGCAAGGGGTACCCCGTTGGCGGTTTTCTATGATACACATGTACATACTATGACAAGAACTTGCATGTGACTAAAGTTGAGTGGCATGAGGTGTGGCCCTCATATTCAAGGGACTTGAGATTGCCAACTTATACTTTGTTAAGAATATACTCCATAGTTTGTTCACTTTAACCTTAATCACTTCAAGATGCTTATGATAGGAGCAATGAGGGCTAAAAGCTAACAAGTACCATAAGTTTTGGAAGCTCTTTCTGAAACTTGAAATCCCTGCTTTACTTTGTGAAGGGCTTGTCTTCCACTATTATTGAGTCTCCACTTTCTACCTTTAGGCACCATTAAGAGAGCATAGTTGCCATTCTGTGTGCAGTGTCCAAAAACTTATTGATTGATGCATATTGTGATATTACTTGTTTATGTGCTACTTGTTTCTATTCACCCTTGTGAACTTTGAAGGTGTCCTATGCATCTATTTGCTACTCTATGAGGGACAAGCTGAATGCCACTATGCTATGTTTTCTATATGTGAAACAAACAAAAGTCTTTCAATGCATGTTATTCATGATCTTTGTTTGTAGCTTGTCATGTTGCATGCATAGTTACTATGTCCAATTGTTAGTACTCCATCTTTCATGCACATGTTTAGAGTTCTTTGATCCTAGACTTCAATGCTTGCAAATGGTTTGATCTTGGTTTTGATGGTGCATGTTACCTCGAAAATTATTCTTTTTATCACTTACCTACTCGAGGACGAGCAGGAGTTAAGCTTGGGGATGCTTGATACGTCGAAAACGTATCTATAATTTTTGATGTTCCATGCTTGTTAAGTATCCACTTTGCTATGTTTTATCTACACTTTGAGGTATTTTTATACACTTTCTAGAACTAACCTATTGACAAGATGCCACAGTGCCATTTGCCTGTTTTCTGCTATTTTTGGTTTCAGAAAGCTAAAAAATAAATATTCTTGGAATTGGACGGGACAAAAGCCAAAGTTCACATTTTTTCCTAAACGATGCGAAAAATCAAAGACGAGACGAAGGAGGACACCAGGGTGGCCACACCCTAGGTGGGCGCGGGCCCACCTCTGGCCGTGCCCATAGGTGGTGTGGGCCAATTGGCCCTCCACCGGCCTTGCCTCCTTCGCCTATAAGAAGCCTCCGACCCGAAAACCCAAAATCATCCAGAAGAAATCCACGAAAACATTTGTAGTGCCGCCGCCACCGAAGGGGAGATTTGGGGGACAAAAAGTCTCTGTTCCGGCACCTTGCCGGGATGGGGAAGTGCCTGCGGAGCCATCTCCATTGATCTCTACCACCATCCTGATACGTCGGAAACGTATCTATAATTTTTGATGCTCCATGCTTGTTTTGTATCTACATTGCTTTGCTTTATCTACACTTTGAGGTGTTTTTATATATATTTTGGAACTAACCTATTAATAAGTTGCCACAGTGTCAGTTGCCTATTTTATTCTGTTTTTGGTTCTAGAAAGGCAGAAAATCAATATTCTTGGAATTGGACGAGACAAAAGCCAAAGTGATTATTTTTCCCGGAGCAACACGGAACCACGAAACAGAGCCGGAGGGGGGCCAAAGGGTGGCCGCACCCCCTAGGCGTGGGCAAGCCCTGGGGGCGCCCACAGGGTGTGTGGGCCCCCTGGACCCCCATCGACCTTGATTCCTGCGCCTATAAGAGCCCCCGATGAGAAAACCCTAAATCATCTAGAAGAAATCCATGAAAACCTCCACAGCGCCACCGCCACCGATGGGGAGATTCGGGGGACAGAAAGTCTCTGTTCTGGCACCCTGTCGGGACGGGGAAGTGCCCCCGAAGCCATCTCCATCGATCTCCACCACCATCTCCATCACCGTTGCAGATTCCCATGATGAGGAGGGAGTAGTTCTTCCTCGAGGCTAAGGGCTCTACCGGTACCTATGTGTTCATCTCTCTCTCTATGCACGATCTTGTGGTCATGAGCTTTGTAATCAAGTAGATCTATCTTGATACTCAAGTGCTTCATTAGATCTCTGCTCTCCCCATGTGTGTGAAAGTGACAGCGTGCACGCCATGGTGGCACTTTGGTTTGAGTCTACATAAATACTCTTTGTGCTTTAATAGATCTATGCTTTTCCCCACGTGTGTGAAAGTGACAACGTGCATACCGTGTGTGGCACTTTAGCTAGATTGAATATTTGTTATGAGTTATATTTGGAGTTGGATGTCTCTATGAAATTGTGGTGTTTGTTGGAACCATCTAGCGCTCAAGGTGATAGTGTGGGTTACCTAAATTGGGAAAGGTAGACTTTGAGGTGTGCTGTTATAGCCCTACCTTGGATTAGAGTGTTCAATCGGAGAGTAGTTAAGAGTAGTATCATAAAGAGAGGACATTTATATGAGAGAGTGTTCACTAGTGAAAGTATAATCCCTAGGCCTTGTTTCTAAACATTGAAACACCGTTTGCATCTAGATCTGTTGCATGTTTGCTTGCTTCCTTCAGTTTGCCTTTAGTCTATTCCTCCATGCCATCAACTCTTTTCTATTACCGTTACCCCACGTCAACAACAAGTCAGAGGCTATTTTCTGGCACCGTTACCACTTGTATTTCACTATCTCTTCGCTGAACTAGTGAACCTATACACCTGACAAGTGTATTGGGTGTGTTGGGGACACAAGAGACTTCTTGTATCTTGATTGCAGGATTGCTTGAGAGGGAATACCTTTGACCACTTCCTCCCTGAGTTCGGTAAACCTTGGGTAATCCACTTAAGGGAAACTTGCTACTGTTCTACAAACCACTGCACTTGGAGGCCCAACAACTGTCTACAAGAATAGAAGTGCGTTGACATCTAGCTCTTTTATGGCGCCGTTGCCGGGGAGGTAAGGTAAAAGGTACTCACATCCTCCGGTTTGAGTGCTCGAAGTTATTTCCTTTAGATTCTACAATCTTTTCTTTTTGTTTCTTGTTTTCACTAGTTAGGCTTAATGGAAAACAACAACAAAATTAGAGAGCTTTATAGTATTTATCTTGAGTTAGGACATGAAGTGTTTGTAGAGAAGATTAAAAAACCTATGGAACTTTATTTGCATGCTAATAGCAATGTTATTAGTATGAATTTTTTGAACACCATTGTTACTAATGTTATGGAAAATCCTAAGCTTGGGGAAGCTAATTTTGATGAAAATGATCTTTTTAGTCCCCCAGCTTTGGAAGATAGCTATTCTATTGCTTATGATGATACCTAACCTCCAATATATGATGATTACAATGATGAGTATGATATTTTCAGTCCACCTACTATTGAGGAGGAAATTAATTGTGATTACAATATGCCTCCTATATTTGATGATTATGGTGATGAGAATAATAATGATAGCTATTTTTTTGAATTTGCTCCCACTACAATTAATATGAATAACTATTCTTATGTGGAGAGTAATAATTATTCTATGCATCTGGCTCATGATAAGAATGCTTTATGTGATGGTTATATTGTTAATTTTATTTATGATTCTACTGAAAATTATTATGAGAGAGGGAAACATGGTTTTATGCATCTCAATAATATTAAGTTTCCCCTCTTTATGTTGAAAGTCTTGAAGTTGCACTTGTTTTGCTTTCCTATTCTTGGTGCTTTGTGCTTTCAAGACTTGTTTCTTTACAAGATTCCTATGCATAGGAAGTGGGTTGGACTTAAATGTGTTTTGAATTTGCTTCTTGATGCTCTCTTTTGCTTCAATTCATATTTCTTATGTGAGCATCTTCTCAAACTATCAAGCCTAACTTAAAGGCGTTAAAGAAAAGTACTTGTTGGGAGATAACCCAAGAGTTTTCTTGAGTCTTGGAAGTTATTACTTCTGTAATGACCTCTCCTTATCCCTTTTGTTTATTTTTGTGCCAAGAATGACCTCTAATGAGAGGGAAGTAAGAATTGGGGAGTTGCTGTCCCGAAACAGATTTCTGTCCTCCACCATAAACATTCGTGAGGAGTATTTGTAAGTCGTATTGAGCTGAAAATTTACGAAAAAAATCCCCCAGTATGTTAGCTAACTTTCGTTTGTTCAACACTTTTTGTTTGAGCAACAGAAGGTCTTCAAAAAAATCAGTTTCTACCTGCTGTCTGTTTTGACAGATTTCTGCCATTATTTGCATTTGCTTCTTATTGATTCCTTTTTGGGTTATTTTTGGGAAATTGAGATTTTTGAAGGAGTTGATACAGTATCTTGTCTCTTTATTGAAAATTTTGCTTTTTTGAAACTAAACCCAAAGGTCTATTATCTTTTGAATACACTAATGTTGCTAATGAAGATTGTGTGAAGTTTTGTATGAAGGAAAATTTGCAGGTGTAGAGAAAGAATGATGTAATGAGATGAAGAATGGAAAAAAGCTCAACCTTGGGGATGCCACCCCATGTCACCCCAAGAAATATCCAAGAGGTACAAGTGTCAAAGCTTGGGGATGCCTGGGCATCCCCTTCTTCATCAATAAAAATCTTAGGTCTTTCTAGACACTTTGTTTTTATTGTTTCATGCATCGTTGTGTTGTTCTTGGAGCGTCTTAGTTTTTGTTTTTGGTTATTGTTTTTTAGTTTGCTTGAGTAAGTTGGTTGGTTACACCACACTTCTTTTGGAGAGAGACACACTCTGTTTTCATTGCCTAGAACACTCTAGTTTTCACTCTTATTGTCTTGTGAGTGTTCACTTTTGCTAGCACTATGTTTAGCCTTAGTTTTCTTGTGCTTTCAGCTTAGAACTTTTTAGTTCTTCTTTGTGGATTTGTGAGACAAGCTCACTGATCTTTATTGATTATTATCTTTGTGAGTTGTTTCAAATAGTTGATTAGTGTTGGAAAAGAGTAGTAAGTTTCATGCTTATAGTGGTACAAAAGGAAGCTTGTTTTGACTGTGGATTAGACTTTATCATGTCTTGCTAGATCTTGTTTTGACCTTTTGCTTAGTGATTATTGCTGTAGCATGACTTGCTCCAAATCATTGAGAGTGCTTAGTGTGCCTTGAAAGAATCATGCGTTGTTTTAGGATACAAAAGCATAGTATTGTGGTATTCTCCTTTCATGCTTTGCTTGGGTTGACTTGGAACATGCTCACACCATGTTATGACTATGACAAGTCACCATTAGCCTCTATGATCATTTAGTCCTTGACTTATAGTACCACTCTTTGCTTTGATTAGTATGCTTTGTTGCTCTGCATGATTATGGCCATTATGCTCTCTTAGTTGGCTGCTCCTAGTCTTTTGCTAGCCTACACTTGTATGAGTAAGTTCTACTCATGCTTCCAACTCCCAAGAAACCAAGTTTTTCCAAAGTGTCCACTATAAACTCCTATGCATGGTGTGTTACACCATTCCAAGTATATTCTTGTTTTCATCTATCTTCCAATTAAAAACTATTTTGTTATGTGAAAACTTAGTTATTAAAGCCCTCACGAACTTGATGTCACACTTTATATTCTTTGCCCCTAATAAACTTGAACCATTTTGACAAGTTTGTTGTATATGCTTGCACTTATAAGTTGGAATTAGCAGAACCGTGCTGTCACGGGGAACATTTTCAACATTGCACTTGTACTTTATACTCAGTTGATATCATGCTCTTTTGTCTATGGATGTCACCAGTGTGAAATAAAGAGGGAACTTGTAAGTTCATGGAGTTTGTATTATGTGTTAGAGAAATGCCTAGGACGCTAGCCTAAGCCTTGCCTAATCATGGTGGAAACTTGCAGCATCACCATAGTGAGCTATCTATGAAGCATCCTCAATAAAAAGCTATGCATATGGTAAATAAAAAGATTGTTGAGATGCTCATTGTTTGTTTGCCTTGTCATTTTGGTTATGGGAATGCTCCTGTACCATGTGCAAGGGGTACCCCGTTGGCAGTTCTCAATGATATGCAAATACTTACAATGACAAGAACTTACCTGGGCCCAAAGTTGAGTATGCATGAGGTGTGGCCCTCGTATTCAAGGGACTTGAGATTGCCAACTTATATTTTGTCAAGCATATACTCCATCTTTGCCACTTTAACCTTAACCACTTCAAGATGCTTATGATAGGGGCAATGAGGGATGAAAGCTAACGAGTACCATAATTTTTGGAAGCTCTTATTGAAACTTGAAATCCCTGTTTCCTTTATAAAAGGCTTTTCTTCCACCATTCTTGAGTCTCCGTGTCACTACTAGGAAAATGGCTATAGGTAATCAGCACATCCGTGGCTCACATGGTTGAAGTGCCCCACGACTAAAACAGGCGTGGCTCACCTATGGGCAGTGCCCTACTAGTAACTAGAACAACCGTGGTGCACATGACCATAGTGCGCCACAAATATGTGTGGGCTAGGGCCCTGTTGGCCGCACGCCAGACATCCGTAGCGCACATAGGGTAGGTGCGCTACGCCTGTTGGTGTTATCCGTGGCGCACGTTGGGGGGTGCGCTACGCCTAAGCGCATGCCCCTCTGCTCTGTAAAACGGTTAGACACATCTGTGGCGCACTATGGCATGTGCGCCACGGATGTTACTAATCTCTATGGCGCACTGGGGCCGAGTGTGCCACGGATGTGGCGATTTTTTTTGCCAGCTCCACTTTGTGCACATGTGTGATCATCCACCACCCCACACTTCACTTTCCCCTTCTTCTTCCTCCTTAGATCTAGTCGGGATCCTTCTCCTTCCCACCTCAATTTCTCCACTCATTCACCATTTTTAGCATGTAGAACTTGCCTTGGATGTTACATAAGTAATAGAGGAAGCTCTCCGGTCTCTCATCTCCTTCTCCGGTCTCGCGCGCACATCTCCTTTCCATCTTCTCGCGATTGGTCTCTCATCTCGGTAAGTTGTCCATGTAAGGATGTGTTCATGTGTATATGGATGATATGCTCATATGTATGTAGATGATCGATGCTCATGATGTGTGTATGGAGAGGATCGATGGTCATATGTGCGTATTTATGGAGAGTATCGATGATGCTCATGCATGTGTGTATGGAGAGGATAATGATATGTTCATGTGTGTATGGATCGATCTCTCTCTCTCTCTCTCTCTCTCTTGTGTTTGTATGTGAACAAGTTGCCATTTGTTTTGCCAAAATGTTGATTCATTTCCATTTTGGCAAGACTTTGGCATTTCGCAAAGGTCCTAATTTTAGGATAGGTCATGCCGAAATTTTCTATCGACCATTGCATGCATGCATTCATTATGTGGTTCTAATAGACTTCTAATTGTACTATGTACACCGTGCAGGCAAAAATGGTCCGCATAATGAGCGAAGGCATTGTGGCTAGATTTTCGAAATGTGCGACGGCCGACATGATACGAAATAACAAGACGGATATAAGATGTCCGTGCAGAAGATGCAAACTCAACTGGGTGATCGAACCAGATTCCAGGAATCTGCAGGCGCACCTGCTCCGCCATGGTTTCATGGATGGATACACTCGTTGGATAAGCGATGACGAAGACGATGGAGACGGTGAAGGTGGGCAACATGACGATGATCATCATCACGGCGAGAACGGGCGAGATGATGAAGAGTCTCCTGGAGATGGTGAAGGTGCGGAAGCAGACCGGGATGATGATGATCTAGATGCCGGAGGAGCAGACGACGATGGAACAACGTCAGGCTGGGTGCGAGACCCTTATGTGCAAGAGCTGCTTCTCAAGCAGACGAGTAACGCCAGGGCTGCTACTAGAGAGAAAGCCAAGCTTGCGCAACTTGAGAAAGACGCGGTTACTCCATTGTATGAAGGATGCATGCCCGATGATACCCGGTTGAATGTAACGCTCAAGGCTATGAAGATGAAGGCAAAACACAAATTTAGCGACGCAAGCTTCAACGATATGATGGCATTCTGGCACGATCGTCTCTCGGAGGGGAACACATGTCCAACTAGTATCGAGGATGCCAAGAAAATCGTCTGTCCTCTCGATCTACCGCACGTTAGATATCACGTATGCATAAACGATTGCATCATTTATCGGGGCGAGGACGCGGAGAAAACCACATGTCCGGTATGCGGCATGAGTCGATACAAGAAAGGGAAGAAAGCACCTCGAAAAGTGGTATGGTACTTTCCTATCACTCCTCGTCTGCAGCGCTATTTCGCGGACCCTAAGGAAGCGAAGCTCATGCGATGGCATGCAGAAAGGAAGAAGCCAGGAGATGACGATGATGACCCCGAAAAGGATGAGCTGCTGATGCACCCTTCAGATGCTAGCCAGTGGAAAGCATTGGACCTCAAATTCCCAGAATTTGGTGGAGATTCGAGGAACATCAGGCTTGGTGCGAGCACCGATGGACTCAATCCGTTCGGTAGCCAGAGCAGCACGCACAGCACTTGGCCCGTGTTTGTATGGATGTACAACCTCCCTCCATGGTTGTGCATGAAGAAGAAGTACATACAAATGAGTATGCTAATTCAAGGGCCGAAACAACCTGGTACCGACATCAATCTGTATCTCGGGCTGTTGAAAGAGGAGCTAGCCACGTTATGGGAATCTGGAGCCAATACTTACGACGCCGTCGCACAAGATTATTTCACTATGAGAGCCGCGTTGGTCACTACGGTGCAAGACTATCCAGGTTGCGGGTATATCTCGGGGCAGGTTATCCAAGGATTCTGCGCATGCGTTAGGTGCATGGATAACACAAGCTATCTCCAACTAGAGAAAGATCCAGGGTCATCGAATACCGTGTTCATGGCGCACCGGAGGTGGCTCAGCAAGAATGATCCATGGAGAAAACGTGGAGACCTGTTCGTTGGCAAATCCGAGACCCGAGGAATCCCAGAGCATAGGAGCAGCGAAGAAGTGGAAGAGTTGCTGAAAAACTGGAAAGATTGTCCTAAGCCTGGAAAGAAGCAAAAGAGGCAGCAACAAGACAAGCCGCTGATGAAGGTATGGAAAACAAGGTCTGTTTCTGGGAGTTGCCATACTGGAAGTTTCTCCGCACGCCTCATAGCCTCGACATCATGCATATCACGAAAAACGTGTGCGAGAGTCTAGTCGCCACCATAATCAACATGCCAGATATGACGAAAGATGGTCCGAAAGCAAGGCACGACCTGATATGCTTGGGTATCCGGAAGGAGCTTCACGTAGGATGCACTACTCCTGATGATCTGGAAGATGACGATGATCATGAGTCGGAGACGACACAAGGTCGTCGGAAGGGTAGTTCAAGAAGAACGAATATTACTGCCCTCCTTCTTGCTTCACTCTAAGCCAGGATGAGATCAAACAGTTTTTCAAGTGCCTTCTAGGAGTCAAATTTCCTTACGGCTATGCGGGCAAGATAAGCAGATACCTAGACGAGGCGAAGTAGAAGTTCAGTGGCATGAAGTCTCACGACTATGCCGTGCTAATGACGCAGGTACTTCCGGTCGCACTAAGAGGGATAATAGACGAGAACGTCCGTGAAACGTTATTTGGCCTCTGCAAGTTTTTCGACGTTATCTCTAGGAAGCCGATTGGCGTGAATCAGCTCGGGAGGCTACAGGAGGAGATCGTGGTGATACTATGCGAGCTTGAGGTCTACTTCCCACCCGCATTCTTCGACATTATGGTGCATCTGCTGGTCCATGTCGTGGAGGACATCGTCCAACTCGGGCCGATGTTCCTCCGCAGCATGATGGCGTTCGGAAGGATGAACGGACACATCAAAGGATATGTTCGAAACAGGTCCCGTCCAGATGGAAGCATAGCCAAGGGCTTTCTGGCCGAAGAGTGCATCTCTTTCTGCACGAATTATCTAGACATCGAGAACCCTATTGGTCTTCCCATCAACAGGCACCTTGGCAAGCTCGACGGATCTGGTCACCGAGAGGGTCGTCGCATACTGCATGCAGACTTCGATTTTTGATGCGCAGAATTTGATCGAGCAAACCTCGTCGCGCTACAGCATTTAGAACTGGTCGATCCTTGGGTACAGAAGCACAAAAGGTTAATCGAGAAGAAGTACAGTGACCGGGGCATACAGAGGACGCAGGGAGAAATAATCAAAGAGCACAACTCAGATTTCACGCGTTGGTTTAGGCAGACGCTCCTTGATAATCCCCCGCGATCGCATTCTTCTGAGACGAAAAAGATCATATTCACCTTGTCGCAGGGACCGATGCAAAACCGGGTGACCTATCAGGCGTATGATATCAACGTCTACACATTCTACACGGAGGAAAAGGACAACAAGTGTGATTATCAGAACTCAGGCGTAACGTCGGAATTCTACACCGATGACAACGTGAAGGAAAGATTATACGGAAGAATCGAGGAGATCTGGGATCTCGACTACTGTGGAGAGAAGGTGCCGATGTTCCGTGTCAGATGGGCAAAGAGCGTCGAAAGAGAAGACCGGTATTTCACAACCATGATTATACCCGAAGCAGCCAAATCCAAGGCCGCCGGTGCGAACGTGGCCGCGAAAAATGAACCGTGGGTACTGGCTACCAAAGTGGACCAATATTTTTTCATTACCGACCCGACAAAGCCTAGCCGTGTTGTCGTGAGGAGAGGAAAAAGAAACATCATCGGAATGGATGGAGTCGCCAACGAGCAAGACTTCGACCAGTACGGCGATCCAAAGATTGAACATGACGACGACTATGATGCAACAACATACATCACAAGAAGAAAAAGGACAACCCTACCCAAAAAAGATAGCCCGTTCGAAAGAAGAAACATTGAAATGCCGGGGCTAAATTATTCAACCGCGACAAAGAAGGGAAAAAAGATTATAAAACGCTAGCTCAAAAAATATTGTAAAACACGTGGTCGAAAAAGATCGTAATATTCATGGACAAATTATTATGAAATTTAGTTATACTTTGAATCATATTTGTACCACTTTTATGACATATATTATCACTTTTGGGAATTTTTGGAATATTTAAAAGTATTTTTAAAAATAAAACAAAACTTGTATGGCATATATCACCACTTTTGGGCATTTTTTGGAACATTTAAAAGTATTTTTAAAATAAAAATAAAAAAGGGGGGCACCAGGATTCGAACCTGGGTGCTCACAAGTTTAGAAGAGAGCAATGGGCAGAACCAGTGCGATAGGCAAGTGTAGTTGCTAGAAGGAGTGTTGCAGCCTTGTTATAGAGTGGTTACAATGCAGCGCACTCTGGCATAGTGCGCTACGCCTATCTGGGTTGTATCCACGTCATCGTTCCCAACCCCCCATCTCACACACTCATCGATCCCCATCTCTCCCACAGTGCGCTCGATCCCCCTCCCCCAGCTGCTGCTGTGCTCGATCCGCCAGTCGCCGCCGCACTCGATCCCCCAGCAGCCACCACCAGCCGCCGCCGCCGCACTCGAGGAGGAGGAGGCCGCCCGTGTCCGAGAGGAGGAGAAGGCCGCCCGTGTCCGAGAGTACGAGGAGGAGGCCGCCCGAGAGGAGGAGAAGGCCGCCACCGCACTCGAGAGGAGGAGGAGGCCACCCGAGAGGAGGAGAAGGCCGCCGCCGCACTCGAGGAGGATCCCCGCCAGCCGCCGCCGCCGCACTCGAGGAGGAGGAGGAGGCCACCCGTGTCCGAGAGGAGGAGAAGGCTGCCATCGTCATTCGCCCGCCAACGTCATCCTCGAGAGGAGGTTAGCCCCTCCCCTCTCTCCCTCTCTCCCTCTCTCCCTCTCTCCCTATCTCCTGTAGTTGCCAACAGGAAAGAACCCAATTGGCATGGACCGCCACCGCACAATCGATGCACCCATAATTTCATTGTATAACAGACTCCTAAGCGTATTACAAAGTTATATGCAAATTTACCAACTCCAAAAGATCGCCAGACTTTGGAGATGACCTTTAAAAAGTACAAAGTGCAACACAGCCACTGATCATAAGAAACAATTAGTTCTTTGTTAGCTCGGTGGCCTTGATCTCAGGCTACTCTGTTAATGCCATGGTTAGGTCATCAATGTAGCTGATTAAGGATCTGGTGGCCTTGGGCTTGAGGCTAAACTCAAGTGCACAGTCCATTCGATCCCGAATAAATCTGGAAACTATAATGGTTTTCACATCCTAATATGGTTCTTTATTTATACAACCAAACTTGTTGAAGAATGAAGTAACAATGAACATTCTGGAACACAATAAGAGAATGAGCAGAAATAAGATTCAGGTCTGAGTACCGCTGAGTCGTGTATTTGTTGCATACGCTGTTTCTTTTGGATTTTTATTTGTTTCGGTTTTTTCTTGTCCTTGCTTGAAAGTAAATCCATCTACACATACATGTTTCATACTTCTATTTGGCAGAAAAACACTTAAGTTGTAAGCGATCCAAACTACCACAGAACTTATTTGTCAACAGCTCCATGCTCATCTGTGAAATTAATGTAGCACTATCTTGCAGTCTGCAACAGCAGCAACCATTTGGTAAGTTAGTGATGGCTGCATTCTTGAAGTTGTGCCAAAGCTGTTATATTATATAATAATTTTGAGAAAGTTTTTTGAGATGACCAGGTATTTGCAAGCGCATAATTCGCCACTGCATTCTGTTTTCCCAATAGAGAACAAGCAGAATGATGTAAAAACTCCAAACTCCATGTTGCCCTCAAATGGATTAGCTACAGATGCATTAAGATTTGAGATACTACCATGTTGATAACCATGGTTGTGTCCAAACTCCAAACTGACCAGAATTTGAGCTAGCGTTGATGATTCTCTGTAAAAAAAATCTGATTAAACAATTTCTATGTACAAACACTGTTATACTACTCAAAATGCTGGAGAACATAGTAGTACTGTATGTGCTGCTACTATATGTGAAAAGCTACTGTTTTGCAAAGCTACTGTTTTTGCAAAGCTTTCTGGAGCTACTGCTTTTGCAAAGCTACTGTATGTGCTGCTACTATATGTGCTGCTGGTTGCTACTACTATATGTGCTGCTGGATCTGGCCATTTATTTTTATATACCTAGTAATGATCTTGTGCTTGTTGTGCTGGTAATGTGCTACTAATGTACTGGCTGTGCTGGCTGTGCTTGTGCTTGTACGAAACACGCTATTATGTCGTGTATGCAGGTTCTTGTATGAAATGAGTCCCAATTTTTGCCGGAATGTTGATTAACTTCCGTTTCGGCAGAAATCGGGCACTCCTAGTTTAAAAAAATCAGCAAAGGTCATGCCGGATTTTTCCGTGCATTTAACCAATTATTTGTTTTTTATTAGTGCAAAGATGTGTGACAACGACGAGGCTAGATGTTCTAAGCACATCAGCGCTGAAGGAGAACTCAGACCTCCGAATAAACAATTGACATTCTGGGAGGCGGCCCAGCGGCTAGAAGACGATGAAGAATACCATCCTTCAGAGAGTGAGGATGATGAGATGGAAGATGCAGAGGAAGAAGCCGAAGGAACGGCGGGTGATGAAACCACTGATGGCGGCGAGGGCACAGGGAGTGGTAGCAATCCTCCTAAGAAGAAGAAGAAGCCAAAGGAATGGCGCCCGAACACGGTCGGCACCGTCAGGGAGGAAATTACCGAAGTGAGCCCATCAGGGGTTCCTTTGGAGCCCGCCCTTGTCGTCAAAAGGTACGGTGGGCAAGTGGCGGAGATCACCCGGACAACCATCTCGATCAACACCGAGAATCTCCGGCATAAAGATAATGGCCACTTGCGCACACTCCTCTTCGAGAAGCTGCACGCAAGATACAAGTTCCCCGCTAAGTATCAGAACACAAATTATCATGGGAACGAAGTAAACAAATCCGCCCTCACAAAGATGAGCACCGCCCTGGCCAGCTAGAGAACCCGGATAAAGAAGAAGATCTATAAAGAAGGCAAAAGTCTCGAGGAGATCCAGAAGATTGACCCGCAGATCACCGAAGATCAGTTCTGGGAGTTCAAGGAGAGGTGTGAATCCGAAAGATCCCTGACCAATAGTAATCGGGGAAAGTTGCTGCAGGCGATGAATATAGGTCATCACCATCTCGGATCTGGTGGATACAGAACCACGGAGGCCAAATGGAATAAGGAGGACGAAGAGTATAGATCCAACGGGATAGAAAACCCCTTTGCGAAATTCGAACCCGGGCAGGTTCGAAACTTCATCAGGGCCCGTTACCATGTGGACCCAAAAACCAAACAACTCACCGCGGATCCTGCAGTGAAGGAATTCGAGGAAATTGTGGTAAGTAATCTAATTACCGCGGATCAACTCGATTGCATTCTAATCGATGATCTAAACGATTCACTGTTACTTCTTCTGCAGGAGGAGGAAATTGTTGCTAGTCATGGATCCCAGGGTTCCTCATCCCAGGGGTCAATGGCGGCCACCCGGTGGGATAACCCTTTTAACAGGGCGATGAACCGGGCCAAGAAAATAGAGCCAGTTACGAAGAAGCCGTCGTTGGCTGGCCGTCTAGCCGGCCTCGGGGGTAAGAATTGGGTGGATCATTTTGGTCCACCACCGAGGACGCATGTGGCACCGTCGGGAAGGGGCGAGGAGGAAAACCGCGAGGTTCAAGAACTTAAGGAGCAAGTGGCGCGGATCCCGCAGATCGTCCAAGACAACCTGGCAATCACCCTCACGTCCTTCCTGCCTACGTTGGTGGAGTCAATAGCGAACTGGAGTGCGGGTGTTCGAGTAGGGCCGTGCCCGATTCCAAGCATGGTTAGCAGCCACTCGAACAACGCGGCGCCGACGAATCAGGCGAACTACATGTTCGTGACTCCGCCCGCTAGCACCGCGGCGCCGCAAGTGTTGGTGACTCCTCCTGCCATCACCGCGGCGCCGGAGTACATATTGTTGCCCCCTGCCATCGTCGCGGCGGCACCGGAGCTCCAAGCACCCGTCGGTAGGGAGAATACACCGGCGACCAGCACCGCGCCATCAAGCAGCCCTTCCGTCTCTTGCACGCTCGTCGCCATATGCGGTGCGTCGACATTAGCCGATCTCGGTGCCATCACGGTAAACAAATTGCTTTACCGCCTTTCACGCCATCTATTACTCTTATGGCATCTCTGACGACGCCGTACATGTTTTCCGCAGACGGATGTTCCTTGCACTCTCTTATGCTACGTGAACAACGAGATGAGGGATGTTGCCAAGGGTACCATCGTTCAACCCTTGCAGCGCACGTTCCACTCAAGGCCGATGCCAGATAGTGTGCACAGGGTTAAAATTAGTCAGGTGCTAAGGCGCTGCGATGACCTGGAACCTCCCATTCAACCACCAGGAGCGGATGAAGAAGAGCCGGCTGTCCTCAGAATTTGCTTCGGCTTATTCTTGCAATGGCCAAAGAGCATGATCCGTTTGGGGACGGCGGGGGCCATCACGCCACAAACAACAACACCGCCTATCGTGCCAGCGACAAGCGGTGGCAAGTCCCCCTTACCGCCCTCGCCGTCACCTCCACGCGGTGGGTTGTATGATCATGTTGATGATATGCACATGGCGCAGGATCCGGCCAAGGACGACGAAGACTGGAATCATCACTTCTTCAACACTCAGTTTAGCAACGAAGACCTAGCTGGTGGCCCCACAGAGAAAGCCACTATCACCAAGCGTATGTTTGGTTCTCAGGAGACGCCTCCATCTTGCGCCTTTACACAGCCAGCTGATACAACCAACCGGCCCTTTATTATAAGCTCTGACACACTACATAGGGCGTTCGGTGCTCAGATTGCGGTGCCTGCCCGCTCTCCAAAAGGAAAAAAGGGCAGGAAAAGAAAATCTAGTAGCTCGAGCCAGACGGTGGCATCAACAACTGCGAATCCGATCAGGTTTCGGGACGGGCCACCAAGACCCGAGGGTATTATGTGGAGGATTCATGTGGCAGGTGAGCCCATGCTACCTAAGAATTTGCGGAGGCTCGCCAGTTCGGAACTGCAGAGTGTGCATGATGGTGTGCTGACGATAGAGAGACGCCTTCTATCGGAGAAAGATCCCTTGCACCCGGTATTCGTGGTTAAGGTGCCACCAGGCTTGGGCTTCGTCGACAATGCCCCTGCGGATCTGTTCTTCCTGCGGTTCGACGACATCTTTGAAAGGGTTTCGCGACATAGTAAATCAAAATTTTCTACGGATGCGAACAGAGGGAAAGCCAAGATCTAATCTAGGAGATGCAAACAACGAGAGAGATTGGATTAGATCTTCATACCCTTGAAGATTCGCACAGCGGAACGTTCGTCGGAACGTGGCTGATGTAGTCGTACTCGCTTTTCCTCCTCGCGATCCGATCCGATCTAGCACCACAAGTGGCGGTGCCTCCGTGAGATGCACACGTGCAGCACCTCGACGTATCCTCCTTCCTCGGACCAGCAAGTACGGTGGAGAGACGGATTGGATATACAACACGACGGCGTGGTGTATATGGTGGAGAATTTCTGCAGCAGGGCTTCGCCTACAAGCAGTCGGGAGGGAGAGAGGAGGGCAGCAGGGCGGCTAGGGTTGGAGGGGAAGGTGTAGGGGGTTGGTGCGCCCCCAGCCCTCTATATATAGAGGGGTGGGAGCAGCCCTAGCCCCTCCCCCAAGCCAAGGCCGGCGGCCCCAAGGAGGAAGAGTGGGGGGCAAGGAAACCCCCCCTTCTAGAAGCTCTATCTAGAGTTTAAACCTCTCTTGGCCGGCTGGGCCCTATGGGGCCTTGTGCCCCTAGCCCAATGCAGCCAGGGCACTCCCTCATAGGCCCATGCCCCCTCCCGGAAGGTGAGGCCACGTTGGTTCCCTTCCGGAAGGTTCTAGAAGCTTTCGGTACAATACCGATTAACCCGGAACAATTCCGAACTCCAAAAACTGCACTACCTTATATGAATCTTATTCTCCGGACCACTCCGGAACCTCTCGTGATGTCCCGGATCCCATCCGAGACTTCGAACAAAAACTCATAAACCAATTATCCAATCTATCCTAGCGTCGAGACACGTTAAGTGTGTGACCCTGCGGGTTCGAGAATATGCAGACATGATCTTCTATCAATAATCAACAGCGGGGTCTAGAAACCCATATTGACTCCCACACATTCATCGATGATCATATCGGATGAACCACGATGCCAGGATTCAATCAATCCCATATATATATTCCCTTCGTCTCGCGATATTTTATTTGCCCGAGATTTGATCGTCGGTACCATCATACCTAGTTCAATCTCGTTCACAGCAAGTACTTTACTCATTCCGTAATCCGATATCACTTTGTGATTAACTCCTTAACCACATGCTTGCAAGCGGTGTTGATATCGATTACCGAGTGGGCCCGAAGTATATCTCTCCGACTTGGGAGGGACAAATCCCATCTCGATACATACAACCCAACAGATACTTTCCGATCACCTGAGAGACACCTTTATGTTCACCCTCTTATAGGATGACGTTTGATGACCTCAAAGCTTTCTTCCGATACCAGGGAGTTGTATTATCTCATGGTCTAAGGAATACAATATTTGACATAAGAAAAGCATCGCAAAGACGAACACGATGACACGATCTAATTGCTTCACTTAGTTTGGGTCTGTCCATCATATCATTCTCCCAATGATATGATCTCATTATTAATTGACAACTCATGTCCATGGCTAGGAAACCTTAACCATCATTCATCAATGAGCTAGTCCATAGAGGCATACTAGGGACATGGTGTTGTTCACAAACCACACAAGTATTAAAGTTTCCGCTTAATACAATTCTAGCATGGAATATAAACATTATCATGAACAAGAATTATAATAATAACATCTTTATTATTGCCTCTAGGGCATAATTCCAACAGTCTCCCACTTGCACTAGAGTCAATAATCTAGTTTACATCTGGCAACAATCTCACACCCATGGCACTAAGGTGCTGATCATGTTTTACACGTGGAAGAGGTTTAGTCAATGGATCTGCGATATTCAGATCTGTATGTACTTTGCTAATCTTCAGATCTCCATCTGCTATATAATCTCGGATTATATGAAACTTGCGGTTGATATGCTTGGTCTTTGGATGATATCTTGGTTCCTTAGCGAGTGCTATGGCGCCAGTGTTGTCACACAATATCTCCAGTGGGTCCAAGGCACTTGGCACCACACCAAGCTCATTGATGAAGTTTCTGATCCAAACTCCTTCACTTGACGCTTCTGCAGCAGCCATGTATTCCGCTTCTACTGTAGATCCCGCGATCACGCTTTGCTTGCAGCTTCTCCAGCTCACAGCTCCTCCATTCAAAATATACACGTATCCTGTCTGAGATTTAGAATCATCCTTGTCGGTGTCGAAACTAGCATCGACGTAACCTTTTACGACGAGCTGTTCATCACCCCCATAGACTAAGAACATTTCTTTAGTTCTATTTAGGTACTTTAGGATGTTCTTCACGGCTGTCCAGTGTTCCACTCCTGGATCACTTTGATATCTGCTCGTCAAACTAAGAGCATTGGACACATCCGGTCTAGTACACAACATGGCATACATGATAGAACCTATGGCCGAGGCATAAGGCACTTTGCTCATAGCTTCCCTATCATTTACCGTAGCTGGACACTGAGCCTTGCTCAATATCTTACCTAACAACATAGGCACCGAACCTTTCTTTGCCTTATCCATTCTGAACCTTTTCAGAACTTTGTCTAGGTATGTATTCTGGCTTAAAGCTATCAGGCGTCTTTGTCTATCTCTATAGATCTTGATGCCCAATATATAAGCAGCTTCACCTAGGTCTTTTCATTGAAAAACACTTGTTCAAATAACTCTTCACATCGTTAAGCATGTTGATGTCATTTCCGATAATCAATATGTCATCCACATATAGTACCAGAAACGTCACCGAGCTCCCACTCACTTTCTTGTAGATGCAAGCTTCGTAGCAATTTGGAACAAATCCAAAGCTCTTAATCACTTGATCAAAACGAAGGTTCCAACTCCGAGATGCTTGCTTCAGTCCATAAATGGAACGCTGAAGTTTGCATACTTTATCAGCATCCTTAGGATCGACAAAACCTTCGGGTTGCATCATATACAACTCTTCATCAATGTTGCCATTGAGGAACGCAGTCTTGACATCCATCTACCATATTTCATAATCATGAAACGCAGCAATTGCTAATAAAATCCGAATGGACTTAAACATCGCTACGGGAGAGAAAGTCTCATCGTAGTCAACACCTTGAACTTGTCGAAAACCTTTCGCAACAAGCCGTGCTTTATAGACGGTAACATTACCATCCGCGTCCATTTTCTTCTTGAAGATCCATTTGCACTCAACGGCCTTTCGGTCGCTAGGAGGGTCCACCAAAGTCCATACTTGGTTTTCGCTCATGGATCCCAATTCGGATTTCATGGCTTCTAGCCATTTCTCAGAGTCTGGGCTCATCATCGCTTCCTCATAGTTCATAGGTTCACTGTCTTCTACTAACAAGACAGTCAAGACAGGGTTGCCGTACCACTCAGGAGGGGCACGCGACCTTGTCGACCTGCGACGTTCAGTAGCAGCATCGTCCGAAGCTTCATGATCCTTGTCATTAGCTTCCTCTATTGTTGGTGCAGGCGGCACTGGAACAATTTCAGGTGCTGCGCTACTCTCCAATTCAAGAGAAGGTTCAATAACCTCGTCCAGCTCTACTTTCCTCCCACTCACTTCTTTCGAGAGAAACTCCTTCTCAAGAAAGGAACCGTTCTTTGCGATAAACACTTTGCCTTCGGTTCTGTGATAGAAGGTATACCCAATAGTTTCCTTAGGGTATCCTATGAAGACGCATTTCTCCGCTTTGGGTTCGAGCTTGTCCGGCATCAACTTCTTGACGTAAGCTTCGCATCCCCAAACTTTAAGAAACGACAACTTCGGTTTAGCACCAAACCATAGTTCATACGGTGTCGTCTCAACGGATTTAGATGGTGCCCTATTTAAAGTGAATGCAGCGGTTTCTAATGTAGGGTTTCGTAGCATGGAAAACAAAAATTTTCTACCGCATACAAACAAACAAGCCAAGATCTATCTACTAGATTGTAGCAACGAGTCGATGGAATAACTCACCCTCGAAGATTCCAAAGTGTTTAACCAGAGCGGATTCTCGTGGGTGATGTAGTCGTACTCTTCCCGATCTCAAGATCGCGTAGACGATCCTTCCGGCGCTGCGTTCTGGCAGCGCTCCCGTAGTCGGTCACACGTTCGGTACTCGATGAAGACCTTCCTCTCCCTTGTTCCAGCAGGCAGTAGAGGTTGTAGCACTCTCCTCGCGATTCCGGCAGCACAACGGCGTGGTACCGGAAGTAGAGGGGAGATCTCGCAGGGCTTCGCCTTAAGCCGGAGCGAGTATGGTGGAGTATGAGAGAGTCCCTCGACGATCTAGGGTTTAGACACGCCGAGGAGGAAGCTTGGCCGGTGGCTAGGGTTGCAAGGAGGCGGCGGCGGCTTGGCCTAGGTCGGCGGCGGCGACAGTGGAGGTGGCGGCGCCGGCGGCTAGGGTTTGGAGGAGAGGATCTTGTGTGTCCTAGGAGGGAGCCCTGCCCCTCCTTATATAGGTGGAGGGGCCGGCCGTCCAAGGGGAGGGAGAGGAGTCCCTCCCCAACTCGGCTTGGGTGGTGCGCCGCCGGTTGGAGGAGGGATCTCCTCCCCAACTCGGTTTGGCACTCCTCCTCTTTTCCTCTTTCCAAATTTAGCCGTTTGACTTTTCAAACTAGCTGTTTGACTTTTCAAACTAGGATTTGAATTAATCCTTTATTTGGTTCAGCGATGACACTTAGTACATGATGCAATCATACCAACTTGATACAACACATTCATGTACCCTTCCCCTCCGGAGTGCCGGACATTCCGGAACATTCTAGAACATTCCCGATGAAAACACCGGAATCATTCCCCAACTCCAAAACGGGACTTTCCTTATATGAATCTTATTCTCCGGACCATTCCGGATCTCCTCGTGATATCCCGAATCCCATTCGAGACTCCGAACAACATTTGGTCTCTTTCTCATCATTCCATAACTACTCAAACAACATCGAATCCTTAAGTGTGTCTCCCTACGGTTCGTGAACTATGCGGACATGATCGAGACACTTCTCCGAACAATAACCAATAGAGGAATCTGGAAATTCATATGGCTCCCACATATTTCAACGATTACTTTGCGATCGAATGAACCACTTACATACGATATCAATTTCCCTTTGTCTCACGATAGTTTACTTATACGAGGTTATGATCGTCGGTATCTCTGCATACCTAGTTCAACCTCGTTACCGATAAGTACTCTTTTCTCGTTCCCGTGATATGTGATCCCTTGTGAGCCGGTCACATGCTTGCAAGCTAATTGGATGACATTTCACCGAGAGGGCCTAGAGTATATCTATCCGTCATATGGATGGACAAATCCCACTCTTGATCCATGTGTTTCAACCAATACTCTCCGAACACTCAATGCCACCTTTATAGCCACCCAGTTACGGTGTGGTGTTTGATGTCATCAAAGCATCCATCCGGTAAAGGTGATATGCATGATCTCATGGTCGAAGGAATTAGATTACTATGTATCAGAAAGCATATAGCAATTGAACTATTAAAATGACTTTATCTTTATGCTACGCTTATCTATAGGAGTATGTCCATCATATCATTCTCCTAACAATATGATCTTGTTGTTAATAACATCTCAATGTTCATGATAGGGAAACCACAATCATCTATTAACCAACAAGCTAGTATTATATAGAGGCTTTACTAGGGACTTCAAATTAAGTTTACAAATCACACAAGTATTAATGTTTCCTTGTTAATACTATTATAGCATGAATGTAAACATTTATCATAAACACAAAGATATAATAATAACTACTTTTTTTATTGCCTCTAGGGCATATCTCCAACAGTCTCCCACTTGCACTAGAGTCATCTAATCTAGATTACATGGTAATATACCGAACACCCATGGCAGTTTGGTGCTGGTCATGTTTTGCCCTCGGGAGAGGTTTAGTCAACGGATCCGCCACATTCAGATATGTGTGTACTTTGAAAATCTTTATATCCCCATCTTGGATATGTTCTCGAATAGCGTGAAAACGTAGCTTGATGTGCTTCAGCTTCTTGTGTGACCTTGGTTCTTGCGCATTGGCTATGGCGCCCATGTTATCACAGTAGATAGACATTGGGTCCAGCACACTAGGAACCACACCAGCTCTGTAATGAACTCTTTCATCCATATCGCTTCTTGTGAAGCCTCTGAAGCAGCCATGTATTCCGATTCAGTTGAAGATCTCGCCACAACGCTTTGCTTTGCACTCCTCCAGCTAACTGCTGCACCATTCAAAATAAATACGTATCCAGATTGTGATTTAGAATCATCCGGATCGGTGTTCCAACTAGCATCGGTGTAACCATTGACAACGAGCTGTTCTTCACCTCCATAAGAAAGAACCATAACCTTAGTTCTTCTCAAGTACTTAAGGATGTTTTTGACCGCTGTCCAATGATCCACTCCTGGATCACTTTGATATCTGCTAGTTAAACTAACAGCATATGCAATGTCGGGTCTAGTACATAGCATGGCATACATTAGAGATCCTATGGCTGCTTCGCAAAGATCCTTCATTGAAAAACTACTATTCAAATATTCCTTGACACTATTAAGAAGGTCTACATCATTCCCAATCAACAATATGTCATCTACATATAGTATTAAGAATGCTACAGAGCTCCCACTCACTTTCTTGTAAATACAAGCTTCTCCATAAGTTTGTATAAAACCAAAACTTTTGATCACCTTATCAAAACGTTGATTCCAACTTCGGGATGCTTGCTTCAATCCATAGATGGACCGTTGAAGTTTGCATACCTTGTTAGCATCTTTAGGATCAACAAAACCTTTGGGTTGCATCATATACAACTCTTCATCAATGTCTCCATTGAGGAATGCTGTTTTGACATCCATCTGCCATATCTCATAATCGTAATATGCAGCGATTGCTAACATAATCCTCACAGACTTTAGCTTCGCTACTGGTGAGAAAGTCTCATCGTAGTCAACTCCTTGAATTTGTCGAAACCCTTTTGCGACAAGTCGAGCTTTATAGACAGTAACATTACCATCAGCATCTGTTTTCTTCTTGAAGATCCATTTGTTCTCGACAGCCTTCCGGCCATCTGGTAAGTCCACCAAAGTCCACACTTGGTTTTCGTACATGGATCCAATCTCGGATTTCATGGCTTCTTGCCATTTATTGGAATCTGGGCTCATCATCACTTCCTCATATGTCTCAGGGTCATCGGTGTTGTCCACCAACATGACACTCATAACGGGATCATAAGAATCTGGAGTGGTACGAGTTCTCGTTGACCTATGAGGCTCTGTAGTAACTTCGACCGAAGTTTCATGATCATCATCATTAGCTTCCTCTCTAATTGGTGCAGGCACCACAGGAACTTCTTCCGGCGTTGCGCTACTCGCAATTTCGAGAGAAGGTTCGACAACCTCGTCAAGTTCTACTTTCCTTCCAGTCACTTCTTTCGAGAGAAATTCCTTCTCTAGAAAGGATCCATTCTTGGCAACGAAGATTTTGCCTTCGGATCTATGATAGAAGGTATACCCAATAGTTTGCTTCGGGTATCCTATGAAGACGCATTTTTCCGCTTTGGGTTCAAGCTTGTCCAGCTGTAACTTCTTTACATAGGCTTCGCATCCCCAAACTTTAAGGAACGACAATCTAGGTTTCTTCCCAAACCATAATTCATATGGTGTCGTTTCTACGGATTTAGATGGTGCCCTATTTAAAGTGAATGCGGCTGTTTCTAATGCATAACCCCAAAATGATAGCGGTAAATCTGTAAGTGACATCATAGAACGAACCATATCT
This sequence comes from Avena sativa, assembly GCA_916181665.1. NCBI lineage: Eukaryota > Viridiplantae > Streptophyta > Magnoliopsida > Poales > Poaceae > Avena > Avena sativa. The sequence goes on along the minus strand of OV702292.1, from coordinate 1,535,776 downwards.
AAGAGAGTTTGATTACGACGTTCGGACACACCATTACGTTGTGGTGTTCCCGGCGGTGTCAATTGTGAAAGTATTCCGCATTTCTTCAAATGCTCGCCAAACTCGTAACTTAGATATTCACCTCCACGATCAGAACGTAGAAATTTAATCTTCTTGTTATGTTGATTCTCTACCTCACTTTGAAATTCCTTAAACTTCTCGAAAGTTTCGGACTTATGTTTCATGAAATAGATATACCCATATCTACTCAAGTCATCCGTGAAGGTAAGAACATAACGATAACCACCGCGCGATGCTACACTCATTGGACCACACACATTGGTATGTATGATTTCCAATAAGTCTGTAGCTCGCTCCATCATACTAGAAAATGGAGTCTTAGTCATTTTACCCATCAGACATGCTTCGCATCTATCAAGTGATTCGAAATCAAGTGATTCAAGAAGTCCATCGGAATGGAGTTTCTTCATACGCTTCACTCCAATGTGACCAAGACGACAGTGCCACATATAGGTCGAGTTATCGCTCAATTCCAAACGTTTAGCCTCAATGTTATTAATATGTGTATTTCCACTATCGAGATTCAACAAGAATAGACCATCTATCAAAGGTGCATGTGCATAAAACATATTACTCATATAAATCGAACAACCATTATTCTCAGACTTAAACAAGTAACCGTCTCACAATAAACAAGATCCCGATATAATGTTCATGCTTAACGCAGGCACCAAATAACAATTATTTAAGTATAAAACTAATCCCGATGGTAGATGAAGGGGTAGCGTGCCGACCGCGATCACATCAACCTTTGATCCGTTTCCCACGCGCATCGTCACCTCGTTCTTCGCTAGCTTCCGTTTATTCTGCAGCACCTGTTTCGAGTTACAAATATGAACAACCGAACCAGTATCAAATACCCAGGCACTACTACGAGTACTAGTGAGATACACATCAATAACATGTATATCAGATATACCTTTCTTTTTGATGTTGCCGTTCTTCAAATCTGCCAAGTACTTTGGACAATTCCGCTTCCAGTGACCTTCTCCCTTCCAGTAAAAGCACTCAATATCAGGCTTAGGTCCAGCCTTGGTCTTCTTCGTAGGCGTGGCAACTTTCTTACCACCCTTCTTGAAGTGTCCCTTCTGCTTAGACTTGCCTTTCTTGAATTTGGTGGTCTTATTGACCAACAACACTTGGTGCTCTTTCTTGATCTCCACTTCTGCAGACTTCAACATGGCAAAGAGTTCTGGCAACGTCTTGTTCATGTTTGGCATGTTGTAGTTCATCACAAAGTTCTTGTAACTTGGTGCAAGTTAGTGATTGGAGGACACGGTAAATCCCCAAAGCATTAGGAATCACAATACCCAAGCTTTGAAGTTTGTTTGCGTGCCCAGACATCTTAAGCACATGCTCGCTGACGGAGCTGCCCTCTTCCATCTTGCAGTTAAAGAACTTTTCAGAAGCCTCATAGCTTTCAATTGCCGCATGAGTCTCAAAGATCAATTTGAGATCCTCGACAATATCATATGGGTCTGAATTCTCAAACCTTTTCTGAAGCTCCGATTCTGAACCATACAAGATAGCACACTGAACTGTGGAGTACTGAGTCTTTCGAGTGAGGTAAACATTCTTTACTTCATCGGCAGCATCAGCTGCAGGTGGGTCACCCAGCGGTGCATCCAGCACATAGGTCAAATTACCAGCTGTGAGGACAATCCTCAAATTGCGGAACCAATCCGCGAAGTTGCTTCCATTGTTTTTCAACTTTTCTTTCTCTAGGAACGCATTAAAATTGATGGTAGGGGCTGCCATTGATCTACAACATATTTGCAATAGTTTAGACTAAGTTTATGACAAATTGAGTTCAAATTAATAATAAAATTAATCTAGGTGAACTCCCACTCAAAACAATATCCCTCACATTGTTTTAGTGATCACACGAACCAAATCCACCACATCAACACCGATCATCATATCTACTATATGATTCAATGGCGAACAATCGACATATTCATCATATCTACTATATGATTCATGCTTTACCTTTCGGTGATCCGTGTACATGCTAGGCTCGTCAAGATCAAACCTTAGTTTCTGCATGAGCAAATCTGGCTTGCTCACGTTGTATGCACTTGCAGAATCTAACACACCCGATCATCACGTGGTGCTTCGAAACAACAAGCTTTAGCAACGGTGCTAACTAAGGGTGAACACTTTATGACTTGAAATTCATGTGCATGAGGGATCATCTTATAATGCTACCGTTGTCTACTAAGCAATACAAGATGCATAAAGGATTAACATCACATGCAATTCATAATATGTTATATGATATGGCCTTTCTTCTTTGTGCTTCCGATCTCCATCTTCTAGCACGAACATGATCTCCATCATCACCGGCATAGCATCAAGGTCAATGACGCTTCTCCATGGTTGTCGTCCACCGGCTTCAACTATTACAACTACTTTGAATAGACACGCGGGTCGTAACAGAAATTAAAGACAACCATATGGCTCCTGCCGGTTGCCAACTTACAATAAGGAACATTGCATACATCAAATATAATCACAATCATGGCCATATCACATCACAGCACACCCCTGCAAAACAAAGTTAGACGCCTCTACTTTCTTTGCATGTTTTACGTGGTTTGGGGCTTTCAATAAGTGTCGTTCTAACTTACGAACATGAACCACAACATTGATACTAGTATTGTTAATCACCCGTTGTAAATTGGATCTTAACTATGCTAGGAGAAACAGGCACCCGCAAAGCCACTTATGCAATACAAGTTGCATGTCAAGCGTGGAGCAAGTCTCATGAACGATGTCATGTAAGGTTAGCCCGGGCCGCTTCATCCCAACATACCGCAAGATGCAAAGTACACAAGAAGCAATCGACAATAAAAGAATCAATGCCCACAAGGACCATTGTGTTCTACTCGTGCAACAGATCTACATATAGACACGGCTCTGATACCACTGTAGGGTTTCGTAGCATGGAAAACAAAAAATTTCTACCGCATACAAACAAACAAGCCAAGATCTATCTACTAGATTGTAGCAACGAGTCGATGGAATAACTCACCCTCGAAGATTCCAAAGTGTTTAACGAGAGCGGATTCTCGTGGGTGATGTAGTCGTACTCTTCCCGATCTCAAGATTGCGTAGACGATCCTTCCGGCGCTGCGTTCCGGCAGCGCTCCCGTAGTCGGTCACACGTTCGGTACTCGATGAAGACCTTCCTCTCCCTTGTTCCAGCAGGCAGCGGAGGTTGTAGCACTCTCCTCGCGATTCCGGCAGCACAACGGCGTGGTACCGGAAGTAGAGGGGAGATCTCGCAGGGCTTCGCCTTAAGCCGGAGCGAGTATGGTGGAGTATGAGAGAATCCCTCGACGATCTAGGGTTTAGACACGCCGAGGAGGAAGCTTGGCCGGCGGCTAGGGTTGCTAGGCGGCGGCTTGGCCTACGTCGGCGGCGGCGGCAGTGGAGGTGGTGGCGCCGGCGGCTAGGGTTTGGAGGAGAGGATCTTGTGTGTCCTAGGAGGGAGCCCTGCCCTCCTTATATAGGTGGAGGGGCCGGCCGGCCAAGGGGAGGGAGAGGAGTCCCTCCCCAACTCGGCTTGGGTGGTGCGCCGCCGGTTGGAGGAGGGAACTCCTCCCCAACTCGGTTTGGCACTCCTCCTCTTTTCCTCTTTCCAAATTTAGCCGTTTGACTTTTCAAACTAGCTGTTTGACTTTTCAAACTAGGATTTGAATTAATCCTTTATTTGGTTCAGCGATGACACTTAGTACATGATGCAATCATACCAACTTGATACAACACATTCATGTACCCTTCCCCTCCGGAGTGCCGGACATTCCGGAACATTCTAGAACATTCCCGATGAAAACACCGGAATCATTCCCCAACTCCAAAACGGGACTTTCCTTATATGAATCTTATTCTCCGGACCATTCCGGATCTCCTCGTGATATCCCGAATCCCATTTGAGACTCCGAACAACATTCGGTCTCTTTCTCATCATTCCATAACTACTCAAACAACATCGAATCCTTAAGTGTGTCTCCCTACGGTTCGTGAACTATGCGGACATGATCGAGACACTTCTCCGAACAATAACCAATAGAGGAATCTGGAAATTCATATGGCTCCCACATATTTCAACGATTACTTTGTGATCGAATGAACCACTTACATACGATATCAATTTCCCTTTGTCTCACGATAGTTTACTTATCCGAGGTTATGATCGTCGGTATCTCTGCATACCTAGTTCAACCTCGTTACCGATAAGTACTCTTTTCTCGTTCCCGTGATATGTGATCCCTTGTGAGCCGGTCACATGCTTGCAAGCTAATTGGATGACATTTCACCGAGAGGGCCTAGAGTATATCTATCCGTCATATGGATGGACAAATCCCACTCTTGATCCATGTGTTTCAACCAATACTTTCCGAACACTCAATGCCACCTTTATAGCCACCTAGTTACGGTGTGGTGTTTGATGTCATCAAAGCATCCATTCGGTAAAGGTGATATGCATGATCTCATGGTCGAAGGAATTAGATTACTATGTATCAGAAAGCATATAGCAATTGAACTATTAAAATGACTTGATCTTTATGCTACGCTTATCTATAGGAGTATGTCCATCATATCATTCTCCTAACAATATGATCTTGTTGTTAATAACATCTCAATGTTCATGATAGGTAAACCACAATCATCTATTAACCAACAAGCTAGTATTATATAGAGGCTTTACTAGGGACTTCAAATTAAGTTTACAAATCACACAAGTATTAATGTTTCCTTGTTATTACTATTATAGCATGAATGTAAACATTTATCATAAACACAAAGATATAATAATAACTACTTTTATTATTGCCTCTAGGGCATATCTCCAACATCTAATGCATAACCCCAAAATGATAACGGCAAATCAGTAAGAGACATCATCGATCGGACCATATCTAATAAGGTTCGATTCCGGCGTTCAGACACACCATTGCGCTGTGGTGTTCCGGGTGGCGTGAGTTGTGAAACGATTCCACTTGCTTTAAGATGCGTGAGAAAATCATAACTCAAATATTCGCCTCCACGATCGAATCGTAGAAACTTAATCTTTCTGTTACGATGGTTCTCCACTTCATTCTAAAATTCCTTGAACTTTTCAAATGTTTCAGATTTATGTTTCATTAAATAGATATACCCATATATACTTAAGTCATCGGTAAAAGTGAGAAAATAGCGATATCCACCGCGCGTCGAAACACTCATTGGTCCGCATACATCGGTATGTATGATTTCCAACAAGTCCGTTGCTCGCTCCATCATACCGGAGAACGGGGTTTTGATCATCTTGCCCATGAGGCATGGTTCGCATGTGTCAAATGATTCAAAATCAAGAGACTCCAAAAGTCCATCAGAATGGAGTTTCTTCATGCGCTTTACACCAATATGACCTAGACGACAGTGCCACAAATAAGTAGTATTATCACTATCTACTTTGCATCTCTTAGCCTTAATGTTATGGATGTGTGTTTCATCCCTTTCGAGATTTAGAAGAAATAAACCATTCACAATAGGTGCATGACCATAAAAGATGTTACTCATATAAATAGAACAACCATTATTCTCCGATTTAAATGAATAACCGTCTTGCAATAAACAAGATCCAGAAATAATGTTCATGCTCAACGCAGGCACATAATAACACTTACTAAGGTTTAAAACTAATCCCGAAGGTAAAACTAATGAGAGCGTGCCGACGGCCATCACATCAACTCTTGATCCGTTGCCAACGCGCATCGTCACCTCATCACTCGCAAGCCGCCGTCTATTCCGTAGCTCCTGTTTCGAGTTACAAATATTAGCAACTGAACCGGTATCAAATACCCAGGCACTACAACGAGGGCTAGTAAGGAAAACATCAATAACATGTATATCAAATATACCTTTGATGGTGCCAGCCTTCTTGTCCGCTAAGTACTTCGGATAGTTGCGCTTCCAGTGACCCTTGTCCTTGCAATAGAAGCACTCAGTGTCCGGCTTAGGACCAGACTTGAGCTTCTTCTCAGCAGGGGCAACGCGCTTGCCGCCACCTTTCTTGAAGGGCTTCTTTGCACCCTTACCTTTCTTGAAGGTGAGGGGCTTGTTGACCATCAACATATGATTATTCCTTTTGATGTCCACCTCCGCTACTTTCATCTTAGCGAAGAGCTCAGTGATCATATCAGTGGAACCAATCTGATTGTGAGCAACTACAAAACTTTTGTAGCTAGGAGGGAGTGATTGCATAACTCTGTCAATCTTGAGCTCCTCTGGAATCTTGCAGTCCAGTCGCTCAAGGCGTTGAGTGTAGCCCTACATCTTGATGGCGTGCTCACTAACGGAACTCCCTTCCTCCATCTTGTAGTTAAAGAATTTCTTAGAGATCTCATATCTCTCAGAATGGGCTTGAGTCTGAAACATGTTTTTAAGCTCCTCGAGAATCTCAAAGGGCCCGGCGAACTCCTCAAAACGATTTTGAAGATCCGATTCCATAGCATAAAACATGGCGATCTTAATCAAATCATAATCAACCTTGCGTGACTGATAAACAACTTTCTCATCAGCCGGCGCATCTACAGCAGGGGCGTCACCTAGTGCTTTCTCAAGGACATAGTCCTTTTGTCCGCCAGCGAAAATGATTCTCAGAATATGAAACCAATTGGTGAAGTTAGACCCATTTTTTCTAAGCTTTTCTATCTCAGCAACAACGTTGAAGTTGAAGTTGGACTTGGCCATGTGATCTACAGTATTTGCAAGTACAACTTAGACTATGTTCATGATAAATAGTTCAACTTAATCAAATTACTAGATGAACTCCCACTAAATTCAACATCCCTCAAGTTGTTTAGTGAACATGATCCAAATTCACCACACCTAATCCGATCATCACGAGAAGAGATGTGGCTTCAATGGTGGACAACGAAGTGTCGATCATATCATCCATATGACTCATGCTTAACCTTTCGGTTCATGTGTTCCGAGGCCATGTCTGTACATGCTAGGCTCGTCAAGTTAGACCCAAGTATTTCCGCGTGTGCAAAAACTGGCTTGCACCCGTTGTATGTGAGCGTAGAGTCTATAGCACCCGATCATCACGTGATGCTTGGACACGACGAACTTTCACAACGGTGCATACTTGGGGAGAACACAGTTTTTATCTTGATCTTTAAGTGAGGAATCATCTTATAATGCTACCGTCACGATCTAAGCATAATAAGATACATAAAAGGATAAACATCACATGCATATAACTTTATGTGACATGGTATAGCCAATCTTCGCTCAATGATCTCCATCTTGTGCGTTCCGGCATGATCTCCATCACTCCACCATGATTGCCTCCACCACGAATAGCAACTACAACTATTGCTAACTACTTAGCGATAAAGTGAAACTATTACATGGCGCATAAGAAGTTGACACACATGTCATACACAATTTTAAAGACAACCATATGGCTCCTGCCGGTTGTGTACTCATCGACATGCAAGTCGTGAAACATTACAAAACATGATCATCGCATACATTATACACATCACATCTTGGGCCATACCATATCACAGAAAACACTCCCTGCAAAAACAAGTTAGACGCCTCTACTTTGTTGTTGCATGTTTTACGTGGCTTATGGGAGTAGATGCTAAGAATGATTCTTACCTACGGAAAGCCACAACGGTGATATTATGGTTGTCAAACTCCGGTGTTAAACCCATGACAACTATACTGAGCGAAACTGACATCCACCAGCCGCATGTGTGGAACAAGCCACACGTCAAGTGCGGAGCCGGTCTCGCGAACGACGTCGCGTAAGGTTGGCCTGGACCGCTTCAATCTCACTATCCCGCGTCATAAGAAGAACACAAACAAGAGGCTTGTAACAGAAAACATTAACGCCCGCAACCACCATGTTGCGTTCTACTCGTGAAACACATCTACGCATAGATCTAGCTCTGATACCACTGAAAGGGTTTCGCGACATAGTAAATCAAAATTTTCTACGGATGCGAACAGAGGGAAAGCCAAGATCTAATCTAGGAGATGCAAACAACGAGAGAGATTGGATTAGATCTTCATACCCTTGAAGATTCGCACAGCGGAACGTTCGTCGGAACGTGGCTGATGTAGTCGTACTCGCTTCTCCTCCTCGCGATCCGATCCGATCTAGCACCACAAGTGGCGGTGCCTCCGTGAGATGCACACGTGCAGCACCTCGACGTCTCCTCCTTCCTCGGACCAGCAAGTACGATGGAGAGACGGATTGGATCTACAACACGACGGCGTGGTGTATATGGTGGAGAATTTCTGCAGCAGGGCTTCGCCTACAAGCAGTCGGGAGGGAGAGAGGAGGGCAGCAGGGCGGCTAGGGTTGAAGGGGAAGGTGTAGGGGGTTGGTGCGCCCACAGCCCTCTATATATAGAGGGGTGGGCGCAGCCCTAGCCCCTCCCCCAAGCCAAGGCCGGCGGCCCCAAGGAGGAAGAGTGGGGGGCAAGGAAACCCCCCTTCTAGAAGCTCTATCTAGAGTTTAAACCTCTCTTGGCCGGCTGGGCCCTATGGGGCCTTGTGACCCTGGCCCAATGCGGCCAGGGAACTCCCTCATAGGCCCATGCCCCCTCCCGGAAGGTGAGGCCACGTTGGTCCCCTTCCGGAAGGTTCTAGAAGCTTCCGGTACAATACCGATTAACCCGGAACAATTCCGAACTCCAAAAACTGCACTGCCTTATATGAATCTTATTCTCCGGACCACTCCGGAACCTCTCGTGATGTCCCGGATCCCATCCGAGACTCCGAACAAAAACTCATAAACCAATTATCCAATCTATCCTAGCGTCTAGACACGTTAAGTGTGTGACCCTGCGGGTTCGAGAATATGCAGACATGATCTTCTATCAATAATCAACAGCGGGGTTTGGAAACCCATATTGACTCCCACACATTCATCGATGATCATATCGGATGAACCACGATGCCAGGATTCAATCAATCCCATATATATATTCCCTTCGTCTCACGATATTTTACTTGCCCGAGATTTGATCGTCGGTACCGTCATACCTAGTTCAATCTCGTTCACAGCAAGTACTTTACTCGTTCCGTAATCCGATATCACTTTGTGATTAACTCCTTAACCACATGCTTGCAAGCGGTGTTGATATCGATTACCGAGTGGGCCCGAAGTATATCTCTCCGACTTGGGAGGGACAAATCCCATCTCGATACATACAACCCAACAGATACTTTCCGATCACCTGAGAGACACCTTTATGATCACCCTCTCATAGGATGACGTTTGATGACCTCAAAGCTTTCTTCCGATACCAGGGAGTTGTATTATCTCATGGTCTAAGGAATACAATATTTGACATAAGAAAAGCTTCGCAAAGACGAACACGATGACACGATCTAATTGCTTCGCTTAGTTTGAGTCTGTCCATCATATCATTCTCCCAATGATATGATCTCATTATTAATCGACAACTCATGTCCATGGCTAGGAAACCTTAACCATCATTAATCAATGAGCTAGTCCATAGAGGCATACTAGGGACACGGTGTTGTTCACAAACCACACAAGTATTAAAGTTTCCGCTTAATACAATTCTAGCATGGAATATAAACATTATCATGAAAAAGAATTATAATAATAACATCTTTATTATTGCCTCTAGGGCATAATTCCAACAATCTTCAATATGTTCCACCTATACCCGTTGCACTATACCATGGTTCGTCTGTTTTCTCTTAGCTTGGCCATGCAGATAATTAGAGAGAACACACCGGGCATCGCTATAGTGGACCCCTACTACATGCATGACGGCTGCTTGGGTTCCCCCGCCGAACGACGTATCTTGGCCTCGTACCTAAAAAGAATCCTCGTGGCGAACAAGACAAAGGAATACATTCTCGTGCCTTACTTTCCCGAGTAAGTCGTTATTCACTCGCCACCGTCGATTGGCTTTATTAGATTATCATCATTCTTTTTCCAACACATTTCATTTGAATTTTTTGCGCAGAGATGAACACTGCACGCGCATCTCCTTATCGCCGAAGCATTCCCACGCCACGTATTTCGACTCGGGGAGTCTAGAAAAGAAGAAAAACTACGACAAGATCAAGGAAGTTCTGGATGATGCTCTCACTGGCTTTGCCTCGACGGAAGGCACCACCTTCGTGCGTACGAAGGTCAAGTTCGGCAGGCACGTCTTCAACCACGTAACGGAGTTCCCCTGCGTGAAGCAGCCGTAAAATATTAAGAAGGAAGCCTACTACGCACTCCATCACATGAGGGCGTTCCTACTTGACCAGCAGAATTCTACGCTGCCAGATCATCTCAAACAGTGGGCCGAAGCAAAGGCCAAGATCACTGATTCAGATATTAGACAAGAGATGTATCGCATCCAGCAGCAGTTTGGGGCAATCATCTTTCGTGATGTCATGACTTCGGGGGGATCTTCTACGGAGGAAATATCCCGAATAACCGTGACATAGAAGATCGCCTAGAGATGCAGGGTGACTATAGGAAGTTCATGACGAGACAAGGCGTCCTCCCGTTCCCTAAGCCAAGCCAGAAGGCTTGATGTTGGCCTAGTTGTAGTTACAAACTATAGATAACCTTTATGTATGTGTAGACAAGTGTACATGCTACTATACTTATCTTATTAGGTTTATGAATCATCGCTTACTTCTTTTGCTTATTATTATTACTAGCAAAAGGTACGTGCTATGCACGTGATGGCTCATGACCAACCGCAAATAAGATCACGGTATACATCTATATTTTACAGATAAGAATTAATAAAAAATTATTAAACCAGTTTTTATGTAAGAATTAACAAAAATCTGTTAAACCAATTTATGTAAGCCCGAATGGCCTGACACTCTTTTTTAGATTCTTACAACATCTCTAATAGATGGAGTAAAATTTGGTTGCTAGTAAGTATTAGGCCACAAAAAATTGGAATATAGTGCACCAAAACACTTTATGTTGTACAAGATAATATAAAAAATGGCACAACTGAAACAAATGATGTATAATAGAACACAGTTGGCGCACCAAACACGTTTGTTTCTTCTCCACAATTGCATACATATATGGAACAAATAATATGAAATTTTGTCTCGAAATATGGTTGGGTCGCAGAATGGGCCAGCGGCGGCCTCTTCTGTCGCAGGCTGATGCTCGGTGGTTGAGAAATCGGTCGATCGAGCAGCAGGACATAGGTGGTAGAAGAAGCTGGATGGAGGGTCGTGCATCACCTTTACAATGAGTTGATCGGCGGAGGATGTCTGAAATCTACCGGCGATCACGTGACGGACGGCCAGAATCGACCGGTGGTCGCATAGCATCGGACCGCGATTAGGCTAAGCCGTGGGGCCGATGTGACCATCCGGAGTAGCGATACTGGTGACAGAGGGGAGCGGTGCCGCACAACAATGATGGAAGGTCACGTGGCGGTCGGGAAAGAAGAGGACCAGATGCAAGAGGGTCAAATGAATTTCTGAGTAGGCGATTGAGCACAAGAGGGAGAATTTTCGACTACTTCAACAAATTCTAGCTATAGAACAACAGTTGGCGGTTCTTTTGTGGCACAATATGGCTAAAAATATATTTTATGGGATTAGGACAATTCCTTATCATCATCTATTGGAGCTGCGTTAATTTGCTTTTGGGTGTTTGCGTAGAAAATTACCAGCATCTTTTGCCAAACCTGGTGGATTTTGAGAAACGGTGGTCAAGTGGTTACTTCTTAAATCATCGTTGATTCATTTGTAAAAGTTGCATCTTGTTAGTTGTCGGATCATCTACGTCTGTGCTTATGGAGTACTTCAGCTCATAGCTAGCACAAGCCGGAAAAGGTTTAAATAGTCTGCAAGATCCACATTCATTGAACAGCGAGCTCGAGCACAACCGTGAGAAGTCTAGAAAGATCCCCGTCGGCTTTGGCGCGTGCCGTACAAGCGAATCCAAGAAACCTGGACCGTTAGATCAATCAGGCCAAGAGCTGATAAGTGGTTGATATTCACCATTTAAAGCAAATCAACGGCTAAAAATCGCTTGTACCTCATGGTGATGGCTAGTCAGAATTCAAAAACTGCTGTATTATATAGTGGTATAGATATATAAATCAATGCTTGGTTTTTTTCTTACTCTTTGGTCCTTTGCTCACTTTCGTCCTTCTTTTTTTTCCTTACTTTATTAGTCTTTTTTCGAGAATAATGACGATGATTGAAATGTCGTGGGCATAATATATATGTGAATGTGCTACGACGGGATTGTGATATATATATATATGAGGCATTCTTTTTGATTTACTTTGGTCTTTTTCAAGAATAATGTCGATGATTGAAATGTCGTGGCACAATATATATGTGAATGTGCTACGACGGGATTTTAAGCCTTGTGTTATGCACAAGTCTAGATGTTGTGCATCCTACTTGGCTTACGGTTCCATCGTAGCATATTCCTGTGTCCAACGACCTATGTATATGTATATGAGACATTCTTTTTGATTTACTTTGGTCTTTTTCGAGAATAATGCCGATGATTGAAATGTCGTGGAACAATATATATGTGAATGTGCTACGACGGGATTGTGAGCCTTGTGGTCCTACTTGGCTCACAGTTCCATCGTAGCATATTCCTGTGTCCAACGACCTATGTATATATATATATATGAGGCATTCTTTTTGAGTTACTTTGGTCTTTTTTGAGATAATGCCGATGATTGAAATGTCGTGGCACACTATATGTGAATGTGCTGCGATGGGATTGTCCGCCTTGTGCTATGCACAGGTCCAGGTGTTGTGCATCCTACTTGGCGAACAGTTCTATCGTAGCATATTCCTGTGTCAAACAACCTAGTTATATATGAGGCATGCTTTTTGAGTTTGGTCTTTTTAATTTAGGAGTACTTTCTATAAGTGTATCTTCATATGCGACTTTAATTATATATGTATGTGAATGTGCTACGACGGGATTGTGAGCCTTGTGATATGCACAAGTACAGGTCTTGTGCATCCTACTTGGCTCACAGTTCCATCATAGCATATTCCTGTGTCTATATATATGAGGCATTCTTTTCGAGTTACTTTGGTCTTTTTTAAGATAATGCCGATGATTGAAATGTCGTGGCACACTATATGTGAATATGCTACGATGAGATTGTCCGCCTTGTGCTATGCACAGGTCCAGGTGTTGTGCATCCTACTTGGCGAACAGTTCCATCGTAGCATATTCCTGTGTCAAACAACCTAGTTATATATGAGGCATGCTTTTTGAGTTTGGTCTTTTTAATTTAGGAGTACTTTCTATAAGTGTATCTTCATATGCGACTTTAATTATATATGTTTTTTTTCAATCATTGGTTAATTATTATTGTCAACTTATAGATGACGTGGTACGTCGTGTACAAGGTACGGGTTCCCGGAGTCTACGATGATTGGGAAGACTGCCGGAGACAGGTGCACTGTTTCAGCGGCAATAGCTACAAAGGGTACAACACTATGGCGGAGGCGGAAGCTAGATACACGCGCTATCTAGCGGGAGTTAGGACGAGGAACCGGATGAAGACCTACACCTTCGTCGCGGCGGTGATCATGCTTATCTTCTTTGGTTGTTTATCCCGCGTTTGTGTCTAGCTAGTTTAGATGTCTAGGCGAGCTTCCAAGCTCTAACTTGTTCGATCAACACATCTATTCGCATGTCACCAACTACTTTGTAACTTGATCGAAACAATGTATAACGTATGTATTCATGTATGAGACTTATCTATATGTATTTGTTTCAATCTTGTTTTGCGAATTGTGTATTTATATATATAATTATATATCTTATATCTGTGTGTATATGCCTATATAATCTGTATTGTATATCATCTGGACGTGAAATTAAAAAAAAAGACACCCGTGGCGCACATGGCACAGCTTCTGTGGCGCACTGCAACTAAAGCACACCTGCGCAGCTTAGTGGCGCACTGCAACGTGCACCACAGAAGATATAAGGCGTAGCGCACCTGCCAACATATCCGTGGCGCACTAGCAGGTGCGCTACGCCTATCTCCACATAACTGTGGCGCACCAGGCAGTTGTTGGAGATATGCCTAAGAGGCAATAATAAAGTGGTTATTATCATATCTTCATACTTATGATAAATGTTTACATACCATGCTATAATTGTATTAACCGGAAACATTAATACTTGTGTGATTTGTAAACAAAAAAGAGTCCCTAGTAAAGCCTCTTGTTAAACTAGCTTGTTGGTTAATATATGATCATGGTTTCCTGATCATGAACATAGATATGTTATTAACAACAGGGTCATATCATTAGGAGAATGATGTGATGGATATACTCCTATAGTTAAGCGTAGCATAAAGATCAAGTCATTTAATATAGTTCATTTGCTATAAGCTTTTTGATACATAGTAACCTAATTCCTTCGACCATGAGATCATGTTAATCACCATCACCGGAAGGATGCTTTGATGACATCAAACACCACACCGTAACAGGGTGGCTATAAAGGTGGCATTGAGTATTCAGAAAGTATGGGTTGAGGCACATGGATCAAGAGTGGGATTTTTCCATCCATATGACGGATAGATATACTCTGGGCCCTCTCGGTGGAATGTGATCCAATTAGCTTGCAAGCATGTGACTGGCTCACAAGGGATCACATACCACGGGAACGAGAAAAGAGTACTTATCGGTAACAAGGTTGAACTAGGTATGCAGAGATACCGACGATCAAAACCTCGGATAAGTAAACTATCGTGAGACAAAGGGAAATTGGTATCGTATGTAAGTGGTTCATTCGATCGCAAAGTAATCGTAGAAATATGTGGGAGCCATATGAATTTCCAGATTCCTCTATTGGTTATTGATCGGAGAAGTGTCTCGGTCATGTCCGCATAATTCACGAACCGTAGGGAGACACACTTAAGGATTCAATGTTGTTGAGTAGTTATGGAATGATGAGTAAGAGATAGAATGTTGTTCGGAGTCTCGGATGGGATCCGGGATATCACGAGGAGATCCGTAATGGTCCGGACAATAAGATTCATATAAGGAAAGTCCTGTTTTGGAGTTGGGGAATGATTCCGGTGTTTTCACCGGGAATGTTCTAGAAGGGTCCAGAAGGTCCGGCACTCCGGAGGGGAAGGGTACATGAATGTGTCATAACAATGTGTAATGGTTGCTTCATGTACTAGGTATCATGGCTGGGCAAAATAAAGGGATAAATCAAATCCTAGTTTGAAAAGTCAAACGCCAATTTGAAAAAGTCAAACGGCAGTTTTGCTTGGTGGAGGGAGACTAGGAAACCTACTTGGGGAGGAGTTTCTCTCCCTCCACCCGCCGGCCAAGGAGGCCGACTTGGGGGAGGAATCTCCTCCCCTGGCCGGCGCCCTCCCACCTATAAAAGGAGGGGCAGGGGTGCCCCTCTAGACCTACACCTCTCTCCTCTAAACCCTAGCCCTAGCCGCCGGCTTCCACCAAGTCGCCGCCGCCCCTAGGGTTTGCCTAGCCGCCGAGTTGGGGCTCTCCCCTTGCCCTAGCCGCCGGCCTAGCCCTCTCTCCTTGGTGCCTCTAAACCCTAGATCGCCAAGGGCTCTCTCATAGTCCACCATACTCGCTCCGGCTTAAGGCGAAGCCCTGCGAGATCTCCCCTCTACTTCCGGTACCATGCCGTCGTGCTGCCGGAATCGCGAGGAGAGTACTACAACCTCCGCTGCCTGCTGGAACAAGGGAGAGGAAGGTCTTCATCGAGTACCGAACGTGTGACCGACTGCGGAAGCGCTGTCGGAACGCAGCGCCGGAAGGATCGTCTACGCGATCTTGTTATCGGAAAGAGTACGACTACATCACCCACGAGAATCTGCTCTCGTTAACCACTTTGGAATCTTCGAGGGTGAGTTCTTCTATCGACTCGTTGCTACAATCTAGTAGATAGATCTTGGCTTGTTTGTTTGCATGCGGTAGAATTTTTTTTGTTTTCCATGCTACGAACCCCTACAGTGGTATGAGAGCCGTGTCTATATGTAGATCTATTGCACGAGTAGAACACAATGGTCATTATGGGCGTTTATGCTTTTGTTGTTGATTGCTTCTTGTGTACTTTGCATCTTGCGGGATAGTGGGATGAAGCAGCCCGGGCTAACCTTACATGACATCGTTCATGAGACTTGCTCCACGCTTGACATGCAACTTGTATTGCATAAGTGGATTTGCGGGTGCCTGTTTCTCCCAACATAGTTAAGATTCAATTTGCAACGGGTGATTGACAATACTAGTATCAATGTTGTGGTTCTTGTTCGTAAGTTAGAACGAGACTTATTGAAAGACCCAAACCACGTAAAACATGCAAAGAAAATTAGGGGCGTCTAACTTTGTTTTGCAGGGGTGTGCTGTGATATGATATGGCCATGATTGTGATTATATTTGATATATGCAATGTTCCTTATTGTAAGTTGACAACCGGCAGGAGCCATATGGTTGTCTTTAAATTCTGTTAAGACCCACGTGTCTATTCAAAGTAGTTGTAATAGTTCAAGCTGGTGGACGACAACCATGAAACGGCGCCATTGACCTTGACGCCATGCTGGTGATGATAGAGATCATGTTCGTGCTTAAAGATGGAGATCAGAAGCACAAGAAGAAAGGCCATATCATATCACATATTATGAATTGCATGTGATGTTAATCCTTTTATGCATCTTGTATTGCTTAGTTAACGACGGTAGCATTATAAGATGATCCCTCAAGCACACAATTTCAAGTTTTAAAGTGTTCATCCTTAGTAAGCACCGTTGCTAAAGCTCGTTGTTTCGAAACACCACGTGATGATCGGGTGTGTTAGATTCTGCAAGTGTATACAATGTGAGCAAGCCAGATTTGCTCATGCGGAAGCTAAGGTTTGATCTTGACGAGCCTAGCATATACAGACATGGTCTCGGAACATGGATCACCGAAAGGTAAAGCATGAGTCATATAGTAGATATGATGAACATGTTGATTGTTCGCCATTGAAGCTACATCAACTCTCGTGATGATCGGTTTTGATGTGGTGAATTTGGTTCGTGTGATCACTAAAACAATGTGAGGGATATTATTTTGAGTGGGAGTTCAACAGCAATTTGATTAAAAGTTGAACACTATTTATCATAAATTAAATCAAAGTGAATTTGCATAGTTGTTGTAGTCATTGGCATCCGTTTACCACCTTGCGCTTAGTTATAATTGAGATGATAGAACTATAGAATTCTGGTTAGTTACTTTACGAACTGGTATCGTATTGTTTTGAAGTGTTAATCTAAAGTTTAAAAGTCCTATTGCAAAATTTCAGTAAGTTCTGGTTACTCCATGAAGTTTAATAATTGGTATTAAATCGAGAGTGACAATTCCAAGAGTTAGTGTATGAGTATCATGTTTGTCTCCATGATTCTTGATATTCAAAGAATTGTCTTAATATCAAGGTTATCTAGGATCTGAAAGAGTTGTTTCAGAAACCATGATGTGTGAAGATATTGTGATATCTGAAACGAAGTTTCGGTTGCAACATGATAGAGTATAATATGGAAAAAGTCATGTTCTCATATTTGATGAGAATTTGCAAAAGGTTGGAGACACTAGTTGTCCTAATCCTCCAAAAAGGTTTTGGAGAGCAACATTATACTCGCAATTCACCGTTATAAGCTAAAGTAGCTTGATCATGAATAATCCCATGAGAAGGGTGAATATTTGATGTAGGTAAAATATTTACTACACCAAGATATTACTAAAAAATGGAATTTGAAAGCACACCAAACATTTGATGATGGTGATCTACTTCAAAGTGCAAGTCCAAACACATTGGTATTTAATAATACACGCTTTGTACTATGTGTCATATGTATGACTCCACTATTGATATTGATAGATTATTTCAAACAGAAAAGGAAATACTGAAAGAGAATCTCATAAATATATGGAAGAAAATAAAAGACTAGAATTGTTCAGCTTAAGTATATAGATGATATACATGTTATGGCTATATTCTTTGCTTGTTAAATAATGTGGTTCTTAAGTATTTGATACTAAATTTGTTGGTGTGAATCGTCATACGAAACAACACAATTCATGAACTACAATGGCCTAAGTAACTAGAAAAAGAATATGTGATAATGTTCATCGAGAACTAATAAAGGGTTATTATGCTGCTCGTTAAACATCAAAGCTTGCCTTCAAGATTTGTTTTATCAGGTATTATGGGAACAAAAGGGTTGTTCAAATAATTGCCGTAATCCATAAAACATGGATGATTCACAAATCTAGTTGGAGAAATCACATCCATAAAACTAGTGCTAAAAATGTCGAAAGACAAATTAAAAGATCACTTAGGAAGTGACATCGCCGTTTAAATTATATTGGAAAGAAAACATGGAGAAACTCCATATGGATGGAATTTTGGAGTCTTTTGATTTTTGATCAAATGACGCTTGTTAAACTTTCCTAGAGATAATTAAAACTTCGTTCATAGGCCAAAAGGGAACGAATGACTAGCTTATTGGAACTTGTACATATTGTTGTATGAAGTCCATTATGTATAGTCAAGTGCGATGGATTTCAACTTCATATGCTTTCTCCGAAAATTTGAGTGAATATATGAATATTTACTTAATAAGGATGAAGTATGAAACATTTGAAAAGTTCAAAGATTTTCAAGATGAAGTGCAAAATCATTGTAACAAGAATATAAATAGTTTATGATAAGATCATAAAGGAAGATATTTGAGTTACAAGTTTAGCATAATACCTAAGATTTAAGGAATCGTTCCGTGGATTTGCATTTCCTGAAACACCATAAGAGTATGGAGCGTTCGAGATATGTAATTAAACCTTGTTTGACATGGTAAGATCAAAGGTGTAATTCATAAAACTTCCATTATATTTTAAAGATTAAAAGCGTTAGAGACTACCGTTTTTCCACTAAAAATAGCTCCATCATAATCCGTTGAATTGACACCATATAAAGTTATGGTTTGGGATAAAACCCAAGTTGTCCTTTCTTAAACATTGGTATGCTATGCATAAGAAAGATGTTTGCAACCAAAGTCGGATGAACCTATCTTTGTATGTTATTTCGAATAACTGTTCCTCCATAACATCAGAGACAAAAATGTTTGTCGCTTAGAACGTCAAGTTTCTTAGAGAAGGAATTTTTCGTGAAAAGTTAAGTGGGAGGACAATAGAACTTTGATAAGGTTAAAAGAACCTTAGCTATATGTGCAAAATTGCGCAGCGCCGAAAAGTGTTCTGGAGGTAGCAACAATGTTCATGGATCACGTGCCTCAAAGGTTGTGGTCACGGAGATCTAAGTTCCTATTGAAACAAGTAAGTCGGATAAACAATCAAATACCAAGATTTCAGAGTTAAATCATTATTTGACAATAATGATCCGACTACATGCAAAGAAGCGATGATGGGCCTTGACTCCGTCAAATGGCTTGAAGCCATAGAATCCATGATAGTTCCATATACGAGAGATCAAGCTTTGAACTTAAAAGACCCTCTAGAAAGGTACAAGACCTTACAGTCGTATTTGGATATATAAAGAAATAGACATGGATGTTTCACATCTATGAAATAGTCGACATGTTGGGAAAGAGTTCACAACAATGTTCAAAGGTTGACTATGACAAGATCTGATCTTTCATAGCGATATTTAGTCTAGACGGATTAATGTAGCAACCACGACATATAATTTTGTTATGTGTTGAATAAACAAAACAAGTTCTTATAATAGAATGGTTACCAAGGACGTGTGCATGACACGGTCCGAAGGGTTTTGTTAATTCAAAGGATGCTAAAAGCATATGAAAATTTCAATGGTTGAAGTAAGTATCGCGGAGTTGGAATCTTCACTATGATGAAACTGTTAAAAGAGTTTAATTTCATTGGAGACGATGAAGATGCTTGCATTTGCAAGAAATCAAGTGGGAGCTCTAAGACATGTTTCTAATACATTATGTGGAAGACATATTGTTGATTGGAAATTATGTATCTTTTATTAACACAGGATAAGAATTTCATCTCGATGAAAGACTTAGGCAAAACCCAAATATTTGGCATCAATAGATGCTAATATGGTTTGCGCCGAAAGTACATAGATGATATATTGAATGAGTTCAATATATAAACTACAAGAAAGGTTCTTGTCACACAGAAAGGATTGAATGAGTTCAATATTTATGATATATTCAAGTGTATTGACACTTGATAAGTGAAACAAAGATTCAAGTATAGATTGATACTTGATGTACGAAATCACAAAGAGTATTTATATCAATCATGTTGTGATATGTACAAATCCAGATATGTCCTATGCTCTAAATGTTATGAGCATATACCAGAATGATTCATAAGATGATTATTGAACGATAGTAAAGATATTCTTATGATATTGTAAAAGAACTAAGAATATATTATTTTGTAGAAGTGACAAATAGATGGTTAGTTCATTGTAAATGAATTACATTGATACTAGTTTTGTCACAAAGTACAAATTAAGTTTATCTCAATCTAAACTAAGGGTGGACAATATGATGGAATGAGAGTTCCATAATGAATTTGAATGAGTTCCAAAGTTAAGATATTGTGACAGATACTACAACAAAAGGGCTAAGTATATAACTGCTATTATAGCAGCAAAAGAGGGCATTTGTGTCAAGTAGTTTGTTATCAAACTAGGTGTAGTTCATAGCAGGGATAATGCTATGAAGATATATTGTATGACAATATTATCAACATGTTTTAACCCCAAAGAACTAAAGGTCACACCAAAGGACCAAATTTGTACAAAGCCATCTCATTAGAGAATGAGTGATGCGTAGAGACACAAAGAGATGCAATTACACATGGACCTGGAAGTGTCAGATCCGGAGATCAGTTGACCACTAGCAATCGTGTACATACGACACCAGAAAGCCATAGGTGTTGAATACACAAAGGTTTGAAACTAGATTATTGACTCTAGTGCAAGTGGGAGACTGTTGGAGATATGCCTAAGAGGCAATAATAAAGTGGTTATTATCATATCTTCATACTTATGATAAATGTTTACATACCATGCTATAATTGTATTAACCGGAAACATTAATACTTGTGTGATTTGTAAACATAAAAGAGTCCCTAGTAAAGCCTCTTGTTAAACTAGCTTGTTGGTTAATATATGATCATGGTTTCCTGAGCATGAACATAGAGATGTTATTAACAATAGGGTCATATCATTACGAGAATGATGTGATGGACATACTCCTATAGTTAAGCGTAGCATAAAGATCAAGTCATTTAATATAGTTCATTTGCTATAAGCTTTCTGATACATAGTAACCTAATTCCTTCGACCATGAGATCATGTTAATCACCATCACCGGAAGGATGCTTTGATGACATCAAACACCACACCGTAACAGGGTGGCTATAAAGGTGGCATTGAGTATTCGG
This sequence comes from Avena sativa, assembly GCA_916181665.1. Classification (NCBI taxonomy): domain Eukaryota; kingdom Viridiplantae; phylum Streptophyta; class Magnoliopsida; order Poales; family Poaceae; genus Avena; species Avena sativa. The sequence goes on along the minus strand of OV702292.1, from coordinate 1,514,233 downwards.
AAAGTATGGGTTGAGGCACATGGATCAAGAGTGGGATTTGTCCATCCATATGACGGATAGATATACTCTGGGCCCTCTCGGTGGAATGTGATCCAATTAGCTTGCAAGCATGTGACTGGCTCACAAGGGATCACATACCACGGGAACAAGAAAAGAGTACTTATCGGTAACGAGGTTGAACTAGGTATGCAGAGATACCGACGATCAAAACCTCGGATAAGTAAACTGTCGTGAGACAAAGGGAAATTGGTATCGTTTGTAAGTGGTTCATTCGATCGCAAAGTAATCGTAGAAATATGTGGGAGCCATATGAATTTCCAGATTCCTCTATTGGTTATTGATCGGAGAAGTGTCTCGGTCATGTCCGCATAATTCACGAACCGTAGGGAGACACACTTAAGGATTCAATGTTGTTGAGTAGTTATGGAATGATGAGTAAGAGACCGAATGTTGTTCGGAGTCTCGGATGGGATCCGGGATATCACGAGGAGATCCGGAATGGTCCGGAGAATAAGATTCATATAAGGAAAGTCCTGTTTTGGAGTTGGGGAATGATTCCGGTGTTTTCACCGGGAATGTTCTAGAAGGGTCCGCAAGGTCCGGCACTCCGGAGGGGAAGGGTACATGAATGTGTCATAACAATGTGTAATGGTTGCTTCATGTACTAGGTATCATGGCTGGGCAAAATAAAGGGATAAATCAAATCCTAGTTTGAAAAGTCAAACGCCAATTTGAAAAAGTCAAACGGCAGTTTTGCTTGGTGGAGGGAGACTAGGAAACCTACTTGGGGAGGAGTTCCTCTCCCTCCACCCGCCGGCCAAGGAGGCCGACTTGGGGGAGGACTCTCCTCCCCTGGACGACGCCCTCCCACCTATAAAAGGAGGGGCAGGGGTGCCCCTCTAGACCTAGACCTCTCTCCTCTAAACCCTAGCCCTAGCCGCCGACTTCCACCAAGTCACCTCCGCCCCTAGGGTTTGCCTAGCCTCCGAGTTGGGGCTCTCCCCTTGCCCTAGTCGCCGGCCTAGCCCTCTCTCCTTGGTGCCTCTAAACCCTAGATCGCCAAGGGCTCTCTCATAGTGCACCATACTCGCTCCGGCTTAAGGCGAAGCCCTGCGAGATCTCCCCTCTACTTCCGGTACCACGTCATCGTGCTGCCGGAATCACGAGGAGAGTACTACAACCTCCGCTGCCTGCTGGAACAAGGGAGAGGAAGGTCTTCATCGAGTACCGAACATGTGACCGACTGCGGAAGCGCTGCCGGAATGCAGCGCCGGAAGGATCGTCTACGCGATCTTGAGATCGGAAAGAGTACGACTACATCACCCACGAGAATCTGCTCTCGTTAACCGCTTTGGAATCTTCGAGGGTGAGTTCTTCTATCGACTCGTTGCTACAATCTAGTAGATATATCTTGGCTTGTTTGTTTGCATGTAGTAGAATTTTTTTTGTTTTCCATGCTACGAACCCCTACAGCAATGCGCCACGGCTAGGAGATAGCCGTAGCGCAAGGCCCGTGGCGCACCAGTAGTGCGCCACGGATGGTCCTTTTAGGTGCGCCACAGACGACCATTTTCCTAGTAGTGTGTTCTACCTTTAGGCACAATTAAGAGAGCATAGTTGTCATTCTGTGTGTAGTGTTCCAAAGTTTATTGATTGATGCATATTGTAATATTACTTGTTCTTGTGCTATTTGTTTCTAGTCACCCTTGTGAACTTTGAAGGTGTCCTGTGCATCTATTTGCTACTCTATGAGGGACAAGCTGATTGCCACTATTCTATGTTTTCCGTATGTGAAACGAACAAACATTTTTCAATGCATGTTATTCATGATCTTTGTTTGTAGCCTTTCATGTTGCATGCATAGTTACTATGTCCTATCGTTAGAACTCCATCTTTCATGCACATGTTAGAGTTCTTTGATCCAAGCTTTCAATGCTTGCAAATGGTTGGATCTTTATTGTGAGGGTGCATGTCTCCTCAGAAATTATTCTTTTATCACTTACCTACTCGAGGACGAGCAGGAGTTAAGCTTGGGGATGCTTGATACGTCGGAAACGTATCTATAATTTTTGATGCTCCATGCTTGTTTTGTATTTACTTTGCTTTGATTTGTCTACACTTTGAGGTGTTTTTATATCTTTTCTGGAACTAACCTGTTAACAAGTGGCCATAGTGCCAGTTGCCTGTTTTCTTCTGTTTTTGGTTCCAGAAAGGCAGAAAATCAATATTCTTGGAATTGGACGGGACAAAAGACAAAGTGATTAATTTTCCCGGAGCAACACGGAACCACGAAGCAGAGCCAGAGGGGGGCCATAGGGTGGCCGCACCCCCCTAGGCGCGGGCAAGCCCTAGGGCACCCACAGGGGGTGTGGCCCCCCCTGGACCCCTACCGACCTTGATTCCTGCGCCTATAAGAGACCCCCGATGAGAAAACCCTAAATCATCCAGAATAAATCCACGAAAACCTCCACATCTCCGCCGCCACCGAAGGGGAGATTCGGGGGACAGAAAATCTCTGTTCCGGCACCCTGCCGGGATCGGAGAAGTGCCCCCAGAGCCATCTCCATCAATCTCCACCACCATCTCCATCACCGTTGCTGATTCCCATGATGAGGAGGGAGTAGTTCTTCCTCGAGGCTAAGGGCTCTACCGGTAGCTATGTGTTCATCTCTCTCTATGCATGATCTTGTGGTCATGAGCTTTGTAATCAAGTAGATATATCTTGCTACTCAAGTGCTTCGTTAGATCTCTGCTCTCCCCATGTGTGTGAAAGTGACAGCGTGCACGCCATGGTGGCACTTAGGTTTGAGTCTACATAAATATTCTTTGTGCTTTAATAGATCTATGCTTTTCCCCACGTGTGTCAAAGTGACAACGTGCATACCGTGTGTGGCAGTTTGGATAGATTGAATATTTGTTATGAGTTATATTTGGAGTTGGATGTCTCTATGAAATTGTGGGTTTTGTTGGAACCATCTAGCGCTCAAGGTGATAGTGTGGGGTTATCTAGATTGGGAAACGCGGACTTTGAGGTGTGCTGTTATAGCCCTACCTTGGATTAGAGTGTTCAACCGGAGAGTAGTTAAGAGTAGTATCATAAAGAGAGGATATTTATATGAGAGATTGTTCACTAGTGAAAGTATGATCCCTAGGCCTTGTTGCTAAACATTGAAACACCGTTTGCATCTAGATCTGTTGCATGTTTGCTTGCTTCGTTTAGTTTGCCTTTAGTCTGCTCCTCCATGCCATCAAATCTTTTCTATTACCGTTACCCCACGTCAACAACAAGTCAGAGGCTATTTTCTGGCACCGTTACCACTTGTATTTCACTATCTCTTCGCCGAACTAGTGCACCTATACACCTGACAAGTGTATTGGGTGTGTTGGGGACACAAGAGACTTCTTGTATCTTGATTGCATGATTGCTTAAGAGGGAATACCTTTGACCAATTCCTCCCTGAGTTCGATAAACCTTGGGTAATCCACTTAAGGGAAACTTGCTTCTGTTCTACAAACCTCTACACTTGGAGGCCAAACAACTGTCTACAAGAATAGAAGTGCGTAGACATAAAGTTCCTCTAAGCATTGATCAAGGAATATCACCTTCATCAAAGTGTTGGAGAGAGTGTACCTCAATAGTGGATGAGTGGGTAATTGGCTTACATAATTCTTCTATAGGAGGTAGATTCTTCACATCTTCAGCTCTAATTACCTTTCTCCTTTAGACACTTCTTAGCTTCCTGCATCACTTCATCATTTAATGCAATAACTCCCCTCTTCTTTGGTGTTGGTGTTGGAACTGGTTCAGGCACAATTGGTTCAAGAGTAATAGGCTCATGTGTATTTAGCTCAGTTGAAGCCCAATCATCATAATTCTTGCTTATCTTAGCCATTAATTCTTCAGCATATGTAGGAGTTCTTTTCCTGAAAACAAAATCAGCAAAGCTATCTAGGTATGTCCTAGAATCATCAATTAGTCCATTATAATAAATATCAGTTAGTCCAGGATGTGCATGAATCAAGGCACATAACCTTGTCCATGACTCAGGCAATTTCTCTTCTTCTCCCTGTTTAAAATCAAAAAGTCTCTGCAAAGAAGGATGTCTAGCACTGGGAGGAAAATATTTTTGGAAGAAAGAAGCAATCGAGCAATCAGGGCTATGAATGGAACCAGTTGGTAATCTATTAAACCAAGCCCTAGATTCTCCTTTTAGTGAAAAAGGGAAGATCTTAGTAAAAAAGTACTTGCACATCTTAAAATCATCAGAGAACAAAGCACTCATAGTAGAAAGCTCATTCATATGAGCCATAGCACTCTCATTTTCAGTCCCATAGAAAGGTTCTTTCTCAACAATATCTAAATAGTACAAATCAAGAGAGAAATCATAATCTTCATCTTTAATATCAATGGGAGAGGTGGCAAACTTAGGATCAGAGGACAGTTTAAGCATAATAGTACGTCTAGAAAGGAGACTCTTAATAGCACCAGTACCATGTGTGTTTCGGCACTCTTCAACAAATTCATCAGTGAACTCAATGTAACCATCATTAATATCATAAATCTCACTAGACTCAGGTGAGCTAACAGATGTAACAGTGTCTTCACTAGGAGTTTTGGTATTTCCTAGACTAGCCATAGTAGCATCTATAAAAGGACCTAATGAACCACTCACATCAAGCACAGTAGAAGTAACATCATGAGCATCAAAAGCAGTTTCAGACTTAGAAGTAGTAGCAGTGTATGTAGCATGAGTATGTGGTGGTGGTGTAACAAGCTTACTTATGACGGACGGTGAATCAAGAGCAACAGAGGTGTTTAGGACTATACCTCTTATTGTAGTGGATGGTAAAATAGGGAACTTTCCATCACGATACGTCCCCATGATGAACGGAGTAGCAGTGAACAATAGTAGATCCAAGTGAACTTACAAATAAAGCTATTCTCCCCGGCAACGGCGCCAGAAAATAGTCTTGATGACCCACAAGTGTAGGGGATCGCAACAGTCTTCGCGGGTAGTATTACCCAATTTATTGATTCGACACAATGGGGGCCAAAGAATACTTGCAAGCCTTAACAACTGAGTTGTCAATTCAGCTGCACCTGGAAATAGTTCTTGCTCACAGAAGTTTATCAGTAGCAACAACAACAGTAAAACATGAGCAATAGTAATAGTAACGGTAAAAGTAGGATTCGAGTGCGGTAGGCATAGGGATGGATGGACGGGCGTTGCATGGACGAGTCTAAACATGTAACTTCAAGATCTAGGGCATTGCAGATAAATAATAACAAGCATCCAAGTACTAAAGAATCCTAGGAATGTGCTCCATATAGTCATACGTGCTCTCAATGAGAATTTGCACAACATCTTTTGTCCAGCCAGCCCGTGGCAGCGGGGCCACTAGGGAACTACTGGCAATTAAGGTGCTCTTTTTAATAGAGCACCGGAGCAAAGCATTAACACTCCATGAACACATGTGATCCTCACACCACAACTATCCCCTCCGGTTGTTCCAATTATTGTCACTTTGGGGCCTTTGGATCCGGACAATGATATGTGTACACAACTTGCAGATAAGATAACAAACAATGCTATCATAATGATTCAATATTAAGTTCAGATCTGAGATCATGGCAGTTGGGCCCTAGTGACAAGCATTAAGCACAACAAGTTGCAACGAAGTCAAATATCACTAATAGAGATACTAGGCACTATGCCCTAACAATCTTATTCGATTACATGATAGAACTGATCCAATCCCTACCATGCCCAAGCCTATAGCAGGGGATTACTCACTCATGGATGAGGGAAACATCGATGGTTGGTGGGGAGGCGTTGGTGATGATGATGGCGATGATCCTCTCCAAATTTCCTGTCCCGGCAGGGTGCCAGAACGGAGTTTCTGGATCCGAATCTTGGTTACTGGTGGCGGCGGCGGAGCGGAACTCTTTCTGGAAAACTTATAGGCACAAAGGGAGGCCGAGGGGGTGCCTGCGGTGGCTGCACCCCCCTAAGCGTGGCTAGAGGTGGCCCCACGCCTGGCAGGGGTGTGGGCCCCCTAGGCCCCTTCTCCGTCTCGTCTTCTGGCTCCATGGATCTTCTGGTGAAATATAATTTTTGGCATATTTTTCGGGATTTTTCCTGATAGTTGATTTTCTGCATAAAAACTAGACACCAAGGTAATTCTGCTGAAAACGGCGTCAGTCCGTGTCAGTTGTATCCAAATCACACAAGTTTAGAGGAGAAACAATAGCAAAACTGTTCGGGAAAGTAGATACGTTTTGGACGTATCAACCGCCATCCAACTGCATCTATGACTAGAAGTCTACCTTCAGGTTATCATCTGAACCCCCTTCAATATTAAGTTGAAAAGAACAGACAACTGATTTAAGCAAAGTGCGTAAGGTAAACAATCCACTTGTTCCATGAACAAGAGACCGTTGTTTTCTCCCTAGTAGCAACAACACATCTAGAGGCATGAACCCACTATCGAGCATAAATACCCCCTCTCGGAGTCACTAGCAACTACTTGGCCAAGATAGCTACTAACAACGGAGAGCATGCAAGATCACAAACAACATAGACATCATAGAATCATAAAAACAAAACCATTAATCAATCTGATATAGTAATCTCAATATCCATCGGATCCCCGCAAACACAACATGCATGATTACAAATAGATTAGATCTTGATCATGAACGGAGCTCACAATATCTATACATGAAAGCACGCGGAGAAGATACAACCATCTAGCTACTAAATGGACCCATAGTCCAAGGTGGAACTACTCACGCATCATACCGAAGAGAAGGCCCTTGAGATGATCTCCCCTTCGGCAGATTGACGGGAAGAACTTCAGATCCCCCCCCCCGATTTAGGGACGACGGTGGCGGCGGCTATAGAAGGTTTTGTGGAGTTTTGATCGGGTGCCTAGGGTTTCTGCATCGGGGGCTTCTTATAGGCGAAGAGGTGAGGCTAGGAGGCGGCCAGGGGATCCACACCCTACCCAGGCGCAGGGTGGGCCCACGTGTGCCTAGGGGGTGTGGCGGCCCTGGTTCGCCACTCCGTCTCCCCTCTGGACTTCATGTCGCCCACGACAAAATATTGACTTTGGCTTTTGTCACGTCCAATTCCGAGAATATTGATTTTCTGCCTTTTTGGAACAAAAAACAGAAAGAAACAGACAACTGGCACTATGGCAACTTGTTAATCGGTTAGTTTCAGAAAAGATATAAAAACACCTCAAAGTGTAGACAAAGCAAAGCATAGTAGATACTAAACAAGCATGGAGCATCAAAAATTATAGATACGTTTCCGACGTATCATGCATCTTCATCACCACCATCATCTCCTTCCATCCCATCTAGATCTTATTATAATTCTTGCACTAGTTGTGGATTTATACAAGTACTATTCTTCGATAATCATTTCCATTACAATTGCTACGATGCTTTTTGCCTCCATGTCTGAGTAGATCATTAGTTTTTGGGGAGATGGAGAAACCCTAGTATATGATTGAGATGAAATAGAGATTATTATGTTATACATCATCATGTGTATGTGTTCATTGTCTTCATCTTGATGTTGGGAGTTGTGCACCTCGTTAATATTTGCCTCTCCTGGGGACTTGATGAAGGGGATTACTTGTTGGTAGACGGAGGGATGGTAGCACTTACTGTGACTATAAAGTCATTATCATCCTTTACATACTAATCTAAAGGTGTTATTGATGCTATCCCATGGCCAGATGGTGTGAACCGTTGGATCGGGCCCTAAAACGAGATCTGGGCCGTTCGATGGTGCTAAGACGGTTTTAGCCCCGTGTGCACTAAAAAAACAAAACGTTGGCTGCACACCTTTCACGCACAAGGCTTGTGCTCCTCTCTGGCCACCCTCTTTTATTTCCTGTGGAGAGATGCCGGACCCGCGTGTCGGTCTCGTGCGCATAATTTTTTGTGTGCATTTGGCGGGTGTCGTAAGTCTTACGGGGGCAAACGCCCACCCACCCCGACGGACCATGCCTGCGTACTGCGTTCATCCCGCGCCCATCCCGCGCCCATACTCCGCCCATCACCTTGGCGTTAGTTACGTCGACGCCCACAGATGGACTGGCTCATTTTTACCCGCCTGATCTCTACTCCCTTCGCTGGACGTGGCCCCCTTTTTTTTGGGTGTTGCCTTGTCAGCGGGCCTGGCACGGGAGTAAAGTCGCCCGATATTCTCGCGCTGGGGCAGGGTCGGGTCTTCCTTCTTCTGCGCGGCGCCTATTCATGCTTTTCGTCTGTCGCCTGCCTTCGCCCCTCACGCTTCCCCTCCCTCGCTCGCCTCGCAATGGAGGCGACAGGGATGGCTGTGTAGATTTGCGGGCGTGGGCTGACAATGGCGATGGAGGAGACTGCGCTGCGGGAGCCACACGGCGGCTACCAGAGGAGGAGGTGGGGCGGCGGGTCGTCGTCGCCGCCGGCCACGTCGTGGGCATAGTCGAGGAAGCAGCAGCAACGCCACAAGCTAGAGGTCTACAAGCAGGTGCTCAGGCGTCTCCACGACGCGGGTCCCGAGGGGGAGTTCCCTGGGTTCGAGGACGAGCACTGGAGCCACTTCAATTGCCTCCCCGCCTAGTACGTTCAATCCCCCCCTCTCTCTCACCGTGAATGCGGCGGTGCTGATTTGGTTCGGCGGCGGCAGTCTCTGGACTGATCTTTTCGATTTGGGTTGTTGCGAGCGGTGTCTACTTCTGTGTTCCCTCGGCTCGCTCGCTTCCGCATGCCAGATTCACCTCGTCACGTTTCCCTCTCCATTCTCGGTTCCTCCGCCCTGAATTCCCGTCCTCGATCCCAGTCTTCGCGACCGCTCTACATCCATCGGCGGTCGTGTTCCCCGGCGTTTGCTCCATCGACGGCGTCTGGTTTGTCACCATGGATGTCTTCTGCGCTGGATTCGGTTGAGGTGAGCCAAGTTTGGCCGGTGGGGTTTGGCTCCCTTAGTCCTTGATTTGTTTTATTTTGGGATTTCCCGTCCTGTGTTCCTTTCCTTGATTTTTCTTCTTCTTCTTCGGTCTGTTCTTCCTCCGCTGCTAGGGAGATTGGTCAATTCCCTTTCTTCTGATTTTTTTTTCTTTAGCCTTTCTGATTCTCTGTTTCTTTCCTTGATTTTATTTCCTCTATTTTGGTTGTCCAGATTTTCCATCGTCGGTCTACTGTTTCTTTTTGCTCCTGACATTTTTCCCCTTACGTTCCTTCTCGCAGGTCATATGCTGGTTGGAGACTGCGTCTTTGGGTGGTCGGGTGGGCTTCGCTGGGTCTGGTACTGGTACTTGCCTGCTGCTGCTCTTTAGTCTAGGTAGATTGAGGCTACATCAGACAAATGGTAGAGAGATGGTAGAGAGCTGATAGGTACATCGGTGCTCCTCCATGGGAATTGGTCTGGTCTATGAGTAGGACTTCAATATGTCAGCATGTATTGTAAATTCCACGAAAATAATGGATATTCAGCTGAAATATTTCTTTGCTACTACTAGACCAGTACAGATATATTAGGTGCACATGTGATATTTTCATTTTCTATCACGTACCCGATCAGTAGGAAAATTTTAAAGAATAAAGGAAATGAGTGGGTACTACATGCATTTTCACACAAACGCTCTAATCTGAATCTGAAGCTACTTTATGAGCCAAACACTATTTTGGCTGCTCTAGAGCACTTTGGTGGAGTGGAGTTTAGAGTTGAAGTGGAGTGAAGTGGAGTGGAGCTCTCCCAAACACACCCTAACTACTGATTATTTGAAAGAAACATCAGATGTGCATGTGTTTATTTGCTTGAACTAGTTGTACCTATTGTATTAACATATGTACAATAGCATTGCATTTACCTTGACAAAAAAATCATGGGTGTTTAAATTTCTGATTTCAAAACGCAGCTCTGCTTCGTCGAGGCAATGCTTCGAGTTTGACACTAGGACCGGCGTTGCAGGGCTTCTTGAAGGAGCATCTCGGATATTTCTTGACGATTAGATCACGCTTCAAGGGTAAAATTCATTCACGTCTTTTGTAATTAATGTGAGTAGGTTTATTTCTGGTCTAGATAACCAATTCAGTCATGTTACCTAGGCGTCTCCCGTTCGGAAGGGTTATGCAATATTTATAGCCGTAACTCTTTCGGATTGTCCATGTTTTTGGTCAACCCGAGGATGTGTAGATTAGGTATGTTTTCCATGCTTTGCTCTGCTCCGAGACCGGATTTCGGTGGCGCCTCCTCGTCGTTCTCCGGATGCACATCCTCTCAGCATTTTTGCCGAAACGTGTATCGGGAGAACAGCGGGGAGGTGCTGCCGAAATTCTGTCTCGGTTCAGGGTATAGCATGGAGAACATATCCAATCTACACATCTTCAGGTGGGATTAGGTCCTTTACCTATTAGAGAGATATATAGGTGGATGCATGCCGTAAAACATGATTTTGCTCGAATTAAATGGACTAAAAATTTGTAAATTAAATGCATTATATGCTTGTTTTTGGTACTTCTTAGAGGATGGAGAATCATCGTGCCTGGATGTACAATGGCCGACTCAGTCAGGCGAAAATGACCACAGAATGGAAGGAAAAGACCGACAAGTTCTTGGAACCACCTCAAGGCTAATCCCCGAGATACACTACGACTCGCGCGTGAACTGCGTGACCAATTGGTATGGGCATGAGAAGAAGATTGCAATGCCGAAGAAGCGCGCCCGAAAAAGGCTTCTGACGCGTGAGCAATACATGAAGGTAGGCATATTTGCTTCTTTTGACTTCACACATGACTATAGTTTACTTTCATTCCTCTATTAATTTATATCATGTGTATGTAGGTGCCTCCTCAGTATGCCGCCTTCAAGGGCCAATGCTTTCAGTTGATGGTTGCCAGGTGGGTATCCAAGGACTATGTGGAAGCTCACATGGATGCGATGCGTCGGCGTGAGATGTTGGGTGAAGGAACACACCGTCAAGGCAACCTCACCATCACTGGCGTCATCCAGAAAAGGGTGAGCAAATCCGTAATTTATTTATTTATTCCTACCACTTTATTCTATATGTGTGATTGTCTATTTTATTTATCTTAATTCTTTCTCTTGCGGAAACTTGACACAGGCGAGGACATCACTCACTTTTAGGCTTTCTACCCGGGAGGTGAAGAAACCCGAGGAGGGGAAGTCAAAGTGGATGACCCTAGGATCCGAGTTGAGGGTTGGAAAATACGAGACGAAGTACAAGAGTCGCATGGCGAGAACTCAAACCCGCTCACGGAGCCCTTCGACCCTGAGGTTGCTGTTATGCTAGCAGGAGATGGCAAGAAGAATGGTCGATTATATGTTGCCGACGGTTGCGTCCCTGAGATCTCCATTCCATCTAAGAGGCAACTCTACGGTAGTGGGAAGGGCTCGTGTATAGAGACGCGCCCACAACCTTCATAGGTCATGTATAGTAGGATGCAGGTATGGTACTCTTCATTGATCATACAATAATTGACTATATGTTTGCATTGTAACGATGATGATGAAATTGTGATAACACAATGTAGGCTCAACTAGAGGAGGATCGGCGAAAGAGAGAGGAGGCTGAGCAAAAGGTTCTCCAAATGCATGAGATGTGGGTTGAGCAACAACGAGCAGTGCACGCTAGGTTCGTAGCCTATGATGCGCAATTTCATGTGAGTTCTTTCCCATAAGACTGGATGGCTAACTCCATTCAACTTGTAAAACTTACCTTCTCAAATTGGATTTATAGCTCTTAGCTTCTGCGAATGGCACAGCTCCTCCTGTTCTTCCTCCTTTGCCTTCGATGAACTTCCAATTCGTAAGTTGTGTTGCATCTATTCAATACTACATCTTATTGTGACATGTTTACCGTCTCATAACCGTTTACCATGTTTTGTAGGGAATGCTTTCGGCCGGATCCAACAACAAACCAACCCCTCCGGAGGATGAAAGCCCTGTGACGCCTGCCACTACGAGCGTGCCCATGCCGAATCTGGACAACCCGAACATTAGGAGGCAACTTTGTGAGTTCCCACACTCTTTGTCAATTTCATGTTTGTATACATCTTGTGTCAAATTATACCAAGTCCTTACCATATAGCTACATAGATACCAAGTTTTATGGTTGTTCCAAATATACCCTTGTTAGAATCAAATGTCAATATTCTTCGGAGAATCATCTTACCATATACATACCAAGTCCACATAGCTACATAGATAACAAATTTGAATTTGCTTGTGCAAAACTATACCTTGTTAGAATCATGTAATATTTTTACCATATAGCTACATAGATGATAAATTACAATTATGCTAGTGCTAAATTTACCTTATTAGTATCATGTAAATATGTTTGTTAGAATCATCTTACCATATAGCTATATATATACCTAGTTTGAACTTTTTAAGATTGCATCATTTTTACTCATGCTTGTGTGTTTTGCACTTTGTAGGATTACATCAAGGAAGCCCATGTTGTGATGGAACATGGTCGCCGTTGATGGAGCTATGTACCACATGCTAGAGGACTGTGTGCCACTTGGTTGTGTTGATGGATATGTGAACTTGAATTCAAGTGTTTGTTGAACTTGTAAACTTTATATGCATGTTTGATGTACTAGTGCACTTGTGAACCTATTATGTGAGTTCTTGCTGTGATATATGTGTGTTGTGAGCCTACATATGATGATGTATGTCCAGATTTGTTTTGAAATGCAGAGTATAATGAAAAATAGCATGAACCTGCCAATTTTTCGTGGACTTTGCCGTGTATCCTAGGAAAAACACTCGGCAAAAAAGAACATCTTTCCGTGTATCCCAGGTAAAACACTCGGTAAACAGAACATCTTTGCCGTGTATTACCCTCAGAGACACTCGGCAAAAATTACATCTTTACCGTGTATTACATCAGAAATACTCGGCAAATATTATAAGTCGACGTGTCTCCATCCAGTGAATGGGGCGATGTGGAGAAATCCCAGCCGTTAATCTTTGCTGTGTGTTTGTTGGAAACACTCGGCAAACATTTGACGCCGTCTTCAGCTGCCGCGCCGTGAACGCATTATTTTACCGAGTGCGCGGCTGGTAGACACTCGGCAAAAATTTTCCGAGTATCCGGGAGTTAAACACTCGGCAAAGTCGAGTTTGCCGGCGGGGTGTACGCTGTGAACTCTTTGCCGAGTGTAAATACACGGCAAACGTTTGCCGAGTGTATTTCGGCCTTTGCCGTGTATTTTAAATACCCAGTAAAAAATCGTTTTCCTGTAGTGTTTACTTTCCTCCATTCTTTTTTGAAATATAGTTCTTTTCAAGCAATGCTTGAGTGCTTTGTATTATTTAGGTATGGTACCTTTCATATCAGCGATGATCTTTTATATGAGTCGGGACAATCAACATTACACTGGTTGATAATTGAGTTTGCATGCTAATCTGATGTCCTCAATTTGTTTTGAGAGGTAGGTCAAGTCTTACTTTGATGAAAAATAGCAGAGGTTAAATTTTTAGCTTAATGATTTTTCTCTAGCAATCTTGCCACACGCCACTTGCTTATATAGTTGTTTGAATTGTATGCCACTGGACAATGCATAGTAGTAACTCATGTTCTTAACACATGTTCAGTGGCATCATATGAAGTTTATTTCTTTCCAGTGGCACATTACTGTCCATTGGAATCATATAAAGTTTCTGTCTTTCCAGTTTAACCTCAAATGGTAGGTTTGACACCTGTGTTTGCATGTATACATGAATTAAATAAGGATACAGTACGTGTTAAGTTTGTGCTCTAAATTTTCATGAAGTTGTGTACATAATTTGCTAGGCAGACAATGCTTAATGAGATGTTCATGTATTTTATAAAAAACACAGCGTACCATTTAACAATATTTAATGAAGATGTTCATGGACATTTTACATAGTGTGCTCTGAATTAAGTTTGTGCTCTATATTCTAAATGCACTATCCGAGAGATAGACCGGTCTGCAATGCGATATTAGCTCGGTCCTTACTGAAGTTGACAAGGCTTGCAAAGTAATAATTGATTGAGATTATTTCGTTATCCTATGTTCTATTTATTAGTGGTTTTGTTTGTCTTTATTACTTAATAGTATAACTTTCTTGATATAATTTCCTAGGAATATTTCTTCTTGTGCTACATGTTATTTTGGAAACACTTTGCTATGGTTGGGTGTTCCTTATCTGAAAATGGTTTTAGGGCAAGGTCACTTCTGCATTTACATAAACTTTCTGGTTCCCATTATGTCTTTGATGAGTGCACCCAACAGTTCCAATCGGGCTTATAGCTCCTATGCGACGTCTTTACATGGAATTGGAAGGAAAGCGACATCGTTGCAAACAATAGCTGGCATGCGACGGTTGTAAGGCGGCAAATAGATCCCGTGCGACACTTCTACTTAACCCCACGAGACCGTCAACGAATTCGAATCAGCTGAGCACAGTAGGACCCACAGCCTCTCCACGTCACGGCGGAACTCACCTGATGTCCACCTCATATCGTGGGACCCACCCTGTGGTCGAAGAGAGCCGTTGGCCCCGATCCGTCCCCGCACCCGAGCACTCCCGCCACCGTTCCAGCATCTCATCCCCTTCCGTTTTCTTCTCCGGCGAGCAAGTGCGGCAACGCCGGCGAGGGATGTCGAGCTCTGCTTCCTCCCACCGCTCATGGCCTTGGTATGGTGCGGTGCCGATGAGGAGGTGCCCCGATTGCCCCCGTACCGCGCCCCTGAAGCGGCTTGTCACATCCACCGACAAGAACGTCAACATTGGCCGGGAATTTGTGAAGTGTGAGAGCAAGCCCGAGCCGGGAAAGGTGAGATCTGAGTGTTTCGAGCGCCAATTTCTCGCTTTTCTTTCAAAATTTCATGTATTTCATCGAATTTGGGATTTAGGGTTCATCTCTGTGATTTCAGGAACTGCCAAAATGTGGGCATTTTGAGTGGCTTGATGAGTACATCGAGCGAATTGGGGTGGAGGTAGCATCCCAGGAGCTCGAAAACCCGTCCGTGGTGGAGCAATTGGGATGTTGCAACCCCATTTCCGCTGGTACTATGGTGGATGCGGAAGTGAAGGCCGAGCTAAAGAAGATGAACAAGCAGCTAAGGCAAATCATCGAATTGAAGAAGCAGGACAATATGATGGCCGGTTTTTTTTATTTTTGTGTAATTTCTCTCGGATTAGTTTATCTCCTCATCGTTAGTCATTAGACAGCGCAGTCAGTGTTCGAGTGATGCTTTGTAATGGATGTAATGGTCTATGTCTTTGGCTTGAATAAAATGCAACACAAATTCGGGCTAATTTTTGAGCTGCTCTGTTTTCGAAATCAGTGCTCCTTCAGTTTTGTCAGTGTTCCTTTTATCAGTGTGCAGGGGGCGCAGGGGAGGGGTTGAAAAGTAAAAAAATCAATTGACGAGGATTGAAAAAGGCCAGACCCAAATATAACTTAGCCATGCCAAAATAGACGTATCCAGGCCAAATAGTAACTATATGTTGATTGGGCAAAAAAAAGGTACTCACGTTACAATCTAAATAGGGACATGTGGATCTGCAGATACTCATGCTCAGGTTGCAATCTTTTTTTTTTGCAAAAGTAAATATATAAATGAAGTCCAAGGACATCCATTTAACTAACATAACTTGGGCGCTCCTTTAACTTATGTAAATATGTAAATGACTTATTTGAAAATGAACCATGTGTTGTATGAACTTGTTTTTGTGTCTTTTGTTTTATACACTTGTAAATATATAAATATTGCACGAGTATTATATGAACTTGTTTTTGTGTCTTTTGTTTTATACACTTGTTGTTTTGGGTGTTTTGACAAATGACAATACAATAAAACACAGATTACAATAAAACAAGGGGATAGATAATATTGGGATAACATTACTTATATTAGATAGGGGGGATCGATAACATTACAATAAAAAGAAAAAAGTACAATAATATAGAAGGGAATAGGCGCCCCGCCTAAACCCTGGGCTAGCCCCTAACCCTAGCTACCCTACTCCATCGGCGGTGGAGGCGGTGCCGCCGGTGCAGCCGCCTTCGCGGCATTCCACGCCGCCAGCCTCTCCCGGTGCTCCTCCTGGAAGGCCCAGCAATTGGCCTCCCGTCGCTCGTCGTCCGCCCGTCTGAGCCTTTTCTTCAAGGCGCGCTGGGCCTGCTTCTCCTCCCACCTGGCGATAGCAGCCTCCTGCTTTGCATCCTCCTTCGCCGCCTTAGCCCAGTAGGCTTCGGAGGGGAGGTCGCCGCCGCCGGGGAGGTTGGGGACTGGGTTGGTGACGATGGGGCCCTGCTCCCCCCAGGGGCAGGGCGGGGATTTCTTCTTCTTGCCATGCTTGGGGCGCGTGGGCGCCCCCCTGCTCCCACCACTGCTTGTGGTCCGGGTGGTTGTCCTCGTCGCTTACTTCGGTGTCGGAAGGGAAGCGGAGGGGGGAGGTCGCCATGGTCGCCGGAGTGTTTGGAGGCTGGGAGGAGGCAAAGGGACAGGCTCGAGGTTGAAGATGAGGGGCAAGATGAGATGAGGAGGCAAAGGCGTTTTGCCTATTTATTGAGGGCGGGGCGTGAAGGGCGGCGTGGGAATCCAGCGTCGCGTTGGCGCAGACGCCGAGACGAGACGCGTGCGCTGCGTTGTGTGTGGGAAGCGGGCGTGATCAATGCGAAAGAGAGAAAAAATAGCTAGGATGCGACGTACTGTAACCCCTGCACCGCCGCCCTGCCCCTGCATGCATGCATGCATGGATTAATGCGAAAGAGAGAAAAAACGTCCAAGGTAGTTGTTCATTGGCAGTGAAAAATAAAAGGGAAAAATAAAAGGTACTCGTTCGTTTTTACACACCGCATGCAACAAACTCGTTCATTTTTACACACGCAAGAAAAATCAGTGGGAGTAATATTGACTTTTTGTATGGCGTATGGCGCATGAACCAGATGGGAGTAAGTTTGACTGAAGAAAGTTGTTCGACGTATACTTAATTAATGCGGCAGCGCTGTTGCACGCAAAATAGCTAGACTGCAATGCTAGGGGCAGCTGCTGCATGCAGGACATGGTGCAGCCCGCCCCGCCCAGTGCCCTCGCATGCCACGCTCGGTCCAACGGTCAATGGAGTGTGCCAACGCTGTACGTTATATTTATTACATATTTTAGATTTTGATATTTTTTCTTAGGCTGGTCATAGTGACATGCATACTCCCTCTGTCCATAAATAAGTGTACGTTTGGCTTCAAAATTTGTCCACAAAAAGTGTACTTCTACCTTTCCAATGCAGTTGGGCATCCAATGCACAAAGTCCACAAAATTTGTCCACAAAATTCAGAAGATTTTCCTTAAGGGTGACCTACAAGCTTATGGGTTGCCCACAAGCAATAAACAATTATTTTACTCTCTCCTCTCTCTCTTGCTTGTGTGTACTTTTAACAGACATGTGGGTCTCAGCTTATGGTGAACTTGACCTTATAGCCATTTCCATAAGCTGTGTGGGTCCCATCTTATAGCAAAGGTTCACCTTATACATAGGTGATATGGTATCATGCATATGTTACTAGTCTAAGTTACTACTAAATAGTGCAAAATAACATAGATGTGGTATCATGCAAAGTCTCATTTATTACAATGAACCTGAGGGGAGTAAGTTTGACTGAAGAAAGTTGTTACACATACACTTATTTAATGCGACGGAGGGAGTAAATACGCTGCAGCGCTGTTGCACGTAAAATAGCTAGACTGCGACGCTAGGGGCAGCTGCATGCATGGTGCAGCCCGCCCCGCCCAGCGCCCTCGCATGCCACGCTCGCATGCCACGCTGTTGCACGTAAAAACGATGAAGCCAATCAGATTCCAGAATCATCCATCCCACGGATCGCCAAGAGCTAGCCACGAAATCCTTCTAAGAGACGCCAACCAATCAGGTTGCAGAACAAGCCCTTCCACGGATCGCCCAGAGCCACCCGCGGAATCCTTCTAGAAGACGCGATCGGATGGCCACAGTGTCGCGCTAGGGTTAGATCTACGGTCCTCATTCGGCCTTAGGGTTAGCGGGGTTTAGGATGCAGTCAACGGGGTTTCACAAGTTTGACCAGACATTCAAATGTGCATAACTAATTCAAAAAAATCAAAAAAATACAAAACCTTCACATGGTATCATTTTATGTGACATAGTTGTGAGGAAAAATTATCAAACTTGGTCTATTGATCATATTTCAAAAAACCCTTCACAAAATGACCTATCTCCTTCGAGGTTTTTTGGCTTTCGGGTCAAATGACCAATGATATGGCTAGAATCAAGGCATAGTTTGTGATAATGTGCCCATATTTGGCATGCATGTCTATAATGGGATGACTAACAATGTTGTAGCACAAATTTTTCCTTTTTGACGCACATAAAAATCATTTTCTATTTTCTGAGTGCCGAAAGAGGGGGGGATTTGTGAAGCAACCACCAAATTGAAGTTTCAAAATGGTAACATCCTATTTTTCAAAAATACTAGACCACCTAGAATGTACAATTTCCCAACTTGAGTATCTCAAACCTTTTATTCCATCCCTGGTGAAAAAGACAAATCCTGCCGAATCGGCTGGAAGTGGGTAAGATATGAACTACAGGTACATGATTCCATGCTGATGATTTTTTGTAAAAATCATTTTTAGGTTCACAACATGCTATTTCATCAGAGATCCAATGCTAGTTTTGTGAGCCTCATCCCCTAGCTAAGAATATTTATGAAAACCCTTCAAGTTTGACCAGACATTCAAATGTGCATAACTAATTCAAAAAAAATCAAAAAAATACAAAACCTTCGCATGGTGTCATGTTATGTGACATAGTTCTGAGGATAAATATCAAACTTGGTTTTAGAAATGGTCGAAAAAAAAACTTGCTTAGAAATGGGGTGGTTTACCCTAGCTTTGGAGCCCATTTCTACCCCATTTTGGGTGAGGGTGAGTTGTACTTCACAAAAGGGATCAGGGTGAGGATGAGTTGTTTTGTACATATGAGAAAAACGTTGGAAGCTCATACAAACATAGAAAAGTGACATAGCTACATTTGTTGAAATTCAAATTTACCATCATATTTGAATTTTGTCCAAATTATCAACAAGTGAAAAATTATTATAATAAAAAATGTTTACAACAACAAGTGCCAAATTATTACAACAACAAGTGTCAAATGTTTACAACAATAACAAATGTTTACAATAACAAATGTCTATTTCTTTTGGCTCTTCTTACCCCTCGTTTTCTTCTCCTTCACAAGTTTCACACCACACAATAGGTTTATGCTCTTCTTTTTCTTACCATTACCATCTGGCCTCCCCACAGCACGTCCAAGAGTCTCCTTCACCTCCTGCACCTCCTCAACAACCTCATGATCATGATCCAGAGCCTCATCAACATGGTCACTTTGCACCAGAGCCTCAACAACATGGTCAGTTTGCACCAGAGCCTCAACAACAGGCTCATTTTGCACCAGAGCGTCAACAACAGGCTCATTTTGCACCAGAGCCTCAACAACAGGCTCATTTTGCACTAGAGCCTCAACAACATGCTCATTTTGCCCCTCATTTTGCACCAGAGCTTCCAAATCAGAAACGGTGTGCCCTAAAGCCTCAACAGTTTGCACATCATCCTCCAAAACAAGTTCAGATTGCACCTCAGCAGCACCAAACATGATCTGGTTAGTTCTCTTCTTTCTTTGGCCATTGATTCTTGCCCTTTTCACTAGCCAGCATTCGTCAACAACAAGAGGTGGGCCTTTTTCTCCACGCTTCCTCCTGAAAACAAGCAAGTTAGCTGGGGGAGAAAAATCATCAACAAGAAATGGGATAGATTTTGGATGAACATACTTTGGCTTTTCAGCAGTGTATCTGCACTTGGTAGAGCCAGCTCGGTGTCCAAGTTCTTCACAGAGTTTGCATCTATTCTTGTTACCTTTTTGGGCCCTTTTTGGCCTGGCATCTTTCTTTTCATCTTTCTTTCCCTTCTTGCTGCTCCCACCTTTCTCAAACCAAGCCTTGAATCTACTCTGCTTGGGCCTGCCAGCCTTTCTTTTCATCAAAGGAGGACACAAGGAGAACTGAATGTCCACTTCAGGCCACTGAGACTGATCTGTAAGTGCTGGAATTGGCGTTCCATATGCAGCCTTGAATTTTGCTACAGAATAATACTCATGCAAATATGGGTGCATATTTAGCTTGTGTTTGGAGGCCAAGAAAAGTATGGCATGCTCACAAGGCTTCCTAGTGTGTTGCCACTCAAGGCATGTGCATTCATGCAATTGAGTGTCAACAACATGCCTCCTGCCAGTCTTTGTATCTCTGACTTCAGCACCCCATAATGAGGATTTCTCACCACGCAAATGTGCAAGATTTCTGCTCCTGTTGACCACCTGCTGCACAACATCAGGAAGCTTATCTCCTTGAAGAACATCACCAAGCCTTCTTCTCAATTCCCACAACCTCATGATCATGATCCTGATCTGGTCAACCATGTCATGGACAGGCAAGTCTTTTAACTCCTTCACTTTGTTGTTGAAACTTTCTGCCAAATTATTGTTGATATGATCACATTTGATGGCAGTGTTAAAACCAGACCTGTACCATAAAAGAGAATGGTAGGTTTCCAACCATGTACAAAACTTGACCCTATCCTCCTCAGAGCATGCCGCCTTAATCTTCTCAAGGTGATATGAATGTGTCTGCCTGGTGTAAGATCTTGCTGCTGGCCACATGCGTCCAAAATCATCTCTTCTGAATTTTTTGATCAAATTCATCCACATATGGCCGAAGCACTCCCTCTGCTCAGCATGAGGGAAAACAATCTTCACTGCATTTTCTAAACCTTTACATGCATCTGTGTGCACTGCCAATGGAGAGACTGGCCCTATGCATCTTTTCAACTGCATCATGAACCATGTCCATGATGCCTCTGTCTCAGACTGAAACATGCCAATAGCTACAGGGAACATCCAATTGTGTCCATCTAAAGCACTGCATGCTGCTAGTTGACCATTCCACTTTCCAGTCAAGAAAGATGAGTCTATACTCAAATATGGACGACAACCTGCTTTGAAGCCATCGATGCAAGGCTTTAAAGCCATGAAGAATTTAGAGAAGAAGATTTCCCATCAGCTGTTACCTCAGTATCTATCTCCACAACACTGCCAGGTGACCTCTTCTCTACTTCTGCTTTGAAGTTATAAAGCATTCGAAAGGTATTTGCCCAATCACCATATAGCTCTTTCATTGCCCTTTGCTTTGCCTTCCACACTGTAGTATAATTCAGCTTAATGGGGTAGTGCTTTTCAAAGTCTATTTTCAGTCTCTTTGCAGTGCTGTTTGGTGTTGTGGCTAAAATGGGCTTGACCTTTTCTGCAACCCATAATTGTGATGTCATCTTTGTAACTGTTTGAGAACTTGTAATGAAAGTATGAGGTTTTGGAATTTGATTCACTCTTATTGTCCTTCCATCAGGTTGGCGTCTAGCAGATATATACCACTTGCAAGGCTTGGCACCACCATCATAACCTACGCATTTTGCATAGAACTTCTTTTTATCAGTCCACATAGTCTTGGTAGCAAACTCACGTTTGACTGCATATGTCCTGAAACACATCCTGAATTCATCCATGCTTGGAAACAATCTCCCAACTTCAATAACTGGGTCCTCTTTGTCATAAACTGTTACTAGCTCATCATCATGTGCATCATCTACATGAACTGCAGCATTTTCCAACAACTCTAGATCTATATCTGCCTCTTCATCTCTTAAATGGTTGTCACCATCATTTGCAGCTTCATCCCTCTTCTTCTCCTTGTCTCTGTCATCTATAGGAATGCCAAAAAGCTTTGCCATTTCAATGTCATCTATTGGTGCAATGACCAAATCAGTCCGGTCATGTATCTCAACTGAATTCCAATCAACAGTTACAATCCTTTGTGCATTACCATCTGCAGCCTCCCCTTGTGCATTAGCATCATCATCCTCCACTGTTAACACTTCCAACTCAGTAAGTATAGGCATTACTTGCCTTTGTGCAGCCCAATCATCCTCGACCATCTGAGCAGCCAGCTTCGAGGCCACATATCCAACCCTCGAATCAGGTTTTAGATCAACGAGCTCTGCTAAAAACAGAACAGTTTTGCTTGTCCAACCGTTTCGCTCATCGATTTCATCAACTATATGTTCCCCTGTCTCAACCCTAACATAGTCACATTTGCAATCATCAAATCGTAACAAAGAAACTTCTTGCTCTGGCCCCCAAACCACACTATCCCCAATTTTTTCCACCATTTTCCTTACTGCCTCCTCTCCCATGTTTATTAGCTCTTGGGGATCAACATGTTCTAATTCCACCTCCCATTTAACAACCGTGTCTCTCTCAATGATCTGCGTGCTGCCATCAACTAAAACAGCCCTAGAGGGAAAGAAATTGATGCGAAATTCGAAGGTTTGGCGCGCAACATCGTCTCCCCTGTTTTTGGCGGGCACTGTGAGCTAGCGGAAGCGAACAAAGAGCTCAACCTTAGAGAAATTAAGTGCAGAGATACGGGATATACCGATTAGAAGTCCCCTCTCCATGCTCCATATCGTTCCCCCTCGCCCCGTTCAGCACACCCTCGCCTCCACAATCTAGCATCAATGGGCACGCTCAGATCTCGAATTGAGAAGAATGGGAGAGGAATTAGCTTTCAAATGGCACTCACCACCTTCGTCGTCGAACGAAAGCGCCGCCGCTTAAATTAATTGCCGTGCCGCCGCCGACGCCGAGAACGATGGTGAGGTCCGCCGCCGCCATCGGGGAAGCTACAGTCAGTGTGACGCGCGCTCTCGGTCGGAAGCGGTTGGTTTGACTGGCTTGACTGGCTGTCCCAACCAACTGGTTTGGCTTAACCCTAATCTTGGAACAAAGTTAAATGTGTCCTTACGACCGTTTTAAGGCCCGTGTGGCCCTGGGATATTAGCTGCCTCACAACCGTCGCATGCGAGCTGTTCTTTTCAACGATGTCGCTTTCCTTCCAATTCCATGTAAAGACGTCGCATAGGAGCTATAAGCCCGTTCCAATCAGATATGAAGCAATACAGTTTGCAATTAGGTCTCTCAAGTACAATGCTCAAATTTAAGTTAATGTAGTTGATGAGTTACTTTATCTGATATTTTCAAATATAGGAGGTTAGGATGCATCCACGAGCCATCATTTTGACTTTGTGACATGCAGTTGCAGTTTCCTTTCTTTGGCACCTAGATTTTAGCATGTTTAGATTACATTAATTGTGTCTGAGCTTAGCTCAACGCAATGGCTGCTCTCTATGTTTTATAGTAATAAAGATCATGGAGATATACCCTCCACGGATATTTGGTTTGCATTCATTTTACCCCTGTTCAAGGAAATTGTCTTTGGCAGACATGCATCCAGTTTAAGTTACAACTAAATAATGTTGTATTTATTAATTATTGTAGATACTGACCACAAATGGTTGCATTTTCTATGTATAGCATGGAAGGCCTGCCAAAGCATACGCGAGAACCAAAATTATGCTTGTCGTAGATGGTGCGAACCTGATGGAGTGCCACTGAGAAACAACATCCTAGACAAGCGATGAGTCTGCATTTTCCCTTATCTTTTACCTTTTGTATATTCATGGATTCTAATATAGCATCAGTTTGCATTTTCCCTTATCTTGCTATTACCGTTTGTATATTCCTCTAAGCACTCATCCATGCTCACTGAGTTATTATGCAAATAGGTGGCTTTATCTTATGCATTGGAAAAACAGTGATCTATTTTCCTCTCTTACGCATGAATTTCTTTGTAGCAGATACTGTTTTTTTGGTTATCCATAGATGTAGGCATTTTGGGGGCATCACACCTGAGCATTGGGCAAGTACCAAACAAGGAAGCCATGACTTTTTACATTGGGAACCTGCTGACTCCAACACACCGACTTTTTGTTGTGAAACTGAATGGAATCCCTCAATGTATTTAGCTACTACTATCTCAATACCATCTATTTGTAGCTAATTGTGATGCATTTCATATTTTCACTACTTGATGCATCATTTTTTGCTTTTAACACACTATGTATCTACCCGGTCCATTGTGATGTCTAATAGCTTAAATTGTTATGTGTGTAATTTTGTGTTGGCTCAGTGTGAATTCAATAGAATTGTAAATCAGTGTAAATTCCATGGGATCGTGTACCAAGACACACTACTAAATCTTCCTTTTGATGTTACTATTACTCACTGATATATGTGTTATTTCTTTTGTTGTCTGGCATAGATTAGGCTCAAGATATATATCTTCCTTGTGTGACTTCCAATTATCCTTCACTTGAAATGTTCAACCCTGTCGAAGTAGTCTCATTTCAAATCTTTTATCAAATTTGAATCTAGACGCTTTCTAACCTTCTGATAAATATTTTCCCCCACTTATAATCGCAAATTAGCTCAGAATCAACGGGATCGTGCGCCAAGACGCACCCCTAAATCTAGTGTGGGGAATCAAGGAGAATTCATCAAGCCATGTCCATGCCACGGGAAAAATCCCTTAATAGCGCAGTATCACGATGGTTGTCGGTTATTGTCTGTTGTGGTTATGACGGATGATGTTAGCAGTGGTTGCTGCCTATTCGTCCATATATGGAGCCCCTCCCACGTTCTGTCAAACGCTGATCCGTAACATGCCAATTATAAAGGCAGAGTTCAGGTCGACCGAGAATCAAGTTGCGTGATGTGAATAAGCAAGATGAGATTTTGCCCCTCTTGTTGGAGAGATATTATCTGAGCCCTCTTAGAAGATATGATTCGGAAAATATGGCCATGTAAAACTCGGTTAAGTGTTAACCGAGGCGATCAACTAAAAGTTAGTCGGACGAATGACTTATCTCGGATCGAGAAGAGAGTCAGACTATTTAAGAGATGGCAATTATTCGCCTATAGTCCGACAAGATATATCGTGCCACAAAAGGGACTCAGACATAAGTCGCATTGGAAATACATGTCATCATGACTCTTTGGTACTTGGGAATTAGAACGTTATGCTAGAAGCCGCTACAGATTGATCGATTGAGAGTTGGACTGCAATCGTGTCCAAGTTGCCATGAGCCTGCGGGGTCACACACTTAAGAACGAGACCAAGTTCGGACTGGATCTGAACCGAAAATCTATTTGGGTTAGACCTGAACCGGATTTAGATTGAGTCAGTGAGTCGGACTCACGGTGACTGATATGGGCTTTAGTGAATGGGCCATAAGTGAGTGGATCCCACTTTCAATCCCTATATATAGTGGGGCGCGGATATCTAGGAGGGTTGACGGTTAGGTCATTTCATATGTTGGAAACCCTAACTCCATAGCAGTCAATGCCGCTATACTGGACCTAGCAATCCATCACCGATGCTCCTCCTTATACGTGTGGATACCAGCAACGGTGTTGTACGATCAGCACCACGACGATCGGGATCAGACCAGATCCTGAGAGCTACACTGCATTTAATAGACGTGCTTCATCAATTCCACAATTGCGTGTCTAGTGGTAATCCTCGTGGAGATCCACGTTGGAGGGAACAAGTTTTGTTTTATCTCTACATGGCCCAACAGAAGCAGCGGCAAGGGAGAGGCCGACGGCGAGGAGGAGCATTGCGCGCACGGCAGCGGCAGGGGTATTTTTTTAGTTTCGTGGAGAACTAAGCCGGCGACATTGCCATCGGCGTACCTTCTGCGTAGGTCCCACGTGTGTCCACTCGCCGTCATGGGTGGCCGTTATCTGCGCGCGACGGTCGTGCTATGCCGACAGCCAAGGGGAAACCGTCGCCCTAGCTCGAGACGCCGACGGCCAAGGTGGTAAGCCGATGCAACCTAACCCGGCGGAGAGACGCCAACGGCAAAGGTGGTCAGCCTAGCCTCTAAATCATGTAGTGCAGGTTGATTCTATAAGGATAGGATTCCATAAGGATTGATATGGAAAGAAAGATATATGGTGAATGATCTTGACTTGGTTTCTGTCCTACTCAATCTCACTAAAGAGTTAAGGTTAGGTATTACCATGATAGTCATGGTATAAGTAGATGAGATTAAGATAGATCAAGAATTAGTTGTTACATTCTTATTACTTAAGTTATATTTATAACTTGGTATTCATGAGTTGTGCAATGAATACTAAGATAATCACTTAAGGATTAAATATTAATCATCAAACAATGTATTAGGGTTTAATTTTTATTACATTTGATCTACCCTTAGATCAAATCTCCCTTAACCAAAATAAGGTTTTAGCAAAGGTCATATTGAAACTTATCGCAGTCAACTTGATGATTTACTTCAAATCCATCAAGTTGAGAGAAGCTTCAATCACTTCGACAAGTTTTGTTCAAAAGCGCGAAAATTATTCGGATTTTCTATGCATGAATGCAATGCACACATATGTGTTCAGCTTATTTCTAAGCTCTAATGCTGGGATGTTACAGACTCTCCCCCTTAAAATAAACTTCGTCCTCAAAGTTCGTAAACTCTCATGTTTCTGGGTAAGGAATTTTCCTGTATTGGTTACGATACGTCTCAGCTCCATGGTAACCTCAATGGGAATAATTGTAGTATCCCATATCCAGATCTTTTTCCTTGAATTCTCACCATACTTGGCAATTTTCAACTAGTTATGACCTATTTGTAATTGTTACTTTTAAAACACTTTATAGTTCTATTAATGATTGTAACTCCTAAGCACATATGGTTATGATAATTGGAAATGACAAAGATGTGCTGAAGTGATTTGCTATAGGAAAATATTCCAATAAATCATTGTTTAAATAAGATGATTTATCCAACAGATGGGATGCATGTTAAGCTTGGTTATAGATTTAGGGCTTAGTGTTTACCAAGAATTCCTATCTTCCATAATTCACAATCATGGACTTCTAATTAAGGAAATCATTTTCTAGATATACTACTTCTTCCTATCCATCATCATGTGTTAACATGGTGAGCTTTACTTCACAAAATATTCTTATCCACCTTTGCGGGATAAGAATATTTTATAATGTTTGGCAAGCTAGAAATGATGCGCGGGACAGCAAAATTCTTATTGACCCGAAGACGGTTGTGTCCAGACACGGTTGCTGCTCTTGATGAATGGAATAGAATCCTAGCAGCGCCCTGTTTTTTGAGTTGGGTGAAGGTGAATGCATATGGAGGTTTTTCGAGTTGCGGAAGGTGTAGGAGGCGTGGCGTGGCGGGGTGTGGTCGTTCATGACCACGTACAATGGCGATTTCATTTCTGGAGCATGCCAGTTTGCCCCCACCTCATGTCATGGATGCACAAGTAAGTCTGGGAAGTTCAGGCATGGGCGGTGTGGGTCTACGTACGACGTACGCGTGGCGTCAAATCTTCAGGTGCAGAAAGTGGTTTTGGAGACAGAAAATTTAGGAGTGGCTACCCAGCTTTGTAGGGACGATCGAGCAGGATTGCATTGGGAGAATTAATATATACATACTCGGTGCGACGCATGCATGTGCTTGCATATATAGGAAGGAAGGCTGCGATCGAGAGTAATAAATTGTGTGTACTAGTACTAATAATGTTTGGAACGGTGTTGCGCCGATCGATCTGTGTTACTACTTAAATCGGAACCAGCTAGCTGCTTGGACGGCGAATAAAAAGCAGGGCAGGGTGCTCCCCAGCTAATTAAGTCGTTACCGATTAGTACTCCACATGCATAACAAATTACGTACTGAAGCTATAGCTAATCTCACCGACGATATGATGATCATCCATTTCAAGAAAACAATCCCATTCGATAGAGGAGAACGTACTGTAATTAATTCGATAGAAAGAAGGAGAAAATTGATCTCAACAAAACAAAAAACATGGGCGATCGATCAGCCTGATCGAGTTATTGTGACGGAAGAAATGGGGGCCACCAATCCATTATCCCCTGGAGGGGGAGGGGGATCGATCGCTCCAGCAACGGCCGGACGGCCGGACCACTCATCAGTCGGCGCTGCTAGGCTCCGGCGCATCCGCCGCAGAAGGCTCGGGGGCCTCAGAGGGCGACTCGGACGGTGCTGGCGCCTCGGCCTTCTCCTCGGCGGCCTTCTTTCCGCGGGCCTCGGCGCCCAACGGCGCCACCGCGACGGCGACCACGAGGAGCGCGAGGATGAAGAGAGCGGCGCCGCGAGCCATTTTGCTTGGTGGCGGTTTACTTGCGATCGAGAGCTCTGGCGGGGATGGATGCTTGCTTGCGTTGCTGCTTGCGACTTTCTTGTGTGGGGATGGATGCTTATATATATGCGCCGCTCGCCGGCTATTCTTAGGGCGGAGGAGGAGGAGGAGGAGGAGGAGCGGCTATTCTTAGGGCGGAGGAGGAGGAGGAGGAGGAGGACGTCCCGCAGCGCGAGGTGAACCGCTGGTGCCGAGCGGCCGGTATAGGTCGTCATGCACCGCGGGATTTGACGATTTGCCCTGTTTTACTCTGAATTTTGATCATTTTCCACACCGTGTGTCACTGACATGTGGTGGCCAATGTGGCAAATGATCAAATTTCAGAGTAAAGTGAGGCAAATGATCAAATATCCCTCGTGCACCACGGATAGCCTAGGCCGTGCGTCGTCATAGATAGGCTATTCTCACGGCCGGCCCTAGGCTGGGAGGACCGTGGCAGCTAGCCGCCCGGGTCAAATAAATAAATAAATTAGGGGCCAATCATAAAAATATAGGCATAGTAATATACATCATAAAAAAAACAATATTGAGCCCGTGGTGAACCGTTCGACTCCCCTAGTCCTTGGATCCTGGACGATCAACTCGACGCCGACTCGTCGCTGAGGCTCGACTCCTACTCCCAGACGGCATCTCTCTTCCCCCCCTTTTTTTTGCGATTGTCGCTTCGCTTCCTTCCGATCCCGAGTGAGTCCTGTCCCTTGAGGCCATGTCGCCGTGACTCCCTGCGCTGCGCCTCCCCAGTCCCCCTAGATCGGATCGCCTCCCCTCGGCCTCTCGACGAACTACGATCGATCGCCAGGCCCAGGCGCTGAGACGCGAAGCGAAGGCCATCAACCGCCGCTGTTGTTACCTGTCTATCTGCTGGTATGCCCCCGCCCAGCCTCCCCTTGGCAGAGACGCTGGTTCCGGTTTTTTCGGTCGGATCGCCGGTCCGGTCTAGTTTTTTCAACTAGGGGCTCGACCCTACTCCCAAACGGCATCGCTTTCCTTTTTTTGCGAGTCGCTTCGCTTCCTCCCAATCCCGAGTGAGTCTCATCCCGTGAGGCCGTGTCGCCGTGACTCGCTGCGCAACCCCAGTCCCCTGGATCGGATCGCCTCCCCTCGGCCTCTCGACGAACTGCGATCGACCGCAAGGCCCAGGCGCCGAGACGCGACGCGAAGGCCATCAACCGCCGCAGTTGTTGCATGTTTGCCTGCTGGTATGCCCCCGCCCAGCCCATGGTTATGCCCTAGCCCTAATTCTTAATTCTAATTAGTAATTGTTGTTCTTAACTTTTTGTTTGTAGAGTGAGAGGTTGATTATGGCGCATGGGAATCCGGTGTTAAGAAAAGAAAAAGGAGAGAATAAGAGAAAAAATTAATAGAATCACAGAGAGAATCTTTTCATAATTTTTTTAAGAGCAACACGATCACATCGAGGAATCGAGATGAGTTGGCGCTAGTTCTTGTGGGAGAACAGACTAATGTTGAACCAGAAGATAATGTAGGTACAGAGGACGTTGTTCGCATCAACGCAGATGATGACAATGTGAGTAATCATGATGATGAATCTGCTAATCGTCACTTCTAGCAATAGAGATTTATTTGTCACGTCATTGGTCTCTCTATATCTATTTTAATTTTCGCTTTATTAGTCTGCTTGCATCTTGATAGTATTAACATGCTCTCTGTATGTATCTATTTAACAGATGGGAACCTGCAGTAACAATGCAATATCGCTATCTAGCGACAACAATTTTTTCTTTACCTTTTGGTGGTTTTGATTTCCAGTCATCAGATGAAGAGCCCGCCGAGAGGATTGAGTTTATAGGTATCAAAAAAACATCAAAATTGTAGTCATCTGTTTTGTATGCGTTTATACGGTAGACATTGATTTCTTGTTGTATTAGGGCCTGAACACAAGGGGGTACTAATTTTGATAAGTAGAGCCTTTTTGGAAACGATATGTATCTGAAATAAGTTCATGTAGACTCCCTCTTAGACTGGTGTGAACCCAAATTTCTATCAGAAATCAAGTACTATATCTACATGCTACCATATTCATCTGTCATGAAAAAAATACAACTTGATAAGATGATATATTCTTGATAATGTTATCAATAACAAGCTACCCTGTGATATTTAAATACTTTCATTAATCACAAGCATGTCAATTCTTTAATTCTCTGTACTTGCCTAGACATTTGGAGCCGAGTTCAAAGAAAATACCTAAAGAATATCCTTGATAAACCTATTGATCTCCATGTTTGTCAAATGAAGAGCAAAAGGCCAAAGATAGTTAGGATGAAGATGGGAGCTGGGTCAAATGCAATCTTGACGACTAGATGGGAGAAGGTTGTGAGAAGCTTCAACCTAAAGCAGGATAGCATTGTCTTTTTTTGCTTTGATGAAAACGATAATGAAGAGGTATATATTATGGTTCAGCAACTTCTACAGGGTGCCCCAGTATAAATGCAATGTTGGTTTCTTAGAGAGTAATAATTATGCTAGCTGATTGATTTATGTAATGCACTTTGTATGTACTGCCATGATGTGTAATGGCTAAATTTGTATGGATTTCCCCAACTATATATATCTGGCTAATGTTTACCACGATCGAGCTGCTATATATATATATGTTCTTGAGTTAATCTATCTATCTGGCTACTGAATCATGATTATGTGTCATGTCAGCTATGATCGAGTTTGAATTAGCATACTACTATTTAAAATGGTTTACGGAGACGGTCAATTTAAAAATCTACTTCGAGACACACTAGTTTGGAGACGGTCTTTGTTAGAATCTGACTCATATCGCCTCACTATTGGAGACGGTTCCTAGTATAGGTCGTCTGAGGTTAAGGAGTTCTTGTAAGCGGTCGGAAATATTGGACATCCCTAGCTCGTACATGTTAGAGGCTTTTTCCTTTTTCCACTGTTTGATGTCACGTATCTTAGAGCTGAAAAGTAAAACTAACTCAGGTGGTGTGCTGTTAGAAGCTATGCGCTTGAGTCGGTACGAGAAACCGTATGAGGCCTATGAGAAATTAACGTCTCTAAATAGAGAGTTTGTACTAGCGCATACGGATGCAATACATTTATTATTTATCTTCTTTGCATGTTTTATCCACATTACTAAAATCTTAAAGTTTATTCAAAGAAAGTTAATACTTAATAATTCTAAAATTCTTGTAAATATTATATTTAATATTTTTGTGATAATATACATTAATATAAGAGTTTAAAACTAGTTTTTTTATTTAAGTTTAACTCTTAATATTTTCTCAAAATTCTATTTAATAATAAGTTTTTAAATTGAGGGAATTTTATTTTATTAAAATAAAATACAAATTAGTATTTTTCTAAAATATTATACCTATTTAGGATTGTAAAGTGAATTTTATTTAATTTTAGGTATTTTATTTATTTTTATAAAATTCCATAAGGAATTTATATCATAAAAATAATTTTTCTCATTAAAATAGAATTCCTTAATTTTATTGGGTAGCTTACATTTTTTGAACACATGGATATATTATTTGTATTTTTATGATTTTTATTCATTTTCTTAGGGATTATTAAGTCTTGGTGGTATTTTGGTCTTTTAATAAATAGTCTAGAGTTTAAATTTTCTTTAAAGCTGGGCCTAGCCCTTTGGGATGTGATGAGTGCATATTGCATCATGTTTTAGATTATTATTTCGTATTGTAATCATAGGATCTTGGTATTTTACGGCATTCGCACGCACTTTTTATGTTTATTTTCACCATGATCAGAACAAATGATGGATCGACACAACTCTTTGACCAATTATATTGGAGTGAAAAGGAGCCAAAAACAACGTAAATCGCATAATTGGAAAATATTAATAATACCAGAAGAAACCCCAAAGCGATTGGAGGATACAGAAGAGTTAATGACCAACTATACGGAACAAAAAGTTTTCCGGGCGTATAGTTCCCGTCGTATAGTTGGCATCGACACCGCCTCCTCAAATAGTTTCACCCCGTACAACTGGATCGGAGAGGCGACATATAAAACACCTAGAAATAGCCAAAAACCTCACCTCCGGAAGGGATCTGGAGGGAAAACTTGCCCTAGGGATCCATCTTCGCCCTAAGCAGATCTCGGAGGCCAAGGCATCGATCTCCATCTTCATCAACCGCTGCATTGATGGCTGACGTGGAGCCTGTTGGGAACCCCAAGAGTAGGGTGTGAAGCTGCACAATAGCAAGTTTTCCCTCGGTAAGAAACCGAGGTTATCGAACCAGCAGGAGGAAGGAAACGTCACACATGTGTTGCAAGCAACACGAAAACCTACACAGCACAAACTCAAGACTTTGCCCCAACGAATCAGTGAGGTTGTCAAACTCACCGGTTTGCTATGACAAAGGATTAAACGTATGGTGTGGAAGGTAATGGTTTGCATCAAGTAAACATGTAACAGTGGAAGATGTAATAATGGTAAAGATTGGACCGGGGTCCATAGTTCACTGGAGGTGCTCTCCTTAGATAAACAACATGGCATGAAGGGTAAACAAATTACAGCAGGGCAATTGACAGAAACTGAGCAAGACATAACAATGCAATACCAGACAAAAAGATCCTAGGAGATTCGATTGGGCAATACAATAATATACATTGACCGCCATCCAACTACATCTATGACTAGAAGTCCATCTTTAAGTTATCATCTGAACCCTCTCCAGTATTAAGTTTCAAGCAACAGACAACTGCTTTAAGCAAAGTGTGTAAGGTAAATAATCCACTTGTTCCATGAACAAGAGACCGTTGTTTTCTCCCTAGTAGCAATAGCACATCTACAACCGAAGAGATTTCTGTCACTTCCCTTGGAAACTAGAGGAATGAACCCACTATCGAGCATAAATACCCCCTCTTGTAGTCACTAGCAACTACTTGGCCAAGATAGCTACTAACAACAGAGAGCATGGAAGATCA
The DNA here is from genome assembly GCA_916181665.1 of Avena sativa. Classification (NCBI taxonomy): domain Eukaryota; kingdom Viridiplantae; phylum Streptophyta; class Magnoliopsida; order Poales; family Poaceae; genus Avena; species Avena sativa. The sequence continues at coordinate 1,481,054 of OV702292.1, read as the reverse complement.
CAAACAACACAGACATGATAGAATCATAAAGACAAAACCATTAATCAATCTGATATAGTAATCTCAATATCCATCGGATCCCCACAAAAAGGAGAGAATAAGACAAGAAATTAATAGAATCACAGAGAGAATCTTTTCATAAAACTTTTAAGAGCAACATGATCACATCGAGGAATCGAGATGAGTTGGCGCTAGTTCTTGTGGGAGAACATACTAATGTTGAACCAGAAGAGAATGTAGGTACAGAGGATGCTGTTGGCATCAACACAAATGATGACAATGTGTGTAATCATGATGATGAATCTGCTAATCTGCAATTGTCACTTCTACCAATAGAGATTTAGTTGTCACGTCATTGGTCTCTCTGTATCTATTTTAATTATCACTTTATTAGTCTGCTTGCATCTTGATAGTATTAAGATGCTCTTTGTATGTATCTATTTAACAGATGGGAACCTGCAGTGACAATGCAATATCGCTATCTAGCGACGAAAATTTTAGCTTTACCTTTGGTGGTTTTGATTTCCATTCATCAGATGAAGAGCCCGCCGAGAGGACTGAGTTTATAGGTATAAAAAAACATCAAAATTGTAGTCATCTATTTTGTATCCGTTTATACGGTAGACATTGATTTTTTGTTGCATTAGGGTCTCAGCACAAGAGGGACACTAATTTTGATAAGTAGAGCCTTTTTGGAAACGGTATGTATCTGAAAGAAGTTCATGTAGACACCCTCTTAGATTGGTGTGAACCCAAATTTCTATCAGAAATCAAGTACTACATCTACATGCTACCATATTCATCTGTCATGAAAAAGAAGTGCAACTTGGTAAGATGATATATTCCTGATAATGTTATCAATAAAAATCTACCCTATGATATTTAAATACTTCCATTAATCACAAGCATGTCAATTCTTTAATTCTATGTACTTGCCTAGACATTTGGAGCTGAGTTCACAAGAAAATACCTAAAGAATATCCTCGATAAACCTATTGATCTCCATGTTTGTCAAATAAAGAGCAAAATGCCAAAGATGGTTAGGATGAAGATGGGAGCTGTGTCAAATGCAATCTTGACGACTAGACGGGAGAAGGTTGTGAGAAGCTTCAACCTAAAGCAGGATAACATTGTATTTTTTTGCTTTGATGAAAAAGATAATGGAGAGGTACATGTTATGGTTTCGCAACTTCTACAGGGTTCCCCAGTATAATTGCAATGTTGATTTCTTAGAGAGTAATAATTATGCTAGCTGACTGATTTATGTAATGCACTTTGTATGTACTGCCATAATGTGTAATAGCTAAATTTGTATGAATTCCCCAACTATATATATCTGGCTAATGTTTACCGTGATCGAGCTTCTCTATATATATATATATATGTTCTTGAGTTAATCTATGTATCTGGCTGCTGAATCATGATTATGTGTCATGTCAGCTATGATCGAGTTCGAATTAGCATGCTATTATTTAAAATGGTTTACGGAGATGGTCAATTTATAAATCTACTTCGAGACACACTAGTTTGAAGACGGTCTTTGTTAGAATCCGACTCAGATCGCCTCACTATTGGAGACGGTTCCTAGTATAAGTCGTCTGAGGTTAAGGAGTTCTTGTAAGAGGTCAAAAATATTGGACATCTCTAGCTCGAAAGTGTTAGAGGCTTTTTTCCTTTTTCCACTGTCTAAGGTCACGTATCTTCGGCGGGAAGAAATTTCCCGACCGTATAGTTGGTACCGCCATAGATAATAAAAATTCTATAGTCGGTTCGCAACTATACAGCGGGATCTATACGATCCGCACTCGTATAGTTGCTCGTTAAGCTTGGCGGATAGATTTTTGACCCCCCCTTTTAAGGACGATTGCATCTAACCTTTTTCATTAAGATTTCACAGAGCTACAGCCTCCAGCCTAAAAAAACCATCGCCATCTCCATACACGCCCCTTCTAACAACATCCGTGCAACGAAGCCATGTAGCCTTTCCATGTCAACAAGATTTGCAGGAAGAAGGAAGAGAAGCCCGCGAATAGGATCGAGGGGGTGGAACCAAAAGAAACATCATCGTCATCCATCTTGGAGATCAAGCCTCTCCCAAATTGGGAGGACATGTTCCCACAAAGGATGGAGATGATGAGGCAAGCAGATCAGAGAAGGAGCAAGGATGAGTATCTCCCTAATCCTTACCGTCACAACGTAGGATCTTATTATAAACCTCCTCTTAGTTCGCAACCTCTTAAACCCAAGAAGGTGCGGCAAGATGAGATTCATGATAAGATCTATCAATTGGAAAAAGCTTCAAAAGCATGTGTTGAAACTATTGGAGAAGGGATTGAATCATACTGGATTATGAGCAAAGACCATGAGAAAAAGGTCAATGACATTGATGGTAGAATCGGTTTCTTAATCAAAACTGTTTTTGAGTTGACAGATGAGAATAAATTCCTCCAGAGGAAAATTTTGAAGCTTCAATATTACATGGCCAAGCTCAACATCCACCTCGCAAGCATAGCCAAAGATAGCAACCTAGGAGAAGAAGGCAATACTCTTCCTACCCAGGAAGAGGAATAGGTACCAGCAAGGAGTTATTTGATCTCGCCTGGCTTGATTCCAAGCTTACCAAGATCTCTAAAACCATGTAATCAATCTTATAATTCTATTATTTTTAGTTTTGCATTAGTTCGAGTTGAGAAATAAAGATTGCATCATTAGAATTCCCTTCAAGAATAGTTAATCTAATTTATGAAATTCTGAGTTTATTATAATATATGGAGCATTACTGAGTTTGAGTTTGTATTATTGAATATATGAATGTCTTGAATATGGTTTTACTTGTACTTCAAGATAGCAATAGGAGTCTTCCACACCATTAGAATTAACGGAACATATAAGGATAATTTGATCAATATGTTGCAGGTCAATGGTTTGATTTACAAAAGGAGATTATCTAACTAATTAAGATGAAAAAGAAAAACCTTGGACAAAGGAGAAGTTATATCAAATAGAGTGAGAACAAGTTGAGGTAGAATATTCAAGATAAAAAGATGCTTCATATATATTTGGAATTTGATAATTGAGATCGTTGAACTTTGGAACCAGTACATGAAGTGGAATGTATGTCTACCTCCTTTGCACAACACTTAAACAAAAGTGTGAGTATGAAGATACAGAAAAAGAAGAAAAATAACAAATATGAAGAAAAAAAGCGAGTGTGCAAAGAGCAAATAGGCATATACCACTATATTGTAGTATGACAAAGAGATGTTTGAGATTTTGAGTCCCAATTGAATATGACAATCCTAAAACACTTGGGACTACCTCACTAACTCATTCAGTTTAATCGAACACTTTTACATCATGTTGATAATAATCTTTTGTGAATTATTAATTACTAAAGGTGTGGAAGCCTACTAATATTATTAGGATGGTTTGACTAAGGTACTATTCGTGAATTTATTTATATGTATCCTTTATGATAAACACATGCTGCAAGTGTCTCATTTATTTTATCGACTCGGCTTCATGAATATGAGGATAACATCCATTAAGCTTGGGGAAGTTGGTGAGTGCATATTTGCATCATGTTTTAGATTATTATTTTTGCATTGCAATCATAGGATCTTGGTATTTTACGGTGTTCGCACACAATTTATATGTTTAGTTTCACTAGGATTAGGACAGATGATGGATCCGATGGACACAACTCTTGGACCAATTATATTTGAGTGAAAAGGATCCAAAAATAACGTAAATCGCTTATTTGGGAAATATTAATAATACTAGAAGAAACCCCGAAGCGATTGGAGGATACAGAAGAGTTAACGACCAACTCCACGACAGGAAAAGTTTTTCGGCTGTATAGTTCCCGTCATATAGCTGGCATCGACACCGCCTCCTCAAATAGTTTCACCCCGTGCAACTGGATCGGAGAGACGACATACAGAACACCCATAAATCGCCAAAATCCTCACCTCCGGAAGGGATATGGAGGGGGAACTTGCCCTAGGGATCCACCTTCGCCCTAAGAAAATCTGGGAGGCCAATGCATCAATCTCCATCTTCATCTACCTCTACATTTTCATCACCACCATCATCTCCATCCATCCCATCTAGATCTTGTTGTAATTCTTGCACTAGTTGTGGATTTATAAAAGTACTATTCATCGATAATCGTTTCCATTATCATAGCTATGATGTTGTTTGCCTCCATGTCTGAGTAGATCATTAGTTCTTGGGGAGATGGAGAAACCCTAGTATATGATTGAGATGAAATGGAGATTATTATGTTATACATCATCATGTGTATGTGTTAATTGTCTTCATCTTGTTGTTGGGAGTTGTGCACCTCCTTAATATTTTCCCCTCACGAGGACTTGATGAAGGAGATTACTTGTTGGTAGAAAGAGGGATGGTAGCACTTATGGTGACTATGAATTCATTGTCATCCTTTACATACTAACATGGGTAATCAAGGAGAACTCATCAAGTTATGTCCATGCCACATGACAAATCCCTTAATAGCGCAGTATCACGATGGTTGTCGGTTATTTTCTGCTGTGGTTATGACAAATGATGTGAGCAGTGGTTGCTGCCTATTCATCCATATATGCAGCTCCTCCCACATACATGCACATCATGAAAATGTTAGTTATAATAATATTGATCACTTATTCTAGATTGCTAGCGGTTTATTCACCACTCCCCGATAGCGCCTTTTTTCCTATTGCAATTTCAATCTTACTTACACACACGATTACTATTTTCCGCATTAAGTTTTACTTCACTTAACTTTACTATTTCACTCAACCAAAAACCTAAAAACAATTCTACCTTTCTTGCATCTTATAATTATTCCTTAAGTACTTCATTTTGTTTTAGTTAAAAGCATTTTAGTCTTTCGCCTACTTCTCCATGTGGGATTGATATCTTTATTTCAAAACTAGCTACAAACGATCTATGCACTTGCAGTCATCAGGCTGACTCGGCCCGACCCGGCCCATTGAGTTGGGTCAAACCCTGAGCCGTGCTGGGCTGTCCCCGTGCTGGCCCAGTACCCCATATCTATCTTTTCCTCTCTCGCGCACAACTCGAGCTTCCTCCTTGCTGGCGATGTGGTGCCGCCGCTGTCGCCGTGTTCAATTACGGTCACCTATGGCCTCCCCGACCACCACCGTGGTGCAGGATGAGGAAGTCGACAATGCCCTATCAACTAGTCTAGCTTGATTTGATGCTTGAGCTCTCCCCTGACCATGTCGTCTCCTTCTAGATGCCTAGGGTTTGGATCCCGCCTGTGGTTTGGTGCTCCGACGCTTCCCCGGTGCTTTGGTGTCTAGATGGTGTCGCCCCCTCCTTTGGAGCCCCCATGACCGCGGCTTGGTGCTGGTTGCAGCGCCCTTTGGGTTCTTCCCGTGCCGTCGTGCTTGTCTCCGACTCTGGCTACTCTGCCTCCTCTTCTAAACTTAGCGAGGACCTTTTGTAAGTTCACCTGCTCTCCCTTCTTACTCTCTATGTCTCTCTAGATACCCTATGTGTCCTTGAAGTGAGGAATCCCTAATTAGGGTTCATCCCTTGTGTTGAGGTTCTTACCTTCTTGATGTGGTTATCAAAGATAATTAAAATTGCTTTATGCATATACCCGATGTAACTAGGCTATGTAGAATCAATTTCTATGTTGAGTTTGGGATAGATGAATGTGGCCCTAGCAAGTGAAATATTGTTTGAAATTTCACTTACTGTCAATTACTAGATTGATGATGCTATGACTATGATCTAGATTGAGATGTATCATTGGTTATGATTGAAATGCTTCAATACTAATGCATTATAGTTGGATATCTATTCAAATTCTTCTGATGAACTCTGGTGATATTATTTTTAGAGAAACATAATTGATTCCTAAATTGCTATTTTAGGAAGATGATTGATAAACTCTTTGAGAAGATTTGGCTATGAGATCTCTTTGTAGAATGTACATAGTTAGGATGAATCTTTGTGACACCTTCATTTGAATGCTATACAAAATTCATTCTGTTGCTAAGTTACTTTCTAACTGTATTTTGGTGTAGCTTTGTATTTGTGAGATCTTGGAAAACTCCACTAAATATAGTGTCACCCTTATTAATTCCATTTGGCCTATGATGTTGGTCTAAAGCCCATCTAGTGTAAGAAAAGATGTTCTTTACGTGCTGTCCATTATATTATGCGTTCTATGATGAACATATCATGCCTTTGCATGGATACATATGTATATATAATGATTAGGAGATAGATCTAAGGATTTGAGAGATACCATGATTCTAGACTAGATTGTGGTAGCCTGTGGCCTTGTGCTGGAGTTGCCTGCTCTTATATAACCAATGGTGGTTTTCTCCTTGATCTTCTATTCTTGCTTGGTGATGTTGTCCTTGGCCTTGTCCTGCTCCTCCTAGTGATGTTGCTCTAGGCTCCTGCGTGCCCTTGCTGTCCACCTATTCCACCCCCTCCATTAGGTGACCATCTTGGATGGTTTCTTGGTGGATTGTTGTGGTGAATGGTTATTTGATGTTGTGGAAATCTGGCAAGTACTGGTGATGGTTAATTGTGTGTTCTTGAGTGAGCTGCCTCACTATGCTCTTTTCCTTTGGATCAGATCAAGTGAATTTTATTCACTGCCCCTTCCTTTTACTATTTTCTGCTCTGGTGAAACTTTCCCCTTTACTTGCCTTATGAGGTTGTTCTGAAGCCCTTTGATTTAAAAGAACAGATACTTCACATCTGTGAAACTTGCCCCTTTTTATTACTCAATGAGGTAAAATGAACAGTTCATTTCACTGTTCAAGACTGAGAGTAAAACTAACAAAAACTAATTTCTTTGATTTCTTATTTTCTTTGTTTTGGAGGTACATAAGTCCTAATGATCAAGAGAATTAGATAGATATTGATGGCTTTGATAATACAACACCTTTTATCTATATAAATTGTGTCATTTTCCTATCATATCATGCTCCATCTAACTATTGCTATCCTAATATGCATGATTAGTTGTTTTCCTTAAATTCAATATGAGCTTTGCACAATTAGTAGTTTATTAGTATTTTATTAGTTTTCCTTGGATTTGTTTTGTGTTTGGGTTTATTGAAGAATAAAGGAATAAACCCTAGGGAAGGAAGTCACAAGGATGCAATATGGAGGAGCTATAGGCATCAGACTTAGCCATTTGAGAGGTTAGAAATGTGAATTTTTCCACTTTCTCAAAATGAAAATCTAAGATCATGTGTTTGTAGCCCTCTTCGAGACGAATCCAACGAGCCCAAGAACACGCAAAATGGAGTTCGTATGAAGAAATCGTGACCAAAACACTGAAGAGTTCGAAAGTTCAACGACCAACTATACGACCAGAGAAAATATTCTAACCATATAGTTGCGCCCTTATAGTTGCAAAAAGGTTTAGAAACAACGGGATTTCGCCCCCAGAAGCTCCAGAACTTTCCCTAAGTCATACGACGGTATTAGGGGAACCCTAGGGAACCCCCAAGGGAGAGGAATGAAGCCACTACCAACACATCTATCAGATCTAGATCCAATCTCCATCATCCACCACCAAGGCGGAGCCCTGCCGCCATAGCCAGCCACCAAGATCCAATTAATCTCAACCTTGAAGGAAGGTCGGGGAAGAAGACCAAGAGGAGGAGGCGCCTCCATGCTCCACCGTCGCCGCCATCACGCCATCACCATCTCCATCAGCGCTGCTCCTTCTTCTTCCCCCATTATGGTCTCTGTGATGGGTTGTAATATGGCTTGATCTCCCATTTATTAATGTTATGATGATTTGAGAAATTGAAGTGTGGCGTCTTCTTGTTAATTAATATGTTTGTGATTTCTCTTTACATTGTTCTATTCATGATATTATTCTAGTTATTGTAGACGTCCGATCCATTGTTGAGGAATTAGATAGGGATTCACGGTGTTGTCACAAAACTTAATATTAGTCTTTACTCTTCCAAGGGTAGAACTAATAGGCTATTTGATATAAGTGGGTCTGCGGAGGCAATAGCAGCTTAGGATGCACCGCCCATTATGATTCAATTCCCCTATATCACTCATGATTTAGATAGGTATAGTATTGCCAATTGTTTGACCCCATAGTGTCATTCGGGATATCTTGTGACGAGCACATTTGCCAAGGAGTACGGTTGTCCATAAATGTTAATACATTTTGTCTGGTCTTGTTTCCTTAATACACCATTTTACTACCAAATCAAAAGAGGGTGTAGACAGTTGAGTTGTATGGTTGGAGACATTCAGGATATCTTGTGACCAACACATTCGCCTAGGATTACGGTTGGAGACAACAGTACATGAGGGACCGCAAAAATTATAGTTAATAGCTATGCCATAAGAATTTATCATACACACCGGTATACACAATATTAATCAAGAAATCATAGCATTAATATTTCATCTCATTGCATTCACCTCTTTCTAGTTTTACTTTTGTTCTAGTGTTCTTGCAGTCCTAGTAGTAGTTGTTAAAAATCATATTAAATTCATTTATCCTAGTAATTTATAGAATAGGCTATTTCCAAACCATGGTTTGGGTGTGAATGTGACCGCACTGGCAACGTGGCTGCGGGGTCGTGTTGTTTCTGTTCGCCGAGCTCTCATCAGGACAAACTATTTAAATATTTGCTCCTACAAGTCCTGCAATAACCCTGTTGTTGGTGCAGGAACCCAGTCATCAAATTGGCGCCATTGTCGGGGAGCAAAGTGTTCGGTTATTACCTATCTACTCGCACATAGTTTATTTCCATTTGTTTCTATTATCTTATTGCTTTCTTTTATATTGAAAACAATAAAAAATTACAAAACCAAAAATCTATAAAAACAGTTGCTACTAATCATGTCTTCCGAGGTAAATTATGTTAAACTAATAATACAAGAATTAGAGGAGATATAGGATTCAAATTTATCAAGCCTGGTTGCTAGATATGATCTGATAGATAAAATGCTGAACCTATTGGAAGGGTATTCATTATGGTTGCATGTTAATGATGGATCTTATTGCACAAATGTAAAACAGATGACCACCTTAATTTTCAACGTAAGTGTTCCACCAATCCTACTTTAGAAAATTATAATAGAGATAAATCCTATGCTAGTTTGGAAGTATTAGAATACGTTCTTTTCAAAGGTGCATCTGAAATGGTATTTACACTAGGAAGTATTGATGTTGAGTGTGAAGCACTTGATGGAGTTTTTAATTTAGTGTACCTCATATTCCTTGTTTGCGAAAATAATTTAAGTAATAATGCATTGGTATAATATTATTTGAGCGGTCTAAAACCGCCATGGAGAAAGATAACCTTTTGCAGGACTTACTAAAGAGCGGAGATGAAAAGGAGGACAAGGAAGAGGAGGAAGAACGGATTGATCACCCGCTCATACCTTCAACTCCTACTTTTGATTCTATCATTGCTATTAATACACTAGTCGATGAAATGGAGGAACAAAAAGATGATGTTGACAAAAAGAGTCACACTATAACATTTGTTTGTGATGGCTCTCACTCTAGTAGTGATTTTTATGATGCTAAAACTGTTGATAATTTTCTGAGGAGGCCTTGTGCCTAGACACTCATATGGAGAGCATTAATAATAATGAACTAGAGATAGAACCTTGCTATACTAACATGGAGGGTCCTGAACTCCCTGCTATGAAGGAATAGTATTATGAAGTGTTCCCCTACAAAGGTAACCAAAGTAAATATTTAAGAATTATAGATGAATCTCCACCCCTCTCATTGCAGCTATACACAGAGGCATTTTCACCAAACATGGTGCATCAACACTCACTTGAAAGAGAGAACTTGTTCATCTACATGATCCCGATGCACAATAAGTGGGTACGACTCCGACCGAACTCTACTCTACGATGCTCCAGCAAGCTGGTATGTAAAACCTCACCTCGAGTCGATATCCCTTGGGATCCAGGTGGGTAATGTATGGACCATCCTAGCCTGGCTTTATGGCTTTAAAGAGAGCGCTTCCCTGGAGGCAACCCAGAAGTTACTAGGTGTCTTTCTTAGTTTTGTGTGTTGAGTAGTCTAGTTGCATTCATGTTGCATTGGCACTTTTATTCTTCACATGTATTGCTATTAGAGTAATCTTGTGGTAGTTTTCAAAAGATAGAATTTACTTTCACTACATTATGTGTTGCATAAACTCGGTAAAAAGGAAGAGAAAATCAGTTTCAGGTGAATCCTACAATTATATGTATCTGTTGGTCGAAAATTAAAGTTTTTATTTTACCGTCAAAACATGGTGTTTATTAAGTTTCAGGTTAATAATGAATCCTCAAAGAAACATGTGAAGATTGGAGTTAACAGAAGGTTTAAGAACCAACTATATGACGGTACCTCTTTGGTCCGGCCGTATAGTTGCAGCCGTATAGATATCGACGCCATCTACCCTTCGATGTTCAAGGTACAGTAAGTTTAACGGCCAACTATACGGTGGGACCTTTTTGGTCCAGCTATATAGTTGCACCCGTATAGTTCGGAAAACCCCTCAAACACCAACTAGAAGGTAACCATTGCTCAAAATTTTATTCTTTCTTCTTCCTTCTTCTTTAAAAACCCTGACACACCACCAGGGAGCTTCTCCCATGTTTTAGAGAAGCCGAGCATATGTAAGCAATAAAGTTCTATCTCATAAATTCCTTAAGTTGTAATTCTCTTTAGTAGTTCATGTTTTATTTTTGTTTTCTTTCATTAGTTGGGTGAACGAACTTCGTTCGTACACCAAACCGTTGCCTTTTATTTTCTTTTTTTGTGTTATTTTCGCAGGGACTTGAACCTTATGTGATGATGTGTATGGTATTGACAACACGTGAAAACACTCGCATAAGCCACTTGGTGGCTTCAATTCAACATGCCTACCTATTAATGTCTGGTAAAACCTTCCAACTCAAACCTCTTTTAAATAAGCACATAGGGGCTGCACACTCGTGTTTCATATTTTGTCCCACTTACACTTCGTCATAATCTAGGAGAGGGCACTTCTAGAACTAGTTTGTTGACTTAAGCGTGGTGTTTAGGTTGATGAATCGACTCAGTGGGACTTGTATTTTTATCACTTATGAGCTAAACCCGTGTTTTCAAAAACACAAAAATATTTTTTCTTCTTTCTAGTCTTGTTCCTACCAGGTTCTGAAGGAAGGTATACACCGGATCATGAAGCATTCATTGAAGCAAAGGTTCTTTGTCCATCAAAGTAGAGGTTAAAAGCACCTCAATGGTAAAGTGTGTCATACTTGCTTTAACTTAAGCTTGGGGAGGTAACCACTTCTTATACTCTCTTTTGATAACTGCATTTTCTCTTTTGTTTTCATGATCTTCTCAAGTTGGTATTTGAAAATTTCTTAGCTTCGGGACGTTATTTTGCATGCGTAGAGTCTTGTGCAATGTTCCTTTTCTTAAAAAGTTTTCATGCTATTGTGTATCCCTCTGTTTTTAAATGCATGCTTAGGTGAGGTTTTTTTCATATTTATATAAGGGATATACTTGCTCATCTTAGGACCCATAGGAGACAAGCCATAGCTTTGATGCATCTTGTCCAACTTTTATCTATCTTGTGAAAAATATTGTGATCCTGTAAATATACATTGCCATGTTATCTACATCGAGTAAAAAATATATATAATAAAGAAGTTCTTTGAAACTTGCTAGTTGTCACTGTTCAGAATTGTCTTAAGTAAATGGTTATGGAGTAGCACGACCCCATAGTATTGGAAATGATGGTCTTGATAGATGCTTACTAAGTGAGTTGTCAAATAAGAAATGATGTTTGAAAGTTTTGAGATGACATATGCCAAAATTTTGTCTTGGAAATCAAAGTGATATATTGCTTTATGCGTGTCTTGCGCCACTATCGCACTACATGGGATTCTAACAACTCCGCTGGCCTTTGGACAATCCAAAAAGACGAAACTATTGAAGTTTAGTTATGAGTTTCCCAACATATGTAGCAAAAATGATATATTTGGGTATGCATTGGTATTCTCATGGGCTTGCGTTAAAAGCAAAAGTTGGAATACTCCTCTGACTTTTATGAGAAATCATTATACCAAAAAGGGAAACCTTGGTAATGGTCACGAGTGTCCTTCCAAGCCTACACAGTCTTAACTGAACATACACCACTCTTTTGGCATGGTCTCGTTACTAAGAAATAGATTTCCTATGAGCTCAAAAATCAAAGTTTGCACTTGAGAGACTTTAATAGATGGCATGAGTGGGAAGCATTGGAAAAATCTATCTCTATTTATGATTGAAAACTAACTGTGTTCAGCTTTGCCTTATACAAATAAAAATACAAAAATACAATAAAGTGAGTATAGAAGGATCACAAGTTTACTTGCAAGCTAGATTTAACTTTGACATGGGGCATAGAAGTTTTTGAATAATCTCTAGTGGTTTGGAATAATATAAATGAGCTTATATTGCATTGTATGACTATGTGCTCTCTTGCTTTGAGCTTGCAGGAAAAACAAGGATACAATGCATTGATTTTCAATGATAAGCAAGATCACATCCATTAAGTTATCGTTCCCTTTTTGCTCGAGGACGAGCAAAATCTAGCTTGGGAAAGTTGATGGCTATGATAATACGACACCTTTTAGCTATACAAATTGTGTCATTTTCCTATCATATCATGCTCCATCTAACTATTGCTATGACTGATATGCATGATTACTTGTTTTCATTAAATTCAATATGAGCTTTGCACAATTAGTATTTATTAGTATTTTATTAGTTTTCCTTGGCTTTGGTTTGTGTTTAGGATTAAGGAAGAATAAAGGAATAAAGCCTGGGGAAGGAAGTCATAAGGATGCAATATGGAGGAACTATAGGCATCAGACTTAGCCATTTGAGAGGTTGGAAATGTGAATTTTCCACTTTCTCAAAATGAATATCCAAGACCATGGGGGTGTAGCCCTCGTCGACATGAATCAAACGAGCCCAAGAACACCCAAAATGGAATTCGTATGAAGCAATGGTGACCAAAATACTAAAGAGTCCGAAAGTTTAACGACCAACTATACGACTGGAGAAAATATTCCGGCGTATATTTGCGCCCATATAGTTGCAAAAAGGGTCGGAAACGACGGGATTTCACCCCCTAGAAGCTCCAGAACCTTCCCTAAGTCATATGACGGTATTGGGGGAACCCTAGGGCACACCAAGGCCTAGATAAAGGAGGAAGGAGTCAAGGGAGAGGACGGAACCCACCACCAACACATCTATTAGATCTAGATCCAATCTCCATCATCCGCTAGCAAGGCGGAGCCCTGCCGCCATAGCCAGCCACAAAGATCCAATCTCAGCCTTGAAGGAAGGCCGAGTAAGAATACTAAGAGGAGGAGGCTGTAGGGGTTCGCAGCATGGAAAACAAAAATTTTCTATCGCATACAAACAAACAAGCCAAGATCTATCTACTAGATTGTAGCAACGAGTCGATGGAATAACTCACCCTTGAAGATTCCAAAGTGTTTAACGAGAGCAGATTCTCGTGGGTGATGTAGTCGTACTCTTTCCGATCTCAAGATCGCGTAGACGATCCTTCCAGCGCCACGTTCCAGCAGCGCTCCCGCAGTCGGTCACACGTTCGGTACTCGACGAAGACCTTCCTCTCCCTTGTTCCAGCAGGCAGCGGAGGTTGTAGCACTCTCCTCGCGATTCCGGCAGCACAACGGCGTGGTACCGGAAGTAGAGGGGAAATCCCGCAGGGCTTCGCCTTAAGCCGGTGCGAGTATGGTGGAGCTTATGAGAGAGGCTATTAGTGGTCTAGTAATTAGACACACCAATTAGAGGGCTCTAAACCAATTAGAAGGCTCTAAACCGAATAGCTCTAAACCGGGGTCTAGATCTAGGGTTTAGTTTAGAGGATAGGAAACTTGTGTGTGTAGGAGGGGAGCCCTGCCCCTCCTTATATAGGTGGGAGGGTGTGGGCGCGCCAGGGGAGGGAGGGAGTCCCTCCCCAACTCGGCCTAGGGCTGGGCGCCGGCCTGGAGGAGTCCAACTCCTCCTCCAGGTTGGTTCCAACTCCTCTTGCTTGTTTCCCACAGTTTCTTGTTTTGGCAGTTTGACTTTCAAACTGGACATTTGACTTTTCTGTTTTAGGATTCAATTTAATCCTATATTTGGGACAGCAAGAACACTTAGTACATGATGCAATCATTCCAATATGTAATGACACATTCATGTACCCCTTCCCCCCCGGAGTGCCGGACAATCCGGAACCTTCTAGAATATCCCCGATGAAAACACCGGAATCATTCCCGAACTCCGAAACGGGACTTTCCTTATATGAATCTTATTCTCCGGACCATTCCGGATCACCTCGTGATATCCCGGATCCCATCCGAGACTCCGAACAACATTCGGTCTCTTTCTCATAATACCATAACTACTCAAACAACGTCGAATCCTTAAGTGTGTCTCCCTACGGTTCGTGAATTATGCGGACATGATCGAGACACTTCTCCGAACAATAACCAATAGAGGAATCTGGAAATTCATATGGCTCCCACATATTTCTACGATTACTTTGCGATCGAATGAACCACTTACATACGATACCAATTTCCCTTTGTCTCACGATATGTTACTTATCCGAGGTTATGATCGTCGGTATCTCTGCATACCTAGTTCATCCTCGTTACTGATAAGTACTCTTTTCTCGTTCCCGTGATATGTGATCCCTTGTGACCAAGTCACATGCTTGCAAGCTAATTGGATGACATTTCACCGAGAGGGCCCAGAGAATATCTATCCGTCATGTGGATGGACAAATCCCACTCTTGATCCATGTGTTTCAACCAATACTTTCCGAACACTCAATGCCACCTTTATAGCCACCCTGTTACGGTGTGGTGTTTGATGACATCAAAGCATCCATCCAGTAAAGGTGATATGCATGATCTCATGGTCGAAGGAATTAGGTTACTATGTATCAGAAAGCATATAGCAATTGAACTATTGAAATGACTTGATCTTTATGCTACGCTTGTCTATAGGAGTATGTCCACCATATCATTCTCCTAACGATATGATCTTGTTGTTGATAACATCTCAATGTTCATGACAAAGAAACCACATCATCAATCAACCAACAAGCTAGTGAAGTATAGAGGCTATACTAGGGACTTCAAATTAAGTTTACAAATCACACAAGTATTAATGGTTTCCTTGTTAATACTATTATAGCATGAATGCAAACATTTATCATAAACACAAAGATATATAATAATAACTACATTTATTATTACCTCTAGGGCATATCTCCAACAGTCTCCCACTTGCACTAGAGTCATCTAATCTAGATTACATGGTAATATACCGAACACCCATGGCAGTTTGGTGTTGGTCATGTTTTGCCCTCGGGAGAGGTTTAGTCAACGGATCCGCCACATTCAGATCTGTGTGTACTTTGCAAATCTTTATATCCCCATCCTGGATATGTTCTCGAATAGCGTGAAAACGCAGCTTGATATGCTTCAGCTTCTTGTGTGACCTTGGTTCTTGCGCATTGGCTATGGCGCCCATGTTATCACAGTAGATAGACATTGGGTCCAGCGCACTAGGAACCACACCCAGCTCTGTAATGAACTCTTTCATCCATATCGCTTCTTGTGAAGCCTCCGAAGCAGCCATGTATTCCGATTCAGTTGAAGATCTCGCCACAACGCTTTGCTTTGCACTCCTCCAGCTAACTGCTGCACCATTCAAAATAAATACGTATCCAGATTGTGATTTAGAATCATCTGGATCGGTGTTCCAACTAGCATCGGTGTAACCATTAACAACGAGCTGTTCATCACCTCCATAAGAAAGAACCATATCCTTAGTTCTTCTCAAGTACTTAAGGATGTTTTTGACCGCTGTCCAATGATCCACTCCTGGATCACTTTGATATGGCATACATTAGAGATCCTATGGCTGAGGCATAGGGAGTCTTACTCATCCTTTCTCTATCTTCTGCCGATGTCGGACTTTGAGTTTTACTCAAGGTCGTATTGGGCAACATGGGCAAGAACCCTTTCTTGCTTTCTTCCATTCCAAACTTCTTTAGAACTTTGTCCAAATATGTACTCTGTGACAATGATATTTGGCGTTTCGATCTATCTCTATAAATCTTTATGCCTAATATGTAAGCTGCTTCGCCAAGATCCTTCATTGAAAAACTATTATTCAAATACTCTTTGACACTATTAAGAAGGTCTACATCATTCCCAATCAACAATATGTCATCCACATACAGTATTAAGAATGCTACAGAGCTCCCACTCACTTTCTTGTAAATACAAGCTTCTCCATAAGTTTGTATAAAACCAAAACTTTTGATTACCTTATCAAAACGTTGATTCCAACTTCGGGATGCTTGCTTCAATCCATAGATGGACCGTTGAAGCTTGCATACCTTGTTAGCATCTTTAGGATCGACAAAACCTTTGGGTTGTATCATATACAACTCTTCATCAATGTCTCCATTGAGGAATGCTGTTTTGACATCCATCTGCCATATCTCATAATCATAATATGCAGCGATTGCTAACATAATCCTCACAGACTTTAGCTTCGCTACCGGTGAGAAAGTCTCATCGTAGTCAACTCCTTGAATTTGTCGAAACCCTTTTGCGACAAGTCGAGCTTTATAGACAGTAACATTACCATCAGCATCTGTTTTCTTCTTGAAAATCCATTTGTTCTCGACAGCCTTCCGGCCATCCGGTAGGTCCACCAAAGTCCATACTTGGTTTTCGTACATGGATCCAATCTCGGATTTCATGGCTTCTTGCCATTTATTGGAATCTGGGCTCATCATCGCTTCCTCATATGTCTCGGGGTCATCGGTGTTGTCCACCAACATGACATTCATAACGGAATCATACCAATCTGGAGTGGTACGAGTTCTCGTTGACCTCCGAGGCTCTGTAGCAACTTCAACCGAAGTTTCATGATCACTATCATTAGCTTCCTCTCTTATTGGTGCAGGCACCACAGGAACTTCTTCCGGTGCTGCGCTACTCGCAATTTCGAGAGAAGGTTCGACAACCTCGTCGAGTTCTACTTTCCTTCCAGTCACTTCTTTCGAGAGAAATTCCTTCTCTAGAAAGGATCCATTCTTGGCAACAAAGATTTTGCCTTCGGATCTATGATAGAAGGTATACCCAATAGTTTCCTTCGGGTATCCTATGAAGACGCATTTTTCCGCTTTGGGTTCAAGCTTGTCCGGCTGTAACTTCTTTACATAGGCTTCGCATCCCCAAACTTTAAGGAACGACAATTTAGGTTTCTTCCCAAACCATAATTCATATGGTGTCGTTTCAACGGATTTAGACGGTGCCCTATTTAAAGTGAATGCGGCTGTTTCTAATGCTTAACCCCAAAATGATAGCGGTAAATCTGTAAGTGACATCATAGAACGAACCATATCTAAGAGAGTTCGATTACGACGTTCAGACACACCATTACGCTGTGGTGTCCCGGCGGTGTCAATTGTGAAAGTATTCCGCACTTCTTTAAATGCTCGCCAAACTCGTAACTTAGATATTCACCTCCACGATCAGAACGTAGAAATTTAATCTTCTTGTTACGTTGATTCTCTACCTCACTTTGAAACTCCTTAAACTTCTCGAAAGTTTCGGACTTATGTTTCATGAAATAGATATACCCATATCTACTCAAGTCATCCGTGAAGGTAAGAACATAACGATAACCACTGCGCGATGCTACACTCATTGGACCACACACATCGGTATGTATGATTTCCAGTAAGTCCATAGCTCGCTCCATTATACCAGAAAATGGAGTCTTAGTCATTTTACCCATCAGACATGCTTCGCATCTTTCAAGTGATTCAAAATCAAATGATTCAAGAAGTCCATCGGAATGGAGTTTCTTCATACGTTTCACTCCAATGTGACCAAGACGACAGTGCCACATATAGGTCAAATTATCGCTTGATTTCAAACGTTTAGCCTCAATGTTATTAATATGTATATTTCTACTATCGAGATTCAATATGAATAGACCATCTATCAAAGGTGCATGTGCATAAAACACATTACTCATATAAATCGAACAACCATTATTCTCGGATTTAAACAAGTAACTGTCTCGCAATAAACAAGATCCTGATATAATGTTCATGCTTAATGCAGGCACCAAATAACAATTATTTAAGTATAAAACTAATCCCGATGGTAGATGAAGAGGTAGCGTGCCGACCGCGATCACATCAACCTTTGATCCGTTTCCTACGCGCATCGTCACCTCGTTCTTCACTAGCTTCCGTTTATTCTGCAGCTCCTGTTTCGAGTTACAAATATGAGCAACCGAACCAGTATCAAATACCCAGGCACTACTACGAGTACTAGTGAGATACACATCAATAACATGTATATCAGATATACCTTTCTTCTTGATGTTGCCGTTCTTCAAATCCGCCAAGTACCTTGGGCAATTCCGCTTCCAGTGACCTTCTCCCTTGCAGTAAAAGCACTCAGTTTCAGGTTTAGGTCCAGCCTTGGTCTTCTTCGTCGGCGTGGTAACTTTCTTACCACCCTTCTTGAAGTGTCCCTTTTGCTTAGACTTGCCTTTCTTGAATTTGGTGGTCTTATTGACCATCAACACTTGGTGCTCTTTCTTGATCTCCACTTCTGCAGATTTTAACATAGCAAATAGTTCTGGCAACTCTTTGTTCATGTTCTGCATGTTGTAGTTCATCACAAAGTTCTTGTAACTTGGTGGTAGTGATTGGAGGATGCGGTAAACTCCCAAAGTATTAGGAATCACTATACCCAAACTTTGAAGTTTATTTGCGTGCCCAGACATTTTAAGCACATGCTCACTGACGGAGCTACCCTCTTCCATCTTGCAGTTAAAGAACTTTTCAGAAGCTTCATAACTTTCAATTGCCGCATGAGTCTCAAAGATTAATTTGAGATCCTCGACAATATCATATGGATCTGACTCCTCAAACCTTTTCTGAAGCTCCGATTCTAAACCATACAAGATAGCACACTGAACTATGGAGTACTGATTCTTCCGAGCGAGGTAAACATTCTTTACTTCATCGGTAGCATCAGCTGCAGGTGGGTCACCTAGCGGTGCATCCAGCACATAGGTCAAATTACCAGCTGTGAGGACAATCCTCAAATTGCGGAACCAATCCGCGAAGTTGCTTCCATTGTTTTTCAACTTTTCTTTTTCTAGGAACGCATTAAAATTGATGGTAGGGGCTGCCATTGATCTACAACATATTTGCAATAGTTTAGACTAAGTTTATGACAAATTGAGTTCAAATTAATTAATGAAATTAAACTAGGTGAACTCCCACTCAAAACAACATCCCTCACATTGTTTTAGTGATCACACGAACCAAATCCACTACATCAACACCGATCATCACGAGAGCTGATATAGTTTTAATGGCGAACAATCATCATGTTCATCATATCTACTATATGATTCATGCTTTGCCTTTCGGCGATCCGTGTTCCTGAGGCCATGTCTGTACATGCTAGGCTCGTCAAGATCAAACCTTAGCTTCCGCATAAGCAAATCTGGCTTGCTTACGTTGTATTCACCCGCGGAATCAAAGACACCCGATCATCACGTGGTGCTTCGAAGCAGCAAGCTTTGGCAACGGTGCATACTAAGGGTGAACACTTTAGAACTTGAAATTTATGTGCATGAGGGATCATCTTATAATGCTACCGTCGTCTACTAAGCAATACAAGATGCATAAAGGATTAACATCACATGCAATTCATAATATGTGATATGATATGGCCTTTCTTCTTTGTGCTTCCGATCTCCATCTTCAAGCACGAACATGATCTCCATCATCACCGGCATAGCATCAAGGTCAATGACGCTTCTTCATGGTTGTCGTCCGCCAGCTTCAACTATTACAACTATTTTGAATAGACACGCAGGCCTTAACAGAAATTAAAGACAACCATATGGCTCCTGCCGGTTGCCAACTTACAATAAGGATCATTGCATACATCAAATATAATCACAATCATGGCCATATCACATCACTGCACACCCCTGCAAAACAAAGTTAGACGCTTCTACTTTCTTTGCATATTTTACGTGGTTTGGGGCTTTCCATAAGTGTCGTTCTAACTTACGAACAAGAACCACAACATTGATACTAGCATTGTTGATCACCCGTTGTAAATTGGATCTTTACTATGCTAGGAGAAACAGGCACCCGCAAAGCCACTTATGCAAAACGAGTTGCATGTCAAGCGTGGAGCAAGTCTCATGAACGATGTCATGTAAGGTTAGCCCGGGCCGCTTCATCCCAACATACCGCAAGATGCAAAGTACACAAAAAGCAATCTACAATAAAAGCATCAACGCCCACAATGACCATTGTGTTCTACTCGTGCAACAGATCTACATATAGACACGGCTCTGATACCACTGTAGGGGTTCGCAGCATGGAAAACAAAAAATTTCTATCGCATACAAACAAACAAGCCAAGATCTATCTACTAGATTGTAGCAACGAGTCGATGGAATAACTCACCCTTGAAGATTCCAAAGTGTTTAACGAGAGCAGATTCTCGTGGGTGATGTAGTCGTACTCTTTCCGATCTCAAGATCGCGTAGACGATCCTTCCAGCGCCACGTTCCAGCAGCGCTCCCGCAGTCGGTCACACGTTCGGTACTCGACGAAGACCTTCCTCTCCCTTGTTCCAGCAGGCAGCGGAGGTTGTAGCACTCTCCTCGCGATTCCGGCAGCACAACGGCGTGGTACCGGAAGTAGAGGGGAAATCCCGCAGGGCTTCGCCTTAAGCCGGTGCGAGTATGGTGGAGCTTATGAGAGAGGCTATTAGTGGTCTAGTAATTAGACACACCAATTAGAGGGCTCTAAACCAATTAGAAGGCTCTAAACCGAATAGCTCTAAACCGGGGTCTAGATCTAGGGTTTAGTTTAGAGGATAGGAAACTTGTGTGTGTAGGAGGGGAGCCCTGCCCCTCCTTATATAGGTGGGAGGGTGTGGGCGCGCCAGGGGAGGGAGGGAGTCCCTCCCCAACTCGGCCTAGGGCTGGGCGCCGGCCTGGAGGAGTCCAACTCCTCCTCCAGGTTGGTTCCAACTCCTCTTGCTTGTTTCCCACAGTTTCTTGTTTTGGCAGTTTGACTTTCAAACTGGACATTTGACTTTTCTGTTTTAGGATTCAATTTAATCCTATATTTGGGACAGCAAGAACACTTAGTACATGATGCAATCATTCCAATATGTAATGACACATTCATGTACCCCTTCCCCCCCGGAGTGCCGGACAATCCGGAACCTTCTAGAATATCCCCGATGAAAACACCGGAATCATTCCCGAACTCCGAAACGGGACTTTCCTTATATGAATCTTATTCTCCGGACCATTCCGGATCACCTCGTGATATCCCGGATCCCATCCGAGACTCCGAACAACATTCGGTCTCTTTCTCATAATACCATAACTACTCAAACAACGTCGAATCCTTAAGTGTGTCTCCCTACGGTTCGTGAATTATGCGGACATGATCGAGACACTTCTCCGAACAATAACCAATAGAGGAATCTGGAAATTCATATGGCTCCCACATATTTCTACGATTACTTTGCGATCGAATGAACCACTTACATACGATACCAATTTCCCTTTGTCTCACGATATGTTACTTATCCGAGGTTATGATCGTCGGTATCTCTGCATACCTAGTTCATCCTCGTTACTGATAAGTACTCTTTTCTCGTTCCCGTGATATGTGATCCCTTGTGACCAAGTCACATGCTTGCAAGCTAATTGGATGACATTTCACCGAGAGGGCCCAGAGAATATCTATCCGTCATGTGGATGGACAAATCCCACTCTTGATCCATGTGTTTCAACCAATACTTTCCGAACACTCAATGCCACCTTTATAGCCACCCTGTTACGGTGTGGTGTTTGATGACATCAAAGCATCCATCCAGTAAAGGTGATATGCATGATCTCATGGTCGAAGGAATTAGGTTACTATGTATCAGAAAGCATATAGCAATTGAACTATTGAAATGACTTGATCTTTATGCTACGCTTGTCTATAGGAGTATGTCCACCATATCATTCTCCTAACGATATGATCTTGTTGTTGATAACATCTCAATGTTCATGACAAAGAAACCACATCATCAATCAACCAACAAGCTAGTGAAGTATAGAGGCTATACTAGGGACTTCAAATTAAGTTTACAAATCACACAAGTATTAATGGTTTCCTTGTTAATACTATTATAGCATGAATGCAAACATTTATCATAAACACAAAGATATATAATAATAACTACATTTATTATTACCTCTAGGGCATATCTCCAACAGAGGCGCCTCCATGTGCCGCCGTCACCGCCGTCACGCCATCACCATCTCCATCACCGCTGCTCCTTCTTCTTCCCCCATCATGGTCTCCATGATGGGTTGTAATATGGCTTGAACCCCCTTTTATTAATGTTATGATGATTTGATTAATTGAAATGTGTTGTGTTCTTGTTAATTAATATGTTTGTGCTTTCTCTTTACATTGTTATATTCATGATATTATTCTAGTGATTGGAGATGTCCGATCCATTGTTGAGGAATTAGATAGGGATTCACGGTGTTTTCACAAAACTTATCATTAGTCTTTACTCTTCCATGGGTAGAACTAATAGGCTATTTGCTATAAGTGGGTCTGCGGAGGCAATAACAGCTTAGGATGCACTGCCCATTAAGATTCAATTCCCCAAGATCACTCATGATATAGATATGTATAGTGTTGAAAATTGCTTGACCCCATAGTGACATTCGGGATATCTTGTGAAGAGCATATTTGCCTACGAGTACGGTTGTCCGTAAATCTTAATGCCTTTTGTCTGGTGTTGTTGCCTTAATAAACCATTTGACTACCAAATCAAAAGAGGGTATAGACATTTGAGTTGTCTGGTTGCCACTTACAATTGTTGGATATTACGGTACATGAGGGACCGCCACAATTATAGTTAATAACTATTCCATCAACATTTATCATATACACCAGTACACACAATATTACCCGAGGAATCATAGCATTAATATTTTGTCTCATTGCATTCACCTCTTTCTAGTTTTACTTTTGTTCTAGTTTTTTCTAGTCCTAGTAGTAGTTGTTACAAATCACCTTAAATTCATTTATCCTAGTAACTTATAGAATATGCTATTTCGAAACCACAGTTTGGGTGCGAACGTGGCCGCATTGGCAACGTGGCTGTGGGGTCGTGTTGTTTCTGTTCGCCGAGCTGTCATCGGAAAAAACTCTTTAAATATTTGCTGCTACAAGTACTGCAATAACCCTATTGTTGGTGCAGGAATCCAGTCATCAAATATTAGTTTAGGCTTTTCTTTATTTAGTTACTTTTGTAATCTTTTCATTTGACTTTTGTACAGAACACTGTAATAAGAATTTCTTCAATAAAGTTCACCTTTTTGTATTACAATTGTTTCTTTAACGCACTATCTTATTCCTTTGTTTTTGGAATTGTTGCAATTGAATAAAGAAAAGAAATAAGAAATACTTTCTTATTTAAGTTATTATTTTTGTATTCTTTTCAATTCTCATTATTTTTTATAAATACTCCCTCCGTCCGAGAGCTTAAGGCTTATACTTTGTTTGAAAAGTCAATCTATGAAAAGTTTGACCAAACTTCTAGAAACAAGTATCAAGAACTATGATATTATATAGATATCATGCGAATATATGTTTCATGATGTACCAAAAGATATGTATTTCGTATTGTAAATATTAATATTTTTTTCTACAACTTGGTCAAACTTTGCATAGTTTGACTTTTCAAAAAATGCCTAGAGCCTGGGGACGGAGGTAGTATTGGATATTCAAAAAAATTAACTAAATCATTTTGGAAAACAATAAAATACCAATTTCTCCTAAATTTCAAATCTTTTCCCAAATGATTCAATTTTAAACTTGAACTTAGATTGTTCACCAAAAACTTTTAAATTCCTAAAGATCATGTCAAAATTTATAGCAACCACTATAAAGAGCTAAACCTATCTCCAAATAGTGAAAGAAACTCGGATCTCTCTAAGGTTTTGTTTGGCGAAAATTTTCCTCAATATTACAGATGAATGCATGCAAGTACACAAATTTCTATTTGTACCCTTTATTGGTTTCTAAATGCTGGGATATTACACTTAGACCTGACATTATTGCATAATCCGAGTTAAGGATCACCGACTTAGGTTCTGTCAAACTCTGATCTATAACATGCTAGTTATAAAGGCAGAGTTTGGGTCGACTGAAAATCAAGCTGCGTAATGTGAATAATCAAGATGAGATTTTACCCATCCAATTGGAGAGATATTATCTGAGCCGTCTTAGATGATATGATTCGGAAAGCATGTCCATGGACAACTCGGTTAAGTGTTAACCAAGGAGATCGACTAAAAGTTAGTCGGACGAATCACTTATCTCGGATCGAGAAGAGAGTCAGACTATTTAAGAGATGACAAATATTCGCCTATAGTCCGACAAGGTATATTTTGACGCAAAAGGGACTCAGACATAAGTCGCATTGGAAATACATGTCATCATGACTCTTTGGTACTTGGGAGTCGGCACATTATGCTAGAAGCCGCTACAGATTGATCGATTGAGAGTCAGACTCCAATCGTGTCCAAGTTGTCATGAGCCTGCGGGGTCACACACTTAAGAGCGAGAGCAAGTTCGGACTAGATCTGAACCGAAAATCTATTTGGGTTAGACCTGAACCGGATTTATATTGAGTCAGTGAGCGGACTCACGGTGACTGATATGGGCTTTAGTGAATGGGCCATAAGTGAGTGGAGCCCACTTTTAATCCTTGTATAGTGGGGCGCAGATATCCAGGAGGGTTGACGGTTAGGTCATTCCATACGTTGGAAACCCTAACTCCATAGCAGTCAATGTCGCTGTACTGGACCTAGCAGTCCATCGCCAATGCTCCTCCTTATACGTGTGGATACTAGCAGTGGTGATGTACGATCAGCACCACGACGATCAGGATCGGACCAGATCGTGAGAGCTGCACTGCATTTAATAGGCGTGATTCATCAATTCAGCAACTGCGTGTCTAGTGGTAATCCTCGTGGAGATCTTGGGACCACCACATGGGAGGGAACAAGTTTTGTTTTATCTCTACGTGGCCCAACAGAAGCAGCATGCGGTGACCCAGCAGACCACTTCATGATGTAGTACACTATAGTCGTTGACATAACACCAATGAAACACCGTTCACTAGTATTACATTCCTCAGAGTGGTACAACAAAAACACAACAAATCCAAGACATGACTATAGGTTACAACTCAACTCTTTACACAATATCCAGAGAACACTCTAGGTTAAAGAGAGAGAAAGAAACTTCTTACAAAGAAGAATCAGAAATAAACAACTCAAAAACTATCATACTATTAAGACTAGTATGTTAACTAATGGTCTGGCATTGCTGCTATTGCAATACACTACAGAAATAGGCTCTGTGGCTAGGGATTATATTCCTAGCTAATCAATAACTTCGTCTTCACTTGAGTTGATGTATATGTTGACGTTTTTGACTTCATTGAAGAACTTTAGATTCTGGTGATAATTCCTAGAGCATAACTTGATGTAGACATCGTCTGTACTGGCTTTAGAACCTAGCAAGGGTTAAGAAGATACGTTGAGTACGAGCGTACTCAGCAAGTTCACTAGAAAAGGAGTGTTTGATGCACTATATCTACAACCACAAACCATAGGTCGTAGGCAATGCAAGTTTTCGTAAACATTTCTTCAAAGGTTGCATTTATTCTGAAAATCTATGTCCGTGAGCCTTCACGGGTTTACTAGAACTTTCATGGAGTTCTTTTCCTGCCGCGTTCGCAACTCCTTCCCGGAACAGGGAGTGACAAGTTATAGTTCTTACAATCTGCAGAGGTGCGTCACTTTACCCATGAGAGACCTTAGGTTTTGTTGCACGACTGGGAGTATGTCCCCGTTCAAACATCCTTGGTTTGAGGCCCAACCTAAGATCCAAGCCAATCAATTCCTTCTCCGCGACCCCGCATGTCTCCTTGGTGTACGCCAGCCCACCTATTGAATTACGGCAATTGGCAGTACAAACCATTCAGATGCCGGAACTGTCGTGGGAAGTTGAGGGCTCCCACCCATATGTTGCATATCCTCTACGAATTACCAATTAATATGCACGCTACGAGTGATAACAGCCACAAACCGCACATCCGGCTCCATGCGAGAGGGAAAAGATACAGCTGACTTCTTCGTCCCATTCCAAATCTCATGGTCAACGCGTAATATACGACGCAAGAATGATTGGCGACATTGGTTGTTAAGTCCTAGATAATATGTTCCTTTACCACCGGAACTTTCATAGTAGGTTATTACCTCATGGTAAATAACCTATAATCACATTATTATGAAAATAGTGTTTTCTGTCCTTTTTCAAATGCAGGTGATGACAACACTGGATTTGCAAAATACTTTACAGAAAATAATCAAAGGACATGAGCAAGTGTGAACTTGCCTTGTGTGATTGCAAGATTATGCACTCACGGTCTTCAAGACAATATAAAAGATCCAATATCTGAAATCAGCATCATTGGTCTGGTAAGGACTAATGTCTAAAGAAGCAATATGCCATTATGCATAAGTAATGTAATGCACTTGATAAACGCGAATCCCGAGGACAACGTTGATCAAGGGTTTGGAAACTGGAAATGGTACTATTAGAATGTGTTGTCTTTTTAAATAAGTTTCATATTGGTGCTTCTTATTAAGGCTTGTGATTGTGTGTGAAACAACATGTAATTATAATACCATAAAACAATGAGATACACACAAATGTGAAATGCTACTCAAGCTTGCTTATACTATAATTGTTTATCTTCAAATTTTTACTTTACAATTAATGTCACTTATAACGAACTCAAGTGTTATCAATCCTAAGTATATACGTAAAGTATAAAGTAATGTCATTTATGATTAGTTCTCATACATTGACGGAAGTGGCAAAATGAATAACTTTTAAAGAAAAGATTTCTTTATTAAGGTTTAAACAATTTTGATAGTTTTTAGAATATGGTTGATAGAATGTGATTGATATTGTTTATGCTTGTTTGAATAGTCTGGACTTGAGATGCTTATAACTTAATTATAACAAACCAAAGTTAACTATAAAACACATAACAAAGTCTTTAGCATTACATTTAAAGTCTTGTAGACTAAAGTTAACTTTAAGAACATGGATGGATTTAAGGTGTAATGCTTATGTTATTTGAACCTTGTGTACTTTATAATGTTTCCTTATAGTTACTTAAGAATGGCATTCATTTATTTGGCAGTGGTTTCTTTACATTATAAATGTATAAAGGGATTTATCTCCCTATAAGGGTGTGGTTATGGTTTGTGAAGAAGTAAACAATATTATTTACTACTTATGAATTATCTTTGGATTTAGTCCATTATAAAATTGTGAGTGAAACAATGGTAAAAGATTTTATTTGGTTAAAATATCATTTTTGAAGATTTTATAATTGTTAAAGATCTTTTTTAGAAAATAAACTACACATATAGTTGAATGATAATTCAATCAAATTGTATTAAAATGTGTTGGACCATTTTGACTTCATATTATAATATTTAAGACTAATACTATTTATTAGACTAAATTGGCTAATTTTAGAAATATTATCAATTTTTATTTACCCTTATATGAATTATCAATTAAGGAAATAAGTTTAAATTCAAGTTATTAAGTTGTTCAAATGTTTATTTACCTCAAAAGTGGAATATCATATTTTTAACATGTAGGTATTATTTTTGTGATCATTTTGGTATATTACATTTATTTTTGTGATTTATAAATAATAAGATATGATTTTTATAAGGTTTATTACTTTATAAATACATAATAAATAATAAATACTTATTTAAGTGAAATAATAATGTATGATTATAGTTTTAAAGTATTGTTTTTATTTTTTTAAGATTTTTGGTATTTTATTTATATTTTTAATATTTACCAATATTAAAATATGAATTATCTAACTTCTATTACTTATAAAACCTTTATTAAATAATATTTACTTAAATAATTATCATAATAATATTTGATAATAGTTTTATGTTGTAGATTTTATTTTTCTGAAAATTTTCATATTCCACATAATTTTATAAATTATAAAACAAAAGATATTTAATTTGCAAGATTTAATTATGTTATTTCATTTCTAGAATATTGATATTTGAATTTATATTGTTTTTACGAATTTACTAAACAGGTAATACCTTCTCACCGAGACTAGACCTACCCAAGGTCACTGACCAGTGGGCCAGTTGCCACATCGCCCCTCAGGTTAGATTAGTTACCAGCCTTGCTTCTACTCACAGAGGATGACAAATGGGCCCAGGGCCATGTCACATGCCACATGAGCAAAGACTGGTCAAACGAACTGACGCGGTTGGGATCTGATGTAGGCATGAAGTATTGCTATGCTGATACTCTCGGATCGAAGCTCGATCGGCTGATTGAGTGCTTACGCGCGACTGAGGCTAGGCTTGTTGGAATAAGCATGCGATGGGGAGCTAAATAGTGGCAGAGCAGCTAGTTTTTGGTCACCGAAGCACGATGCACGATGGTGGCCGATGGTGGAGTTTGCATACTAGTGTGGCGAGAAGCAACCAGAGCACGAGGGATCCACGAAGATGGCTTACGAGGACGATGGACTCACCCTGGTGCGATTGGTGGCGACGGCGAGGTCGGAGGAAGTCTGTGGTGGCAGCGATTGACGATGAATGGCGGTGACTGGCGGTGGAGATGAGGTGTCGATTGGATCGACAGAGGGCTCCCCGGCTTCTGTGAGTAGGGTCAAACGACGAAGAAGATCACGGCGCGTCTCATAGTCACCTCCACGGATCAAGGGGTGGTCGGAGATGGTGGGGAAGGTGATCTCCGGCGAGCTAGGGGTCCGTGTCCATGCGAAAGAGGAAGAAAAAGAAGTGGAGTGGCGTGGTAGGGTTTCTCGTCGGTGTCCAGGGCTACTTGTAGACGACCATGAGCGGTGGCGCAGATCTTGGCGCTCGCCAGCGACGAGGGTGCGGCCACCGAGCTGCTTGTAGCATCGGAAGGTCGTCGTCGACGCGAGGAAGACGACAAACAGACCACGTGAAGGGGTATGGGCCGATCGTGGGCTGCAACTGAGCCAGGTGGGCCGTAGCAAATGGAAAGTGGAAGATGACTGCTGCTGCTTGTGGGCAACGGATAAAAAGGAGGAAAATGGGACACGGGCCAGAAACAATTTCCTTTGTTTTTTCCTTGTTCTTTTGTTTTTCTAT
The DNA here is from genome assembly GCA_916181665.1 of Avena sativa. Taxonomy (NCBI): domain Eukaryota; kingdom Viridiplantae; phylum Streptophyta; class Magnoliopsida; order Poales; family Poaceae; genus Avena; species Avena sativa. The sequence continues at coordinate 1,451,632 of OV702292.1, read as the reverse complement.
ATTCTGTTTTGTATTTTACTTTCAGATTTGTATATTACTTATTTGTTTGAAATTTTCTATTAAATTTTATCTGTTAGATAATTGCAGCAATACTAAATGTACTAAGTATTATTTTGGTGAATTTTTATTGTGTAATGTCATTATTTCTTTATTTTCTTTATATACATACCTTTCCATTTAGTATTGGTAAGGGCTTTAGATATAAATTTAATTTATCTAATATCCATAAACTTATTAAATAATGCATTACTATTACTCCATGAGTTTTGATTTTTATTGATTTATAATATTAAAGAAACTTTTATATATATTGATCCTTCATTATTATTTGATACATAAAGTTTTGAGTAATTAATATGGTTAATATTATTCTCATAAATTTAGGAAATAGCAATGTATAAATTTTATTATAACTAACATAGAAGTTAGGTTTTGAATTGCAATTGCTTACCCTAGGGTTTAGGGTTCTTAATATACTTGTACTCTTTTGGTGATGTGAATAAAGATTAATGGCTAAACATATTGTCTTTATGTTTGTGATCTTTAATGGTATCACCCTTTTAAAATAAAAGTTATCTTCTTGGGATGAATTATGAGAGAGAATAGATAAAGATAACTCCTAAGCACATATGGTTATGATAATTGGAAATGACAAAGATGTGCTGAAGTGATTTGCTATAGGAAAATATTCCTATAAAGCATTGTGTAAATAAGATGATTTATCCAACAGATGGGATGGATGTTAATCTTGGTGATAGATTTAGGGTTTAGTGTTTACCAAGAATTCCTATCTTCCATAATTCACAATCCTGGACTTCTAATTAAGGAATTCCTTTCCTAGATATACTACTTCTTCCTACTTTACTTCACAAAATATTCTTATCCACCTTTTATTCTTCTAAATCCATTTATAATTCCAATGAGCTTGACACTGAAGCTTTCATAATCTTCTCATATCCATACTTGATTATGGAAAACTATTCTACTACTAATTATCTCCAATCCAACAAATGGTTACTTCTAACTCCATTCATACTCTTCCTTAATCATCCATCACTAACATTACTCCAATGGATGTATATAAATCAAATTCTACTTTCCTCAAAAGCTTATTATCTTTTTAAGAGAAATACACTACTTCAATAACTCCATGATACTCTAGCTTCAACTTAATCATACTATCTTATATCAACTTATCTTTAATATCTTATATTCAAACTTCACATCATATCATGGTGACTTGTCATGGCTTACCTAGAGTAACATATCTATACTAGGGTTCAATCATGTTATATCCACCAATGTCACTTATACATGATATAAGCATTCAATCTTGGTGACAAAATCATGATCATTAGATTCCTTTGATCATTTATGGCTTAGGTTTCCAGTTGGCTAATCAAGTCCTTTATCAATACAACACTATAGTTGTATTATAATTATCTTCTCAGTGTATTTATCTGACTAAGAGAGATTATTCATTTACTATTCCTACTTCATTCAATAGGATTACTCCTGGTAACTTATCTTCAGAATTCATCCTTGTAAACATCTTTTTTACCATATTGATTTGATTTCCTCCAATCACTCCCATCCTATAGATGATATCTAAAACTAGCATCACCACTTACCTCTTATTACTTCCTATCTAAAGGTATGAAGTGAATGCTATGATAAGGACAAGAGTTGATAGATCAAGAATTGATAGGTTAAGAATTGGTGAATCAATAGTTGATTACTCAACATTGATGAAGAACAAATATAAGGATAGGATTCCATAAGGATTGATATGGAAAGAAAGATATATGGTGAATGATCTTGATTTGGTTTCTATCCTACTCAATCTCACTAAAGAGTTAAGGTTAGGTATTACCATGATACTCATGGTATAAGTAGATGAGATTAAGATAGATCAAGAATTAGTTGTTACATTCTTATTACTTAAGTTATATTTTATAACTTGGTATTCATGAGTTGTGCAATGAATACTAGGATAATCACTTAAGGATCAAATATTAATCATTAAGCAATGTATTAGGGTTTAATTTTTATTACATTTGATCTACCCTTAGATCAAATCTCCCTTACCCAAAATAAGGTTTTAGCAAAGGTCATATTGAAACTTATCGCAGTCAACTTGATGATTTACCTCAATTCCATCAAGTGTAGAGAAGCTTCAATCACTTCGATAGTTTTGTTCAAAAGCGCGAAAATTATTCGGATTTTCTATGCATGAATGCAATGCACACATCTATGTTGAGATTATTTCTAAGCTCTAATGCTAGGATGTTACAGACTCTCCCCCTTAAAATAAACTTCGTCCTCGAAGTTCATAAACTCTCATGTTTCGGGGTAAGGAATTATCCTGTATTGGTTACGATACGTCTCAGCTCCATGGTAACCTCAATGGGAATAATTGTAGTATCCCATATCCAGATCTTTTTCCTTGAATTCTCACCATACTTGGCAATTTTCAACTAGTTGTCTCCAATACTCCCAAATTCCTTTTACTTTACTCCCTTAGGAATATTTCCTTATTATACAATTCTTTAATTTATGTCTCTTATCTAGTTCATTTCCCTAATTAGGTATCCTAATCCAATTCGCTTACTTTATCATCGAACTTCCTTACTGTATTATGCAATGTCTAGGAAATCTCACTAAAACAGGGTTTTAAATTTTATTAAACAATAACTATGGTCAAAAGACTAACTTTTGATTTGTTATTGTATGGTTCATAGTGGTGATCCTTACAAAGATTGGATTTGAACTCATTTAGTCCATACCCATTGGAATTTCTTGTTCCTCTATACCTGTCCAATTGGATGTGCTTTATTCTCTCTTATGAATCACTTAGAGTTGTTTTTTCTAGAATTATCCTATTAAGATTAATCTATTTTACTACCTTCAAGTTTTTACTTTAATAGGCTTTAGATAATCTTTTATTATTACCTTAAGTACTTCTTCAATTACTATTTAATAATTGCATTAAGGTTTGAGTACTACTACCTTGAAATAAATTTCGATCTTTCATCTAGACATACTTTCGAAATGATGATTTATTTTAACCTTATGAAAATAAGGCTTAATGTTGTCATAGGCTAGTATTTCGTCTCCAACCTTTATTTGGAAAGTAAGATAACAATACTTCCACAAATTGTTTACTCTCCCCCTTAGGGTTTACTAATGGTCTCTAAACTGCCTTATAAAGTAACCATTGGCTTTATAACTAGAATGTAGGACTTTGTCTAGCTTATTCTCTACCTAGTTAGGGTCTCATGAAAGATTGTACGGTGCATCCACACAATTGTGGATCTCTGAAGTGAATCTTTCAGCATTGTTTGTCTTACTTATTATTTGGACATTTTCGCTTTGATAGGTCTGACTTTGCGAAGCGCCATGAAAGACGATCGCTTTAATTTTATACTCAATTATGTCTTACTTAACTTAGGCCAAGGTTTATGCTCTTTATGCAATACTAAGATGATCTGATTAACCATGTCAACCAACACCGTCTGCGGACAAGATACCAACTATGGATCAGAATACCGACTATGGATCAAATACTAGCTACGGATCATCCTAGGTTGTAGGTAATACCCTAGAGTTTCCGACGTACCACTGGCATTCTCTCTGAATTGTCAGATCTTGAATACCATTTAGGTTCCAAAGCTTCTTCTTTGTACTAACTCATGATGCTTTCATGAACTAGGTACTACTACTTCATTAATTCTTAGCAATATCACCTACTTTGATTGAACCTTAAGTTCATCACTTCTTGTTGCTCCTTATACTTCCTACATTAATATTCCTTCTCATAGCTGGCTAAGAATGATCTGAGCTTGATCCATCCTCCAAATTGAGTTGATACTCCTTACACTTTCTTCATTCTTCATGTAAGTCTTCATCTTGGTCTTTGGAAATCGTCACTCCCTTACACGAATTCCATTTTCTGTCTAGGTCTATAACATCAAGTAGTAACTGGATGTTGCAACATGCATTTGCACACCAAGTCAAACTTCATGTACAGATCTAGTCAATCAATAAGATCCAAGAAAAACAAATAAATCCAAATATGGTACATATAACACACAATTTTCTAAGCCCGAAATATAGTAGTTGAGTATAATATCTCTAGAATTCAGGCTTAGTTGTGTAGTATATGACACCTCCTCATATAGGTTTACGTTGTGATACTTAGGACTTAGGGTCAAACTATTCTTTGTCTCAGTATTTACCGAGATTGCTCAACTGCAATATGATAATTTTAAGAAAAGTGGTCTAAATTTGGTTTTGACTAACCTTTGGTCTTACTTTTTGAATGATCAAATGTAACTAACTCTTCTTTATTTAGTGAACTAACCTCACATGATCTCTCCAAATGACTAATAAGTTTCCATTGAACACCCAAAACTAAATTTTATCAGGAATTAGGACACCTATGACTTCTATCATAGTTCTACCATGCTATTTTCTTACTTTACTTGAAGATAATTTACTAATTACTTTTCATATTTGTACTCTCATCATGGTTTCGGTGCTAATCTCACCATGATCTTGTTATGCTTTACCTATTCCTCATGATTCAAGAGTAAGCTTAACCTGATGACTTTGTTTGTCATCACACTATCATTAAGTCTTAACATAATTTCACTTCATCACGTAGAATCCTCAAGTGAATCCCACATGATTACTACTCATTACATCAACACTTATCCTAATGATATTCATCATGTTGTCTTTGGTTATCAACTAGCCATAAGATTCCACTGTCTTACATGAATTCTAGGGTTAGGCTACACCATTTAAGAGTACTTCAATTGATGTCTTACACTTGATCCTAATCTACTATGGCCGATTGACTTTCCTAAAGTATCTTGGTGTGTTATATCTCCTTTGGAAGACACTAAATAGCACCTTACTAAGAAAAGATGAATAACTACTCCCTATGATACCCTTGTAGGGGTTCGTAGCATGGAAAACAAAAATTTTCTATCGCATACAAACAAACAAGCCAAGATCTATCTACTAGATTGTAGCAACGAGTCGATGGAATAACTCACCCTCGAAGATTCCAAAGTGTTTAACGAGAGCAGATTCTCGTGGGTGATGTAGTCGTACTCTTTCCGATCTCAAGATCGCGTAGACGATCCTTCCGGCGCCGCGTTCCCGCAGCGCTCCCGCAGTCGGTCACACGTTCGGTACTCGACGAAGACCTTCCTCTCCCTTGTTCCAGCAGGCAGCGGAGGTTGTAGCACTCTCCTCGCGATTCCGGCAGCACAACGGCGTGGTACCGGAGGTAGAGGGGAGATCCCGCAGGGCTTCGCCTTAAGCCGGTGCGAGTATGGTGGAGCTTATGAGAGAGGCTATTAGTGGTCTAGTAATTAGACACACCAATTAGAGGGCTCTAAACCAATTAGAAGGCTCTAAACCGAAACAGCTCTAAACCGGGGTCTAGGTCTAGTTTCTAGTTTAGAGGATAGGAACTTGTGTTGTGTAGAGAGGGGAGCCCTGCCCCTCCCTTTATAGGTGGGAGGGCCGGCGGCCAAGGGGAGGGAGTGGAGTCCCTCCCCAACTCGGCCTTGGTGGGGCGCCGGCTTGGAGAGGAGGGACTCCTCCCCCAAGTCGGTTTCAACCTCCTCCTCTTTCTCCTCTTTCCGAAAACTGGCAGTTTGACCGAAAACTGGCAGTTTGACTTTCTCAATTAGGATTTGAATTAACCCTTTATTTTGGACAGCGAGAACACTTAGTACATGATGCAACCATTCCATCTTGCAATGACACATTCATGTACCCCTTCCCCCCCGGAGTGCCGGACATTCCGGGACCTTCTAGAATGTTCCCGATGAAAACACCGGAACCATTCCCCAACTCCGAAATGGGACTTTCCTTATATGAATCTTATTCTCCGGACCATTCCGGATCACCTCGTGATATCCCGGATCCCATCCGAGACTCCGAACAACATTCGGTCTCTTTCTCATAATACCATAACTACTCAAACAACGTCGAATCCTTAAGTGTGTCTCCCTACGGTTCGTGAATTATGCGGACATGATCGAGACACTTCTCCGAACAATAACCAATAGAGGAATCTGGAAATTCATATGGCTCCCACATATTTCTACGATTACTTTGCGATCGAATGAACCACTTACATACGATACCAATTTCCCTTTGTCTCACGATATGTTACTTATCCGAGGTCATGATCGTCGGTATCTCTGCATACCTAGTTCAACCTCGTTACTGATAAGTACTCTTTTCTCGTTCCCGTGATATGTGATCCCTTGTGACCAAGTCACATGCTTGCAAGCTAATTGGATGACATTTCACCGAGAGGGCCCAGAGAATATCTATCCGTCATGTGGATGGACAAATCCCACTCTTGATCCATGTGTTTCAACCAATACTTTCCGAACACCCAATGCCACTTTTATAGCCACCCTGTTACGGTGTGGTGTTTGATGACATCAAAGCATCCATCCAGTAAAGGCAATATGCATGATCTCATGGTCGAAGGAATTAGGTTACTATGTATCAGAAAGCATATAGCAATTGAACTATTGAAATGACTTGATCTTTATGCTACGCTTGTCTATAGGAGTATGTCCACCATATCATTCTCCTAACGATATGATCTTGTTGTTGATAACATCTCAATGTTCATGACAAAGAAACCACATCATCAATCAACCAACAAGCTAGTGAAGTATAGAGGCCATACTAGGGACTTCAAATTAAGTTTACAAATCACACAAGTATTAATGGTTTCCTTGTTAATACTATTATAGCATGAATGTAAACATTTATCATAAACACAAAGATATATAATAATAACTACATTTATTATTACCTCTAGGGCATATCTCCAACAGTCTCCCACTTGCACTAGAGTCATCTAATCTAGATCACATGGTAATATACCGAACACCCATGGCAGTTTGGTGTTGGTCATGTTTTGCCCTCGGGAGAGGTTTAGTCAACGGATCCGCCACATTCAGATCTGTGTGTACTTTGCAAATCTTTATATCCCCATCCTGGATATGTTCTCGAATAGCGTGGAAACGCAGCTTGATATGCTTCAGCTTCTTGTGTGACCTTGGTTCTTGCGCATTGGCTATGGCGCCCATGTTATCACAGTAGATAGACATTGGGTCCAGCGCACTTGGAACCACACCCAGCTCTGTAATGAACTCTTTCATCCATATCGCTTCTTGTGAAGCCTCCGAAGCAGCCATGTATTCCGATTCAGTTGAAGATCTCGCCACAACGCTTTGCTTTGCACTCCTCCAGCTAACTGCTGCACCATTCAAAATAAATACGTATCCAGATTGTGATTTAGAATCATCCGGATCGGTGTTCCAACTAGCATCGGTGTAACCATTAACAACGAGCTGTTCATCACCTCCATAAGAAAGAACCATATCCTTAGTTCTTCTCAAGTACTTAAGGATGTTTTTGACCGCTGTCCAATGATCCACTCCTGGATCACTTCGATATCTGCTAGTTAGACTAACAGCATATGCGATGTCGGGTCTAGTACATAGCATGGCATACATTAGAGATCCTATGGCTGAGGCATAGGGAGTCTTACTCATCTTTTCTCTATCTTCTGCCGATGTCGGACTTTGAGTTTTACTCAAGGTCGTATTGGGCAACATGGGCAAGAACCCTTTCTTGCTATCTTCCATTCCAAACCTCTTTAGAACTTTGTCCAAATATGTACTTTGTGACAATGATATTTGGCGTTTCGATCTATCTCTATAAATCTTTATGCCTAATATGTAAGCTGCTTCGCCAAGATCCTTCATTGAAAAACTATTATTCAAATATTCCTTGACACTATTAAGAAGGTCTACATCATTCCCAATCAACAATATGTCATCCACATACAGTATTAAGAATGCTACAGAGCTCCCACTCACTTTCTTGTAAATACAAGCTTCTCCATAAGTTTGTATAAAACCAAAACTTTTGATTACCTTATCAAAACGTTGATTCCAACTTTGGGATGCTTGCTTCAATCCATAGATGGACCGTTGAAGCTTGCATACCTTGTTAGCATCTTTAGGATCGACAAAACCTTTGGGTTGTATCATATACAACTCTTCATCAATGTCTCCATTGAGGAATGCTGTTTTGACATCCATCTGCCATATCTCATAATCATAATATGCAGCGATTGCTAACATAATCCTCACAGACTTTAGCTTCGCTACCGGTGAGAAAGTCTCATCGTAGTCAACTCCTTGAATTTGTCGAAACCCTTTTGCGACAAGTCGAGCTTTATATACAGTAACATTACCATCAGCATCTGTTTTCTTCTTGAAAATCCATTTGTTCTCGACAGCCTTCCGGCCATCCGGTAAGTCCACCAAAGTCCATACTTGGTTTTCGTACATGGATCCAATCTCGGATTTCATGGCTTCTTGCCATTTATTGGAATCTGGGCTCATCATCGCTTCCTCATATGTCTCGGGGTTATCGGTGTTGTCCACCAACATGACATTCATAACGGAATCATACCAATCTGGAGTGGTACGAGTTCTCGTTGACCTCCGAGGCTCTGTAGTAACTTCAACCGAAGTTTCATGATCACCATCATTAGCTTCCTCTCTTATTGGTGCAGGCACCACAGGAACTTCTTCCGGTGCTGCGCTACTCGCAATTTCGAGAGAAGGTTCGACAACCTCGTCGAGTTCTACTTTCCTTCCAGTCACTTCTTTCGAGAGAAATTCCTTCTCTAGAAAGGATCCATTCTTAGCAACGAAGATTTTGCCTTCGGATCTATGATAGAAGGTATACCCAACAGTTTCCTTCGGGTATCCTATGAAGACGCATTTTTCCGCTTTGGGTTCAAGCTTGTCCGGCTGTAACTTCTTTACATAGGCTTCGCATCCCCAAACTTTAAGGAACGACAATTTAGGTTTCTTCCCAAACCATAATTCATACGGTGTCGTTTCAACGGATTTAGACGGTGCCCTATTTAAAGTGAATGCGGCTGTTTCTAATGCATAACCCCAAAATGATAGTGGCAAATCTGTAAGTGACATCATAGAACGAACCATATCTAAGAGAGTTCGATTACGACGTTCAGACACACCATTACGCTGTGGTGTTCCCGGCGGTGTCAACTGCGAAAGTATTCCACATTTCTTCAAATGCTCGCCAAACTCGTAACTTAGATATTCACCTCCACGATCAGATCGTAGAAATTTAATCTTCTTGTTACGTTGATTCTCTACCTCACTTTGAAACTCCTTAAACTTCTCGAAAGTTTCGGACTTATGTTTCATAAAATAGATATACCCATATCTACTCAAGTCATCCGTGAAGGTAAGAACATAACGATAACCACTGCGCGATGCTACACTCATTGGACCACACACATCGGTATGTATGATTTCCAATAAGTCTGTAGCTCGCTCCATCATACCAGAAAATGGAGTCTTAGTCATTTTACCCATCAGACATGCTTCGCATCTTTCAAGTGATTCAAAATCAAGTGATTCAAGAAGTCCATCGGAATGGAGTTTCTTCATACGCTTCACTCCAATGTGACCAAGACGACAGTGCCACATATAGGTCAAATTATCGCTTGATTTCAAACGTTTAGCCTCAATGTTATTAATATGTGTATTTCTACTATCGAGATTCAATATGAATAGACCATCTATCAAAGGTGCATGTGCATAAAACATATTACTCATATAAATCGAACAACCATTATTCTCGGATTTAAACAAGTAACCGTCTCGCAATAAACAAGATCCCGATATAATGTTCATGCTCAACGCAGGCACCAAATAACAATTATTTAAGTATAAAACTAATCCCGATGGTAGATGAAGAGGTAGTGTGCCGACCGCGATCACATCAACCTTTGATCCGTTTCCCACGCGCATCGTCACCTCGTTCTTCACTAGCTTCCGTTTATTCTGCAGCTCCTGTTTCGAGTTACAAATATGAGCAACCGAACCAGTATCAAATACCCAGGCACTACTACGAGTACTAGTGAGATACACATCAATAACATGTATATCAGATATACCTTTCTTCTTGATGTTGCCGTTCTTCAAATCCGCCAAGTACCTTGGGCAATTCCGCTTCCAGTGACCTTCTCCCTTGCAGTAAAAGCACTCAGTATCAGGCTTGGGTCCAGCCTTGGTCCTCTTCGTCGGCGTGGTAACTTTCTTACCACCCTTCTTGAAGTGTCCCTTCTGCTTAGACTTGCCTTTCTTGAATTTGGTGGTCTTATTGACCATCAACACTTGGTGCTCTTTCTTGATCTCCACTTCTGCAGATTTTAACATAGCAAATAGTTCTGGCAACTCTTTGTTCATGTTCTGCATGTTGTAGTTCATCACAAAGTTCTTGTAACTTGGTGGTAGTGATTGGAGGATGCGGTAAACTCCCAAAGTATTAGGAATCACTATACCCAAACTTTGAAGTTTATTTGCGTGCCCAGACATTTTAAGCACATGCTCACTGACGGAGCTACCCTCTTCCATCTTGCAGTTAAAGAACTTTTCAGAAGCTTCATAACTTTCAATTGCCGCATGAGTCTCAAAGATTAATTTGAGATCCTCGACAATATCATATGGATCTGACTCTTCAAACCTTTTCTGAAGCTCCGATTCTAAACCATACAAGATAGCACACTGAACTATGGAGTACTGATTCTTCCGAGCGAGGTAAACATTCTTTACTTCATCGGTAGCATCAGCTGCAGGTGGGTCACCTAGCGGTGCATCCAGCACATAGGTCAAATTACCAGCTGTGAGGACAATCCTCAAATTGCGGAACCAATCCGCGAAGTTGCTTCCATTGTTTTTCAACTTTTCTTTCTCTAGGAACGCATTAAAATTGATGGTAGGGGCTGCCATTGATCTACAACATATTTGCAATAGTTTAGACTAAGTTTATGACAAATTGAGTTCAAATTAATTAATGAAATTAAACTAGATGAACTCCCACTCAAAACAACATCCCTCACATTGTTTTAGTGATCACACGAACCAAATCCACTACATCAACACCGATCATCACGAGAGCTGATATAGTTTTAATGGCGAACAATCATCATGTTCATCATATCTACTATATGATTCATGCTTTGCCTTTCGGCGATCCGTGTTCCTGAGGCCATGTCTGTACATGCTAGGCTCGTCAAGATCAAACCTTAGCTTCCGCATAAGCAAATCTGGCTTGCTTACGTTGTAGTCACCCGCGGAATCAAAGACACCCGATCATCACGTGGTGCTTCGAAGCAGCAAGCTTTGGCAACGGTGCATACTAAGGGTGAACACTTTTAGAACTTGAAATTTATGTGCATGAGGGATCATCTTATAATGCTACCGTCGTCTACTAAGCAATACAAGATGCATAAAGGATTAACATCACATGCAATTCATAATATGTGATATGATATGGCCTTTCTTCTTTGTGCTTCCGATCTCCATCTTCAAGCACGAACATGATCTCCATCATCACCGGCATAGCATCAAGGTCAATGACGCTTCTTCATGGTTGTCGTCCGCCAACTTCAACTATTACAACTATTTTGAATAGACACGCAGGCCTTAACAGAAATTAAAGACAACCATATGGCTCCTGCCGGTTGCCAACTTACAATAAGGATCATTGCATACATCAAATATAATCACAATCATGGCCATATCACATCACTGCACACCCCTGCAAAACAAAGTTAGACGCTTCTACTTTCTTTGCATATTTTACGTGGTTTGGGGCTTTCCATAAGTGTCGTTCTAACTTACGAACAAGAACCACAACATTGATACTAGCATTGTTGATCACCCGTTGTAAATTGGATCTTTACTATGCTAGGAGAAACAGGCACCCGCAAAGCCACTTATGCAAAACGAGTTGCATGTCAAGCGTGGAGCAAGTCTCATGAACGATGTCATGTAAGGTTAGCCCGGGCCGCTTCATCCCAACATACCGCAAGATGCAAAGTACACAAAAAGCAATCTACAATAAAAGCATCAACGCCCACAATGACCATTGTGTTCTACTCGTGCAACAGATCTACATATAGACACGGCTCTGATACCACTGTAGGGGTTCGTAGCATGGAAAACAAAAATTTTCTATCGCATACAAACAAACAAGCCAAGATCTATCTACTAGATTGTAGCAACGAGTCGATGGAATAACTCACCCTCGAAGATTCCAAAGTGTTTAACGAGAGCAGATTCTCGTGGGTGATGTAGTCGTACTCTTTCCGATCTCAAGATCGCGTAGACGATCCTTCCGGCGCCGCGTTCCCGCAGCGCTCCCGCAGTCGGTCACACGTTCGGTACTCGACGAAGACCTTCCTCTCCCTTGTTCCAGCAGGCAGCGGAGGTTGTAGCACTCTCCTCGCGATTCCGGCAGCACAACGGCGTGGTACCGGAGGTAGAGGGGAGATCCCGCAGGGCTTCGCCTTAAGCCGGTGCGAGTATGGTGGAGCTTATGAGAGAGGCTATTAGTGGTCTAGTAATTAGACACACCAATTAGAGGGCTCTAAACCAATTAGAAGGCTCTAAACCGAAACAGCTCTAAACCGGGGTCTAGGTCTAGTTTCTAGTTTAGAGGATAGGAACTTGTGTTGTGTAGAGAGGGGAGCCCTGCCCCTCCCTTTATAGGTGGGAGGGCCGGCGGCCAAGGGGAGGGAGTGGAGTCCCTCCCCAACTCGGCCTTGGTGGGGCGCCGGCTTGGAGAGGAGGGACTCCTCCCCCAAGTCGGTTTCAACCTCCTCCTCTTTCTCCTCTTTCCGAAAACTGGCAGTTTGACCGAAAACTGGCAGTTTGACTTTCTCAATTAGGATTTGAATTAACCCTTTATTTTGGACAGCGAGAACACTTAGTACATGATGCAACCATTCCATCTTGCAATGACACATTCATGTACCCCTTCCCCCCCGGAGTGCCGGACATTCCGGGACCTTCTAGAATGTTCCCGATGAAAACACCGGAACCATTCCCCAACTCCGAAATGGGACTTTCCTTATATGAATCTTATTCTCCGGACCATTCCGGATCACCTCGTGATATCCCGGATCCCATCCGAGACTCCGAACAACATTCGGTCTCTTTCTCATAATACCATAACTACTCAAACAACGTCGAATCCTTAAGTGTGTCTCCCTACGGTTCGTGAATTATGCGGACATGATCGAGACACTTCTCCGAACAATAACCAATAGAGGAATCTGGAAATTCATATGGCTCCCACATATTTCTACGATTACTTTGCGATCGAATGAACCACTTACATACGATACCAATTTCCCTTTGTCTCACGATATGTTACTTATCCGAGGTCATGATCGTCGGTATCTCTGCATACCTAGTTCAACCTCGTTACTGATAAGTACTCTTTTCTCGTTCCCGTGATATGTGATCCCTTGTGACCAAGTCACATGCTTGCAAGCTAATTGGATGACATTTCACCGAGAGGGCCCAGAGAATATCTATCCGTCATGTGGATGGACAAATCCCACTCTTGATCCATGTGTTTCAACCAATACTTTCCGAACACCCAATGCCACTTTTATAGCCACCCTGTTACGGTGTGGTGTTTGATGACATCAAAGCATCCATCCAGTAAAGGCAATATGCATGATCTCATGGTCGAAGGAATTAGGTTACTATGTATCAGAAAGCATATAGCAATTGAACTATTGAAATGACTTGATCTTTATGCTACGCTTGTCTATAGGAGTATGTCCACCATATCATTCTCCTAACGATATGATCTTGTTGTTGATAACATCTCAATGTTCATGACAAAGAAACCACATCATCAATCAACCAACAAGCTAGTGAAGTATAGAGGCCATACTAGGGACTTCAAATTAAGTTTACAAATCACACAAGTATTAATGGTTTCCTTGTTAATACTATTATAGCATGAATGTAAACATTTATCATAAACACAAAGATATATAATAATAACTACATTTATTATTACCTCTAGGGCATATCTCCAACAACCCTAAACTTAGTCATATTCTACATGACTGTTTTAGCTTACTTTAAGACATATTAATGGTGTCCTACCATCTTGGAACTAGTAAGATACCTAGAAAATATGGATAAAGACTTTTAAGAAAGATGACCAAAGCATCCAACTTAGGTGCGACAAGGTTATCCTCAAGTGGATACTCATCACAGATCATAGAATATTTGGCTTAGATAAGATGGCTCCTATAGTCACTATCCAACCTATAGATCTTCCTAAAAGGGTTTTAATCCCAAGGTCAAATCATATGCTCTGATACCAACCGCGGTGACCCAGCGTACCACTGCATGATGTAGTACACTATAGTCGTTGACATAACACCAATGAAACACCATTCACTAGTATTACATCCCTCAGAGTGGTACAACAGAAACACAGCAGGTCCAAGACATGACTATAGGTTACAACTCAACTCTTTACACAATATCCAGAGAACACTCTAGGTTAAAGAGAGAGAAAGAAACTTCTTACAAAGAAGAATCAGAAATAAACAACTCAAAAACTATCATACTATTAATACTAGTATGTTAACTAATGGTCTGGCATTGCTGCTATTGCAATGCACTAAAGAAATAGGCTCTGTGGCTAGGGATTATATTCCTAGCTAATCAATAACTTCGTCTTCACTTGAGTTGATGTATATGTTGACGTTTTTTACTTCATTGAAGAACTTTAGATTCTGGTGATAATTCCTAGAGCATAACTTGATGTAGACATCGTCTGTACTGGCTTTAGAACCTAGCAAGGGTTAAGAAGATACGTTGAGTACGAGCGTACTCAGCAAGGTCACTAGAAAAGGAGTGTTTGATGCACTATATATACAGCCACAGACCATAGGTCGTAGGAAATGCAAGTTTTCGTAAACATTTCTTCAAAGGTTGCTTTTATTCTGAAAAGCTATGTCCGTCAGCCTTCACGGGTTTACCAGAACTTTCATGGAGTTCCTTTCCTGCCGCATTCGCAGCTCCTTCCCGGAACAGGGAGTAACAAGTTATAGTTCTTACACTCTGCAGAGGTGCGTCACTTTACCCATGAGAGACCTTAGGTTTTGTTGCACGGCCGAGAGTATGTCCCCGTTCAAACTTCCTTGGTTTGAGGCCCAACCTAAGATCCAAGACAATCACTGCCTTCTTCATGACCCCGCATGTCTCCTTGGTGTACGCCAGCCCACTTATTTGAAACATCCCAAAAATATTAAACTAGAATCATCAAACTCTAATCACCAAATTTAGGGTTAACAAAAACTTTTCCAATTAAAATATGAAAGCATTCATACGAGTATGTATTAAAGTGTGGATTCTTTTGAATTGCCATGATTATGTGTTTCTTTGCTTGTAAAATGATTCTTAGGTGAAATAAACATCATCTAAACAATCCCCAAACTTTTCCCAAAGACAAACAAATCAAAACCATCAATTTAAGTGAATGGTCACTTTTGCCAATTTAACTCCCATGCCTACTTTGGCTATCTCTAACTTTCAGAACTTAACAGAAACTTGTTTGGATCTTTGCACCCCTTGATAGTACTCATAACAAAGTACCAAGGCCCACTTTGTGATCATACAGAAACATTCAAATGCATAGTTTAAATGACAGTTTAAAATGGAATCTATATCATATGGGAAGATGCCACTTTTTCAAAAAACACTCAAACAAGCTCAACTTTCAAAACCCAAGCATCTACAGACTCACCAGCACATGCCTAGCACACCCACCAAAAATCTTTTCAAAATTCAAAACTTGAATTCATGCGGCCATTTCATCAAACAGGTTGCAGATACAAATCAAACAAAATCAAAACACTATAGTGTGTAGTGATTCTGGCCTAACTTGTTCCCTCTCTAGCTCACAACAACCTCAGTAGATCATCTAGCAAACTTAACTAAGCACTATCCCCACTGTAAGCTTGGCAATATCATCAATGGTGAACAGGCCAAGAGCACCCATGTCACCCCAGTGTGGACAGCAGGCTAGAGGAAGAATTAGTCGTGCCAACCTTGTCTGGGAGGTAGCCCATGCCTCACCGCCCCCTCTCGACCAGCCCTGCGTTGCAGACAGCAACCAGAACTGCCAGGAATGCCGTGCCCGCGCCGCTGTCGACCATGCCGACGCGCACCGCAGAGCATGCACTGTTCCCACGCAACCTGACCACCTCGAGCCCTTTCCGCCCGTCAGCATGCACCCCACCGTCCTAGGAGACCGCCAGACATGCCCATGTCACCGCCCGTACCCCGTAGCCACCGCTCACCGCAGAGTTCGCCACCTCTGCCTCGCAGAGCACCGAGCGTTCCCGACCGTTTGCCACCACCCCTACAAGCGCATTTACACCTTAGAGCATTGCCAGGAGACCACCGATCGATCGCCACCCTCAACCATCCCTCTAGCAGCCCATAGCCGTGTCGCCACCGTCGCCTGCCCATCCCTCTCGGTCTCGCCGTCGAGCCTATAAAAGGAGGCCACCCCAGCCGATTGAAGCACACCATCTCACTCCCCTCTCACCTAGAACCACCCCACCCCATTCCCGGAGAAAGGCGAGCAGTGCATTGCCGGAATTTCAGCGGAGCTCTCCGCTGCTGGAGAAGAAGGAAGCCATCGATTGGAGCCGCCCCAGGAGGAGCTGCCGGTACCAGGAGGTTCGCCGTCACCGAATTCGTCGTTTGCCCGCATCGCCGACCCTCGCCTGAGCCCCGGTGATCCTCCCACGACCCCCACCTGCTACGTTAGGGTTCTGTCTCGCCGGCGCTGCCCGACGTGGACGATGAGTCGTAGCCGTTCGATTAGACTTGGATCGTGCGGCCGATATCGCTCCGTACCGCTTCGCGTTTAAAGAGCCATTGACTGGTGGAACCCCCCTGTCAGTTGCGCCCCACGCCGCGGAGTGACACTGGGCCGGCCCGTTAATATTTCCCGCGCAGCCCACTCGTTTGAATTTAGCTTTTTCTACTTATATTCAAACTCAGTTTTGTACCTAGTTTCAAAAATCAACCCAGCTCGATTCACTAAACCAAATTGAATAAAACCAATTTTGTTAGAAAGGTTTAAAAATGCTTAATCCAAGCCCGTTGGATTCAAATCATTTGAATCTATAGATCAACCTTGGTAAAAATAACAAGGCAGAAGCTTTTCTGCATTCAAACATTTTTCAAATTTAAACTATAATAACTTTTGAGTTAATTCCAACTCTCAAAAATCACATTTGATCATACCTTCCAGAATATATAAAAACATATGGGTTTACTTATAGAAATAATGTCCAAGTAATAAAAGAATGCCACATAGGCATTTCTAGTCACTTTATTTATTTAAAATTAAAAGGTTAAACCTTATTAAATTGTGATACCACTTTAAATCACATTCCCATGTACTGAAATATGTGGTGATGACATGTGTCAACATGATCCCATGTTTTATTTGGAGAATATTAAATCCTAAGTAGTTTTTCAATGAGTAGAAATTACTTTTCTAAAAATAAAATAAATAAGACAAATGCTTTAATCTTGTAATATTAGTGATGATGCTAGATCATCTATAGAACCATTTTTGTGTGATGATTGAAAGTAGTTAAGTATTGTTTGGTGATTGTGTACCTTGTATTTATTCATAGACGCTAGTACCGATCAAGGATACGAGGAGGAAGGAGGATACTACGAAGAAGAAGCCGAGGAAAACTTCAACCACTGCTCTGCACAAGGCAAGCTTATACTGATACTGATGCAAGCTAACACTTGCAAGATACTCTACTTTAGCAAGCCTAATACTACTAGTTGATTGAGCAAGCTAACACTTGCAATTATGAAAGTTAGATAACCTACGCAATGCACTAAGCATGCTTGGTTGGACACATTAGATGATACCCAATCCTAGTTTTACTTGCAAGCTTCATACTTTATTTCTTTATCAAAGCTATTACTTAGAGCTTACTTAAATGAATTGTAGGTTCTAGAAAGATAATAGAAGGTTGCATAAAGAGCATAAAATTTGGCCTAAGCTAGATAATCTGGATGTCATCCCAAGGCATGAGATTGAACTTACTTAAACTCCACTAGTTTACCACCCCTCATTAGTATTCACTCCCATTTGTAGATGCTAGTGCTAAGAATAAAACTTGATCAACTTTAGATGGGAATACTTGGTGGAAAAATGGTTATGAAAACCTTGGAATGATGGATCATTCTATTGAGATGTTTTGACATGTTTTTCCAAACACCAGATGTTTTTGATGATGAAAATGTTAAGGCCTGAGCCTTAGCCCTTTATAAAACTGATGGTTGTCTGGATGCGATACCATTCCAATTTTATTGTACAACCATAATACTCGAGAATTGGGTAGGGCTTGACTGGAAACTTATATACCTTAGTATTGGTTCCCTCACGGCTAAGGTTTGAGCTGAGGCTACCTTGCGAAGATTGTCCACCTGTGCAGTACCCAAGATGACAGTTGGTCATGGTTGGGAGGCCAAACTCACTGGAGAGGTGCTTATACTATGGCGTGTAATTGAAAGGTTAGGATTGATTATCCGCATACTGAGTATGGTGAATTCAGGATTTGTTCCTGACGGATGTATCGAATGTTGTGGTGAAAGTTTACAATCTCTGCAGAGTGTCAAACTATTCGAATAGCCGCATCCGCGGTTATGGACAGTTGGAGTGGCCATACTGTTCCCCCGTCAGGTGTTTTCAAAATGACTTGTGAAATGGATTGAGATTTTGACTTGACCACAACAGAGTTGTGATATGAAATACAAGTTCCCACTTAGGTGTTATAAAATTTCAACTAGCTTTTCTTCCTTATGAACTTAGTAGAGGTAAATCTGGCTTTTTTCAAAACAACCATGGAGCTTAGTGTCCTATTACAAAAACCCCCTTCACTTGTTAGTATTAGTTTGCGAGTACTTATAGAGTACTCATGGCTTTGTCCCTGGCTATTCCCATGGCCAGACTATGAAGAGGAGTACCAGGAGGATGGACCACAGGAAAGTTACGACAACTAGGATCATCTCCCATCGTCAGCATTGCCTGTGACCCCGAAGGCGGAGCTTCGCCTACGCTACCGTTATTATTACGTATTTCCGCTGCTTGAGTTGTATTAAGAACTAGATCATGAGATCCTTATGTGTGTAAGACCTTATGTATGGTTTGTAATGGATGATGTACTGTGGTATCCAATACTGTTATGTCTCGCAAAAATGGTAATCCTGGGATTGCGATGTATAGCATGACAGGCATCTGGGATTAAAAATCCGGGTGTTGACAAGTTGGTATCAGAGCCATCCTGACCATAGGAGACCCTAGTTAGACTGGACGTTTGATTCAGAAACTTAGTTTCAAAACCAAAGGAAGCAAATATTTACAAAAACTTATTCTCATTCTTATCACCTTGATTCTTTCATAAAAGTGCATGTTCCTCAAAAACTCTTACAAAATACATAAAATTTGACACACTTGATCACTCTACTAACTTACTCATCCTATATTCTTTTAGATGGACGTGAAGTACAGAAAGTTTTATCAGTTGGGGAATGGAGGAGACCTTATCTTTGAGCGGGATTTGGACCAGCTTTCGGAACTTCTGGAGCGTCCGCACCCCGAGTTCTTAGGAGCTCAACTCAATGATCAAGGAGGAGAATATCTGCAGTGGCTAATTGTTGCAAGTCTCATAGGAAAGATTGAACCTCCCACTGCCAAGGGAATTCAATTCACCTTAAGAGAGAACAATTGGCTCGATGGACTTGCTAGGGCCATGCAAAGCTCTTGCCCGTCTGTGTGGGCAGAGTATCAACCAGATCAAGGGTACCCGCTTTGAGTTTTGTCCAAGGCGTGATGCTAACGGACAGCCACTGGAAGCCCCATATCACCACGAGCTGAAGACTCAGTTAGATCACCTCAGCTTCATGATGTACGATCGTCAGCAGGAATTGGAAATTGCCGTGACTACTCCAACCACAAGTCTGCCATCATCAAGACGAAGGATCAGACCATCGCCATGCTAGCAAAGGATCGCAAGTCTCGCCACTGTCAGCTCGACAAGAAGGAGCGCATCATTGCTCGTCTTCGCCACCGTATCTCGGGTTTGGAGGAGACCATCCACGAGAGAGACATGCAGTTGGAAGAAAGGGAGAATGCCGGAGAAGATCTTCGTGGAGACTCCTATCTCAGCGATGATGATGATTTTATGGAGGATCAGGCTATGGATTTATTCACCGATGAGGATGATTTCGCCTTCATCAATGACGACGATGATGATGAGGATGATGACTACACCGACTCCGAGAAGTAGTAGCACTTGAGCACTAGCATAGTGAGTTGTATTCGGTCCCACTGTATCATAGTTTCCAGAATGGTTCTTAAAACCATCTGTTTACCTTTGTTGTGGTGTGTGTTTGTATCGTGTGCTATGAATGAATGAATGAAAAGCAAGTTGCTAGAAAAATCCGAGTCAAACTTTAAAACCTTTGAAAGTCCGGAACCTTAGAAATTTCCCTCTTTTCTCATGATCTATCTCAATCTTCAGATGCCATGGGGAGGAAGTGGTTCATCCCCGGACCCGATGTTGCAGATCCTGCAAATGTTGGTTTCTGACCGCGAAGCTGAAAGAGCCGAACGTCAAGCCAACCTAGCCACCCTTCAGCAGATAGCCCAGCTAGCCCACAACAATCAAGGCCATGGAAACCAGGACAACCATGGATCTAAGCTCAAAAATCTCCAGAACACCAACCCACCTGTTTTCACTAAGTCAGAAGAGCCCCTAGACGCCGATGATTGGCTGCAAACCATGGAAAATAACCTAGAAGTCGCCAGAGTGGAAGCCAACGAGAAAGTTCTGTTTGCCACGCACTATCTAGCCGGAGATGCCAGAGCATGGGGGAATAATGTTCGTGCAATGACCGGAGGACAGATGATGACCTGGGAGGAATTCAAGGTCAAGTTCAGCAGAACCCATGTGCCACCGGGTTTGATCAAGAGAATGAGAGATGAGTTCAGAGAACTGAAGCAAGGACGGATGACCATAGTAGAATACCATGACAAATTCTTGTCATTAGCTAGGTATGCCCCGGATGAGATCGACACCGAAGCCAAGAAGAAAGAGAGATTCCTGAATGGTCTGCATGATGAGATGCAGACTGTGTTGGTCAATATCCCCTTTGCGGATATTGAAGCCCTTGTCGACTCTGCCATACAGATGGAAGGAAAGATCAAAGCCAATGAGAACCGCAAGCGTCGCATGATGCATCAACCAGGAACCCATCAGACCCCAAAGTATTGCCCTAACCCATCTCTAGGATTTGCCCCAAGAACCAAAAGACCCCCGATGAACCATCCCACCTATCCCAACCGTGGAAACCCGAGGCCCGGAGGAGATCACAACAACCCCGACAACTCTAACAATTTCAACCGTGCCCCACCCAAGTTCAACAACAAAAATGCTACCGCCAACACCAACACTGCCCCGAGAACTGGAAGCAATGTTGTGCCTGTTGCAGCAAAGGACATGTCGCAAGTGACTTGTTATGACTGTGGAAATAAGGGTCACTACTCCAATGAGCGCCCCAACAAGAAGAATACCGTAGCCCCCAATGCAAATGCCCCAGCTCAGCAGCAGCGTCGTGTTCAGCCCAGAAGGAGATTTGCCCCAGGGAACTCGCTCAACCGCAACGGCCGTCTTTTTCTCATGCATGCTGAAGAAGCTCAGGAAGCGCCAGACGTCGTGCTGGGTATGTTTTCTGTTAATTCAGTACTTGCAAGAGTGTTGTTTGATTCTGGTGCATCGCACTCATTTGTCACCGAAGAATTTGCATGCACTAGTAAGATTCAACCAACAAAACTGAAGCATGTTATGGTTGTTCAAATCCCCGGTTCAACCACCAAAGCTAGGAAAATTTGCAAAGTCGTCCCTATATGAATCCATGGCATAGATTTTTATGCTAATCTGATAGTACTCGGAACTAAAGGTTTGGAAGTAGTACTAGGAATGGATTGGATGTCCAAACATAAAGGATTGATTGACTTCGCCAAGAAAGCCATAACCATGACCAGTACAGCCGGAATATCAGTCGAGCATATATCTGAAACCTTACCTCGTCAATTCAAGTGCAACAAGAGTATAGCCCAGCCTACCATTGACCAAGTCCGGATAGTCTGTGAATACCCCGATGTATTTCCAGATGTTTTGCCCAGTATGCCCCCAGATCGGGATATCGAGTTTATCATTGAACTAATCCCCGGGACCGGACCCATAGCCCAGAGACCCTATAGTATGAACCCGTCGGAACTAGCAGAACTGAAGAAGCAACTGGATGCCATGCTGGAAATTGGATTGATTCAACCAAGTGCGTCACCATGGAGATCACCTGTCTTATTTGTGGACAAGAAGGATGGAGGTAACCATTTGTGTACGGATTACCAGAAGTTGAATGATGTCACCATCAAGAACAAGTATCCGTTGCCCAAGATAGAAGATTTGTTTGATCAGTTGACCGGTGCCAAAGTGTTTTCTAAGATTGATCTTAGAACAGGTTATCATGAACTCAAGATTCGCGCAGAGGATATTCCCAAGACTGCCTTTACCACCAGATATGGATTATACGAGTATACCGTCATGTCTTTTGGATTAACCAATGCCCCTGCTTATTTCATGAATCTCATGAATAAGATTTTTATGGACTTCCTGGATAAGTTTGTCGTTGTTTTCATCGATGACATACTGATTTTTTCCAAATCAGAAGAAGAACATGAGCTACACCTAAGGACCATTCTTGGAACTCTTAGAGAGCATCAGTTGTATGCCAAGTTTAGCAAATGTGAATTCTGGTTACAGGAGGTAGGATTCCTCGGCCACATTGTAACAGCCGGAGGAATTGCCCGTTGACCCTGCAAAAGTGAAAGATGTCAAAGATTGGCAAGCCCCAACCACTCAAACCCAAGTTCGTGCATTTCTCGGAATGGCGGGATATTACCGCAAGTTCGTAGAAGGGCAAGAAGTTTGAATGGACAGACAAATGTGAAGCGAGTTTTCAAGAACTCAAGAGAAGATTGATTTCAGCCCCAATCTTAATCATGCCGGATATCACCAAGCCCTTTGATGTGTATTGTGACGCATCCAAGATCGGTCTCGGATGTGT
This sequence comes from Avena sativa, assembly GCA_916181665.1. NCBI lineage: Eukaryota > Viridiplantae > Streptophyta > Magnoliopsida > Poales > Poaceae > Avena > Avena sativa. The sequence goes on along the minus strand of OV702292.1, from coordinate 1,428,482 downwards.
GCTCATGCAAGAGGGCAAAGTTATATCTTATCTATCCCGACAACTGAAACAACATGAGCAAAATTACCCAACCCATGACCTCGAACTCGTAGCCGTAGTTCTAGCCCTGAAGACATGGAGGCATTACCTGATGGGAAATCGTTGTGAGATTTATTAGGCTCAAGTATATATTCACTCAGAAGGAGCTGAATATGAGACAGAGAAGATGGATTGAGATAATCAAGGATTACGATCTGGACATTCACTATCACCCTGGTAAAGCTAACGTGGTAGCATATGCCCTTAGCAGATTGCCGTGCCGCTTGAGCTCCATGATTTTGAAGGAGCAACCAAGCTTGCACAAAGAGATGGAAGATTTTCGAATGGAATTAGTAAGTGAAGGATTTTTGGCTAGCATAGAACTTCAACCCACCTTGATCAGCCAGATCAAGGAGGCGCAAAAAGGAAATGCTAGTATCGACGGAATTATGCGTCGTATTGGTACAAGCAAAGTACCCGGATTCACCGAAGACGAAGAAGGAGTTCTGTGGTACAAAGGACGCCTTTATGTACCCGCAGATTCTGAGTTGAAAGAAGTTATTTTAAAGGAAGCTCATGATACTCTTTATTCTATCCACCCCGGAGGAACTAAGATGTATCAAGATTTGAAGGATCAATTTTGGTGGCATAAGATGAAGAAAGAAATCGGAAGTTATATCGCCAAGTGTGATATATGTCAGCGAGTCAAGGCAGGACATCAAAGACCCGCTGGATTGTTGCAACCATTGCAGATTCCGGAATGGAAATGGGATTCCGTTGGAATGGACTTTATCACTGGATTGCCTACTTTTAGTAGGGGAAATGACTCTATCTGGGTCATAGTGGACATATTGTCCAAAGTCCCCCATTTTCTACCCGTCAAGACCACATATCAGAGTTCGAAGCTAGCGGAGTTATACATCGCTAGATTTGTCAGTTTGCATGGAGTCCCCAAGAACATTGTATCGGATCGAGGAACTCAGTTTACCTCGAGATTCTGGTAGAAAGTCCAAGAAGGTTCAGGAAACCGCCTAGATTTCAGCACCGCTTATCACCGTCAAACCGATGGACAAACGGAGCGAGTAAATCAAATACTCGAAGATATGCTGAGAGCCTGTGTATTAGAATATGGATCTAAGTGGGAAGACTGTCTGCCGTTTGCAGAATTTTCGTACAACAATAGTTATAAAGCTAGTTTTCAAATGGCCCCATTTGAATTTATGTATGGAAGAAAGTGTCGCACCCCTTTGAACTGGTCGTAAGTAGGAGAGAGACAGATTTTTGGACCCGACATCCTACGAGAAGCAGAAGAGAAGGTTCACAAGATTCGTGAGCACCTCAAGACAGCCCAGTCCCGACAGAAGAGTTACGCCGACAAGAGACGTCGAGACCTCGCCTTTAACATAGGAGATTTTGTGTATCTGAAGGTGTCGCCATTGAAGGGAATGCAGCGTTTCCAGCTGAAAGGAAAGTTAGCCCCCAGATATATCAGACCCTTCAAGATTCTGAACCGTCGAGGAGAAGTGTCGTCTCAATTGGAACTACCCGAGGAGATGTCAGTCGTGCACAATGTGTTCCATATCGCATTACTTCGCGAGTTTCTCGAAGTCCCGGAGAGGACCGAAGTATTCAAGAATATCGATCACGGACCATAGAAATCAATGATGACCTGACCTATCCCGAAGTACCCATCCGTATTTTGGAAGAAGCTTTCAGAACTACCAGAACCCGAAGCATCAAGTTTCTCAAGATTCAGTGGAGCAACCACACTGAAGAGGAAGCTACCTGGGAGCACGAAGATCACATCAGGACGGAGTTTCCCGATCTCTTCAAATCCTAGGTAATCTTTTCGTCCTTTTTCAAATCTCGGGACGAGATTTTATTTAAGGGGGGGAAGGTTTGTAACATCCCAAAAATATTAAACTAGAATCATCAAACTCTAATCACCAAATTTAGGGTTAACAAAAACTTATCCAATTAAAATATGAAAGCATTCATATGTGTATGTATTAAAATGTGGATTCTTTTGAATTGCCATGATTATGTGTTTCTTTGCTTATAAAATGATTCTTAGGTGAAACAAACATCATCTAAACAATCCCCAAACTTTTCCCAAAGACAAACAAATCAAAACCATCAACTTAAGTGAATGGTCACTTTTGCCAATTTAACTCCCATGCCTACTTTGGCTATCTCTAACTTTCAGAACTTAACAGAAACTTGTTTGGATCTTTGCACCCCTTGATAGTACTCATAACAAAGTACCAAGGCCCACTTTGTGATCATCTAGAAACATTCAAATGCATAGTTTAATTGATAGTTTAAAATTGAATCTATATCATATGGGAAGATCCCACTTTTTCAAAAACCACTCAAACAAGCTCAACTTTCAAAACCCAAGCATCTACAGACTCACCAGCACATGCCTAGCACACCCACCAAAAATCTTTTCAAAATTCAAAACTTGAATTCATGCGTCCATTTCATCAAACAGGTTATAGATACAAATCAAACAAAATCAAAACACTATAGTGTGCAGTGATTCTGGCCTCTCTAGCTCACAGCAACCTCACTAGATCATCTAGCAAACTTAACTAAGCACTAGCCCCACTGTAAGCTTGCTAATATCATCAATGGTGAACAGGCCGAGAGCACCCATGTAACCCCAGTGTGGACAGCAGGCTAGAGGAAGAACTAGCCGTGCCAACCTTGTCTGGGAGGTAGCCCATGCCTCACCGCCCCCTCTCGACCAGCCCTGCCTCGCAGACAGCAACAAGAACCGCCAGGAACGTCGCGCCCGCGCCGCTGTCAACCATGCTGATGCGCACCGCAGAGCACGCACGGTTCCCACGCAGCCCGGCCACCTCGAGCCGTCGCCGCACGCCAGCATGCACCCCACCGTCCCAGGAGACCGCCAAACATGCCCATTTCACCGCCCGTACCCCGTAGCCACCGCTCTCCGCAGAGTTCACCGCCTCTGCCTCGCAGAGCATCGAGCGTTCCCGACCGTTTGCCACCGCCCCTACAAGCGCATTTACACCTTAGAGCATCGCCAGGAGACCACCGATCGATCGCCACCCTTGGCCATGCCTCTAGCAGCCCGTAGCTGTGTCGCCACCGTCGCCTGCCCATCCCTCTCGGTCTCGCTGTCGAGCCTATAAAAGGAGGCCACCCCCAGTCGATTGAAGCACACCATCTCACTCCCCTCTCACCCAAAACCACCCGACCCCATTCCCGGAGCAAGGCGAGTACCGCATCGCCGATATTTCACCGTAGCTCGCCACTGATGGAGAAGAAGGAAGCCATCGATTGGAGCCGCCCCAGGAGGTGCTGCCGGTAACAGGAGGTTCGCCGTTGTCGACTTCGTCGTTCGCCCGCATCATCGACCCTCGCCTGAGCCCCGGTGAGCCTCCCATGACCCCCACCTGCCGCGTTAGGGTTCTGTCGCGCCGGTGCTGTTCGACATGGACGATGAGTCGTAGCCGTTCGATTATACATGGATCGTGCGGCCGATATCGCCTCGTACCGCTTCGCGTTTAAAGAGCCACTGACTGGTGGAACCCCTGTCATTTGCGCCCCGCGCCGCGGAGTGACACTGGGCCGGCCCGTTAATCTTTCCCGCGCAACCCACTCGTTTGAATTTAGCTTTTTCTATTTATATTCAAACTTAGTTCTGTACCTATTTTCAAAAATCAATCCAGCTCGATTCACTTAACCAAATTGAATGAAACCAATTTTGTTAGAAAGGTTTCGAAATGGTTAATCCAAGCCCGTTGGATTCAAATCATTTGAATCTATAGATCAACCTTGGTAAAAATAACAAGGCAGAAGCTTTTCTACATTCAAACATTTTTCATATTTAAACTATAATAGCTTTTGAGTTTATTCCAACTCTCAAAAATCACATTTGATCATACCTTCTAGAATATATAAAAACATATGGGTTTACTTACAGAAATAATGTCCAAGTAATAAAAGAATGCCACATAGGTATTTCTAGTCACTTTATTTATGAAAAATTAAAATGTTAAGCCTTATTAAATTGTGACACCACTTTAAATCACATTCCCATGTACTGAAATATGTGGTGATGACATGTGTCAACATGATCCCATGTTTGAGTTGGAGAATATTAAATCTTAAGTAGTTTTTCAATGAGTAGAAATTACTTTTCTAAAAATAAAATAAATAAGACAAATGCTTTAATCTTGTAATATTAGTGATGATGCTAGATCATCTATAGAACCCTTTTGTGTGATGATTGAAAGTAGTTAAGTATTATTTAGTGATTGTGTACCTCGTATTTATTCATAGACGCTAGTACCGATCAAGGATGCGAGGAAGAAGGAGGATACTACGAAGAAGAAGCCGAGGAAAACTTCAACCACTGCTCTGCACAAGGCAAGCTTATACTGATATTGATGCAAGCTAACACTTGCAAGATACTCTACTTTAGCAAGCCTAATACTACTAGTTGATTGAGCAAGCTAACACTTGCAATTATGAAAGTTAGATAACCTATGCAATGCACTACGCATGCTTGGTTGGACAAATTTGATGATACCCAATTTAATTGCAAGCTTCATACTTTATTTCTTTATCAAAGCTATTACTTAGAGCTTACTTAAGTGAATTGTAGATTATAGAAAGATAATTGAAGGTTGCATAAAGAGCATAAAATTTGGCCTAAGCTAGATAATCTTGATGTCATCCCAAGGCATGAGATTGAACTCCACTAGTTTACCACCCCTCATTAGTATTCACTCCCATTTGTAGATGCTAGTGCTAAGAATAAAACTTGATCAAATTTAGATGGGAATACTTGGTGGAAAAATGGTTATGAAAACCTTGGAATGATGGATCATTCTATTGAGATGTTTTGACATGTGTTTCCAAACACCAGATGTTTTTGATGATGAAATGTTAAGGCCCGAGCCTTAGCCCTTTATAAAACTGATGGTTGTCTGGATGCGATACCATTCCAATTTTATCGTACAACCACAATACCCAAGAATTGGGTAGGGCTTGACTGGAAACTTATATACCTTAGTATTGGTTCCCTCACGGCCAAGGTTTGAGCTGAGGCTACCTTCTGAAGATTGTCCACCTGTGCAGTACCCAAGATGACAGTTGGTCATGGTTGGGAGGCCAAACTCACAAGAGAGGTGCTTATACTATGGCGTGTAATTGAAAGGTTAGGATTAATTATCTGCATACTGAGTATGGTGAATTCAGGATTTTTTCCTGACGGATGTATCGAATGTTGTGGTGAAAGTGTACAATCTCCGCAGAGTGTCAAACTATTCGAATAGCCGCGTCCGCAGTTATGGACAGTTGGAGTGGCCATACTGTTCCCCCGTCAGATGTTAGTATTAGTTTGCGAGTACTTAAAGAGTACTCATAGCTTTGTCCCTGGCTATTCCCATGGCCAGACTATGAAGAGGAGTACCAGGAGGATGGACCCCAGGAAAGTTACGACAACTAGGATCATCTCCCATCGTCAGCATTTCCTGTGACCCCAAAGATGGAGCTTCGCCTACGCTACTGTTATTATTACGTATTTCCGCTGCTTGAGTTGTATTAAGAACTAGATCATGAGATCCTTATGTGTGTAAGACCTTATGTATGGTTTGTAATGGATGATGTACTGTGGAATCCAATACTGTTATGTCTCGCAAAAATGGTAATCCTGGGATTGCGATGTATGGCATGACAGGCATCTGGGATTAAAAATCCGGGTGTTGACACTATTTAATTAGGACAATTGGCAATACAGACCATTCAGATGCCGGAACTATCGTGGGACGTTGAGGGCTCCCACCCATATGCTGCATATCCTCTACAAATTACCAATTAATATGCATGCTACGAGTGATAACAACCACGACCCGCGCATCCGGCTCCATGCGAGAGGAAAAAGATACAGCTGACTTCTTCGTCCCATTCCAAATCTCATGTCCAACGCGTAATATACGGCGCAAGAATCACTGGCGACATTGGTTGTTAAGTCCTAGATAATATGTTCCTTTACCACCGGAACTTTCATAGTAGGTTATTACCTCATGGTAAATAACCTATAATCACATTATTATGAAAATAGTGTTTTCTGTCCTTTTTCAAATGCAGGTGATGACAACACTGGATTTGTGTGATTGCAAGATTATGCACTCACGGTCTTCGAGACAATATAAAAGATCCAATATCTGAAATCAGCATCATTGGTCCGGTAAGGACTAGTGTTTAAAGAAGCAAGATGCCATTATGCATAAGTAATGTAATGCACTTGATAAACACGAATCCCGGGGACAACGTTGATCAAGGGTTTGGAAACTGGAAATGGTTACTATTAGAATGTGTTGTCTTTTTAAATAAGTTTGATATTGGTGCTTCTTATTAAGGCTTGTGATTGTGTGTGAAACAACATGTAATTATAATATCATAAAACAATGAGATACACACAAATGTGAAATGCTACTCAAGGTTGCTTATACTATAATTCTTTATCTTCAAATTTTTACTTTACAATTAATGTCACTTATAAAGAACTCAAGTGTTATCAATCCTAAGTATATAAGTAAAGTATAAAGTAATGTGGTTTATGATTACTTTTCATACGTTGACTGAAGTGGCAAAACGAATAACTTTTGAAGAAAAGATTTCTTTATTAAGGTATAAATAATTTTGATAGTTTTTAGAATATGGTTGATATAATGTGATTGATATTGTTTATGCTTGTTTGAATAGTCTGGACTTGAGATGCTTATAACTTAATTATAATAGACCAAAGTTAACTATAAAACACATAATAAAGTCTTTAGCATTACATTTAGAGTCATGTAGACTAAAGTTAACTTTAAGAACATGGATGGATTTAAGGTGTAATTCTTATGTTATTTGTACCTTGTGTACTTTATAATGTTTCCTTAAAGTTACTTAAGAATGAAATTACTTTATTTGGTAGTGGTTTCTTTACATTATAAATGTATAAAGGGATTTATCTCCCTATAAGGGTGTGGTTATGGTTTGTGAATAAGTAAACAATATTATTTACTACTTATGAATTATCTTTGGATTGAGTCCATTATAAAATTGTGAGTGAAACAATGGTAAAAGATTTTATTTGGTTAAAATATCATTTTTGAAGATTGTATAATTGATAAAGATCTTTTTTAGAAAATAAACTACACATATGGTTGAATGATAATTCAATCAAATTGTATTTAAATTGTTATGTCTCGCAAAAATGGTAATCCTGGGATTGCGATGTATGGCATAACAGACATCTAGGATTGAAAAATCCGGGTGTTGACAGTATGTAGTAGCGTATAATATGTATACTGAAACATATGTTTGAATTATAGTGAAACACAAAACAAAAAAGGAACGAAATGGCAAAAAAAAAGGGAATACACAATCTCTGCCGCGGCAGAGAAATGTGTGTTTCTCTGCCGCGGCAGGAAACCTTTTAGTCCCTGGTGGTGTTACAGCCCGGCACTAGAGGGTTTCCGCCCCCCGCGGCGTTGAAACAACCACGTGGCTGTTATCAGTCGCGGGCCGTTGCGAGCCGGGACTAGAGGGGGGGGGGGGGCTCTAGTCCTGTTTTCGCAGTCTCGGTTCCAAAACCGGGACTAGAGCCCGTTGCGGCCCGGGACTACAGCGTTTTCCACCAGTGACAATTAATGTTTTACAATGTTTGGCAAGCTAGAAATGATGCGCGGGACAGCAAAATTCTTATTGACCCGAAGACGGTTGTGTCCAGACACGGTTGCTGCTCTTGATGAATGGAATAGAATCCTAGCAGCGCCCTGTTTTTTGAGTTGGGTGAAGGTGAATGCATATGGAGGTTTTTCGAGTTGCGGAAGGTGTAGGAGGCGTGGCGTGGCGGGGTGTGGTCGTTCATGACCACGTACAATGGCGATTTCATTTCTGGAGCATGCCAGTTTGCCCCCACCTCATGTCATGGATGCACAAGTAAGTCTGGGAAGTTCAGGCATGGGCGGTGTGGGTCTACGTACGACGTACGCGTGGCGTCAAATCTTCAGGTGCAGAAAGTGGTTTTGGAGACAGAAAATTTAGGAGTGGCTACCCAGCTTTGTAGGGACGATCGAGCAGGATTGCATTGGGAGAATTAATATATACATACTCGGTGCGACGCATGCATGTGCTTGCATATATAGGAAGGAAGGCTGCGATCGAGAGTAATAAATTGTGTGTACTAGTACTAATAATGTTTGGAACGGTGTTGCGCCGATCGATCTGTGTTACTACTTAAATCGGAACCAGCTAGCTGCTTGGACGGCGAATAAAAAGCAGGGCAGGGTGCTCCCCAGCTAATTAAGTCGTTACCGATTAGTACTCCACATGCATAACAAATTACGTACTGAAGCTATAGCTAATCTCACCGACGATATGATGATCATCCATTTCAAGAAAACAATCCCATTCGATAGAGGAGAACGTACTGTAATTAATTCGATAGAAAGAAGGAGAAAATTGATCTCAACAAAACAAAAAACATGGGCGATCGATCAGCCTGATCGAGTTATTGTGACGGAAGAAATGGGGGCCACCAATCCATTATCCCCTGGAGGGGGAGGGGGATCGATCGCTCCAGCAACGGCCGGACGGCCGGACCACTCATCAGTCGGCGCTGCTAGGCTCCGGCGCATCCGCCGCAGAAGGCTCGGGGGCCTCAGAGGGCGACTCGGACGGTGCTGGCGCCTCGGCCTTCTCCTCGGCGGCCTTCTTTCCGCGGGCCTCGGCGCCCAACGGCGCCACCGCAACGGCGACCACGAGGAGCGCGAGGATGAAGAGAGCGGCGCCGCGAGCCATTTTGCTTGGTGGCGGTTTACTTGCGATCGAGAGCTCTGGCGGGGATGGATGCTTGCTTGCGTTGCTGCTTGCGACTTTCTTGTGTGGGGATGGATGCTTATATATATGCGCCGCTCGCCGGCTATTCTTAGGGCGGAGGAGGAGGAGGAGGAGGAGGAGCGGCTATTCTTAGGGCGGAGGAGGAGGAGGAGGAGGAGGAGGACGTCCCGCAGCGCGAGGTGAACCGCTGGTGCCGAGCGGCCGGTATAGGTCGTCATGCACCGCGGGATTTGACGATTTGCCCTGTTTTACTCTGAATTTTGATCATTTGCCACACCGTGTGTCACTGACATGTGGTGGCCAATGTGGCAAATGATCAAATTTCAGAGTAAAGTGAGGCAAATGATCAAATATCCCTCGTGCACCACGGATAGCCTAGGCCGTGCGTCGTCATAGATAGGCTATTCTCACGGCCGGCCCTAGGCTGGGAGGACCGTGGCAGCTAGCCGCCCGGGTCAAATAAATAAATAAATTAGGGGCCAATCATAAAAATATAGGCATAGTAATATACATCATAAAAAAAACAATATTGAGCCCGTGGTGAACCGTTCGACTCCCCTAGTCCCTGGATCCTGGACGATCAACTCGACGCCGACTCGTCGCTGAGGCTCGACTCCTACTCCCAGACGGCATCTCTCTTCCCCCCTTTTTTTTGCGATTGTCGCTTCGCTTCCTTCCGATCCCGAGTGAGTCCTGTCCCTTGAGGCCATGTCGCCGTGACTCCCTGCGCTGCGCCTCCCCAGTCCCCCTAGATCGGATCGCCTCCCCTCGGCCTCTCGACGAACTATGATCGATCGCCAGGCCCAGGCGCTGAGACGCGAAGCGAAGGCCATCAACCGCCGCTGTTGTTACCTGTCTATCTGCTGGTATGCCCCCGCCCAGCCTCCCCTTGGCAGAGACGCTGGTTCCGGTTTTTTCCGGTCGGATCGCCGGTCCGGTCTAGTTTTTTCAACTAGGGGCTCGACCCTACTCCCAAACGGCATCGCTTTCCTTTTTTTGCGAGTCGCTTCGCTTCCTCCCAATCCCGAGTGAGTCTCGTCCCGTGAGGCCGTGTCGCCGTGACTCGCTGCGCAACCCCAGTCCCCTGGATCGGATCGCCTCCCCTCGGCCTCTCGACGAACTGCGATCGACCGCAAGGCCCAGGCGCCGAGACGCGACGCGAAGGCCATCAACCGCCGCAGTTGTTGCATGTTTGCCTGCTGGTATGCCCCCGCCCAGCCCATGGTTATGCCCTAGCCCTAATTCTTAATTCTAATTAGTAATTGTTGTTCTTAACTTTTTGTTTGTAGAGTGCGAGGTTGATTATGGCGCATGGGAATCCGGTGTTAAGAAAAGAAAAAGGAGAGAACAAGAGAAAAAATTAATAGAATCATAGAGAGAATCTTTTCATAATTTTTTTAAGAGCAACACGATCACATCGAGGAATCGAGATGAGTTGGCGCTAGTTCTTGTGGGAGAACAGACTAATGTTGAACCAGAAGATAATGTAGGTACAGAGGACGTTGTTCGCATCAACGCAGATGATAACAATGTGAGTAATCATGATGATGAATCAGCTAATCTGCAATCGTCACTTCTAGCAATAGAGATTTAATTGTCACGTCATTGGTCTCTCTATATCTATTTTAATTTTCTCTTTATTAGTCTGCTTGCATCTTGATAGTATTAAGATGATCTCTGTATGTATCTATTTAACAGATGGGAACCTTCAGTAACAATGCAATATCGCTATCTAGCGACAACAATTTTTTCTTTACCTTTTGGTGGTTTTGATTTCCAGTCATCAGATGAAGAGCCCGCCGAGAGGATTGAGTTTATAGGTATCAAAAAAACACCAAAATTGTAGTCATCTGTTTTGTATGCGTTTATACGGTAGACATTGATTTGTTGTTGTATTAGGGCCTGAACACAAGGGGCGCAGTAATTTTGATAAGTAGAGCCTTTTTGGAAACGATATGTATCTGAAATAAGTTCATGTAGACTCCCTCTTAGACTGGTGTGAACCCAAATTTCTATCAGAAATCAAGTACTATATCTATATGCTACCATATTCATCTGTCATGAAAAAAAATACAACTTGGTAAGATGATATATTCTTGATAATGTTATCAATAACAAGCTACCCTGTGATATTTAAACACTTCCATTAATCACAAGCATGTCAATTCTTTAATTCTCTGTACTTGCCTAGACATTTGGAGCCGAGTTCAAAGAAAATACCTAAAGAATATCCTTGATAAACCTATTGATATCCATGTTTGTCAAATGAAGAGCGAAAGGCCAAAGATAGTTAGGATGAAGATGGGAGCTGGGTCAAATGCAATCTTGACGACTAGATGGGAGAAGGTTGTGAGAAGCTTTAACCTAAAGCAAGATAGCATTGTCTTTTTTTGCTTTGATGAAAAAGATAACGGAGAGGTACATATTATGGTTCAGCAATTTCTACAGGGTGCCCCAGTATAAATGCAATGTTGGTTTCTTAGAGAGTAATAATTATGCTAGCTGATTGATTTATGTAATGCACTTTGTATGTACTGCCATGATGTGTAATGGCTAAATTTGTATGGATTTCCCCAACTATATATATCTGGCTAATGTTTACCACGATCGAGCTGCTATATATATATGTCCTTGAGTTAATCTATCTATCTGGCTACTGAATCATGATTATGTGTCATGTCAGCTATGGTCGAGTTTGAATTAGCATACTACTATTTAAAATGGTTTACGGAGATGGTCAATTTAAAAATCTACTTCGAGACACACTAGTTTGGAGACGGTCTTTGTTAGAATCTGACTCATATCGCCTCACTATTGGAGACGGTTCCTAGTATAGGTCGTCTGAGGTTAAGGAGTTCTTGTAAGCGGTCAGAAATATTGGACATCTCTAGCTCGTACATGTTAGAGGCTTTTTTCTTTCTCCATGGTTTGAGGTCACATATCTTAGAGCTGAAAAGTAAACTGACTCAGGTGGTGTGCCGTTAGAAGCTATGCGCTTGAGTCGGTACGAGAAACCGTCTGAGGCCTATGAGAAATTGACGTCTCTAAATAGAGAGTTTGTACTAGCGCATAGAGATGCAATACATTTATTATTTATCTTCTTTGCATGTTTTACCCACATTACTAAAATCTTAAAGTTTATTCAAAGAAAGTTAATACTTAATAATTCTAAAATTCTTGTAAATATTATATTTAATATTTTTGTGATAATATACATTAATATAAGAGTTTAAAACTAGTTTTTCATTTAAGTTTAACTCTTAATATTTTCTCAAAATTCTATTTAATAATAAGTGTTTAAATTGAGGGAATTTTATTTTATTAAAATAAAATACAAATTAGTATTTCTCTAAAATATTATACCTATTTAGGATTGTAAAGTGAATTTTATTTAATTTTAGGTATTTTATTTATTTTTATAAAATTCCATAAGGAATTTATATCATAAAAATAAAATTTTCTCATTAAAATAGAATTCATTAATTTTATTGGGTAGCTTACATTTTTTGAACACATGGATATATTATTTGTATTTTTATGATTTTTATTCATTTTCTTAGGGATTATTAAGTCTTGGTGGTATTTTGGTCTTTTAATAAATAATCTAGAGTTTAAATTTTCTTTAAAGCTGGGCCTAGCCCTTTGGGATGTGATGAGTGCATATTTGCATCATGTTTTAGATTATTATTTCGTATTGTAATCATAGGATCTTGGTATTTTACGGCATTCGCACACACTTTTTATGTTTATTTTCACCAGGATAAGGACAAATGATCGATCGACACAACTCTTTGACCAATTATATTGGAGTGAAAAGGAGCCAAAAACAACGTAAATCGCATAATTGGAAAATATTAATAATACCAGAAGAAACCCCAAAGCGATTGGAGGATACAGAAGAGTTAATGACCAACTATACGGAACAAAAAGTTTTCCGGGCGTATAGTTCCCGTCGTATAGTTGGCATCGACACCGCCTCCTCAAATAGTTTCACCCCGTACAACTGGATCGGAGAGGCGACATATAAAACACCTAGAAATAGCCAAAAACCTCACCTCCGGAAGGGATCTGGAGGGAAAACTTGCCCTAGGGATCCATCTTCGCCCTAAGCAGATCTCGGAGGCCAAGGCATCGATCTCCATCTTCATCAAACGCTGCATTGATGGCTGACGTGGAGCCTGTTGGGAACCCCAAGAGTAGGGTGTGAAGCTGCACAATAGCAAGTTTTCCCTCGGTAAGAAACCGAGGTTATCGAACCAGCAGGAGGAAGGAAACGTCACACATGTGTTGCAAGCAACACGAAAACCTACACAGCACAAACTCAAGACTTTGCCCCAACGAATCAGTGAGGTTGTCAAACTCACCGGTTTGCTGTGACAAAGGATTAAACGTATGGTGTGGAAGGTAATGGTTTGCAGCAAGTAAACATGTAACAGTGGAAGATGTAACAATGGTAAAGATTGGACCGGGGTCCATAGTTCACTGGAGGTGCTCTCCTTAGATAAACAACATGGCATGAAGGGTAAACAAATTACAGCAGGGCAATTGACAGAAACTGAGCAAGACATAACAATGCAATACCAGACAAAAAGATCCTAGGAGATTCGATTGGGCAATACAATAATATACATTGACCGCCATCCAACTACATCTATGACTAGAAGTCCATCTTTAAGTTATCATCTGAACCCTCTCCAGTATTAAGTTTCAAGCAACAGACAACTGCTTTAAGCAAAGTGTGTAAGGTAAATAATCCACTTGTTCCATGAACAAGAGACCGTTGTTTTCTCCCTAGTAGCAACAGCACATCTACAACCGAAGAGATTTCTGTCACTTCCCTTGGAAACTAGAGGAATGAACCCACTATCGAGCATAAATACCCCCTCTTGTAGTCACTAGCAACTACTTGGCCAAGATAGCTACTAACAACAGAGAGCATGGAAGATCACAAACAGCACAGACATGATAGAATCATAAAGACAAAACCATTAATCAATCTGATATAGTAATCTCAATATCCATCGGATCCCCGCAAAAAGGAGAGAATAAGACAAGAAATTAATAGAATCACAGAGAGAATCTTTTCATAAAACTTTTAAGAGCAACATGATCACATCGAGGAATCGAGATGAGTTGGCGCTAGTTCTTGTGGGAGAACATACTAATGTTGAACCAGAAGATAATGTAGCTACAGAGGACGCTGTTGGCATCAACACAAATGATGACAATGTGTGTAATCATGATGATGAATCTGCTAATCTGCAATTGTCACTTCTACCAATAGAGATTTAGTTGTCACATCATTGGTCTCTCTGTATCTATTTTAATTATCACTTTATTAGTCTGCTTGCATCTTGATAGTATTAAGATGCTCTTTGTATGTATCTATTTAACAGATGGGAACCTGCAGTGACAATGCAATATCACTATCTAGCGACGAAAATTTTAGCTTTACCTTTGGTGGTTTTGATTTCCATTCATCAGATGAAGAGCCCGCCGAGAGGATTGAGTTTATAGGTATAAAAAAACATCAAAATTGTAGTCATCTATTTTGTATCCGTTTATACGGTAGACATTGATTTTTTGTTGCATTAGGGTCTTAGCACAGGAGGGACACTAATTTTGATAAGTAGAGCCTTTTTGGAAACGGTATGTATCTGAAAGAAGTTCATGTAGACACCCTCTTAGATTGGTGTGAACCCAAATTTCTATCAGAAATCAAGTACTACATCTACATGCTACCATATTCATCTGTCATGAAAAAGAAGTGCAACTTGGTAAGATGATATATTCTTGATAATGTTATCAATAAAAATCTACCCTATGATATTTAAATACTTCCATTAATCACAAGCATGTCAATTCTTTAATTCTATGTACTTGCCTAGAAATTTGGAGCTGAGTTCACAAGAAAATACCTAAAGAATATCCTCGATAAACCTATTGATCTCCATGTTTGTCAAATAAAGAGCAAAATGCCAAAGATGGTTAGGATGAAGATGGGAGCTGTGTCAAATGCAATCTTGACGACTAGACGGGAGAAGGTTGTGAGAAGCTTCAACCTAAAGCAGAATAACATTGTCTTTTTTTGCTTTGATGAAAAAGATAATGGAGAGGTACATGTTATGGTTTCGCAACTTCTACAGGGTGTCCCAGTATAATTGCAATGTTGATTTCTTAGAGAGTAATAATTATGCTAGCTGACTGATTTATGTAATGCACTTTGTATGTACTGCCATAATGTGTAATAGCTAAATTTGTATGAATTTCCCCAACTATATATATCTGGCTAATGTGGACCGCGATCGAGCTTCTATATATATATATATATATATATATATATATATATGTTCTTGAGTTAATCTATGTATCTGGTTGCTGAATCATGATTATGTGTCATGTCAGCTATGATCGAGTTCGAATTAGCATGCTATTATTTAAAATGGTTTACGGAGATGGTCAATTTATAAATCTACTTTGAGACACACTAGTTTGAAGACGGTCTTTGTTAGAATCCGACTCAGATCGCCTCACTATTGGAGACGGTTCCTAGTATAAGTCGTCTGAGGTTAAGGAGTTCTTGTAAGAGGTCAAAAATATTGGACATCTCTAGCTCGAAAGTGTTAGAGGCTTTTTTCCTTTTTCCACTGTCTAAGGTCACGTATCTTCGGCGGGAAGAAATTTCCCGACCGTATAGTTGGTACCGCCTTAGATAATAAAAATTCTATAGTCGGTTCGCAACTATACAGCGGGATCTATACGATCCGCACTCGTATAGTTGCTCGTTAAGCTTGGCGGATAGATTTTTGACCCCCCCCCCCTTTTAAGGACGATTGCATCTAACCTTTTTCATTAAGATTTCACAGAGCTACAGCCTCCAGCCTAAAAAAACCATCGCCATCTCCATACACGCCCCTTCTAACAACATCCGTGCAACGAAGCCATGTAGCCTTTCCATGTCAACAAGATTTGCAGGAAGAAGGAAGAGAAGCCCGTGAATAGGATCGAGGGGGTGGAACCAAAAGAAACATCATCGTCATCCATCTTGGAGATCAAGCCTCTCCCAAATTGGGAGGACATGTTCCCACAAAGGATGGAGATGATGAGGCAAGCAGATCAGAGAAGGAGCAAGGATGAGTATCTCCCTAATCCTTACCGTCACAACATAGGATCTTATTATAAACCTCCTCTTAGTTCGCAACCTCTTAAACCCAAGAAGGTGCGGCAAGATGAGATTCATGATAAGATCTATCAATTGGAAAAAGCTTCAAAAGCATGTGTTGAAACTATTGGAGAAGGGATTGAATCATACTGGATTATGAGCAAAGACCATGAGAAAAAGGTCAATGACATTGATGGTAGAGTCGCTTTCTTAATCAAAACTGATTTTGAGTTGACAGATGAGAATAAATTCCTCCAGAGGAAAATTTTGAAGCTTCAATATGACATGGCAAGCTCAACATCCACCTCGCAAGCATAGCCAAAGATAGCAACCTAGGAGAAGAAGGCAATACTCTTCCTACCCAGGAAGAGGAATAGGTACCAGCAAGGAGTTATTTGATCTCGCCTGGCTTGATTCCAAGCTTAGCAAGATCTCTAAAACCTTGTAATCAATCTTATAATTCTATTAATTTTTAGTTTTGCATTAGTTCGAGTTGAGAAATAAATATTGCATCATTAGAATTCCCTTCAAGAATATTTAATCTAATTTATGAAATTCTGAGTTTATTATAATATATGGAGCATTACTGAGTTTGAGTTTGTCTTATTGAATATATGAATGTCTTGAATATGGTTTTACTTGTACTTCAAGATAGCAATAGGAGTCTTCCACACCATTAGAATTAACGGAACATATAAGGATAATTTGATCAATATGTTGCAGGTCAATGGTTTGATTTACAAAAGGAGATTATCTAACTAATTAAGATGAAAAAGAAAAACCCTGGACAAAGGAGAAGTTATATCAAATAGAGTGAGAACAAGTTGAGGTAGAATATTCAAGATAAAAAAGATGCTTCATATATATTTGGAATTTGATAATTGAGATCGTTGAACTTTGGAACCAGTACATGAAGTGGAATGTATGTCTACCTCCTTTGCACAACACTTAAACAAAAGTGTGAGTATGAAGATACAGAAAAAGAAGAAAAATAACAAATATGAAGAAAAAAAGCGAGTGTGCAAAGAGCAAATAGGCATATACCACTATATTGTAGTATGACAAAGAGATGTTTGAGATTTTGAGTCCCAATTGAATATGACAATCCTAAAACACTTGGGACTATCTCACTAACTCATTCAGTTTAATCGAACGCTTTTACATCATGTTGATAATAATCTTTTGTGAATTATTAATTACTAAAGGTGTGGAAGCCTACTAATATTATTCAGATGGTTCGACTAAGATACTATTCGTGAATTTATTTATATGTATCCTTTATGATAAACACATGCTGCAAGTGTCTCATTTATTTTATCGACTCGGCTTCATGAATATGAGGATAACATCCATTAAGCTTGGGGAAGTTGGTGAGTGCATATTTGCATCATGTTTTAGATTATTATTTTTGCATTGCAATCATAGGATCTTGGTATTTTACGGTGTTCGCACACAATTTATATGTTTAGTTTCACTAGGATTAGGACAGATGATGGATCCGATGGACACAACTCTTGGACCAACTATATTTGAGTGAAAAGGATCCAAAAATAACGTAAATCGCTTATTTGGGAAATATTAATAATACTAGAAGAAACCCCGAAGCGATTGGAGGATACAGAAGAGTTAACGACCAACTCCACGACGGGAAAAGTTTTTCGGCTGTATAGTTCCCGTCATACAGCTGGCATCGACACCGCCTCCTCAAATAGTTTCACCCCGTGCAACTGGATCGAAGATACGACATACAGAACACCCATAAATCGCCAAAATCCTCACCTCCGGAAGGGATATGGAGGGGGAACTTGCCCTAGGGATCCACCTTCGCCCTAAGCAAATCTGGGAGGCCAATGCATCAATCTCCATCTTCATCTACCTCTACATATTCATCACCACCATCATCTCCATCCATCCCATCTAGATCTTGTTGTAATTCTTGCACTAGTTGTGGATTTATAAAAGTACTATTCATCGATAATCGTTTCCATTATCATAGCTATGATGTTGTTTGCCTCCATGTCTGAGTAGATCATTAGTTCTTGGGGAGATGGAGAAACCCTAGTATATGATTGAGATGAAATGGAGATTATTATGTTATACATCATCATGTGTATGTGTTAATTGTCTTCATCTTGTTGTTGGGAGTTGTGCACCTCCTTAATATTTTCCTCTCACGAGGACTTGATGAAGGAGATTACTTGTTGGTAGAAAGAGGGATGGTAGCACTTATGGTGACTATGAATTCATTGTCATCCTTTACGTACTAACATGGGTAATCAAGGAGAACTCATCAAGTTATGTCCATGCCACAGGACAAATTCCTTAATAGCGCAGTATCACGATGGTTGTCGGTTATTTTCTGCTGTGGTTATGACAAATGATGTGAGCAGTGGTTGCTGCCTATTCATCCATATATGCAGCTCCTCCCACATACATGCACATCATGAAAATGTTAGTTATAATAATATTGATCACTTATTCTAGATTGCTAGCGGTTTATTCACCACTCCCCGAGAGCGCCTTTTTTCCTATTGCAATTTCAATCTTACTTTTACACACGATTACTATTTTCCGCATTAAGTTTTACTTCATTTAACTTTACTATTTCACTCAACCAAAAACCTAAAAACAATTCTACCTTTCTTGCATCTTATAATTATTCCTTAAGTACTTCATTTTGTTTTAGTTAAAAGCATTTTAGTCTTTCGCCTACTTCTCCATGTGGGATTGATATCTTTATTTCAAAACTAGCTACAAACGATCTATGCACTTGCAGTCATCAGGCTGACTCGGCCCGACCCGGCCCATTGAGTTGGGTCAAACCCTGAGCCGTGCTGGGCTGTCCCCGTGCTGGCCCAGTACCCCATATCTATCTTTTCCTCTCTCGCGCACAACTCGAGCTTCCTCCTTGCTGGCGATGTGGTGCCGCCGCTGTCGCCGTGTTCAATTACAGTCACCTATGGCCTCCCCGACCACCACCGTGGTGCAGGATGAGGAAGTCGACAATGCCCTATCAACTAGTCTAGCTTGATTTGACGCTTGAGCTCTCCCCTGACCATGTCGTCTCCTTCTAGATGCCTAGGGTTTGGATCCCGCCTGTGGTTTGGTGCTCCGACGCTTCCCCGGTGCTTTGGTGTCTAGATGGTGTCGCCCCCTCCTTTGGAGCCCCCATGACCGCGGCTTGGTGCTGGTTGCAGCGCCCTTTGGGTTCTTCCCGTGCCGTCGTGCTTGTCTCCGACTCTGGCTACTCTGCCTCCTCTTCTAAACTTAGCGAGGACCTTTTGTAAGTTCACCTGCTCTCCCTTCTTACTCTCTATGTCTCTCTAGATACCCTATGTGTCCTTGCAGTGAGGAATCCCTAATTAGGGTTCATCCCTTGTGTTGGGGTTCTTACCTTCTTGATGTGGTTATCAAAGATAATTAAAATTGCTTTATGCATATACCCGATGTAACTAGGCTATGTAGAATCAATTTCTATGTTGAGTTTGGGATAGATGACTGTGGCCCTAGCAAGTGAAATATTGTTTGAAATTTCACTTACTGTCAATTACTAGATTGATGATGCTATGACTATGATCTAGATTGAGATGTATCCATTGGTTATGATTGAAATGCTTCAATACTAATGCATTATAGTTGGATATCTATTCAAATTCTTCTGATGAACTCTGGTGATATTATTTTTAGAGAAACATAATTGATTCCTAAATTGCTATTTTAGGAAGATGATTGATAAACTCTTTGAGAAGATTTGGCTATGAGATCTCTTTGTAGAATTTACATAGTTAGGATGAATCTTTGTGACACCTTCATTTGAATGCTATACAAAATTCATTTTGTTGCTAAGTTACTTTCTAACTGTATTTTGGTGTAGCTTTGTATTTGTGAGATCTTGGAAAACTCCACTAAATATAGTGTCACCCTTATTAATTCCATTTGGCCTATGATGTTGGTATGAAGCCCATCTAGTGTAAGAAAAGATGTTCTTTACGTGCTGTCCATTATATTATGCGTTCTATGATCAACATATCATGCCTTTGCATGGATACATATGTATATATAATGATTAGGAGATAGATCTAAGGATTTGAGAGATACCATGATTCTAGACTAGATTGTGGTAGCCTGTGGCCTTGTGCTGGAGTTGCCTGCTCTTATATAACCAATGGTGGTTTTCTCCTTGATCTTCTATTCTTGCTTGGTGATGTTGTCCTTGGCCTTGTCCTGCTCCTCCTAGTGATGTTGCTATAGGCTCCTACGTGCCCTTGCTGTCCACCTATTCCACCCCCTCCATTAGGTGACCATCTTGGATGGTTTCTTGGTGGATTGTTGTGGTGAATGGTTATTTGATGTTGTGGAAATCTGGCAAGTACTGGTGATGGTTAATTGTGTGTTCTTGAGTGAGCTGCCTCACTATGCTCTTTTCCTTTGGATCAGATCAAGTGAATTTTATTCACTGCCCCTTCCTTTTACTATTTTCTGCTCTAGTGAAACTTGCCCCTTTACTTGCCTTATGAGGTTGTTCTGAAGCCCTTTGATTTAAAAGAACAGATACTTCACATCTGTGAAACTTGCCCCTTTTTATTACTCAATGAGGTAAAATGAACAGTTCATTTCACTGTTCAAGACTGAGAGTAAAACTAACAAAAACTAATTTCTTTGATTTCTTATTTTCTTTGTTTTGGAGGTACATAAGTCCTAATTATCAAGAGAATTAGATAGATATTGATGGCTTTGATAATACAACACCTTTTATCTATATAAATTGTGTCATTTTCCTATCATATCATGCTCCATCTAACTATTGCTATCCTAATATGCATGATTACTTGTTTTCCTTAAATTCAATATGAGCTTTGCACAATTAGTAGTTTATTAGTATTTTATTAGTTTTCCTTGGATTTGTTTTGTGTTTGGGTTTAAGGAAGAATAAAGGAATAAAGCCTAGGGAAGGAAGTCATAAGGATGCAATATGGAGGAGCTATAGGCATCAGACTTAGCCATTTGAGAGGTTAGAAATGTGAATTTTTCCACTTTCTCAAAATTAAAATCGAAGATCATGTGTTTGTAGCCCTCTCCGAGACGAATCCAACGAGCCCAAGAACACGCAAAACGGAGTTCGTATGAAGAAATCGTGACCAAAACACTGAAGAGTTCGAAAGTTCAACGACCAACTATACGACCAGAGAAAATATTCTAACCATATAGTTGCGCCCTTATAGTTGCAAAAAGGGTCAGAAACAACGGGATTTCGCCCCCAGAAGCTCCAGAACTTTCCCTAAGTCATACGACGGTATTAGGGGAACCCTAGGGAACCCCCAAGGGAGAGGAATGAAGCCACTACCAACACATCTATCAGATCTAGATCCAATCTCCATCATCCACCACCAAGGCGGAGCCCTGCCGCCATAGCCAGCCACCAAGATCCAATTAATCTCAACCTTGAAGGAAGGTCGCGGAAGAAGACCAAGAGGAGGAGGCGCCTCCATGCTCCACCGTCGCCGCCGTCACGCCATCACCATCTCCATCACCGCTGCTCCTTCTTCTTCCCCCATTATGGTCTCTGTGATGGGTTGTAATATGGCTTGATCTCCCATTTATTAATGTTATGATGATTTGAGAAATTGAAGTGTGGCGTCTTCTTGTTAATTAATATGTTTGTGATTTCTCTTTACATTGTTCTATTCATGATATTATTCTAGTTATTGTAGACGTCCGATCCATTGTTGAGGAATTAGATAGGGATTCACGGTGTTGTCACAAAACTTAATATTAGTCTTTACTCTTCCAAGGGTAGAACTAATAGGCTATTTGATATAAGTGGGTCTGCGGAGGCAATAGCAGCTTAGGATGCACCGCCCATTATGATTCAATTCCCCTATATCACTCATGATTTAGATAGGTATAGTATTGCAAATTGTTTGACCCCATAGTGTCATTCGGGATATCTTGTGACGAGCACATTTGCCAAGGAGTACGGTTGTCCATAAAAGTTAATACATTTTGTCTGGTCTTGTTTCCTTAATACACCATTTTACTACCAAATCAAAAGAGGGTGTAGACAGTTGAGTTGTATGGTTGGAGACATTCAGGATATCTTGTGACCAACACATTCGCCTAGGATTACGGTTGGAGAGAACAGTACATGAGGGACCGCAAAAATTATAGTTAATAGCTATGCCATAAGGATTTATCATACACACCGGTATACACAATATTAATCAAGAAATCATAGCATTAATATTTCATCTCATTGCATTCACCTCTTTCTAGTTTTACTTTTGTTCTAGTTTTCTTGCAGTCCTAGTAGTAGTTGTTACAAATCATATTAAATTCATTTATCCTAGTAATTTATAGAATAGGCTATTTCCAAACCATGGTTTGGGTGTGAATGTGACCGCACTGGCAACGTGGCTGCGGGGTCGTGTTGTTTCTGTTCGCCGAGCTCTCATCAGGACAAACTCTTTAAATATTTGCTCCTACAAGTCCTGCAATAACCCTGTTGTTGGTGCAGGAACCCAGTCATCAAATTGGCGCCATTGTCGGGGAGCAAAGTGTTCGGTTATTACCTATCTACTCGCACATAGTTTATTTCCATTTGTTTCTATTATCTTATTGCTTTCTTTTATATTGAAAACAATAAAAAATTACAAAACCAAAAATTTATAAAAACAGTTGCTACTAATCATGTCTTCCGAGATAAATTATGTTAAACTAATAATACAAGAATTAGAGGAGATATAGGATTCAAATTTATCAAGCCTGGTTGCTAGATATGATCTGATAGATAAAATGCTGAACCTATTGGAAGGGTATTCATTATGGTTGCATGTTAATGATGGATCTTATTGCACAAATGTAAAACAGATGACCACCTTAATTTTCAATGTAAGTGTTCCACCAATCCTACTCTAGAAAATTATAATAGAGATAAATCCTATGCTAGTTTGGAAGTATTAGAATACGTTCTTTTCAAAGGTGCATCTGAAATGGTATTTACACTAGGAAGTATTGATGTTGAGTGTGAAGCACTTGATGGAGTTTTTAATTTAGTGTACCTCATATTCCTTGTTTGCAAAAATAATTTAAGTAATAATGCATTGGTATAATATTATTTGAGCGGTCTAAAACCGCCATGGAGAAAGATAACCTTTTGCAGGACTTACTAAAGAGCGGAGATGAAAAGGAGGACAAGGAAGAGGAGGAAGAACGGATTGATCACCTGCTCATACCTTCAACTCCTACTTTTGATTCTATCATTGCTATTAATACACTAGTCGATGAAATGGAGGAACAAAAAGATGATGTTGACAAAAAGAGTCACACTATAACATTTGTTTGTGATGGCTCTCACTCTAGTAGTGATTTTTATGATGCTAAAACTGTTGATAATTTTCTGAGGAGGCCTTGTGCCTAGACACTCATATGGAGAGCATTAATAATAATGAACTAGAGATAGAACCTTGCTATACTAACATGGAGGGTCCTGAACTCCCTGCTATGAAGGAATAGTATTATGAAGTGTTCCCCTACAAAGGTAACCAAAGTAAATATTTAAGAATTATAGATGAATCTCCACCCCTCTCATTGCAGCTATACACAGAGGCATTTTCACCAAACATGGTGCATCAACACTCACTTGAAAGAGAGAACTTGTTCATCTACATGATCCCGATGCACAATAAGTGGGTACGACTCCGACCGAACTCTACTCTACGATGCTCCAGCAAGCTGGTATGTAAAACCTCACCTCGAGTCGATATCCCTTGGGATCCAGGTGGGTAATGTATGGACCATCCTAGCCTGGCTTTATGGCTTTAAAGAGAGCGCTTCCCTGGAGGCAACCCAGAAGTTACTAGGTGTCTTTCTTAGTTTTGTGTGTTGAGTAGTCTAGTTGCATTCATGTTGCATTGGCACTTTTATTCTTCACATGTCTTGCTATTAGAGTAATCTTGTGGTTGTTTTCAAAAGATAGAATTTATTTTCACTACATTATGTGTTGCATAAACTCGGTAAAAAGGAAGAGAAAATCAGTTTTAGGTGAATCCTACAATTATATGTATTTGTTGGTCGAAAATTAAAGTTTTTATTTTACCGTCAAAACATGGTGTTTATTAAGTTTCAGGTTAATAATGAATCCTCAAAGAAACATGTGAAGATTGGAGTTAACAGAAGGTTTAACAACCAACTATATGACGGTACCTCTTTGGTCCGGCCGTATAGTTGCAGCCGTATAGATATCGACGCCATCTACACTTCGATGTTCAAGGTACAGTAAGTTTAACGGCCAACTATACGGTGGGACCTTTTTGGTCCAGCTGTATAGTTGCACCCGTATAGTTCGGAAAACCCCTCAAACACCAACTAGAAGGTAACCATTGCTCAAAATTTTATTCTTTCTTCTTCCTTCTTCTTTAAAAACCCCGAAACACCACCAGGGAGCTTCTCCCATGTTTTAGAGAAGCCGAGCATATGTAAGCAATAAAGTTCTATCTCAGAAATTCTTTAAGTTGTAATTCTCTTTAGTAGTTCATGTTTTATTTTTGTTTTCTTTCATTAGTTGGGTGAACGAACTTCATTCGTACACCAAACCGTTGCCTTTTATTTTCTTTTTTTGTGTTATTTTCGCAGGGACTTGAACCTTATGTGACGATGTGTATGGTATTGCCAACCGTGAAAACACTCGCATAAGCCACTTGGTGGCTTCAATTCAACATGCCTACCTATTAATGTCTGGTAAAACCTTCCAACTCAAACCTCTTTTAAATAAGCACATAGGGGCTGCACACTCGTGTTTCATATTTTGTCCCACTTACACTTCGTCATAATCTAGGAGAGGGCACTTCTAGAACTAGTTTGTTGACTTAAGCGTGGTGTTTAGGTTGATGAATCGACTCAGTGGGACTTGTATTTTTATCACTTATGAGCTAAACCCGTGTTTTCAAAAACACAAAAATATATTTTCTTCTTTCTAGTCTTGTTCCTACCAGGTTCTGAAGGAAGGTATACACCGGATCATGAAGCATTCATTGAAGCAAAGGTTCTTTGTC
The DNA here is from genome assembly GCA_916181665.1 of Avena sativa. NCBI lineage: Eukaryota > Viridiplantae > Streptophyta > Magnoliopsida > Poales > Poaceae > Avena > Avena sativa. The sequence goes on along the minus strand of OV702292.1, from coordinate 1,403,381 downwards.
CATCAAAGTAGAGGTTAAAAGCACCTCAATGGTAAAGTGTGTCATACTTGCTTTAACTTAAGCTTGGGGAGGTAACCACTTCTTATACTCTCTTTTGATAACTCCATTTTCTCTTTTGTTTTCATGATCTTCTCAAGTTGGTATTTGAAAATTTCTTAGCTTCGGGACGTTATTTTGCATGCGTAGAGTCCTGTGCAATGTTCCTTTTCATAAAAAGTTTTCATGCTATTTTGTATCCCTCTGTTTTTAAATGCATGCTTAGGTGAGGTTTTTTTCATATTTATATAAGGGATATACTTGCTCATCTTAGGACCCATAGGAGACAAGCCATAGCTTTGATGCATCTTGTCCAACTTTTATCTATCTTGTGAAAAATATTGTGATCCTGTAAATATACATTGCCATGTTATCTACATCGAGTAAAAAATATATATAATAAAGAAGTTCTTTAAAACTTGCTAGTTGTCACTGTTCAGAATTGTCTTAAGTAAATGGTTATGGAGTAGCACGACCCCATAGTATTGGAAATGATGGTCTTGATAGATGCTTACTAAGTGAGTTGTCAAATAAGAAATGATGTTTGAAAGTTTTGAGATGACATATGCCAAAATTTTGTCTTGGAAATCAAAGTGATATATTGCTTTATGCGTGTCTTGCGCCACTGTCGCACTACATGGTATGCTAACAACTCCGCTGGCCTTTGGACAATCCAAAAAGACGAAACTATTGAAGTTTAGTTATGAGTTTCCCAACATATGTAGCAAAAATGATATATTTGGGTATGCATTGGTATTCTCATGGGCTTGCGTTAAAAGCAAAAGTTGGAATACTCCTCTGACTTTTATGAGAAATCATTATACCGAAAAGGGAAACCTTGGTAATGGTCACGAGTGTCCTTCCTAGCCTACACAGTCTTAACTGAACATACACCACTCTTTTGGCATGGTCTCGTTACTAAGAAATAGATTTCCTATGAGCTCAAAAATCAAAGTTTGCACTTGAGAGACTTTAATAGATGGCATGAGTGGGAAGCATTGGAAAAATCTATCTCTATTTATGATTGAAAACTAACTGTGTTCAGCTTTGCCTTATACAAATAAAAATACAAAAATACAATAAAGTGAGTATAGAAGGATCACAAGTTTACTTGCAAGCTAGATTTAACTTTGGCATGGGGCATAGAAGTTTTTGAATAATCTCTAGTGGTTTGGAATAATATAAATGAGCTTATATTGCATTGTATGACTATGTGCTCTCTTGCTTTGAGCTTGCAGGAAAAACCAGGATACAATGCATTGATTTTCAATGATAAGCAAGATCACATCCATTAAGTTATCGTTCCCTTTTTGCTCGAGGACGAGCAAAATCTAGCTTGGGAAAGTTGATGGCTATGATAATACGACACCTTTTAGCTATACAAATTGTGTCATTTTCCTATCATATCATGCTCCATCTAACTATTGCTATGACTGATATGCATGATTACTTGTTTTCATTAAATTCAATATGAGCTTTGCACAATTAGTATTTATTAGTATTTTATTAGTTTTCCTTGGCTTTGGTTTGTGTTTAGGATTAAGGAGAATAAAGGAATAAAGCCTGGGGAAGGAAGTCATAAGGATGCAATATGGAGGAGCTATAGGCATCAGACTTAGCCATTTGAGAGGTTGGAAATGTGAATTTTCCACTTTCTCAAAATGAATATCCAAGACCATGGGGGTGTAGCCCTCGTCGAGATGAATCAAACGAGCCCAAGAACACCCAAAATGGAATTCATATGAAGCAATGGTGACCAAAATACTAAAGAGTCCGAAAGTTTAACGACCAACTATACGACTGGAGAAAATATTCCGGCGTATATTTGCGCCCATATAGTTGCAAAAAGGGTCGGAAACGACGGGATTTCACCCCCTAGAAGCTCCAGAACCTTCCCTAAGTCATATGACGGTATTGGGGGAACCCTAGGGCACACCAAGGCCTAGATAAAGGAGGGAGGAGTCAAGGGAGAGGAAGGAACCCACCACCAACACATCTATTAGATCTAGATCCAATCTCCATCATCCGCTAGCAAGGCGGAGCCCTGCCGCTATAGCCAGCCACAAAGATCCAATCTCAACCTTGAAGGAAGGCCGAGTAAGAATACTAAGAGGAGGAGGCGCCTCCATGTGCCGCCGTCACCGCCGTCACGCCATCACCATCTCCATCACCGCTGCTCCTTCTTCTTCCCCCGTCATGGTCTCCATGATGGGTTGTAATATGGCTTGAACCCCCTTTTATTAATGTTATGATGATTTAATTAATATGTTTGTGCTTTCTCTTTACATTGTTATATTCATGATATTATTCTAGTGATTGGAGATGTCCGATCCATTGTTGAGGAATTAGATAGGGATTCACGGTGTTTTCACAAAACTTATCATTAGTCTTTACTCTTCCATGGGTAGAACTAATTGGCTATTTTCTATAAGTGGGTCTGCGGAGGCAATAACAGCTTAGGATGCACTGCCCATTAAGATTCAATTCCCCAAGATCACTCATGATATAGATATGTATAGTGTTGAAAATTGCTTGACCCCATAGTGACATTCGGGATATCTTGTGAAGAGCATATTTGCCTACGAGTACGGTTGTCCGTAAAACTTAATGCCTTTTGTCTGGTGTTGTTGCCTTAATAAACCATTTGACTACCAAATCAAAAGAGGGTATAGACATTTGAGTTGTCTGGTTGCCACTTACAATGGTTGGATATTACGGTATATGAGGGACCGCCACAATTATAGTTAATAACTATTCCATCAGCATTTATCATATACACCAGTACACATAATATTACCCGAGGAATCATAGCATTAATATTTTGTCTCATTGCATTCACCTCTTTCTAGTTTTACTTTTGTTCTAGTTTTTTCTAGTCCTAGTAGTAGTTGTTACAAATCACCTTAAATTCATTTATCCTAGTAACTTATAGAATATGCTATTTCGAAACCACAGTTTGGGTGCGAACGTGGCCGCATTGGCAACGTCGCTGTGGGGTCGTGTTGTTTCTGTTCGCCGAGCTGTCATCGGAAAAAACTCTTTAAATATTTGCTGCTATAAGTACTGCAATAACCCTGTTGTTGGTGCAGCAATCCAGTCATCAAATATTAGTTTAGGATTTTCTTTATTTAGTTACTTTTGTAATCTTTTCATTTGACTTTTGTACAGAACACTGTAATAAGAATTTCTTCAATAAAGTTCACCTTTTTGTATTACAATTGTTTCTTTAACGCACTATCTTATTCCTTTGTTTTTGGAATTGTTGCAATTGAATAAAGAAAAGAAATAAGAAATACTTTCTTATTTAAGTTATTCTTTTTGTATTCTTTTCAATTCTCATTATTTTTTATAAATACTCCCTCCGTCCGAGAGCTTAAGGCTTATACTTTGTTTGAAAAGTCAATCTATGAAAAGTTTGACCAAACTTCTAGAAACAAGTATCAAGAACTATGATATTATATAGATATCATGCGAATATATGTTTCATGATGTACCAAAAGATATGTATTTCGTATTGTAAATATTAATATTTTTTTCTACAACTTGGTCAAACTTTGCATAGTTTGACTTTTCAAAAAATGCCTTGAGCCTGGGGACGGAGGTAGTATTAGATATTCAAAAAATATTAACTAAATCATTTTGGAAAACAATAAAATACCAATTTCTCCTAAATTTCAAATCTTTTCCCAAATGATTCAATTTTAAACTTGAACTTAGATTGTTCACCAAAAACTTTTAAATTCCTAAAGATCATGTCAAAATTTATAGCAACCACTATAAAGAGCTAAACCTATCTCCAAATAGTGAAAGAAACTCGGATCTCTCTAAGGTTTTGTTTGGCGAAAATTTTACCTCAATTTTACAGATGAATGCATGCAAGTACACAAATTTCTATTTGTACCCTTTATTGGTTTCTAAATGCTGGGATATTACACTTAGACCTGACATTATTGCATAATCCGAGTTAAGGATCACCGACTTAGGTTCTGTCAAACTCTGATCTGTAACATGCTAGTTATAAAGGCAGAGTTCGGGTCGACTGAAAATCAAGCTGCGTGATGTGAATAATCAAGATGAGATTTTACCCATCCAATTGGAGAGATATTATCTGAGCCCTCTTAGATGATATGATTCGGAAAGCATGTCCATGGACAACTCGGTTAAGTGTTAACCAAGGAGATCGACTAAAAGTTAGTCGGACGAATCACTTATCTCGGATCGAGAAGAGAGTCAGACCATTTAAGAGATGACAAATATTCGCCTATAGTCCGACAAGGTATATCTTGACGCAAAAGGGACTCAGACATAAGTCGCATTGGAAATACATGTCATCATGACTCTTTGGTACTTGGGAGTCGGCACATTATGCTAGAAGCCGCTACATATTGATCGATTGAGAGTCAGACTCCAATCGTGTCCAAGTTGTCATGAGCCTGTGGGGTCACACACTTAAGAGCGAGAGCAAGTTCGGACTAGATCTGAACCGAAAATCTATTTGGGTTAGACCTGAACCGGATTTATATTGAGTCAGTGAGCGGACTCACGGTGACTGATATGGGCTTTAGTGAATGGGCCATAAGTGAGTGGAGCCCACTTTTAATCCTTATATAGTGGGGCGCAGATATCCAGGAGGGTTGACGGTTAGGTCATCCCATACGTTGGAAACCCTAACTCCATAGCAGTCAATGTCGCTGTACTGGACCTAGCAGTCCATCGCCAATGCTCCTCCTTATACGTGTGGATACCAGCAGTGGTGATGTACGATCAGCACCACGACGATGAGGATCGGACCAGATCGTGAGAGCTGCACTGCATTTAATAGGCGTGATTCATCAATTCCGCAACTGTGTGTCTAGTGGTAATCCTCATGGAGATCTTGGGACCACCACATGGGAGGGAACAAGTTTTGTTTTATCTCTACATGGCCCAACAGAAGCAGCATGCGGTGACCCAGCAGACCACTTCATGATGTAGTACACTATAGTCGTTGACATAACACCAATGAAACACCGTTCACTAGTATTACATTCCTCAGAGTGGTCCAACAAAAACACAACAAATCCAAGACATGACTATAGGTTACAACTCAACTCTTTACACAATATCCAGAGAACACTCTAGGTTAAATAGAGAGAAAGAAACTTCTTACAAAGAAGAATCAGAAATAAACAACTCAAAAACTATCATACTATTAAGACTAGTATGTTAACTAATGGTCTGGCATTGCTGCTATTGCAATACACTACAGAAATAGGCTCTGTGGCTAGGGATTATATTCCTAGCTAATCAATAACTTCGTCTTCACTTGAGTTGATGTATATGTTGACGTTTTTGACTTCATTGAAGAACTTTAGATTCTGGTGATAATTCCTAGAGCATAACTTGATGTAGACATCGTCTGTACTGGCTTTAGAACCTAGCAAGGGTTAAGAAGATACGTTGAGTACGAGCGTACTCAGCAAGTTCACTAGAAAAGGAGTGTTTGATGCACTATATCTACAACCACAAACCATAGGTCGTAGGCAATGCAAGTTTTCGTAAACATTTCTTCAAAGGTTGCATTTATTCTGAAAATCTATGTCCGTGAGCCTTCACGGGTTTACTAGAACTTTCATGGAGTTCTTTTCCCGCCGCGTTCGCAACTCCTTCCCGGAACAGGGAGTGACAAGTTATAGTTCTTACAATCTGCAGAGGTGCGTCACTTTACCCATGAGAGACCTTAGGTTTTGTTGCACGACTGGGAGTATGTCCCCGTTCAAACTTCCTTGGTTTGAGGCCCAACCTAAGATCCAAGCCAATCAATTCCTTCTCCGCGACCCCGCATGTCTCCTTGGTGTACGCCAGCCCACCTATTGAATTACGACAATTGGCAGTACAAACCATTCAGATGCCGGAACTATCGTGGGAAGTTGAGGGCTCCCACCCATATGTTGCATATCCTCTACGAATTACCAATTAATATGCACGCTACGAGTGATAACAGCCACGAACCGCACATCCGGCTCCATGCGAGAGGGAAAAGATACAGCTGACTTCTTCGTCCCATTCCAAATCTCATGGTCAACGCGTAATATACGACGCAAGAATGATTGGCGACATTGGTTGTTAAGTCCTAGATAATATGTTCCTTTACCACCGGAACTTTCATAGTAGGTTATTACCTCATGGTAAATAACCTATAATCACATTATTATGAAAATAGTGTTTTCTGTCCTTTTTCAAATGCAGGTGATGACAACACTGGATTTGCAAAATACTTTACAGAAAATAATCAAAGGACATGAGCAAGTGTGAACTTGCCTTGTGTGATTGCAAGATTATGCACTCACGGTCTTCGAGACAATATAAAAGATCCAATATCTGAAATCAGCATCATTGGTCCGGTAAGGACTAATGTCTAAAGAAGCAATATGTCATTATGCATAAGTAATGTAATGCACTTGATAAACGCGAATCCCGGGGACAACGTTGATCAAGGGTTTGGAAACTGGAAATGGTACTATTAGAATGTGTTGCCTTTTTAAATAAGTTTCATATTGGTGCTTCTTATTAAGGCTTGTGATTGTGTGTGAAACAACATGTAATTATAATACCATAAAACAATGAGATACACACAAATGTGAAATCCTACTCAAGCTTGCTTATACTATAATTGTTTATCTTCAAATTTTTACTTTACAATTAATGTCACTTATAACGAACTCAAGTGTTATCAATCCTAAGTATATACGTAAAGTATAAAGTAATGTCATTTATGATTAGTTCTCATACATTGACTGAAGTGGCAAAATGAATAACTTTTAAAGAAAAGATTTCTTTATTAAGGTTTAAACAATTTTGATAGTTTTTAGAATATGGTTGATAGAATGTGATTGATATTTTTTATGCTTGTTTGAATAGTCTGGACTTGAGATGCTTATAACTTAATTATAAGAGACCAAAGTTAACTATAAAACACATAACAAAGTCTTTAGCATTACATTTAAAGTCTTGTAGACTAAAGTTAACTTTAAGAACATGGATGGATTTAAGGTGTAATGTTTATGTTATTTGAACCTTGTGTACTTTATAATGTTTCCTTATAGTTACTTAAGAATGGCATTCATTTATTTGGCAGTGGTTTCTTTACATTATAAATGTATAAAGGGATTTATCTCCTTATAAGGGTGTGGTTATGGTTTGTGAAGAAGTAAACAATATTATTTACTACTTATGAATTATCTTTGGATTTAGTCCATTATAAAATTGTGAGTGAAACAATGGTAAAAGATTTTATTTGGTTAAAATATCATTTTTGAAGATTTTATAATTGTTAAAGATCTTTTTTAGAAAATAAACTACACATATAGTTGAATGATAATTCAATCAAATTGTATTAAAATGTGTTGGACCATTTTGACTTCATATTATAATATTTAAGACTAATACTATTTATTAGACTAAATTGGCTAATTTTAGAAATATTATCAATTTTTATTTACCCTTATATGAATTATCAATTAAGGAAATAAGTTTAAATTCAAGTTATTAAGTTCAAATGTTTATTTACCTCAAAAGTGGAATATCATATTTTTAACATGTAGGTATTGTTTTTGTGATCATTTTTGTATATTACATTTATTTTTGTGATTTATAAATAATAAGATATGATTTTTATAAGGTTTATTACTTTATAAATACATAATAAATAATAAATACTTATTTAAGTGAAATAATAATGTATGATTATAGTTTTGAAGTATTGTTTTTATTTTTTTAAGATTTTTGGTATTTTATTTATATTTTTAATATTTACCAATATTAAAATATGAACTATCTAACTTTTATTACTTATAAAACCTTTATTAAATAATATTTACTTAAATAATTATCATAATAATATTTGATAATAGTTTTATGTTGTAGATTTTATTTTTCTGAAAATTTTCATATTCCACATAATTTTATAAATTATAAAACAAAAGATATTTAATTTGCAAGATTTAATTATGTTATTTCATTTCTAGAATATTGATATTTGAATTTATATTATTTTTACGAATTTACTAAACAGGTAATACCTTCTTACCGAGACTAGACCTACCCAAGGTCACTGACCAGTGGGCCAGTTGCCACATCGCCCCTCAGGTTAGATTAGTTACCAGCCTTGCTTCTACTCACAGAGGATGACAAATGGGCCCAGGGCCATGTCATATGCCACATGAGCAAAGACTGGTCAAACGAACTGACGCGGTTGGGATCTGACGTAGGCATGAAGTATTGCTATGCTGATACTCTCGGATCGAAGCTCGATCGGCTGATTGAGTGCTTACGCGCGACTGAGGCTAGGCTTGTTGGAATAAGCATGCGATAGGGAGCTAAATAGTGGCAGAGCGGCTAGTTTTTGGTCACCGGAGCACGGTGCACGACGGTGGCCGACGGTGGAGTTTGCATACTAGTGTGGCGAGAAGCAACCAGAGCACGAGGGATCCACGAAGATGGCTTACGAGGACGATGGACTCACCCTGGTGCGATTGGTGGCGACGGGGAGGTCGGAGGAAGTCTGTGGTGGCAGCGATTGACGATGAATGGCGGTGACTGGCGGTGGAGATGAGGTGTCGATTGGATCGACAGAGGGCTCCCCGGCTTCCGTGAGTAGGGGCAAACGACGAAGAAGATCACGACGCGTCTCATAGTCACCTCCACGGATCAAGGGGTGGTCGGAGATGGTGGGGAAGGTGATCTCCGGTGAGCTAGGGGTCCGTGTCCATGCGAAAGAGGAAGAAAAAGAAGTGGAGTGGCGTGGTCCGTGTCCAGGGCTACTTGTAGACGACCATGAGCGGTGGCGCAGATCTTGGCGCTCGCCAGCGACGAGGGTGCGGCCACCGAGCTGCTTGTAGCATCGGAAGGTCGTCGTCGACACGAGGAAGACGACGAACAGACCACGTGAAGGGGTATGGGCCGGTCGTGGGCTGCAACTGAGCCAGGTGGGCCGTAGCAAATGGAAAGTGGAAGATGACTGCTGCTGCTTGTGGGCAACGGATAAGAAGGAGGAAAATGGGCCACGGGCCAAAAACGATTCCCTTTGTTTTTTCCTTGTTCTTTTCTTTTTCTATATTCTGTTTTGTATTTTACTTTCAGATTTGTATATTACTTATTTGTTTGAAATTTTATATTAAATTTTATCTGTTAGATAATTGCAGCAATACTAAATGTACTAAGTATTATTTTGGTGAATTTTTATTGTGTAATGTCATTATTTCTTTATTTTCTTTATATACATACCTTTCCATTTAGTATTGGTAAGGGCTTTAGATATAAATTTAATTTATCTAATATCCATAAACTTATTAAATAATGCATTACTATTACTCCATGAGTTTTGATTTTTATTGATTTATAATATTAAAGAAACTTTTATATATATTGATCCTTCATTATTATTTGATACATAAAGTTTTGAGTAATTAATATGGTTAATATTATTCTCATAAATTTAGGAAATAGCAATGTATAAATTTTATTATAACTAACATAGAAGTTAGGTTTTGAATTGCAATTGCTTACCCTAGGGTTTAGGGTTCTTAATATACTTGTACTCTTTTGGTGATGTGAATAAAGATTAATGGCTAAACATATTGTCTTTATGTTTGTGATCTTTAATGGTATCACCCTTTTAAAATAAAAGTTATCTTCTTGGGATGAATTATGAGAGAGAATAGATAAAGATAACTCCTAAGCACATATGGTTATGATAATTGGAAATGACAAAGATGTGCTAAAGTGATTTGCTATAGGAAAATATTCCTATAAAGCATTGTGTAAATAAGATGATTTATCCAACAGATGGGATGGATGTTAATCTTGGTGATAGATTTAGGGTTTAGTGTTTACCAAGAATTCCTATCTTCCATAATTCACAATCCTGGACTTCTAATTAAGGAATTCCTTTCCTAGATATACTACTTCTTCCTACTTTACTTCACAAAATATTCTTATCCACCTTTTATTCTTCTAAATCCATTTATAATTCCAATGAGCTTGACACTGAAGCTTTCATAATCTTCTCATATCCATACTTGGTTATGGCAAACTATTCTACTACTAATAATCTCCAATCCAACAAATGGTTACTTCTAACTCCATTCATACTCTTCCTTAATCATCCATCACTAACATTACTCCAATGGATGTATATAAATCAAATTCTACTTTCCTCAAAAGCTTATTATCTTTTTAAGAGAAATAGACTACTTCAATAACTCCATGCTACTCTAGCTTCAACTTAATCATACTATCTTATATCAACTTATCTTTAATATCTTATATTCAAACTTCACATCATATCATGGTGACTTGTCATGGCTTACCTAGAATAACATATCTATACTAGGGTTCAATCATGTTATATCCACCAATGTCACTTATACATGATATAAGCATTCAATCTTGGTGACAAAATCATAATCATTAGATTCCTTTGATCATTTATGGCTTAGGTTTCCAGTTGGCTAATCAAGTCCTTTATCAATACAACACTATAGTTGTATTATAATTATCTTCTCAGTGTATTTATCTGACTAAGAGAGATTATTCATTTACTATTCCTACTTCATTCAATAGGATTACTCCTGGTAACTTATCTTCAGAATTCATCCTTGTAAACATCTTTTTTACCATATTGATTTGATTTCCTCCAATCACTCCCATCCTATAGATGATATCTAAAACTAGCATCACCACTTACCTCTTATTACTTCCTATCTAATGGTATGAAGTGAATGCTATGATAAGGACAAGAGTTGATAGATCAAGAATTGATAGGTTAAGAATTGGTGAATCAATAGTTGATTACTCAACATTGATGAATAACAAATATAAGGATAGGATTCCATAAGGATTGATATGGAAAGAAAGATATATGGTGAATGATCTTGACTTGGTTTCTATCCTACTCAATCTCACTAAAGAGTTAAGGTTAGGTATTACCATGATACTCATGGTATAAGTAGATGAGATTAAGATAGATCAAGAATTAGTTGTTACATTCTTATTACTTAAGTTATATTTTATAACTTGGTATTCATGAGTTGTGCAATGAATACTAGGATAATCACTTAAGGATCAAATATTAATCATTAAGCAATGTATTAGGGTTTAATTTTTATTACATTTGATCTACCCTTAGATCAAATCTCCCTTACCCAAAATAAGGTTTTAGCAAAGGTCATATTGAAACTTATCGCAGTCAACTTGATGATTTACCTCAATTCCATCAAGTTGAGAGAAGCTTCAATCACTTCGATAGTTTTGTTCAAAAGCGCGAAAATTATTCGGATTTTCTATGCATGAATGCAATGCACACATCTATGTTGAGATTATTTCTAAGCTCTAATGCTAGGATGTTACAGACTCTCCCCCTTAAAATAAACTTCGTCCTCGAAGTTCGTAAACTCTCATGTTTCGGGGTAAGGAATTATCCTGTATTGGTTACGATACATCTCAGCTCCATGGTAACCTCAATGGGAATAATTGTAGTATCCCATATCCAGATCTTTTTCCTTGAATTCTCACCATACTTGGCAATTTTCAACTAGTTGTCTCCAATACTCCCAAATTCCTTTTACTTTACTCCCTTAGGAATATTTCCTTATTATACAATTCTTTAATTTATGTCTCTTATCTAGTTCATTTCCCTAATTAGGTATCCTAATCCAATTCGCTTACTTTATCATCGAACTTCCTTACTGTATTATGCAATGTCTAGGAAGTCTCACTAAAACAGGGTTTTAAATTTTATTAAACAATAACTATGGTCAAAAGACTAACTTTTGATTTGTTATTGTATGGTTCATAGTGGTGATCCTTACAAAGATTGGATTTGAACTCATCTAGTCCATACCCATTGGAATTTCTTGTTCCTCTATACATGTCCAATTGGATGTGCTTTATTCTCTCTTATGAATCACTTAGAGTTGTTTTTTCTAGAATTATCCTATTAAGATTAATCTATTTTACTACCTTCAAGTTTTTACTTTAATAGGCTTTAGATAATATTTTATTATTACCTTAAGTACTTCTTCAATTACTATTTAATAATTGCATTAAGGTTTGAGTACTACTACCTTGAAATAAATTTCGATCTTTCATCTAGACATACTTTCGAAATGATGATTTATTTTAACCTTATGAAAATAAGGCTTAATGTTGTCATAGGCTAGTATTTCGTCTCCAACCTTTATTTGGAAAGTAAGATAACAATACTTCCACAAATTGTTTACTCTCCCCCTTAGGGTTTACTAATGGTCTCTAAACTGCCTTATAAAGTAACCGTTGGCTTTATAACTAGAATGTAGGACTTTGTCTAGCTTATTCTCTACCTAGTTAGGGTCTCATGAAAGATTGTACGGTGCATCCACACAATTGTGGATCTCTGAAGTGAATCTTTCAGCATTGTTTGTCTTACTTATTATTTGGACATTTTCGCTTTGATAGGTCTGACTTTGCGAAGCGCCATGAAAGACGATCGCTTTAATTTTATACTCAATTATGTCTTACTTAACTTAGGCCAAGGTTTATGCTCTTTATGCAATACTAAGATGATCTAATTAACCATGTCGACCAACACCGTCTGCGGACAAGATACCAACTATGGATCAGAATACCGACTAAGGATCAAATACCAGCTACGGATCATCCTAGGTTGTAGGTATTACCCTACGGTTTCCGATGTACCACTGGCATTCTCTCTGAATTGTCAGATCTTGAATACCATTTAGGTTCCAAAGCTTCTTCTTTGTACTAACTCATGATGCTTTCATGAACTAGGTACTACTACTTCATTAATTCTTAGCAATATCACCTACTTTGATTGAACCTTAAGTTCATCACTTCTTGTTGCTCCTTATACTTCCTACATTAATATTCCTTCTCATAGCTGGCTAAGAATGATCTGAGCTTGATCCATCCTCCAAATTGAGTTGATACTCCTTACACTTTGCTTCATTCTTCATGTAAGTCTTCATCTTGGTCTTTGGAAATCGTCACTCCCTTACACGAATTCCATTTTCTGTCTAGGTCTATAACATCAAGTAGTAACTGGATGTTGCAACATGCATTTGCACACCAAGTCAAACTTCATGTACAGATCTAGTCAATCAATAAGATCCAAGAAAAACAAATAAATCCAAATATGGTACATATAACACACAATTTTCTAAGCCCGAAATATAGTAGTTGAGTATAATATCTCTAGAATTCAGGCTTAGTTGTGTAGTATATGACACCTCCTCATATAGGTTTACGTTGTGATACTTAGCACTTAGGGTCAAACTATTCTTTGTATCAGTATTTACCCAGATTGCTCAACTGCAATATGATAATTTTAAGAAAAATGGTCTAAATTTGGTTTTGACTAACCTTTGGTCTTACTTTTTGAATGATCAAATGTAACTAACTCTTCTTTATTTAGTAAACTAACCTCACATGATCTCTCCAAATGACTAATAAGTTTCCATTGAACACCCAAAACTAAATTTTATGAGGAATTAGGACACCTATGACTTCTATCATAGTTCTACCATGCTATTTTCTTACTTTACTTAAAGATAATTTACTAATTACTTTTCATATTTGTACTCTCATCATGGTTTCGGTGCTAATCTCACCATGATCTTGTTATGCTTTACCTATTCCTCATGATTCAAGAGTAAGCTTATCCCGATGACTTTGTTTGTCATCACACTATCATTAAGTCTTAACATAATTTCACTTCATCACGTAGAATCCTCAAGTGAATCCCACATGATTACTACTCATTACATCAACACTTATCCTAATGATATTCATCATGTTGTCTTTGGTTATCAACTAGCCATAAGATTCCATTGTCTTACATGAATTCTAGGGTTAGGCTACACCATTTAAGAGTACTTCAATTGATGTCTTACACTTGATCCTAATCTACTGTGGCCGATTGACTTTCCTAAAGTATCTTGGTGTGTTATATCTCCTTTGGAAGACACTAAATAGCACCTTACTAAGAAAAGATGAATAACTACTCCCTATGATACCCTAAACTTAGTCATATTCTACATGACTGTTTTAGCTTACTTTAAGACATATTAATGGTGTTCTACCATCTTGGAACTAGTAAGATACCTAGAAAATATGGATAAAGACTTTTAAGAAAGATGACCAAAGAATCCAACTTAGGTGCGACAAGGTTATCCTCAAGTGGATATCATCACAGATCATAGAATATTTGGCTTAGATAAGATGGCTCCTATAGTCACTATCCAACCTACAGATCTTCCTAAAAGGGTTTTAATCCCAAGGTCAAAGCATATGCTCTGATACCAACCGCGGTGACCCAGCATACCACTGCATGATGTAGTACACTATAGTCGTTGACATAACACCAATGAAACACCATTAACTAGTATTACATCCCTCAGAGTGGTACAACAGAAACAAAGCAGGTCCAAGACATGACTATAGGTTACAAATCAACTCTTTACACAATATCCAGAGAACACTCTAGGTTAAAGAGAGAGAAAGAAACTTCTTACAAAGAAGAATCAGAAATAAACAACTCAAAAACTATCATACTATTAAGACTAGTATGTTAACTAATGGTCTGGCATTGCTGCTATTGCAATACACTACAGAAATAGGCTCTGTGGCTAGGGATTATATTCCTAGCTAATCAATAACTTCGTCTTCACTTGAGTTGATGTATATGTTGACGTTTTTGACTTCATTGAAGAACTTTAGATTCTGGTGATAATTCCTAGAGCATAACTTGATGTAGACATCGTCTGTACTGGCTTTAGAACCTAGCAAGGGTTAAGAAGATACGTTGAGTACGAGCGTACTCAGCAAGTTCACTAGAAAAGGAGTGTTTGATGCACTATATCTACAGCCATAGACCATAGGTCGTAGGAAATGCAAGTTTTCGTAAACATTTCTTCAAAGGTTGCTTTTATTCTGAAAAGCTATGTCCGTCAGCCTTCACGGGTTTACCAGAACTTTCATGGAGTTCCTTTCCTGCCGCATTTGCAGCTCCTTCCCGGAACAGGAAGTAACAAGTTATAGTTCTTACACTCTGCAGAGGTGCGTCACTTTACCCATGAGAGACCTTAGGTTTTGTTGCACGGCCGAGAGTATGTCCCCGTTCAAACTTCCTTGGTTTGAGGCCCAACCTAAGATCCAAGACAATCACTGCCTTCTTCATGACCCCGCATGTCTCCTTGGTGTACGCCAGCCCACTTATTTGAAACATCCCAAAAATATTACTCTAGAATCATCAAACTCTAATCACCAAATTTAGGGTTAACAAAAACTTTTCCAATTAAAATATGAAAGCATTCATACGAGTATGTATTGAAGTGTGGATTCTTTTGAATTGCCATGATTATGTTTTTCTTTGCTTGTAAAATGATTCTTAGGTGAAATAAACATCATCTAAACAATCCCCAAACTTTTCCCAAAGACAAACAAATCAAAACCATCAACTTAAGTGAATGGTCACTTTTGCCAATTTAACTCCCATGCCTACTTTGGCTATCTCTAACTTTCAGAACTTAACAGAAACTTGTTTGGATCTTTGCACCCCTTGATAGTACTCATAACAAAGTACCAAGGCCCACTTTGTGATCATCCAGAAACATTCAAATGCATAGTTTAAATGAAAGTTTAAAATGGAATCTATATCATATGGGAAGATGCCACTTTTTCAAAAAACACTCAAACAAGCTCAACTTTCAAAACCCAAGCATCTACAGACTCACCAGCACAAGCCTAGCACACCCACCAAAAATCTTTTCAAAATTCAAAACTTGAATTCATGCGGCCATTTCATCAAACAGGTTGCAGATACAAATCAAACAAAATCAAAACACTATAGTGTGCAGTGATTCTGGCCTAACTTGTTCCCTCTCTAGCTCACAACAACCTCAGTAGATCATCTAGCAAACTTAACTAAGCACTATCCCCACTGTAAGCTTGCCAATATCATCAATGGTGAACAGGCCAAGAGCACCCATGTCACCCCAGTGTGGATAGCAGGCTAGAGGAAGAATTAGCCGTGCCAACCTTGTCTGGGAGGTAGCCCATGCCTCACCGCCCCCTCTCGACCAGCCCTGCGTTGCAGACAGCAACCAGAACTTGCAGGAACGCCGCGCCCGCGCCGCTGTCGACCATGCCGACGCACACTGCAGAGCATGCACTGTTCCCACGCAACCTGACCACCTCGAGCCCTTTCCGCCCGTCAGCATGCACCCCACCGTCCTAGGAGACCGCCAGACATGCCCATGTCGCCGCCCATACCCCGCAGCCACCGCTCGCCGCAGAGTTCGCCACCTTTGCCTCGCAGAGCACCGAGCGTTCCCGACCGTTTGCCACCACCCCTACAAGCGCATTTACACATTAGATCATTGCCAGGAGACCACCGATCGATCGCCACCCTCAGCCATCCCTCTAGCAGCCCATAGCCTTGTCGCCACCGTCGCCTGCCCATCCATCTCGGTCTCGCCGTCGAGCCTATAAAAGGAGGCCACCCCCAGCCGATTGAAGCACACCATCTCACTCCCCTCTCACCCAGAACCACCCCACCCCATTCCCGGAGAAAGGCGAGCAGCGCATTGCCGGAATTTCAGCGGAGCTCTCCGTTGCTGGAGAAGAAGGAAGCCATCGATTGGAGCCGCCCCAGGAGGAGCTGCCGGTACCAGGAGGTTCGCCGTTGCCGAATTCGTCGTTTGCCCGCATCGCCGACCTGCGCCTGAGCCCCGGTGAGCCTCCCACGACCCCCACCTGCCGCGTTAGGGTTCTGTCTCGCCGGCGCTGCCCGACGTGGACGATGAGTCGTAGCCGTTAGATTAGACTTGGATCGTGCGGCCGATATCGCTCCATACCGCTTCGCGTTTAAAGAGCCACTGACTGGTGGAACCCCCCTGTCAGTTGCGCCCCACACCGCGGAGTGACACTGGGCCGGCCCGTTAATATTTCCCGCGCAACCCACTCGTTTGAATTTAGCTTTTTCTACTTATATTCAAACTCAGTTTTGTACCTAGTTTCAAAAATCAACCCAGCTCGATTCACTGAACCAAATTGAATAAAACCAATTTTGTTAGAAAGGTTTCAAAATGCTTAATCCAAGCCCGTTGGATTCAAATCATTTGAATCTATAGATCAACCTTGGTAAAAATAACAAGGCAGAAGCTTTTCTGCATTCAAACATTTTTCAAATTTAAACTATAATAACTTTTGAGTTGATTCCAACTCTCAAAAATCACATTTGATCATACCTTCCAGAATATATAAAAACATATGGGTTTACTTATAGAAATAATGTCCAAGTAATAAAATAATGCCACATAGGCATTTCTAGTCACTTTATTTATTTAAAATTAAAAGGTTAAACCTTATTAAATTGTGACACCACTTTAAATCACATTCCCATGTACTGAAATATGTGGTGATGACATGTGTCAACATGATCCCATGTTTGATTTGGAGAATATTAAATCCTAAGTAGTTTTTCAATGAGTAGAAATTACTTTTCTAAAAATAAAATAAATAAGACAAATGCTTTAATCTTGTAATATTAGTGATGATGCTAGATCATCTAACCATTTTGTGTGATGATTTAAAGTAGTTAAGTATTGTTTGGTGATTGTGTACCTTGTATTTATTCATAGACGCTAGTACCGATCAAGGATACGAGGAGGAAGGAGGATACTACGAAGAAGAAGCCGAGGAAAACTTCAACCACTGCTCTGCACAAGGCAAGCTTATACTGATACTGATGCAAGCTAACACTTGCAAGATACTCTACTTTAGCAAGCCTAATACTACTAGTTGATTGAGCAAGCTAACACTTGCAATTATGAAAGTTAGATAACCTACGCAATGCACTAAGCATGCTTGGTTGGACACATTAGATGATACCCAATCCTAGTTTTACTTGCAAGCTTCATACTTTATTTCTTTATCAAATCTATTACTTAGAGCTTACTTAAATGAATTGTAGGTTCTAGAAAGATAATAGAAGGTTGCATAAAGAGCATAAAATTTGGCCTAAGCTAGATAATCTGGATGTCATCCCAAGGCATGAGATTGAACTTACTTAAACTCCACTAGTTGACCACCCCTCATTAGTATTCACTCCCATTTGTAGATGCTAGTGCTAAGCATAAAACTTGATCAACGTTAGATGGGAATACTTGGTGGAAAAATGGTTATGAAAACCTTGGAATGATGGATCATTCTATTGAGATGTTTTGACATGTTTTTCCAAACACCAGATGTTTTTGATGATGAAAATGTTAAGGCCTGAGCCTTAGCCCTTTATAAAACTGATGGTTGTCTGGATGCGATACCATTCCAATTTTATTGTACAACCACAATACCCGAGAATTGGGTAGGGCTTGACTAGAAACTTATATACCTTAGTATTGGTTCCCTCACGGCTAAGGTTTGAGCTGAGGCTACCTTGTGAAGATTGTCCACCTGTGCAGTACCCAAGATGACAGTTGGTCATGGTTGGGAGGCCAAACTCACAGGAGAGGTGCTTATACTATGGCGTGTAATTGAAAGGTTAGGATTGATTATCCGCATACTGAGTATGGTGAATTCAGGATTTGTTCCTGACGGATGTATTGAATGTTGTGGTGAAAGTTTACAATCTCTACAGAGTGTCAAACTATTCGAATAGCCGCATCCGCGGTTATGGACAGTTGGAGTGGCCATACTGTTCCCCCGTCAGGTGTTTTCAAAATGACTTGTGAAATGGATTGAGATTTTGACTTGACCACAACAGAGTTGTGATATGAAATACAAGTTCCCACTTAGGTGTTATAAAATTTCAACTAGCTTTTCTTCCTTATGAACTTAGTAGAGGTAAATCTGGCTTTTTTCAAAACAACCATAGAGCTTAGTGTCCTATTACAAAAACCCCCTTCACTTGTTAGTATTAGTTTGCGAGTACTTATAGAGTACTCATGGCTTTGTCCCTGGCTATTCCCATGGCCAGACTATGAAGAGGAGTACCAGGAGGATGGACCACAGGAAAGTTATGACAACTAGGATCATCTCCCATCGTCAGCATTGCCTGTGACCCCGAAGGTGGAGCTTCGCCTACGCTACCGTTATTATTACGTATTTCCGCTGCTTGAGTTGTATTAAGAACTAGATCATGAGATCCTTATGTGTGTAAGACCTTATGTATGGTTTGTAATGGATGATGTACTGTGGTATCCAATACTGTTATGTCTCGCAAAAATGGTAATCCTGGGATTGCGATGTATAGCATGACAGGCATCTGGGATTAAAAATCCGGGTGTTGACAAGTTGGTATCAGAGCCATCCTGACCATAGGAGACCCTAGTTAGACTGGACGTTTGATTCAGAAACTTAGTTTCAAAACCAAAGGAAGCAAATATTTACAAAAACTTATTCTCATTCTTATCACCTTGATTCTTTCATAAAAGTGCATGTTCCTCAAAAACTCTTACAAAATACATAAAATTTGACACACTTGATCACTCTACTAACTTACTCATCCTATATTCTTTTAGATGGACGTGAAGTACAGAAAGTTTTATCAGTTGGGGAATGGAGGAGACCTTATCTTTGAGCGGGATTTGGACCAGCTTTCGGAACTTCTGGAGCGTCCGCACCCCGAGTTCTTCGGAGCTCAGCTCAATGATCAAGGAGGAGAAGATCTGCAATGGCTAATTGTTGCAAGTCTCAGAGGAAAGATTGAACCTCCCACTGCCAAGGGAATTCAATTCACCTTAAGAGAGAACAATTGGCTCGATGGACTTGCTAGGGCCATGCAAAGCTCTTGCCCGTCTGTGTGGGCAGAGTATCAACCAGATCAAGGGTACCCGCTTTGAGTTTTGTCCAAAGCGTGATGCTAACGGACAGCCACTGGAAGCCCCATATCACCACGAGCTGAAGACTCAGTTAGACCACCTCAGCTTCATGATGTACGATCGTCAGCAGGAATTGGAAATTGCCGTGACTACTCCAACCACAAGTCTGCCATCATCAAGACGAAGGATCAGACCATCGCCATGCTAGCAAAGGATCGCAAGTCTCGCCACCGTCAGCTCGACAAGAAGGAGTGCATCATTGCTCGTCTTCGCCACCGTATCTCGGGTTTGGAGGAGACCATCCACGAGAGAGACATGCAGTTGGAAGAAAGGGAGAATGCCGAAGAAGATCTTCGTGGAGACTCCTATCTCAGCGATGATGATGATTTTATGGAGGATCAGGCTATGGATTTATTCACCGATGAGGATGATTTCGCCTTCATCAATGACGACGATGATGATGAGGATGATGACTACACCGACTCCGAGAAGTTGTAGCACTTGAGCACTAGCGTAGTGAGTTGTATTCGGTCCCACTGTATCATAGTTTCCAGAATGGTTCTTAAAACCATCTATTTACCTTTGTTGTGGTGTGTGTTTGTATCGTGTGCTATGAATGAATGAATGAAAAGCAAGTTGCTAGAAAAATCCGAGTCAAACTTTAAAACCTTTGAAAGTCCGGAACCTTAGAAATTTCCCTCTTTTCTCATGATCTATCTCAATCTTCAGATGCCATGGGGAGGAAGTGGTTCATCCCCGGACCCGATGTTGCAGATCCTGCAAATGTTGGTTTCTGACCGCGAAGCTGAAAGAGCCGAACGTCAAGCCAACCTAGCCACCCTTCAGCAGATAGCCCAGCTAGCCCACAACAATCAAGGCCACGGAAACCAGGACAACCATGGATCTAAGCTCAAAAATTTCCAGAACACCAACCCACCTGTTTTCACTAAGTCAGAAGAGCCCCTAGACGCCGATGATTGGCTGCAAACCATGGAAAATAACCTAGAAGTCGCCGGAGTGGAAGCCAACGAGAAAGTTCTGTTTGCCATGCACTGTCTAGCCGGAGATGCCAGAGCATGGTGGAATAATGTTCGTGCAATGATCGTAGGACAGATGATGACCTGGGAGGAATTCAAGGTCAAGTTCAGCAGAACCCATGTGCCACCGGGTTTGATCAAGAGAATGAGAGATGAGTTCAGAGAACTGAAGCAAGGATGGATGACCATAGTAGAATACCATGACAAATTCTTGTCATTAGCTAGGTATGCCCCGGATGAGATCGACACCGAAGCCAAGAAGAAAGAGAGATTCCTGAATGGTCTGCATGATGAGATGCAGACTGTGTTGGTCAATATCCCCTTTGTGGATATTGAAGCCCTTGTCGACTCTGCCATACAGATGGAAGGAAAGATCAAAGCCAATGAGAACCATAAGCGTCGCATGATGCATCAACCAGGAACCCATCAGACCCCAAAGTATTGCCCTAACCCATCTCTAGGATTTGCCCCAAGAACCAAAAGACCCCCGATGAACCATCCCACCTATCCCAACCGTGGAAACCCGAGGCCCGGAGGAAATCACAACAACCCCGATAACTCTAACAATTTCAACCGTGCCCCACCCAAGTTCAACAACAAAAATGCTACCGCCAACACCAACACTGCCCCGAGAACTGGAAGCAATGTTGTGCCTGTTGCAGCAAAGGACATGTCGCAAGTGACTTGTTATGACTGTGGAAATAAGGGTCACTACTCCAACAAGCGCCCCAACAAGAAGAATACCGTAGCCCCCAATGCAAATGCCCCAGCTCAGCAGCAGCGTCATGTTCAGCCCAGAAGGAGATTTGCCCCAGGGAACTCGCTCAACCGCAACGGCCGTCTTTTTCTCATGCATGCTGAAGAAGCTCAGGAAGCGCCAGACGTCGTGCTGGGTATGTTTTCTGTTAATTCAGTACTTGCAAGAGTGATGTTTGATTCTGGTGCATCGCACTCATTTGTCACCGAAGAATTTGCATGCACTAGTAAGATTCAACCAACAAAACTGAAGCATGTTATAGTTGTTCAAATCCCCGGTTCAACCACCAAAGCTAGGAAAATTTGCAAAGTCGTCCCTATATGAATCCATGGCATAGATTTTTATGCTAATCTGATAGTACTCGGAACTAAAGGTTTGGAAGTAGTACTAGGAATGGATTGGATGTCCAAACATAAAGGATTGATTGACTTTGCCAAGAAAGCCATAACCATGAGCATTACAGCCGGAATATCAGTCGAGCATATATCTGAAATCTTACCTCGTCAATTCAAGTGCAACAAGAGTATAGCCCAGCCTACCATTGACCAAGTCCGGATAGTCTGTGAATACCCCGATGTATTTCCAGATGTTTTGCCCAGTATGCCCCCAGATCGGGATATCGAGTTTATCATTGAACTAATCCCCGGGACCGGACCCATAGCCCAGAGACCCTATAGTATGAACCCGTCGGAACTAGCAGAACTGAAGAAGCAACTGGATTCCATGCTGGAAATTGGATTGATTCAACCAAGTGCGTCACCATGGAGATCACCTGTCTTATTTGTGGACAAGAAGGATGGAGGTAACCATTTGTGTACGGATTACCAGAAGTTGAATGATGTCACCATCAAGAACAAGTATCCGTTGCCCAAGATAGAAGATTTGTTTGATCAGTTGACCGGTGCCAAAGTGTTTTCTAAGATTGATCTTAGAACAGGCTATCATGAACTCAAGATTCGCGCAGAGGATATTCCCAAGACTGCCTTTACCACCAGATATGGATTATACGAGTATACCGTCATGTCTTTTGGATTAACCAATGCCCCTGCTTATTTCATGAATCTCATGAATAAGATTTTTATGGACTTCCTGGATAAGTTTGTCGTTGTTTTCATCGATGACATACTGATTTTTTCCAAATCATAAGAAGAACATGAGCTACACCTAAGGACCATTCTTGGAACCCTTAGAGAGCATCAGTTGTATGCCAAGTTTAGCAAATGTGAATTCTGGTTACAGGAGGTAGGATTCCTCGGCCACATTGTATCAGCCGGAGGAATTGCCGTTGACCCTGCAAAAGTGAAAGATGTCAAAGATTGGCAAGCCCCAACCACTCAAACCCAAGTTCGTGCATTTCTCGGAATGGCGGGATATTACCGCAAGTTCGTAGAAGGACAAGAAGTTTGAATGGACAGACAAATGTGAAGCGAGTTTTCAAGAACTCAAGAGAAGATTGATTTCAGCCCCAATCTTAATCATGCCGGATATCACCAAGCCCTTTGATGTGTATTGTGACGCATCCAAGATCGGTCTCGGATGTGTGCTCATGCAAGAGGGCAAAGTTATATCTTATCTATCCCGACAACTGAAACAACATGAGCAAAATTACCCAACCCATGACCTCGAACTCGTAGCCGTAGTTCTAGCCCTGAAGACATGGAGGCATTACCTGATGGGAAATCGTTGTGAGATTTATTAGGCTCAAGTATATATTCACTCAGAAGGAGCTGAATATGAGACAGAGAAGATGGATTGAGATAATCAAGGATTACGATCTGGACATTCACTATCACCCTGGTAAAGCTAACGTGGTAGCGTATGCCCTTAGCAGATTGCCGTGCCGCTTGAACTCCATGATTTTGAAGGAGCAACCAAGCTTGCACAAAGAGATGGAAGATTTTCGAATGGAATTAGTAAGTTAAGGATTTTTGGCTAGCATAGAACTTTAACCCACCTTGATCAGCCAGATCAAGGAGGCGCAAAAAGGAAATGCTAGTATCGACGGAATTATGCGTCGTATTGGTACAAGCAAAGTACCCGGATTCACCGAAGACGAAGAAGGAGTTCTGTGGTACAAAGGACGCCTTTATGTACCCGCAGATTCTGAGTTGAAAGAAGTTATTTTAAAGGAAGCTCATGATACTCTTTATTCTATCCACCCCGGAGGAACTAAGATGTATCAAGATTTGAAGGATCAATTTTGGTGGCATAAGATGAAGAAAGAAATCGGAAGTTATATCGCCAAGTGTGATATATGTCAGCGAGTCAAGGCAGGACATCAAAGACCCGCTGGATTGTTGCAACCATTGCAGATTCTGGAATGGAAATGGGATTCCGTTGGAATGGACTTTATCACTGGATTGCCTACTTTTAGTAGGGGAAATGACTCTATCTGGGTCATAGTGGACATATTGTCCAAAGTCCCCCATTTTCTACCCGTCAAGACCACATATCAGAGTTCGAAGCTAGCGGAGTTATACATCGCTAGAATTGTCAGTTTGCATGGAGTCCCCAAGAACATTGTATCGGATCGAGGAACTCAGTTTACCTCAAGATTCTGGTAGAAAGTCCAAGAAGGTTCAGGAAACCGCCTAGATTTCAGCACCGCTTATCACCGTCAAACCGATGGACAAACGGAGCGAGTAAATCAAATACTTGAAGATATGCTGAGAGCCTGTGTATTAGAATATGGATCTAAGTGGGAAGACTGTCTGCCGTTTGCAGAATTTTCGTACAACAATAGTTATAAAGCTAGTTTTCAAATGGCCCCATTTGAATTTATGTATGGAAGAAAGTGTCGCACCCCTTTGAACTGGTCGTAAGTAGGAGAGAGACAGATTTTTGGACCCGACATCCTACGAGAAGCAGAAGAGAAGGTTCACAAGATTCGTGAGCACCTCAAGACAGCCCAGTCCCGACAGAAGAGTTACGCCGACAAGAGACGTCGAGACCTCGCCTTTAACATAGGAGATTTTGTGTATCTGAAGGTGTCGCCATTGAAGGGAATGCAGCGTTTCCAGCTGAAAGGAAAGTTAGCCCCCAGATATATCAGACCCTTCAAGATTCTGAACCGTCGAGGAGAAGTGTCGTCTCAATTGGAACTACCCGAGGAGATGTCATCCGTGCATAATGTGTTCCATATCTCATTACTTCGCCAGTTTCTCGAAGTCCCGGAGAGGACCGAAGTATTCAAGAATATCGATCACGGACCATAGAAATCAATGATGACCTGACCTATCCCGAAGTACCCATCCGTATTTTGGAAGAAGCTTTCAGAACTACCAGAACCCGAAGCATCAAGTTTCTCAAGATTCAGTGGAGCAACCACACCGAAGAGGAAGCTACCTGGGAGCACGAAGATCACATCAGGACGGAGTTTCCCGATCTCTTCAAATCCTAGGTAATCTTTTCGTCCTTTTTCAAATCTCGGGACAAGATTTTATTTAAGGGGGGGAAGGTTTGTAACATCCCAAAAATATTAAACTAGAATCATCAAACTCTAATCACCAAATTTAGGGTTAACAAAAACTTATCCAATTAAAATATGAAAGCATTCATATGTGTATGTATTAAAATGTGGATTCTTTTGAATTGCCATGATTATGTGTTTCTTTGCTTATAAAATGATTCTTAGGTGAAACAAACATCATCTAAACAATCCCCAAACTTTTCCCAAAGACAAACAAATCAAAACCATCAACTTAAGTGAATGGTCAGTTTTGCCAATTTAACTCCCATGCCTACTTTGGCTATCTCTAACTTTCAGAACTTAACAGAAACTTGTTTGGATCTTTGCACCCCTTGATAGTACTCTTAACAAAGTACCAAGGCCCACTTTGTGATCATCTAGAAACATTCAAATGCATAGTTTAAATGATAGTTTAAAATTCAATCTATATCATATGGGAAGATCCCACTTTTTCAAAAACCACTCAAACAAGCTCAACTTTCAAAACCCAAGCATCTACAGACTCACCAGCACATGCCTAGCACACCCACCAAAAATCTTTTCAAAATTCAAAACTTGAATTCATGCGGCCTTTTCATCAAACAGGTTATAGATACAAATCAAACAAAATCAAAACACTATAGTGTGCAGTGATTCTGGCCTAACTTGTTCCCTCTCTAGCTCACAGCAACCTTAGTAGATCATCTAGCAAACTTAACTAAGCACTAGCCCCACTGTAAGCTTGCTAATATCATCAATGGTGAACAGGCCGAGAGCACCCATATAACCCCAGTGTGGACAGCAGGCTAGAGGAAGAACTAGCCGTGCCAACCTTGTCTGGGAGGTAGCCCATGCCTCACCGCCCCCTCTCGACCAGCCCTGCCTCGCAGACAGCAACCAGAACTGCCAGGAACGTTGCGCCCGCGCCGCTGTCAACCATGCCGACGCGCACCGCAGAGCACGCACCGTTCCCACGCAGCCCGGCCACCTCGAGCCGTCGCCGCACGCCAGCATGCACCCCACCGTCCCTGGAGACCGCCAGACATGCCCATTTCACCGCCCGTACCCCGTAGCCACCGCTCGCCGCAGAGTTCACCGCCTCTGCCTCGCAGAGCATCGAGCGTTCCCGACCGTTTGCCACCGCCCCTACAAGGGCATTTACACCTTAGAGAATCACCAGGAGACCACCGATCGATCGCCACCCTTGGCCATGCCTCTAGCAGCCCGTAGCTGTGTCGCCACCGTCGCCTGCCCATCCCTCTCGGTCTCGCTGTCGAGCCTATAAAAGGAGGCCACCCCCAGTCGATTGAAGCACACCATCTCACTCCCCTCTCACCCAAAACCACCCGACCCCATTCCCGGAGCAAGGCGAGTAGCGCATCGCCGATATTTCACCGGAGCTCGCCGCTGATGGAGAAGAAGGAAGCCATCGATTGGAGCCGCCCCAGGAGGTGCTGCCGGTAACAGGAGGTTCGCCATTGTCGACTTCGTCGTTCGCCCGCATCATCGACCCTCGCCTGAGCCCCGGTGAGCCTCCCATGACCCCCACCTGCCGCGTTAGGGTTCTGTCGCGCCGGTGCTGTTCGACATGGACGATGAGCCGTAGCCGTTCGATTAGACATGGATCATGCGGCCGATATCGCCTCGTACCGCTTCGCGTTTAAAGAGCCACTGACTGGTGGAACCCCTGTCATTTGCGCCCCGCGCCGCGGAGTGACACTGGGCCGGCCCGTTAATCTTTCCCGCGCAACCCACTCGTTTGAATTTAGCTTTTTCTATTTATATTCAAACTTAGTTCTATACCTAGTTTCAAAAATCAATCCAGCTCGATTCACTGAACCAAATTGAATGAAACCAATTTTGTTAGAAAGGTTTCGAAATGGTTAATCCAAGCCCGTTGGATTCAAATCATTTGAATCTATAGATCAACCTTGGTAAAAATAACAAGGCAGAAGCTTTTCTACATTCAAACATTTTTCATATTTAAACTATAATAGCTTTTTAGTTTATTCTAACTCTCAAAAATCACATTTGATCATACCTTCCAAAATATATAAAAACATATGGGTTTACTTACAGAAATAATGTCCAAGTAATAAAAGAATGCCACATAGGCATTTCTAGTCACTTTATTTATTAAAAATTAAAATGTTAAACCTTATTAAATTGTGACACCACTTTAAATCACATTCCCATGTACTGAAATATGTGGTGATGACATGTGTCAACATGATCCCATGTTTGAGTTGGAGAATATTAAATCTTAAGTAGTTTTTCAATGAGTAGAAATTACTTTTCTAAAAATAAAATAAATAAGACAAATGCTTTAATCTTGTAATATTAGTGATGATGCTAGATCATCTACAGAACCCTTTTATGTGATGATTGAAAGTAGTTAAGTATTGTTTGGTGATTGTGTACCTCGTATTTATTCATAGACGCTAGTACCGATCAAGGATGCGAGGAGGAAGGAGGATACTACGAAGAAGAAGCCGAGGAAAACTTCAACCACTGCTCTGCACAAGGCAAGCTTATACTGATATTGATGCAAGCTAACACTTGCAAGATACTCTACTTTAGCAAGCCTAATACTACTAGTTGATTGAGCAAGCTAACACTTGCAATTATGAAAGTTAGATAACCTATGCAATGCACTAAGCATGCTTGGTTGGACACATTTGATGATACCCAATTTAATTGCAAGCTTCATACTTTATTTTTTTATCAAAGCTATTACTTAGAGCTTACTTAAGTGAATTGTAGATTCTAGAAAGATAATTGAAGGTTGCATAAAGAGCATAAAATTTGGCCTAAGCTAGATAATCTTGATGTCATCCCAAGGCATGAGATTGAACTCCACTAGTTTACCACCCCTCATTAGTATTCACTCCCATTTGTAGATGCTAGTGCTAAGAATAAAACTTGATCAAATTTAGATGGGAATACTTGGTGGAAAAATGGTTATGAAAACCTTGGAATGATGGATCATTCTATTGAGATGTTTTGACATGTGTTTCCAAACACCAGATGTTTTTGATGATGAAATGTTAAGGCCCGAGCCTTAGCCCTTTATAAAACTGATGGTTGTCTGGATGCGATACCATTCCAATTTTATCGTACAACCACAATACCCAAGAATTGGGTAGGGCTTGACTGGAAACTTATATACCTTAGTATTGGTTCCCTCACGGCCAAGGTTTGAGCTGAGGCTACCTTGTGAAGATTGCCCACCTGTGCAGTACCCAAGATGACAGTTGGTCATGGTTGGGAGGCCAAACTCACAAGAGAGGTGCTTATACTATGGCGTGTAATTGAAAGGTTAGGATTAATTATCTGCATACTGAGTATGGTGAATTCAGGATTTTTTCCTGACGGATGTATCGAATGTTGTGGTGAAAGTGTACAATCTCCGCAGAGTGTCAAACTATTCGAATAGTCGCGTCCACGGTTATGGACAGTTGGAGTGGCCATACTGTTCCCCCGTCAGATGTTAGTATTAGTTTGCGAGTACTTAAAGAGTACTCATATCTTTGTCCCTGGCTATTCCCATGGCCAGACTATGAAGAGGAGTACCAGGAGGATGGACCCCAGGAAAGTTACAACAACTAGGATCATCTCCCATCGTCAGTATTTCCTGTGACCCCAAAGATGGAGCTTCGCCTACGCTACCGTTATTATTACGTATTTCCGCTGCTTGAGTTGTATTAAGAACTGGATCATGAGATCCTTATGTGTGTAAGACCTTATATATGGTTTGTAATGGATGATGTACTATGGAATCCAATACTGTTATGTCTCGCAAAAATGGTAATCCTGGGATTGCGATGTATGGCATGACAGGCATCTGGGATTAAAAATCCGGGTGTTGACACTATTTAATTAGGACAATTGGCAATACAGACCATTCAGATGCCGGAACTATCGTGGGACGTTGAGGGCTCCCACCCATATGCTGCATATCCTCTACAAATTACCAATTAATATGCATGCTACGAGTGATAACAACCACGACCCGCGCATCCGGCTCCATGCGAGAGGAAAAAGATACAGCTGACTTCTTCGTCCCATTCCAAATCTCATGTCCAACGCGTAATATACGGCGCAAGAATCACTGGCGACATTGGTTGTTAAGTCCTAGATAATATGTTCCTTTACCACCGGAACTTTCATAGTAGGTTATTACCTCATGGTAAATAACCTATAATCACATTATTATGAAAATAGTGTTTTCTGTCCTTTTTCAAATGCAGGTGATGACAACACTGGATTTGTGTGATTGCAAGATTATGCACTCACGGTCTTCGAGACAATATAAAAGATCCAATATCTGAAATCAGCATCATTGGTCCGGTAAGGACTAATGTTTAAAGAAGCAAGATGCCATTATGCATAAGTAATGTAATGCACTTGATAAACGCGAATCCCGGGGACAACGTTGATCAAGGGTTTGGAAACTGGAAATGGTTACTATTAGAATGTGTTGTCTTTTTAAATAAGTTTGATATTGGTGCTTCTTATTAAGGCTTGTGATTGTGTGTGAAACAACATGTAATTATAATATCATAAAACAATGAGATACACACAAATGTGAAATGCTACTCAAGATTGCTTATACTATAATTCTTTATCTTCAAATTTTTACTTTACAATTAATGTCACTTATAAAGAACTCAAGTGTTATCAATCCTATGTATATAAGTAAAGTATAAAGTAATGTGGTTTATGATTACTTTTCATACGTTGACTGAAGTGGCAAAACGAATAACTTTTGAAGAGAAGATTTCTTTATTAAGGTATAAATAATTTTGATAGTTTTTAGAATATGGTTGATATAATGTGATTGATATTGTTTATGCTTGTTTGAATAGTCTGGACTTGAGATGCTTATAACTTAATTATAATAGACCAAAGTTAACTATAAAACACATAATAAAGTCTTTAGCATTACATTTAGAGTCATGTAGACTAAAGTTAACTTTAAGAACATGGATGGATTTAAGGTGTAATTCTTATGTTATTTGTACCTTGTGTACTTTATAATGTTTCCTTAAAGTTACTTAAGAATGAAATTACTTTATTTGGTAGTGGTTTCTTTACATTATAAATGTATAAAGGGATTTATCTCCCTATAAGGGTGTGGTTATGGTTTGTGAATAAGTAAACAATATTATTTACTACTTATGAATTATCTTTGGATTGAGTCCATTATAAAATTGTGAGTGAAACAATGGTAAAAGATTTTATTTGGTTAAAATATCATTTTTGAAGATTGTATAATTGATAAAGATCTTTTTTATAAAATAAACTACACATATGGTTGAATGATAATTCAATCAAATTGTATTTAAATTGTTATGTCTCGCAAAAATGGTAATCCTGGGATTGCGATGTATGGCATAACAGACATCTAGGATTGAAAAATCCGGGTGTTGACAGTATGTAGTAGCGTATAATATGTATACTGAAACATATGTTTGAATTATAGTGAAACACAAAACAAAAAAGGAACGAAATGGCAAAAAAAAAAGGGAATACACAATCTCTGCCGCGGCAGAGAAATGTGTGTTTCTCTGCCGCGGCAGGAAACCTTTTAGTCCCTGGTGGTGTTACAGCCCGGCACTAGAGGGTTTCCGCCCCCCGCGGCGTTGAAACAACCACGTGGCTGTTATCAGTCGCGGGCCGTTGCGAGCCGGGACTAGAGGGGGGGGGGGGGGCTCTAGTCCTGTTTTCGCAGTCTCGGTTCCAAAACCGGGACTAGAGCCCGTTGCGGCCCGGGACTACAGCGTTTTCCACCAGTGACAATTAATGTTTTACAATGTTTGGCAAGCTAGAAATGATGCGCGGGACAGCAAAATTCTTATTGACCCGAAGACGGTTGTGTCCAGACACGGTTGCTGCTCTTGATGAATGGAATAGAATCCTAGCAGCGCCCTGTTTTTTGAGTTGGGTGAAGGTGAATGCATATGGAGGTTTTTCGAGTTGCGGAAGGTGTAGGAGGCGTGGCGTGGCGGGGTGTGGTCGTTCATGACCACGTACAATGGCGATTTCATTTCTGGAGCATGCCAGTTTGCCCCCACCTCATGTCATGGATGCACAAGTAAGTCTGGGAAGTTCAGGCATGGGCGGTGTGGGTCTACGTACGACGTACGCGTGGCGTCAAATCTTCAGGTGCAGAAAGTGGTTTTGGAGACAGAAAATTTAGGAGTGGCTACCCAGCTTTGTAGGGACGATCGAGCAGGATTGCATTGGGAGAATTAATATATACATACTCGGTGCGACGCATGCATGTGCTTGCATATATAGGAAGGAAGGCTGCGATCGAGAGTAATAAATTGTGTGTACTAGTACTAATAATGTTTGGAACGGTGTTGCGCCGATCGATCTGTGTTACTACTTAAATCGGAACCAGCTAGCTGCTTGGACGGCGAATAAAAAGCAGGGCAGGGTGCTCCCCAGCTAATTAAGTCGTTACCGATTAGTACTCCACATGCATAACAAATTACGTACTGAAGCTATAGCTAATCTCACCGACGATATGATGATCATCCATTTCAAGAAAACAATCCCATTCGATAGAGGAGAACGTACTGTAATTAATTCGATAGAAAGAAGGAGAAAATTGATCTCAACAAAACAAAAAACATGGGCGATCGATCAGCCTGATCGAGTTATTGTGACGGAAGAAATGGGGGCCACCAATCCATTATCCCCTGGAGGGGGAGGGGGATCGATCGCTCCAGCAACGGCCGGACGGCCGGACCACTCATCAGTCGGCGCTGCTAGGCTCCGGCGCATCCGCTGCAGAAGGCTCGGGGGCCTCAGAGGGCGACTCGGACGGTGCTGGCGCCTCGGCCTTCTCCTCGGCGGCCTTCTTTCCGCGGGCCTCGGCGCCCAACGGCGCCACCGCGACGGCGACCACGAGGAGCGCGAGGATGAAGAGAGCGGCGCCGCGAGCCATTTTGCTTGGTGGCGGTTTACTTGCGATCGAGAGCTCTGGCGGGGATGGATGCTTGCTTGCGTTGCTGCTTGCGACTTTCTTGTGTGGGGATGGATGATTATATATATGCGCCGCTCGCCGGCTATTCTTAGGGCGGAGGAGGAGGAGGAGGAGGAGGAGCGGCTATTCTTAGGGCGGAGGAGGAGGAGGAGGAGGAGGACGTCCCGCAGCGCGAGGTGAACCGCTGGTGCCGAGCGGCCGGTATAGGTCGTCATGCACCGCGGGATTTGACGATTTGCCCTGTTTTACTCTGAATTTTGATCATTTTCCACACCGTGTGTCACTGACATGTGGTGGCCAATGTGGCAAATGATCAAATTTCAGAGTAAAGTGAGTCAAATGATCAAATATCCCTCGTGCACCACAGATAGCCTAGGCCGTGCGTCGTCATAGATAGGCTATTCTCACGGCCGGCCCTAGGCTGGGAGGACCGTGGCAGCTAGCCGCCCGGGTCAAATAAATAAATAAATTAGGGGCCAATCATAAAAATATAGGCATAGTAATATACATCATAAAAAAACAATATTGAGCCCGTGGTGAACCGTTCGACTCCCCTAGTCCCTGGATCCTGGACGATCAACTCGACGCCGACTCGTCGCTGAGGCTCGACTCCTACTCCCAGACGGCATCTCTCTTCCCCCCCTTTTTTTTGCGATTGTCGCTTCGCTTCCTTCCGATCCCGAGTGAGTCCTGTCCCTTGAGGCCATGTCGCCATGACTCCCTGCGCTGCGCCTCCCCAGTCCCCCTAGATCGGATCGCCTCCCCTCGGCCTCTCGACGAACTACGATCGATCGCCAGGCCTAGGCGCTGAGACGCGAAGCGAAGGCCATCAACCGCCGTTGTTGTTACCTATCTATCTGCTGGTATGCCCCCGCCCAGCCTCCCCTCGGCAGAGACGCTGGTTCCGGTCGGATCGCCGGTCCGGTCCAGTTTTTTAAACTAGGGGCTCGACCCTACTCCCAAACGGCATCGCTTCCCTTTTTTTGCGAGTCGCTTCGCTTCCTCCCAATCCCGAGTGAGTTCCTTCCCGTGAGGCCGTGTCGCCATGACTCGCTGCGGAACCCTAGTCCCCTGGATCGGATCGCCTCCCCTCGGCCTCTCGACGAACTGCGATCGACCGCCAGGCCCAGGCGCCGAGACGCGACGCGAAGGCCATCAACCGCCGCAGTTGTTGCATGTTTGCCTGCTGGTATGCCCCCGCCCAGCCCATGGTTATGCCCTAGCCCTAATTCTTAATTCTAATTAGTAATTGTTGTTCTTAACTTTTTGTTTGTAGAGTGCGAGGTTGATTATGGCGCATGGGAATCTGGTGTTAAGAAAAGAAAAAGGAGAGAATAAGAGAAGAAATTAATAGAATCACAGAGAGAATCTTTTTATAAATTTTTTAAGAGCAACACGATCACATCGAGGAATCGAGATGAGTTGGCGCTAGTTCTTGTGGGAGAACAGACTAATGTTGAACCAGAAGATAATGTAGGTACAGAGGACGTTGTTGCATCAACGCAGATGATGACAATGTGAGTAATCATGATGATGAATCTGCTAATCTGCAATAGTCACTTCTAGCAATAGAGATTTAATTGTCACGTCATTGGTCTCTCTATATCTATTTTAATTTTTTGCTTTAGTAGTCTGCTTGCATCTTGATAGTATTAAGATGCTCTCTGTATGTATCTATTTAACAGATGGGAACCTGCAGTAACAATGCAATATCGCTATCTAGCGACAATAATTTTTTCTTTACCTTTTGGTGGTTTTGATTTTCAGTCATCAGATGAAGAGCCCGCCGAGAGGATTGGGTTTATAGGTATCAAAAAAACATCAAAATTGTAGTCATCTGTTTTGTATGCGTTTATACGGTAGACATTGATTTATTGTTGTATTAGGGCCTGAACACAAGGGGGCACTAATTTAAGTAGAGCCTTTTTGGAAACGATATGTATCTGAAATAAGTTCATGTAGACTCCCTCTTAGACTGGTGTGAACCCAAATTTCTATCAGAAATCAAGTACTATATCTACATGCTACCATATTCATCTGTCATGAAAAAAAATACAACTTGGTAAGATGATATTGATGAAGTGTTTAGACAGACCTAAGATTTCTATTGATGAAGAAGGGGATGCCTTGGGCATCCCCACGCTTTGATGCTTGTACCTCTTGGATATTTCTTGGGGTGACACCATGGTGGCATCCCCAAGCTTGAGATTTTGTCCATTCTTCATCTCATTATATCATTCTCTCTCTACACCTGAAATTGTTCCTTCATACAAAACTTCACACAATTTTCATTAACAACATTAGTGTATTTAAAGGATAATAGACCTTTAGACAATCTTCATTAGCAGCATTAATATATAGTATATAAAAAATTAATAGGGATATGACCATTTATATGGTACATCAATGACACATGAAAGGATAAAGTTGCCGACCTCGACCGAGAAGGAAAGAGCAACGAGAAAACTTATTTCGAGCTCTCGGGCATTTCACCGAACACCTCTTGATCATAGTAAAAAAACACAAACTAGCACACCTCTCACCCTCTTGCTATGCTCCAAAATGAGAGAGTGAAAAATGAGAGAGAGGGGTGTGGGTTGCGGTGTGTTATATAGGCTCACCCCCCTTTAACACCGGTTCAAGCCACGAACCGGTGTTAAAGGGGGGCTGCGCGGGCCACTGGTGCAGGGCCTTAACACCGGTTCGTGGCTCGAACCGGTGTTAAAGGGGATGCTCCTTTTTGCTTTCTGGACCACGCTGGTATGGGCGCCCCCTTTAACACCGGTTCGTAGGAGAACCGGTGTTAAAGCCCATTTTCGACCTCAACCAAAGGCCTCGTTTCCACTAGTGATATAACACTATTGGAAACCGCCCCATGTGTCCCGGTTGGTAAGGGCCTTTAGTCTCGGTTACCCAACCGGGATGGGGCAATCGGGACTAAAGCCCCAACCTTTAGTCACGGTTGCCCCACCAACCGGGACAAAAGGGCGTACACGTGGCCGCTGCTGAGTGTGAGGGTGGAGGAGCAACCGTCCCAGTTCGTAACACGAACTAAGACAAATAACCCTCGACCACGGCAGAGATTTGACACATTTGACTACCGCATCAGAGAATTCATTTTGGCAACTTTTTTTGCCGCGACAGCATTTTGGCCACTTTTTGTGCCGCGACAGAGAATTTATTTATGTTGTTTTATTTTTTATTTATTGTTTTGCACTCATCAATGAAGGAACCATTATATTACACAAGATCATCATGACAATATAGATCCAAGTGTCGAACATATTACATTCGATACACGGAGTTCATGCACTACATACAAAATAAGCTCTTTGTACAATCCCTATTGTTTATACACACCCAAATAGTATTCTCCTTTTGGGTTTAGGACTTCTGCATCCAAGAATCCCGCCAATTCCTCCTGAATTGCTCGTACGCGATCCTTTGGCAGAAGACCGTCTCGTAGACGTTCGATCTGATTTAAAAAAGGAGTCAACCTATATGAATGCAACTAAACACAATTTGATGGTAATTAAAAACTATAGAAATTGTTTACGTACGTGGAGTTGCTCTAAATTTCTGCCCTTCTCACAGCACGTCTGACGGTGAACTCGCAAACATAGTATCCACATAAATTATTCCCTGGTCCCTGCGTCAGGCACTTTACGAGAATAGAGTTCAATCAAAAAAACAATCAAGCATGATAATAACGGTATCAAAACTAGAATCAAAGAGATGCGCGGATATATCTAGTGGTGCTTACATCTAGTGGTTGAAATGTAAGCTCCTCTTTCCAAACACCCCTAGCCTTGTTGATGAACTGTTTCCAAGCGCTGCCCGGCGAAGAAAACGAACAAAAGAATTTATTAATTACTTGATATCATAAAATTTACGAACGTTGCCGATATAGTGTCGTAATGATTAGAATTACCGCTGGAGAAGCATCTGCATGTTCTTCCACGACTCAAGGGGTTTATGTTTCGAGTCCATGACTAGTACACGCCCTTTGTCAAGTTGAATGATTAACAGAATATAGTGGAAGTTGCGCATGTATAACTAATCAATTATATACTTAACATCGAGTAAGCGAATAGAAAGTGTATACAAGACAATAACACTCACTCGAAATTGTAAGGAAATAGTATTTCCCTTCTGGTTTCTTGAAACCTTAACGTGTGTACGATATTATCCTCCGTATCCTGGGGGTTTGTTTTGAGATTAGCTTGATGAACCCAATATGGGTCAATGAACCCAATATCATAGATTTGTCTTCTGCTGCATTCAAGAATCTTCATTCTGCATATTATAGTATGATTATATACATGCAATAAACGAGGTGAGATAGCTAGAGACTAAATTAATTACAGAATTAGTACTTACAGACAATAGGCACTGATGATCGATTTGTCCAAGGCGTCTTGATTGAATAATTGAAATAGTTTATCAAATTCAATGGATATCATGTCTTATATTTCTTTCCCATAATGCTTTTTTGTAACCCTCAGCATTATCCAGTTAGCCCCGGCCTTTGTGGCATGCATGTACCAGTTATGCAATCTTCGCATTTTTGTTGGAAGATTATTTACCTCCTCAGGTTTGACGAGAGCTTTGCCGTACTGGTATTTGTATGCTACTTCACACACGGGGAAGTACTGTAACTGGGATAAGTACTGGGGAATACTCATACATTGAGCAACGGTAACTTCTCTGTATTGTGCGACTATATCTGGATCATACTGCTCTTCGGCCGCATATTTGCTCAACCCCACATTGGTATGGGAAATCACCTTGAGAGGGGCGCAAGACTGTTTTGCTTGTTCTCCGAGCTGGGCAACAGATTTCTCACTTGCATCAGTACTGCTCTTCGAGGCTTGTTGTGCCGCATGTGACTCGAGAATAGAACGCTCATCGTCTGATGATAGCTTTGGCTCGGGTTGATGAAGAGTCTTTAGCATTTTGAACTCTCGGGCTTTTTCTTCTTTGGTGCTGGGGAACTCTGGCTCTTTCGGCCGCCTTAGCTTAGCGAAAAACGTTGCCGTTTCCGCATCAACGATAGCCGTAGTCTCCTCTTCAGTATAGTCATAAGCTCTCTTGGGAGGAACCTTTGGTACTTTTGGAAGAGGCTCTTGTTTACGTTTCGACGATCGCTTACCACGACACAGAGTAGCGGTGGTACGCTTACGCTTTTTATCCTGAGGCGCCGGCAATGGCTGCGCCGGAGATTGGTGAGGCGACGAAGACGGGTGAGGCGACGAAGACGGCTGCCGTGGCGGCGACGACCTCGCTGGAGACGGGTGAGGCGGCGGCGAAGATGGCCTTGGCTTGTGATTTGGAAGCACGATACATTCCTTTGGCATCTCCCAGTTCAGTCACATCCCCTTCACCTGCAGGGTAGTCAAGCTTCAAAGATTCAAAGGTGGGCAATGATTTCATCCACCCCGACAACAGCGTAGACCTTTGGAACCCGACGACAGTGGTAAGTTGGTGTGGGTCCAATTGGTAAGGCATAGCCGACCGCCACCTTCATTGATATGTTCACATCTTTGACATGTAGTTCGCAGTGTGTCATCTGTGTGAAATCAGCCACTCGTAGCCAACAGGATCCATCTTCGGTGCACCATCGTCATCGTCATTGTCATCACCCGGGACCTCGGTGGAAGCCACACTGCTTTTTAGATTATTCGATAGGTCTGTAGCATCGAATGCAGGTTCTACCACCATGTGCTGTTGAGATGGGCCGGTAGTACCTTGCTGGCTAAGTGCGTCAATTTGATCTTGTTGTTGCTTTATTCGTTCTTCAATTATACGCATTCGCTCTTTCTGAATATCTACTTCAACTTCCGCCTTGTCCTTTCTCCTCTTACGGCTTCTATCAGGATATTTCTTCCTCTCTTCGGGAAACCCAGTGCTCCATGGTTTGGAGCCTATTGTTCCTCGTGTTCGTTCATCATGTTCCTTATTTCCAAGGGCGAGTGTGAGCTCATCATTCTCTCTATCGGGAATGAAGTCCCCATCTTTAACAGCCTTTACTACTGTTCTCATCTTCTCGATTGGCAAGGGGTCTTATTTATGTCGTATGTTATATATACACTTCCCTTCCGAGTCCAACGTGCCCCCGTGCCCGTAAAACCAATTCTTTGCACGTTCGATCCAATCGTCTGTCTCTAGGATGATCTTAGCACGCAGTTCATCCCCAAGTTTTTTCCACTTAGGAATGCCAGCCCTGTAACCACCTTGCCCCATAGTATGGTGATACTTCTTGTTAGCAGAATTCAGCTTATTCATTGCAGACATTTTCTTAGCTTTTTCTGACGTTTTGTAATCC
This sequence comes from Avena sativa, assembly GCA_916181665.1. Lineage (NCBI taxonomy): Eukaryota > Viridiplantae > Streptophyta > Magnoliopsida > Poales > Poaceae > Avena > Avena sativa. The sequence continues at coordinate 1,364,925 of OV702292.1, read as the reverse complement.
ACAAACTCAGCCCAGAATGGTTTTATCTTCTGAAACTGAATATTCTCGAAATCTGGAGTCTTCTCTTTCACGACATAGTCAAGGTGCAATCTTTTCTTCCAGTTGGTGAAACACTGGGCCATCTTCTTCATAGCCCACTCCCTGACCTTCATCTCCATGGCTCGCGCATGTTCTAAGGTGTCCTCAACTGGATCCTCCGCATTTGGATCCAGCTCTATCTTCGGTAGTTTGAAATTAACCATGAGCCTCTTCCACAGTAAATCTTTGGCCACGGTAGGGAGATATAAAGACGTTCCCTCTTCTTCCGCATCAGCAAGCCTATTCCAATTTCGAATAGTAATCGGGATGAAGTCCCAAACGATTACTCCGCATTGTGCCACAAATTTGTTTGCGACAACTTCGGGAGCAATCAGTTTGCCGTCTTCATCGATATCTTCGATCCTGAACCTCTCATGGTCTTCCAACTTTTTGGTTGGGCCTCGTCCGCTCTTTTTAGTAGATTTGTTCGATCCGGAGGGCTAAAAGAAGAAAGATCGTTGTTACTATTTCTATATAGATAGCAGATGATTAATTAATGAATTAATTATATTACATGCACCTCGTCGGAGCGGTCGTCTTCTCGATCACACAAGGCATCACCTTCTCCCTCGCGGAAGGCATCAACTTCAACCTCAAACAAGTCGTATCTTCCGGCAAAAAGAGGACCACCCTCACCAGAGTTGTTTAGAAACATCGATACATCTAAATTTTCTTCCCCGCGGATCACACCTTGGATCAACTCTTCCTTTTCTTCATCTCTGTCGTGTGGGTCCATATTTTCTGCATAGGTGGAAAAACGAATAAGTCAAAGCGGCTAAGGGAGAATGTTAGGTACGGTGTTGAGAGATATAAACCTTAATTCGGAGAAACCCTAATATATACATACACAATAATAAAAATGAATTTACAATATCAGAAACCCTAATTCGGAGAAACCATCGGTCTCGGATCCTATCGTGAAGAACCAATACCGGAAAGAAAGGCGGCAATCAATCAACCCTCGGGTTCAGGATGCCCTGGCGAGGACACACCGGCTAACCCTAGGTGCAACATTGATTCAACTAGGGTCTATGACAACTAATATCATGGCTAAGCATCTACAATACGATGGCTATCAAGAAATCTTCGATCTTCGATGGTGTTGACCTCGGTCTTTGATCTCGATCTCGTATTCTACCGCGAAGAACTGAACACCGGAACGAGAGGGGAACAATCAACACATGGCATCGATGCAATGATCAAACAAGGATGATGACATGACAAGTTAATTTGTATTGAAAAGTAACACTAAGACATGCTCGGCAATTTAAACGGGGTTCCGAGGGGTGAAAACCCTAACTCGACGAAACTCCGGAGTATATGAGAGGGGTTGATTTTGTTCTCTAATTAAACTTGTCTTAAAAGTTGTTGAACAATGCATGATTATAGGTTAAATAGTTATATCTCATTTTTCTGAACATTTTGATATATTATTTGTATTTTTCTGAGTTATAAATAATTACTTATTGAATTTACAATATTATATCAATTTCTGTAATTAATTAAACCATTTCTGAATTTAAACAAAACTGAAAACATTTTTATACCGAGGCCACTACTAGCCACAGTGGCTGACAGAGGGGCCCGTGGCCACCTCAGCCTCCATGCAGGCTGGTGGGACCTGGACCGGGGCTTGACGGGGTCAGACCCTAACCTAAACTATTTGCACCGCAGAGGCACCTAGCCTCTGAGGCTGGCAGGTGGGACCGGGGCCACGCAGTAGCCACGCAAGTACCATGTCACCACGACGGGAAGCGCGGCGGATGGTGGTCGACGGCGACCCTGGGGAGCGCGTGGGGCTGCGGGGTTGTGCGTGTTCGAACCAGCGTAGCACGACAAATGATATAGAGGCGGCGCCGCTCCTATTTGGTAGTAGGAGCTACGTCTACGGTGAGGTCTGGCGGTGGCCAACAACGGCGCTCGAGGCTAGAGCAAACCAGAGAGGGAGGAAAGGAAGGGAAGGGTCCTAGAGGATCGGTGGCTCACCCTGAGCGCGGTGGTGGGGTCGGGGAAGCACGGCGAGGTCGGAATCGGGCTGATTGACGGCGGCGAACCTCGTCGGGGTTGGGGAAGAAACCATCGAGGAGGTCGGGGCGTGCTTGAGCCCTCTTCTTGCACGGACGGAGGCGGCCGGGGCGCGCACGGACGGAGGCGATGGTGTGGCGGCGGCGAGCTCGGGCAGCCTGCCGGCGTCGTTGGGGTTTCCTGTGCGCGCGTCGGTGAGAAGCAGAGAAGTGAGATGGGGAAGAAGAAGAGGAGGCGCGCCAGTTATAAACGAATGGGCCTTTTGTCCCGGGTGTTGGCACCAACCGGGACTAAAGGGTCATACGTCCCGGTTGGAGCCACCAATCGGGACATATACTCCACCTTTTTTTTCATCAGCCCAAGCAGCGCGCGCAGGGGTCTTTAGTCCCGGTTGGTGGCTCCAACCGGGATGTATGACCCTGTTTTCAAAAAACTTTAGGAATTTTCTCTCTGTTCCCGCCTTATTTTTTATTTTGGGGTTTAAATTTGTAATGTTTTTTAAATGATAATTACTTTGGAATTTAGAAAAACTTTAAACATAAAAAGTGTTTGAATTTGAATACATAATTCAAAACAATTTTCTGTTTTTAAAAATAATTAAAGTAACCATTTAAACTATGAACCATTTAAAATTAAAAATGAATTAACTTATATTTTTTGAATATTAATTTGGAATTTAGAAAAACTTTAAACATAAAAAGTGTTTGGATTTGAATAACTAATTCAAAACCGGTTTCTGTTTTTAAAAATAATTAATGTAACCATTTAAAATAAAAAATGAATTAACTTATATTTTTTGAATATTAATTTGGAACTTAGAAAAACTTTAAACATAAAAATTGTTTGGATTTGAATAACTAATTCAAAACCATTTTCTGTTTTAAAAATAATTGATGTAACCATTTAAAATTAAAAATGAATTAACTTTTATTTTTTGAATATTAATTTGGAATTTAGAAAAACTTTAAACATAAAAAGTGTTTGTATTTGAATAACTAATTCAAAACCATTTTTTATTTTTAAAAATAATTAATGTAACCATTTAAAATTAAAAATGAATTAACTTTTATTTTTTGAATATTAATTTGGAATTTAGAAAAACTTTAAACATAAAAAGTGTTTGGATTTGAATAACTAATTCAAAACCATTTTCAGTTTTTAATTTGGATTTGAATTAAGTTATATTTTTATATATTAATGCGCAGGAAGAAAAGGACAGGAAATAATGGGCGAGAAGAAAATTTTATTAGGATAGAACTGGAATTAAAGTACATAACGCAACTAACACTAAGTTACATAAAGCACGACTGAAGATTAAGATACATAGAAGAACTGAAAATTAAGATACATGGCCAGATTAAGCCACAATCGGCTGAACTTGTTTTGCAATGTTGGAGTGATTCAGTCATGCTCCTGCCTACACCTGTAATACTCGCTACTGTAGTCGTCGTACTCGCCGCGGTCGTCGTCGCTGTCATCATCGGGGTCGCCGTAGTTGAATCTTGAAGGCTAAGTACAAGTGGGATGGACTTAAGGGTAGCGCAGGCGAGGGTTAGAGTCGGCGGTCGTGTCGTAGGCCATGACGCTCTGGAGAGTCCGGTCGCGCCACCACAGCCGACGGCCGGCCTCGTTGAAGTTCGGAGGAGGTGGGCCGTCCTCCTCGTGCCTGGCGAGCGACCTCTCACGCCGATCCCCGAAGAAGGCTTCCCAAGTCAGGAAATAGTCGGGATGCCAGTTGGGATTCCTCCGCTGCTCCGGCATGAGCTCGAAGTAGTAGTGGTTCGTGATGGCCATCCGGCGCGCCACACCTAGAGGGACAGGAGGAACCGGCACGCCTCCGGCACTCAGCATCCAGCCGACGGGGACGCAGTAGCCCGGTGGGCAGGGGTAGTTCGAGGCGCAAAGTGCCTCCGCCTCCCTAGGGGTTAGTCGTCTGGTGGAAGCCATGGGAAAGAGTGATGAGGTTGCAGATATGAGTCTAGAGATGTGCAATGACAATGGAGGCCAATCCTACATATATGTACTGAGAAATGGCAGGAAGAAAACTGTGGGAAGAAATGGCGGGAAAAAACTGCGGGAAGAAATCGCGGAAAGAAATGGCGGGAAGAAAAATGGCGGGAAGAAATGGCGGGAAGAAACTTGGGTTTAGGGTTTTGTGAAGGTTTTTTTGAGCATCATTAAAACTTGCATTGGATCTCTAAAGAAACCACATATTGCGAGTCTAAAAATAATTTTTTCGAAAAATCATGGGTGTTAGATCATGTACCTGTAGTACAAACGGGACCCACTTCCTACCGATTCAGCAGACATTTGTCCTTTTCACCCAGGATGGAAGAAAAGGTTTGAGATGTCCCGGTTGGGAGATAGTCCATGTAAGGTGGTCTAGTATTTTAGAAAAATGGGACGGTAGCATTATGAAACAGCATTTTGGTGGTTACTTCACAAAACGACCCATTTTTTGCGCTCGAAAAATGGAAAATGGCTTTTCCATGCGAAGAAAAGGAAAACTTCCTTCTGCAACATTATTCTCCATACCAATGTCCACATGCATGCATAATATGGGCACAGCATCACAAACTATGCCGTGATTCAGCACATAACATCGGTCATTTGGACCGAGAGCCATGAATCCTCGAACATGATAGGTCATTTTGTGAAGGTTTTTTCAGACATGATCAATATACCAAGTCTGGTATTTTTCCTTGCAACTATGTCACATAATATGACATCACGTGAAGGATTTACATTGTTCAGATTTTTTTTTGAATTTCTTATGCCCGTTTTGAATTTTTTGAATTTCTAACTATGGTCGAACCGGCGTGCATGAAGATAGGGGACGAGCATCGTTAGAACTTGCATTGGATCTCTAAAGAAACCACATATTGCGAGTCTAAAAATGATTTTTTCAAAAAATCACGGGCGTTAGATCATGTACCTATAGTACAAACCGGACCCACTACCTACCGATTCGGTAGACATTTGTCCTTTTTACCCGGGATGGACGAAAAGGTTTGAGATGTCCCGGTTGGGAGATAGTCCATGTAAGGTGGTCTAGTATTTTAGAAAAATGGGACGGTAGCATTCTTAAACAGCATTTTGGTGGTTACTTCACAAAACGACCCGTTTTTTGCGCTCGGAAAATGGAAAATGGCTTTTCCGTGCGACGAAAAGGAAAACTTCCTCCTGCAACATTGTTCTCCATACCATTGTCCACATGCACGCATAATATGGGCACAACAACATTGATAGGTTCATCTTTAGTCCCGGTTGGAGGGATTTCGGCAGGCTGGGCCAGGCAGCACTAATGATAGGGGTGAGTGTGGACATTATGTCGTGCAGCGTGTACCTTATCCCGGATGGTGTCACCAACCGGGACTAAAGATGAACCTTTAGTATCGGTTGGAGACACCAACCGGGACAAAACACAAGTCAGCACTAATAATAGGGGTGAGTGTCGACATTATGTCGTAAGTGTTGACACTATGCAGAGCTGCTTGTACTATAAATAGGCATCCTTGTGAGTCCAGTCCTCCAGCCAGATTTAGGCATCTCCAATATGTTGTACTATAAATAGGCATCCTTGTGAGTCCAGTCCTCCAGCCAGATTTAGCCAGAGCAGGGACACCACTACGACCAGTTTCAGGGAGATGCCGCCGGATCCCAGTCCTCCGGCATCTCCAAGAAACTGGTCATAGAGGCACCCTCTAATATGTGAAATTAGTTAGCTCCCAGGTGTATTGATCTAGTTAGAGAAGTTACAAGCTGCAAGATGGTGTGCGAGAGCAGGGACACCACTACGACCAGTTTTAGGGAGATGCCGCCGAATCCCAGTCCTCCGGCATCTCCAAGGAACTGGTCATAGAGGCACTCCCTAATATGTGAAATTAGTTAGCTCCTAGGTGTATTGATCTAGTTAGAGAAGTTACAAGATGCAAGATGGTGGCGAGAGCAGGGACACCACTACGACCCGTTTCAGGGAGATGCCTCCGGATCCCAGTCCTCCGGCATCTCCAAGAAACTGGTCATAGAGGCACTCCCTAATATGTGCCCACACGCATTTGGAGATCAGATCTTAATGGTAAGTACGAATCGCGACAACTTCTTCATAGTTTGGGAAAGTCGTTCTACGAATCGGGACTAAAGGCCCCCTTTAGTCTGGTCCAGTCACAAAACGGGACTAACACTCAAGAAATTTATTAATATTAAAAACCGAGACTACAAAACCGGGACTAAAGGCCCCCCTATATATAGTCCCGGTCAAGCCACAAACCGGGACTAACACTCAATACATTTATTAAACTTGGAAAATTGCAAACATCATAAAATATCCCGGCCAGACATGAACTAGAGTTACACAATATGAGCATGAACTTCTTGGCATATGTCCTTCCTTATGTCGCTTCAGACTTAACGGAATGCTTGGGTCAGTTTTCACTGTGAAGGGAGGAATTTCATCAAACTTATTATAATCTTCTGACATTTCTGTCTTGTCCTCGATTCCCACGATGTTTCTTGGCTCATCATATGATGTATTCGTTTGCATATTTTTCTTTTTTCGGTCTGGAGGACATGTCCTTCACATAGAAAACCTGAGACACATCATTGGCTAGGAGGAACGGTTCATCTCTATAACCAAGATTGTTGAGATCCACTGTTGTCATTCCGTACAATTGGTCTATCTTTATCCCTTCCCCATTCAAGTTGACCCATTTGCAGCGAAACAAAGGGACCTTAAAAGAGACTCCATAGTATAGTTCACATATCTCCTCTATGTAACCATAGTATGTGTCCTTTTGCCCATTCTCGTCTGTTGCATCAAAGCGGACACCACTATTTTGGTTGGTGCTCTTTTTATCTTGGGCGATCGTGTAGAATGTATTTCCATCTATTTTGTACCCTGGAAATTCAATATAGTAGAAGATGGTGACGCGGCCAACAAGTATAGCTGATCTCCAACAGTGGTGTCATTCAAGAGATGTGTTCGCATCCAACCACCGAAAGAATTCATGTGTTCATCTGTAATCCATGATTCAGGCTTCCCCGAGTTTTTGGAGCGTACAATATTCTTGTGTTCCTCGATATACGGAGCTGCCAAGGTGGAATTATGTAGAACTGTGTAGTGTGCTTTAGTGAAAGCATCCCTGTCCCTACATATCATTGCTTTCTTTCCCAGTGTGCCTTTTCCACTTAGTCTTCCCTCATGCCGCGAGTCAGAAACACCAATCGGCTTAAGGTAAGGAATAAAGTCAACATAAAACTCAATGACCTCCTCTGTTCCATATCCCTTGGAGATGCTTCCTTATGGTCTAGCACGGTTATGAACATATTTCTTTAAGACTCCCATGAACCTCTCAAAGGGGAACATATTGTGCAGAAATACAGGGCCGAGAATGGCAATCTCTTCCACTAGGTGAACCAGGAGATGCGTCATAATATTGAAGAAGGATGGTGGGAACACCAACTCAAAACTAACAAGACATTATACCACATCCTTCTGTAACCTTGGAAGAATATCTAGATTGATTACCTTCTGAGATATTGCATTGAGGAATGCACACAGCTTTACAATGGGTACTCAAACATTTTCCGGTAGAGGCCCCCTCAATGCAATCGGAAGCAACTGCATCATAATCACCTGACAGTCATGAGACTTCAGGTTTTGGAACTTTTTCTCTGCCATATTTATTATCCCCTTTATATTAGATGAGAAGCCAGACGGCACCTTGATACTGTAAAGGACTTCAAAAAATATTTCCTTCTCTGCTTTGGTAAGAGCATAGCTGGCACGACTTAAGTGATGCCCTTTATCCATCTTGTTATGTGTATGCATGTTCTTTGGGTCTTTCATAATTTGTTGGTCCTCCCGTGCTTCTGGTGTATCTTTTGTCTTCCCATACACGCCTAGGAATCCTAGCAGGTTCACGCAAAGATTATTCATCACGTGCATCACGTCGATTGAAGAGCAGACACGTAGGACTTTCCAATATGGCTGCTCCCAAAATATAGATTTCTTCTTCCACATGGGTGCGTGTCCTGTAGCGATGTCGTTCAGAATTGATTGACCGCCAGGACCCTTTCCAAAGATTACTTCTATGTCCTTGACCATACCAAATATATCATCACCAGCAGGGAGTTCAGGCTTCTTCCGGTGATCTGCCTCACCTTTGAAATGCTTGCCTTTCTTTCTTACGAGATGATTGGTCGGAAGAAATCATCGATTCGCCAGGTACACAACCTTCTTGCATTTATGCAAATATGTACCTTCAGTCTTATCTAAATAGTGTGTGCATGCCTTATATCCCTTGTTTGTCTGTCCTGAAAGGTTACTAAGAGCAGGCCAATCATTGACGGTTACGAAAAGCAACCCTCGTAGATCAAATGGCTCCTGTTTGTTCTCATCCCACGCATGTACACCTGGTTTTCCCCACAGCTTTAAGAGTTCTTCAACTAATGGCCTAAGGTACACATCAATGTCGTTGCCCGGTTGCTTCGGGCCTTGGATGAGCACTGACATCATAATGAACTTACGCTTCATGCACAACCAAGGAGGAAGGTTGTAGATACATAGAGTCACGGGCCAGGTGCTGTGACTACATCTCTGCTCCTCAAAAGGATTCACGCCATCCGTACTTAGACCAAACCATAAGTTCCTTGCGTCAACTACAAAGTATTGAAAGTCTCTCTCGATTTTTCTCCACTGTGACCCATCAGCAGGGTGTCTCAACTTCCCGTCTTTCTAACGGTCTTCTTTGTGCCATCACAACAACCTGGCATGCTCTTTGTTTCTAAACATGCGTTTCGACCTTGGTAATATAGGAGCATACCACATAACCTTAGTAGGAACCCTCTTCTGGAGGGGCTCTCCCTCAACATCACTAGGGTCATCTCGTATGATCTTATACCGCAATTCATTGCATACCGGGCATTTATCTAAATTCTCATACTCCTTACCGCGGTAGAGGATGCAGTCTTCTTTGCTTCGTAGGTACTCTCGGGAAGTTCGTTATGTTTTGGAAACTTCGGCTTCATTATTTTTAGCATCTTTTCAAGTGAGGAGTCAGTTAGACCACACTCTGCCTTCCATCGCAGCAATTCCAGTATGGTACCGAGCTTTGTGCTGCCATCTTCACAATTTGGGTACAATAATTTCTTGTGATATTCTAACATGATCTCTAACTTCAACTTCTCATTTTCTGTTTCACAGTCTCGCTTTGCATCAGAAATGACCCTACCAAGTTCATCAGCGGACTCATCTAATGCCCGTTCTTCACCTCCTTCCTCTTCATTGTCTTCCATTGCAGTATCATTGTATTCAGGAAACATATGATGATAGTTGTTATCATCATCTTCTTCTTCACCGTCTTCCATCATAACCCCTATTTCCCCGTGCTTGGTCCAGCAATTATAGTTGGGCATGAAACCTTTCATAACCAGGTGGCCGCGAATGATTTTCAAGGAAGAGTACTCCTTGTTGTTCCGACATTGAATACATGGACAACGTATAAAACCATTCTCTTTGTTTGCCGGTCACCGTACATCCATTCCCGACCGTTCATCTGCATCATATAAGTAAGTTTATCAAAAAAAGGACATCATAAATAGTGAAATGACCAATTCACATCGACACATGCATTGTATCAATGACAGAGAAAAGATAAGATTGCTAACCTCGATCGAGGGAAATAAAGAGGAGAAAGCTCAAGTGCGTCTCGGACACCTTCTATATTTTTGTTCTATGAGAAATTGAACGGGATAATTCACTCAAACATTTCATCGAACACCTTGAATGCATGCATACAAAAAAAATAAACTAGCATACCTCTCAGACCTTCCACCAACAAAAAAACAGAGGGGAGGTAGAGGGCTGGGACGTCGTATTTATAGAGGGCGGGATCATACGTACCGGTTTGTAACACAAACCGGGACTAAAGGTGTGTGTCACGCCACGTGGCTGACGCCCAACCTTTAGTCGCATGACCCCTTACGAACCGGGACGCATGCCTCCGGCCACCGTGCCCGCTCAAACCGGGACGCGTGCCAGCATTAGTCCCGGTTCGTGGCGCAACCGGGACTAATGCTGTTAGGGGGCACGAACGGATAGCCTGTTTTCTACTAGTGGAGTCCTGTCCCTTGAGGCCATGTCGCCGTGACTCCCTGCTCTGCGCCTCCCCAGTCCCCCTAGATCGGATCGCCTCCCCTCGGCCTCTCGACGAACTACGATCGGCCGCCAGGCCCAGGCGCTGAGACGCAAAGCAAAGGCCATCAACCGCCGTTGTTGCCTGTCTACCTGCTGGTATGCCCCCACCCAGCCTCCCCTCGGCAGAGACCCTGGTTCCGGTTTTTTCCGGTCGGATCGCCGGTCCGGTCCAGTTTTTTCAACTAGGGGCTCGACCCTACTCCCACACGGCATCGCTTTCCTTTTTTTGCGAGTCGCTTCACTTCCTCCCGATCCCGAGTGAGTCCCGTCCTGTGAGGCCCTGTCGCCGTGACTCGCTGCGCAACCCCAGTCCCCTGGATCGGATCACCTCCCCTCAGCCTCTCGGCGAACTGCGATCGACCGCCAGGCCCAGGAGCCGAGACGCGACGCGAAGGCCATCAACCGCCGCAGTTGTTGCCTCTCTGCCTACTGGTATGCCCCCGCCCAGCCCATGGTTATGCACTAGCCCTAATTCTTAATTGTAATTAGTAATTTTTGTTCTTAACTTTTTGTTTGTAGAGTGCGAGGTTGATTATGGCGCCTAGGAATCCGGTGTTAAGAAAAGAAAAAGGAGAGAATAAGAGGATAAATTATTAGAATCACAAAGAGAATCTTTTCATAAAATTTTTAAGAGCAAGACGATCACATCGAGGAATCAAGATGAGTTGGCACTAGTTCTTGTGGGAGAACAGACAAATGTTGAACCAAAAGATAATGTAGGTACAGAGGACGCTGTTCGCATCAACGCAGATGATGACAAAGTGAGTGATGATGATGATGAATCTGCTAATCTGCAATTGTCACTTCTACCAATAGAGATTTAATTGTCACGTCATTGGTCTCTCTGTATCTATTTTAATTGTCACTTTATTAGTCTGCTTGCATCTTGATAGTCTTAAGATGCTCTCTGTATGTATCTATTTAACAGATGGGAACCTGTAGTGACAATGCAATATCGCTGTCTAGCAACGACAATTTTTGCTTTACCTTTGGTGGTTTTGATTTCCATTCATCAGATGAAGAGCCCGCCGAGATGATTGAGTTTATAGGTATTAAAAAAATCAAAATTGTAGTCATCTGTTTTGTATGCGTTTATATGGTAGACATTGATTTGTTGTTGCATTAGGGCCTCAACACTGTATCTGAAAGAAGTTCATGTAGACTCCCTCTTAGACTGGTGTGAACCCAAATTTCTATGAGAAATCAAGTACTACATCCACATGCTACCATATTCATCTGTCATGAAAAAGAAGTGCAACTTGGTAAGATGATATATTCTTCATAATGTTATTAATAACAAGCTACCCTGTGATATTTAAATACTTCCATTAATCACAAGCATGTCAATTCTTTAATTCTATGTACTTGCCTAGACATTTGGAGCCGAGTTCACAAGAAAATACCTAAAGAATATCCTTGATAAACCTATTGATCTCCATGTTTGGCAAATGAAGAGCAAAAGGCCAAAGATGGTTAGGATGAAGATGGGAGCTGGGTCAAATGCAATCTTGATGACTAGATGGGAGAAGGTTGTGAGAAGCTTCAACCTAAAGCAGGATAACATTGTCTTTTTTTGCTTTGATGAAAAAGATAATGGAGAGGTACATATTATGGTTTCGCAACTTCTACAGGGTGCCCCAGTATAAATGTAATGTTGGTTTCTTAGAGAGTAATAATTATGCTAGCTGATTGATTTATGTAATGCACTTTGTATGTACTGCCATGATGTGTAATGGCTAAATTTCTATGGATTTCCCCAACTATATATATCTGGCTAATGTTTACCGCGATCGAGCTGCTATATATATATATATATGTTCTTGAGTTAATATATCTATCTGGCTGCTGAATCATGATTATGTGTCATGTCAGCTATGATCGAGTTTAAATTAGCATACTACTATTTAAAATGGTTTACGGAGACGGTCAATTTAAAAATCTACTTCGAGACACACTAGTTTGGAGACGGTCTTTGTTAGAATCCGACTCAGATCGCCTCACTATTGGAGACGGTTCCTAGTACAGGTCGTCTGAGGTTAAGGAGTTCTTGAAAGCGGTCAGAAATATTGGACATCTCTAGCTCGTATATGTTAGATGCTTTTTCCTTTTTCCACTGTCTGAGATCACGTATCTTAGAGCCGAAAAGAAAAACTGGCTCAGGTGGTATGTTGTTAGAACATATGCGCTTGAGCCGGTATGAGAAACCGTTTGAGGCCTATGAGAAATTGACGTCTCTAAATAGAGAGTTTATACTAGCGCATGCTAACGCAATGCATTTATTATTTATCTTCTTTGCATGTTTTACCCACATTACTAAAATCTTAAAGTTTATTCAAAGAAAGTTAATACTTAATAATTCTAAAATTCTTGTAAATATTATATTTAATATTTTTGTGATAATATACATTAATATAAGAGTTTAGAACTAGTTTTTTATTTAAGTTTAACTCTTATTATTTTCTCAAAATTCTATTTAATAATAAGTGTTTCAATTGAGGGAATTTTATTTTATTAAAGTAAAATACAAATTAGTATTTTAAATATTATACCTATTTAGGATTGTAAAGTGAATTTTATTTAATTTTAGGTATTTTATTTATTTTTATAAAACTCCATAAGGAATTTATATCATAAAAATAAATTTATCTCATTAAAATAGAATTCATTAATTTTATTGTGTAGCTTACATTTTTTGAACACATGGATATATTATTTGTATTTTTCTTTAAAGCTGGGCCTATCCCTTTGGGATGTGATGAGTGCATATTTGCATCATGTTTTAGATTATTATTTCGCATTGTAATCATAGGATCTTGGTATTTTATGGCATTCGCACGCACTTTTTATGTTTATTTTCACCAGGATCAAGACAGATGAAGAATCGACACAACTCTTTGACCAATTATATTGGAGTGAAAAGGAGCCAAAAACAACGTAAATCGCTTATCTGGAAAATATTAATAATACCAGAAGAAACCCCAAAGCAATTGGAGGATACAGAAGAGTTAATGACCAACTATACGGCAGAAAAAGTTTTTTGGGCGTATAGTTCCCACCGTATAGTTGGCATCGACACCGCCTCCTCAAATTGTTTCACCCCGTACAACTGGATTGGAGAGGCGACATATAAAACACCTAGAAATCGCCAAAAACCTCACCTCCGGAAGGGATCTGGAGGGAAAACTTGCCCTAGGGATCCATCTTCGCGCTAAGCAGATCTGGGAGGCCAAGGCATCGATCTCCATCTTCATCAACCGCTGCATTGATGGCTGACGTGGAACCTATTGGGAACCCCAAGAGCAGGGTGCGAAGCAGCGCAGCAGTAAGTTTTCCCTCAGTAAGAAACCGAGTTTATCGAACCAACAGGAGGAAGGAAACGTCACACAGGTGTTGCAAGCAACACGGAAACCTACACAACACAAACTCAAGACTTTGCCCCAACGAATCAGTGAGGTTGTCAAACTCACCGGCTTGCTGTAACAAAGGATTAAACGTATGGTGTGGAAGGTAATGGTTTGCAGCAAGTAAACAGGTAATAGTAGAAGATGTATCATGGTAAAGATTGGACCGTGGTCCATAGTTCACTAGAGGTGCTTTCCTTAGATAAAAACATGACATGAAGGGTAAACAAATTACAGTAGGGCAATTGACAGAAACTGAGCAAGACATAACAATGCAATACCAGACAAAAAGATCCTATGAGATTTGATTGGGCAATACAAAAATATACATAGACCGCCATCCAACTGCATCTATGACTAGAAGTCCACCTTCAGGTTATCATCCGAACCCCCTCTAGTATTAAGTTGCATGCAACAGACAATTGCTTTAAGCAAAGTGTGTAAGGTAAACAATCCACTTGTTCCATGAACACGAGACCGTTGTTTTCTCCCTAGTAGCAAGATCACATCTACAACCGAAGAGATTTCAATCACTTCCCTTGGAAACTACGATCGACCGCCAGGCCTAGGCGCTGAGACGCGAAGTGAAGGCCATTAACCGCCATAGCTGTTTCCTGTTTTCCTGCTGGTATTGCCCCGCCCAGCCCATGCTTATGCCCTAGCCCTAATTCTTAATTCTAATTAGTAACTGTTGTTCTTGACCTTTTGTTTGTAGAGTGCGATGTTGATTATGGCGCCTGAATCCGGTGCTAAGAAAAGAAAAAGGAGAGAACAAGAGAATAAATTAATAGAATCACAGAGAGAATCTTTTCAAAAAATGTTTAAGAGAAACACGAGCATATTGAGGAATCCAGGTGAGTTGGCGCTAGTTCTTGTGGGAGAACAGACTAATGTTAATCCAGAAGATAATGTCGTTATAGAGGACGATGTTCACATCAACGCAGATGATGACAATGTGAGTAATCATGATGTTGAATCTGCTAATGTTGATAATGAATCAGAACCAGTTAGTGTGGATATTTATAATCCGGCTAATTGGGGTACTTTTGATAACAAGGCAAGAGACATATTGGTGGAAAAGGGTCCTATCATAGAAGAAAATATCACTTTTTCTCTAACTGGTAAAAGACATTTTTCATATTCTCATTACTCTAGATACATGAGCAATGGCGAGGTACGTGATAAAAAATGGCTAGTTTATTCAAGACATGTTGACAAAGTGTTCTGTTTTTCTTACAAGTTGTTCAATCCTATTAACTGCAAGAGTTCTTTAGCACATCATGTGTTTAATGATTGGAAACATATCATCGATAGGCTTAAATAACATGAAGTTAGTGTCGAGCATATCACAAGCATAATCTCTTGGAACAAATTAAGATATAGACTGAACAAACATGAAACAATTGATAAGAAGTTTTAGCATGAGATCACAAAGGAGAAGGAGCGCCTGCGACAAGTTTTACTAAGAATAGTTGTTGTTGTGAAATTACTTGGTAAACGTAGTTTGGAATTTAGATGATCCAATGAGAAGCTTTACAATGATCATAATGGTAAGTTCTTAGCTTGTCTTGAGATGATTGCAGAATTTTACATGGTAATGCAAGACCACATTAGACGGATTCAAAGCAATGAGATTCATTATCATTATCTTAGTCACAAAATTCAGAATGAGTTGATTTTACTAATGGCTTCTAGCATTACAGACACTATTCTGAAGGTGGTTAAGAAGGCTAAATATTTCTCAGTTATTCTTGATTGTACCCCAGATGTGAGTCACCAAGAACAAATGAGTTTGTTGGTTCGCTGTGTCAATACCTCTAATGCAGAGGTAAAAGTTCAGGAGTACTTGGTTTCTTGGTGGTGAATTACACATCTAGTAAAGGGATTTTCAAGGTATTGGTTGAATCCATCAAGTCATATGGTATTCTTATTGGTGACATTAGGGGCCAAGGTTATTGTCAACACCCAGATTTTAATCCCAGATGCCTATTATGCCATACATCGCAATCCCAGGATTACCATTTTTGTGAGACATAACAGATTGGATATCACAGTACATCATCCGTTACAAACCATACATAAGGTCTTACAACAAATAAAGGATCTCATGATCCTGTGTTAATACAAATCAAGCAGCGACTAACGTAATGATAACAGTAGTGTAGGCGAGGCTCCATCTTCATGGTCACAGGCAATGCTGACGATGGGAGATGATCCTAGTTGTCGTAACCTTCCTGCGGTCCATCCTCCTGATAGTCCTCTTCATAGTCTGGCCACGGGAATAGCCAGGGACAAAGCCATGAGTACTCTTTAAGTACTCGCAAACTAATACTAACAAGTGAAAGGGTTTTGAGTAGGAAGAACTAGCCTCTAGGTTGTTCTGCAAAAAGCCATATTTACCTCTACTGAGTTCAGAAGCAAAGAAAGCTAGTTGAAAATTTTATAACACCTAAGTGTGAACATGAATTTCATAGCACAGCCCTATTGTGGTCAAGTCAAGTCATTAATCATTTCACAAGTCATTTTGAAAACATCTGATGATGGAACAGTATGGCCACTCCAACTGTCCATAACCGCGGACGCGACTATTCGAATAGTTTGACACTCTGCAGAGGTGGTACACTTTCACCACAACATTCGATACATCCGTCAGGAACAATCCTGAATTCACCATACTCAATATGAGGATAATCAATCCTAACCTTTCAATTACACGCCCTAGTATAGGCACCTCTCCTGTGAGTTTGGCCTCCCAAACATGATCAACTGTCATCTTGGGAACTGCACAGGTGGACAATCTTCACAAGGTAGCCTCAGCTCAAACCTTGGCTGCAAGGTAACCCATACTAAGGTATATAAATTTCCAGTCAAGCCCTACCCAAATTTCGGGTATTGTGGTTGTACGGTAAAATTGGAATGGTATCGCATCCAGAAAGCCATCAGTTTTATAAAGGGCTAAGGCTCATGCCTTAACATTTTCATCATCAAAATCATCTGGTGTTCAAGAATACATGTCCAAAAAATTCAGTAGAATGACTCAGCATTCTAAGGTTTTCATAATCATTTTCACCAAGTACTCCCATCTAAAGTTGATCAAGTTTTATGCTTAGCACTAACAACTAGAAGTGGGGGTAAACACTAATGAGGGGTGGTAAACAAGGGTGAATGATCTAAGTTCAATCTCATGCCTTAGGATGACATCAAGATTATCTAACTTAGGCCAAGTTTTATGCTCTTTATGCTACCTTTAAACATCTTTCTAAAATCTACAAGTCACTAAGTAACTCCAATATAAAGCTTTGATAAAGAAATAATTGTTATTTGGTGCCTGCAATGAGCATGAACTTTATATTAGGATCATGTTTATTGCGAGATGGTTATTTGTTTAAGTCCGAGAATAATGGTTATTCGATTTATATGAGTAATATGTTTTATGCACAACACCTTTGGTAGATGGTCTATTCTTGTTGAATCTCGATTATAGTAATACACATATTAATAACATTGAAGCTAAACGTTTGAAATTGAGCGATAACTCGACCTATATGTGGCACTGTCGTCTTGGTCATATTGGAGTGAAGCGTATGAAGAAACTCCGATCCATTCTGATGGACTTCTTGAATCACTTGATTTCGAATCACTTGAAAGATGCGAAGCATGTCTGATGGGAAAAATGACTAAGACTCCATTTTCTGGTATGATGGAGCGAGCTACGGACTTACTAGAAATCATACATACCGATGTGTGTGGCCCAATGAGTGTAGCATCGCGCGGTTGTTATCTTTATGTTCTTACCTTCACGGATGACTTGAGTAGATATGGGTATATCTATTTCATGAAACATAAGTCTGAAAGTTTCGAGAAGTTTAAGCAATTTCAAAGTGTTCTTACCATACCCAAAGTAATAATTATCCATGACATGATTAGCAATACTGGCAGGTATCTTAAAAGAATCTATCTCATCAGGTGGTGGTTTATCTACTACCCTTTCAGTGGTAGTAGTTTTCCCAAATAGAAAACCAAGTGGGTTATCCATATTGGAAACAAAGAAACAAACAGTAACAAAAGGAAATACTCACAGAAAAGTCTCCTTACCAGTTCCACTCTTCAATAGCGCTTCACTCCCCGGCAACGGCGCCAGAAAATATTCTTGATGGCCCACAAGTATAGGGGGTGTATCGCAGTACTTTCGATAAATAGGAGTGTCGATTCCAACGAGGAGCAGAAGGTGTTGAATAGTGGTATGGAGCAGGAAATCCCTGCGAATACTTAGCAAACGGATTTTTAGTGGTTTTCTGACAAAGTAACAAAACAAAGAGAAAGTAACAGAAGTAACGAATCAAACGGAGCAAGTGGACCAATCCTTTCTTAGCAAAGGATAAGCCGGTGGAAATACTTATAAGGACTAAACGTTCTCAAGGACACATGGGAATTCTATCAAGTGATTTAGCTTCAAATAGCTGAGTACTCTTCTCTGGTGTTTGTAAGTGTTGTGTGGGTGAACCTGTGCTAACATACTGCCCTTCCTATGACTAATACATACTTGTGATTAAACCCCCGGCCCTGCAAACATCCGTAACAATAGGAAAGTAATTAAGATATAAGTCTAACCACAACCTTAAACTCTAAGATCCTACACTCCCTTGTGCAAAGGTGTCCTAACGGGGGTTCAGGTTTCTGTCACTCCGGCAACCCCACAATTAGTAGCCTAATACACAATGCATTCCCCTACGCCCATAAATGGTGAAGTGTCATGTAGTCGACGTTCACATGACACCACTAGAAGAATAGTACCACAACTTAAATACTAAACCATTGAATAATAACTCACCACAGATTCACTACTAACAACATGACTTCTCCCATGTCCTCAAGAACTAAACGAACTACTCACGAGACATCATATGGATCAAGATCAAAGATGATATGATAATGGATAACAATCTGAACATAAACAAAAATACAATGGTTCCACTCAAAATCATCAACTACAATAGTAACACTACTGGAAAAACCATCTTCGGTTCGATCAGAGCAACGTCACCAGTCCCGGCAAATCACGAACCGCGACTAGTGCTAGCACTAGTCCCGGTCTGTGAGGCCTCCAACGGCTAGAAATGGCCATAAGCATTAGTCCCGGGCCGGACCATAGCATTAGTCCCAGTCCGTAATACGACCCGGGACTAATAAGCTGGAGCGGGGCAACAGCTCTTTTCGGGACTATTAGTCTCGGGTCGTATCATGGTCCGGGACTAATTGTCCATCACTATATATACAACTCCCTGGCCAGCTGCCCTAAAGCATATGGTGGCCATTTTTCTCAAAGAAGCAAGAGAGTTCATGCCATTTTTTCTCAAGATTTAGTTTGCAACACCTAAATCCAAAGCTTTAAAAGGTTAGAACTTCATCCTTTCATCTCTTGTTGCTGCTTTAGCTCTATAATGCTCTAGAAGTATAGAGATATGGATCAAATGCATGCATGCTGTAGAAGTAGCTAGAAGGATTTTGATATATATGTGTAACAAATTTTGATTAGGCACATAGTTACTGAAAATTAAAATGTGTAATTTTAGAGTTTCAGAGCTTAGAATGGAATGAGGTTTTCACTGATAGAACAATAATAAAAAACTCCACATTTATCATGTTGATTGTTTTCTCCAATTCACAAATTGGTGCATGTAAATTTTTCAAAATTCAAAATTAATGCTCTAGAAGCTCTCAATATAACTTGTAATAATTTTATCATGTTGTGTAATGGTTTTTGATATACTTTTACTATAATGCAGATGGTCCGACAATGGATGTACGGTACTGACCGATGCTCTGGCGAGTTCATTAATGGCGTGCATGAATTCATCCGTGTTGCTGATGCAAACAAGCACAATGATTTTGTATTCTGTCCATGTAATGGATGTAGGAATCAGAAGGATTACTCTGACTCAAAAACCCTTCACAACCACCTGTTGAAGTCCGGCTTCATGCCCAGTTATAATTGTTGGACCAAGCACGGAGAGAGAGGGGTTATAATGGAAGACAATGAAGAAGAGGAGGAGGATGACAACTATCATGGTTTCCCTGAGTATGGAGATACTTCCATGGGGGATGCTAAAGGGGAGGATGAAGAAGATTGTGAAACTGAAAAGGATAGGGAGAAGTTCAATCACATGCTAGAGGATCACAAAAAGTTGCTGTACCCAAATTGCGAAAATGATCTGACAAAGCTGGACAGCACACTAGAATTGCTCTAATGGAAGGCTAAGTGTGCTATACCTGACTCCTCATTTGAAAAGTTGCTGAAAATGATGAAGAATATGCTTCCAAAAGATAATGTATTTCCCGCCAGTACATACGAAGCAAAGAAGGTTGTCTGCCTTCTAGGTTTACAGGTTCAGAAGTTACATGCATGCCCTAATGACTGCATCCTCTACCGCGGTGAGGAGTATGGGAATTTAGATGCATGCCCGGTATGCACTTCACTTGGGTATAAGATTAGACGAGATGACCCTGGTGACGTTGAGGGCGAGCCCCCCGGAAGAGGGTTCCTGCGAAGGTGATGTGTTATGCTCCTATAATACCACGGTTGAAACGCTTATTCAGAAACAAAGAGCACGCCAAGTTGTTGCGATGGCATAAAGAGGAACGTAAGTCAGACGGGATGTTGAGACACCCGCTGATGGGTCGCAATGGAGAAAATCGATAGAAAGTAAACGGACTTTGGAGATGACACAAGTAGTTTAAGGTTTGGTGTAAGTACAGATGGCATGAATCCCTTTGGGGAGCAGAGCTCCAGTCACAGCACCTGGCCCGTGACTCTATGCATCTATAACCTTCCTCCTTGGTTGTGCATAAAGCGGAAGTTCATTATGATGCCAGTGTTGATCCAAGGTCCGAAGCAACCCGGCAACGACATTGATGTGTACCTAAGGCCATTAGTGGAAGAACTTTTACAGTTGTGGCACGAACCCGGGATATGCATGTGGGATGAGCACAAGTAGGAAGAATTTAACCTCCTAGCATTGCTTTTAGTAACAATCAATGATTGGCCTGCTCTTAGTAACCTTTCAGGACAGTCAAACAAGGGATACAATGCATGCACACACTGTTTAGATGAGACTGAAAGTATATATTTGGAACATTGTAAGAAGAATGTATACAATGAGCATCATCGATTTCTTTTGGCCAAGCATCCCTTAAGAAAGAAAGGCAAGCATTTCAACGGTCTAGCATGTCACCAGACGAAGCCTAAGGAGCGTTCTGGTGCTGATATATTTGATATGGTCAAAGATTTGGATCAACTGGTAACCTTTGGAAAGGGTCCTGGAGGAAAATCTGTTCCGAAAGACGCTGAAGGACACGCACCCATGTGGAAGAAGAAATCTATATTTTGGGAGCTACCATATTGGCAATTCTTAGAGGTCCGCTCTACAATCGATGTGATGCATGTGACGAAGAATCTTTGCGTGAACCTGCTAGGCTTCTTGGGCGTGTATGGGAAGACAAAAGATACACCGGAAGCACGAAATGACCATCAACGTATGAAAGACCTAGATGGCCTGCATCCAGAATGGTTTCAAGGTCATGCCCGCTACGCTCTTACCAAACAAGAGAAGGAAATATTTTTTGAATGCCTAAGCAGTATTAAGGTCCCGTCTGGCTTCTCGTCGAATATAAAGGGGATAATAAATATGGCAGAAAAAAGTTCCAAAACCTAAGTCTCATGACTGCCACGTGATTATGACGCAAATGCTTCCGATTGCATTGAGGGGGCTTCTACCAGATAATGTTCGAGTACCCATTGTGAAGCTATGTGCATTTCTCAATGCAATCTCTCAAAAGATAATCAATCCTGAAGATCTACCACGGTTACAGAATGATGTGGTCCAATGTCTTGTCAGTTTTGAGTTGGTGTTCCCACCATCCTTCTTCAATATTATGACGCACCTGCTGGTTCACCTAGTCGAAGAGATTTCCATTCTCGGTCCTGTATTTCTACACAATATGTTTCCCTTTGAGAGGTTCATGGTAATCTTAAAGTAATATGTTCGTAACCATGCTAGGCTAGAAGGAAGCATCTCCAAGGGCTATGGAATAGAGGAGGTCATTGAATTTTGTGTTGACTTCGTTCCTGACCTTAAGCCGATTGGTCTTCCTCAATCGCGGTATGAGGGGAGACTGAATGGAAAGGGTACTCTAGTAAGGAAATCGATAATATGTAGAGACGGACATTCTTACACCGAAGCACATTACACTGTTCTACAGAATTCTATCTTGGCAGCCCTATATATCGAGGAACACAAGAAAATCTTACGCTCCAACAACCCTGGAAAACATGACTCTTGGATTAGAGATGAACACATGAAGAGTTTCGGCGGTTGGTTGCAACATCTCATAAAAAACAACACTCTTGGAGATCAGCTATACTTGTTGTCTAGGTCACCATCTTCGACTATATCGACTTTCCAAGGGTACGAGATAAATGGGTATACATTTTACACGATAGCCCAAGATTTAACCCTTTTATTTTTATTAAATAAAGTGACTAGAATTGCCTATGAGGCATTCTTTTATTGCTTGTCCATTATTTCTGCAAGTAAACCTAGATATTTTTATATATTCCAAAAGGTCTTGTTAAATGTGATTTTTGAGAGTTGGAATCAACTCAAAAGATTTTGTGGTTGAATTTTGACAAATGTTTGAATGCAGAAAAGCTTCTACCTTGTTATTTTTACTATAGGTGATCTGCAATTCTAAATGGTTTGAATCCAATGGGCTTGAATTGAGAATTCTAGTACCTTTCTAGAAAAATTAGTTTCATGCAATTTTGTTCACTGAATCAACCTGGTTTGATTTTTGAATCTAGGTACAGAACTAAGTTTGAAACTAAATGGAAAAACCTAAATTCAAACTACTGGGTCACGTGGGAAGTTAACTGGGCCGGCCCACGGCGCACAGCGCGTGCGCGGGTGAGTTTAAGTGGTTGTCCCCACCAGTCAGTGAGACAGGGGGTGCAAAGCGGTACAGGGCAATCTAAACCACACGATCAGCTTATAATCAAACGGCTGTGACTTATCGTCTCCGTCGGGCAACTCCGGCGAGACAGAACCCTAGCGCGGCTAGTGGGGGTCTACGGTGGCTCACCGGGGCTCAAGCGAGGGTCAACGATGGGGGCGAACGACGAAGCTCAACGACATGGTCACGAGGCATGGGGAGGTGCTGTGCTCCCTAGCGAAGCTCAACGACATGGTCACGAGGCGTGGGGAGGTGCAAGATGGTCGGAGCGCTGAGGTGCTCTAGGCGGGTCCGACGGGAAGTTTAATGGCGCATGGGCTCTCCTGGTCGCGGGGCGACGAACGAGCATGTCCTAGCAGTTCCTGGGACGGTGGTGATCACGCACGCAAGCGGCGAGGGCGGCGCTCTAGCGCGCTCTCGACATGGCATAGAGGCATAGGGAACGATGGTTCTAGAGTGGTATAGGGGTTGGCAGTGCGTTAGCGTTGGACAGGGGGTGGCGGTGGACGGTGGTCAATGTCCCAGACAAGGTTGGTGAGGCTAGAGCTTCTCCTAGCTTGCTGTCCACCATGGGGTCACAAGGTGAGGCTCGGCATGCTCACCATTGATGGCAATGGCGAGCTCACTGTGAGCTAAAACTTGTTAAATGAGCTAGATGATCTACTAAGAGGGTGCTATGAGCTATCGAGGGAACATGGTTGGCCAAATCACTGCTCACTATAGTCTTTTGTGTATGTTTGATTTCTGTTTGCAAGGTGTTTGATGAAATGGCCCAAAGAGATTTGAATTTGAATTTTTGGTTCAAACTTGTTGGGTGTACTAGTTACATACTGGGTAGTCTCTGGTTAGTTGGAAAGGTCAAGGTGAATTGGTTTGGTTGGTTTTTGAGAATTGGTGATCTTCACATACGTTAAAGATTCAATTTTGAATTGTCATTTGGATCAAGTTGCCAAATGTTTCTGTGAGTTTGAAAGGTGTGCTTTGGTTCATTTTTACTTGGTCTAGCAAGGGGTGAAAAGAATTGGATTGTTTCTGTTTGAAATCTTGGACTAGAAACAGTCAAAGTGAGCAAGATTGGCAAAAATGACCATTTGCTTATTTTGTTTGTTTTTGAATTTATCTTGATTTGTTTCTGCTTGGAAATGTTTTAGATTAGTTTGTTTTCATATTTAAACCATTCCTTGCTATTTACAACAATCATACAATCCCATTCATGCATTCATACAATCATCACATACTCACATGCATTCATATGATGTTAATTAATAAAAGTTTTTGTTAACCCTAATTTTGGTGATTGGAGGAACTTGATAATCCTTGATCAATATTTTTGGGATGTTACAAACCTTGCCTCCTAAAAAAATCTCGTCCCTAGATTTGAGAAAGAAGAAAAAGAAAACTAGGATTTAAAGTGATCAGGAAACTTCATCTTGATGTAGTCTTCTTGTTCCCAGGTAGCTTCCTCTTCAGTGTGGTTACTCCACTGAATCTTGAGAAACTTGATGCTCCGGGTCCTGGTAGTTCTGAAAGCTTCCTCCAAAATATGGATGGGTACCTCGGGATACGTCAGGTCATCGTTGATCTCTATGGTTTGGTGATCAATGTTCTTGAAAGCTTCAGTCTTTTCCGGGACTTCTAGGCATTTGCGAAGTAACGAGATATGGAACACATTATGCACTACTGACATCTCCTCCGTCAGTTCCAGTTGATACGATATTTCTCCTCGACGATTCAGAATCTTGCAGGGTCCGATATATTTGGGGGCTAACTTTCCTTTGAGCAACACTTTGAGGTACACAAAATCTCCGATATTTAAAGCTAGGTCTCGACGTCTCTTGTTGGCATAACTCTTCTGTTTGGATTGGGCAGTCTTGAGGTACTCATGAATCTTGTGACCTTTCTCTTCTGCTTCTCATAGGATGTCAGGTCCGAAAATCTGACTCTCTCCTACTTCTGACCAATTCAAAGGGGTACGACACTTCCTTCCATACATGAATTCAAATGGGGCCATTTGCAAACTAGCTTGATAACTGTTGTTGTAAGAAAATTCTGCAAAAGGCAGACAGTCTTCCCATTTTGATCCATACTCTAACACACGGGCTCTCAACATATCTTCGAGTATTTGATATACTCGTTCCGTTTGTCCATTGGTCTGAGGGTGATAAGCTGTGCTGAAATCCAATCGGGTTCCTAATCCTTCTTGGTCTTTCTTCCAAAATATTGAGGTAAACTGAGTTCCTCGATCCGATACAATGTTCTCGGGGACTCCATACAGACTGACGATTCTATCGATGTACAACTCTGCTAGTTTCAAACTCTGATAACTGGTCTTGACTGATCAACTATGACCCAAATAGAGTCATTTCCCCTACTAGATGTAGGCAATCCGATGATAAAGTCCATTCCAACTGAATCCCATTTCCAATCCTGAATCTGCAATGGTTGCAACAATCCTGCGGGTCTCTGATGTCCCGCCTTAACTCTCTAACAGATATCACACTTAGCGATGTAGCTTCCGATTTCTCTCTTCATCTTATGCCACCAAAATTGCTCCTTCAAATCCTGATACATCTTCGTTCCTCCGGGGTGGATAGAATAAAGAGTATCATGGGCTTCTTTCAAAATTGCTTGCTTCAACTCCGAGTCTGCTGGCACACAGATACGTCCTTTGTACCACAAAACTCCTTCTTCATCTTCGGTGAATCCGGGTACCTTGCCTGTACCTATGCGATGTTTGATTCCGTCGATACTAGCATTTCCTTTCTGCGCCTCCTTAATCTGACTGATCAAAGTGGGTTGAATTTCTATGCTAGACAAAAATCCTTCACTTACTATTTCCATTCTAAAATCTTCCATCTCCTTGTGCAAACTTGGTTTCTCCTTCAGAATCATGGAGTTCAAGCGGCACGGCAATCTGCTAAGGGCATCTGCTACCACATTGGCTTTACCGAGGTGATAGTGAATGTCCAAATAATAATCCTTGATTAGCTCTATCCATCTTATCTGCTTCATATTCAGCTCCTTCTAAGTGAATATATACTTCAGGATCTTGTGATCCGAATAAATCTCACAACAGTTTCCCATAAGGTAATGCCTCCATGTCTTCACGGCTAGAACTACAGCTGCTAGTTCAAGGTCATGAGTAGGATAATTCTGTTCATGCCGCTTCAGTTTTCGGGATAGATAAGATATTACTTTGCCTTCTTGCATAAGCACATATCTGAGACCGATCTTGGATGCATCACAATACACATCAAAAGGCTTCGTGATATCCGGCATGCTCACGATTGGGGCTGGAATCTATCTCCTCTTGAGTTCTTGAAAACTCGCTTCACATTTGTACGTCCATTCAAACTTCTTATCCTTCTTCAACAATTGGGTCATGGGTCTTGCGATGCTATAGAATCCTTCTACGAACTTGCGGTAATATCCCTCCAATCCGAGAAATGCACGAACTTAGGTTTGATTGGTTGGGGCTTGCCAATCTTCAACATCCTTCACCTTTGCAGGGTCAACGGCAATTCCTCTGGCTGATATGATATGTCCGAGGAATCCTACCTCCTGTAACCAGAATTCACATTTGCTAAACTTGGCATACAGCTGATGCTCCCTAAGGGTTCCAAGGATGTACCTATTGGAGATATGCCCTAGAGGCAATAATAAAAGTGGTTATTATTATATCTTTGTGTTTATGATAAATTTTTACATTCATGCTATAATAGTATTAACCGGAAACATTAATACTTATGTGATTTGTAAACTAAATTAGAGTCCCTGGTAAAGCCTCTTTATAATACTATCTTGTTGGTTAATAGATGATCGTGGTTTCTCGATCATGAACATTGAGATGTTATTAACAACAAGATCATTTCATTAGGAGAATGGTATGATGGACATACTCCTATAGATAAGCGTAGCATAAAGATCAAGTCATTTCAATAGTTCATTTGCTATAAGCTTTCTGATACATAGTAACCTAATTCCTTCGACCATGAGATCATGCTAATCACCATCACTGGAAGGATGCTTTGATGACATCAAACACCACACCGTAACTAGGTGGCTATAAAGATGGCATTGAGTGTTCGGAAAGTATGTGTTGAGGCACATGGATCAAGAGTGGGATTTGTCCATCCATATGACGGATAGATATACTCTAGGCCTTCTCGGTGGAATGTCATCCAATTAGCTTGCAAGCATGTGACTGGCTCACAAGGGATCACATATCACGGGAACGAGAAAAGGGTACTTATCGGTAACGAGGTTGAACTAGGTATGTAGATACACCGACGATCAAACCTCAGATAAGTAAACTATTGCGAGACAAAGGGAAATTGGTTTCGTATGTAAGTGGTTCATTCGATCATAAAGTAATCGTAGAAATATGTGGGAGCCATATGAATTTCCAGATTCCTCTATTGGTTATTGATCGGAGAAGTGTCTCGGTCATGTCCGCATAATTCACGAACCATAGGGAGACACACTTAAGGATTCGATGTTGTTTAGTAGATATGGAATGTAAGTAGGGAGACTGAATGTTGTTCGGAGTCTCGGATGGGATCCCGGATATCATGAGGAGATCCAGAATGATCCAGAGAATAGGATTCATATATGGAAAGTCCGATTCAGGAGTTCGGGAATGATTCGGATGTTTTCATCGGAGAGGTTCTAGAAGGGTCTAGAAGGTTCACCGAACCGGAAGGGGAATGGTTCATGAATGTGTCATGGTTAAGTGGAATGATTGGATCATGTTCAAGGTCACTTGGTTGGTCATTTGCGAGAGAGAAATAAAGCTCTAAATTGAAAGTCAAAAGGGAGGTTTGAAAAGTCAAATTGGAACAATAGTTTCCTAGTGGAAGAAGGAAAGAGTCCTTCCTTCTCTCCAACTTGGGTTTGGGGAAGGATTCAAACTCCCCTCTCCCAAGCTGCCCTCCCTCTCATAAATAGAGGGGAGGGGCTACCCCAAGAGACCACAACCATCCCTCCCCACCTTGCGCCGTCGCCGCCGCCTTGCATCGCCGCCGGCTCGTCGCCGTCGCCCTAGTCGCCACCGACACCACCTCCTCCTCTCTGGCCTTATAAACCTAGATCGCCGGAAACCCTAGATCCACCATAACCTGCTCCGCCTTAGGCGAAGCCCTGTAGGATCTTCCCTCTACTTCCAACACCACGCTGCTGTGCAGCCAGAATCGCGAGGAGAGAACTACAACCTCCGCTGCCTGCTGGAACAAGGGAGAGGAAGGTCTTCATCGAGTACCGAACGTGTGACCTACTGCGGAAGCACTACCAGAACGCAATGCCGGAAGGATCGTCTACGCGATCTTGAGATCGGCAAGTGTACGACTACATCATCCACGAGAATCTGCTCTCGTTAACCGCTTTGGAATCTTTGAGGGTGAGTACCCTAATCGACTCGTTGCTACAATATAGTAGATAGATCTTGGCTTGTTTGTGTGCATGCGATAGAATTTTTTTGTTTTCCATGCTATAAACCCCTACAGTGGTATCAGAGTCGTGTCTATATGTTGACCTGTTGCACGAGTAGAACACAATGGTCATTGTGGGCGGTGGTGCTTTTATTATCAATTGCTTTTTGTATACTTTGCATCTTGCGATATGATGGGATGAAGCGGCCCGGGCTAACCTTACATGACATCGTCCATGAGACTTGCTTCACGATTGACATGCAACTTGTATTGCATAAGTGGCTTTGTGGGTGCTTGTCTCTCCCATCATAGTATAGATTCAATTTACAACAGGCACTTGATAGTTCAAACATCAACGTTGTAGTTCTTGTTCGTAAGTTAGAACGACACTTATTGAATGCCCCAAACCACGTAAAACATGCAAAGAAAATTAGAGGCGTCTAACTTTGTTTTGCAGGGGTGTGCTGTGATGTGATATGGCCATGGTTGTGATTATATATGATGTATGCAATGTTCCTTATTGTAAGTCGGCAACCGGCAGGAGCCATATTGTTGTCTTGTAATTTCGTTAAGACCTGCATGTCTATTATTCAAAGTAGTTGTAATAGTTGATGCTGGTGGACGACAACCATGAAGCGGCGCAATTGACCTTGACGCTATGCCGGTGATGATGGAGATCATGTTCGTCCTTGAAGATGGAGATCAGAAGCACAAGAAGAAAGGCCATATCATATCACATATTATAAATTGCATGTGATTTTAATCCTTTTATGCATCTTGTATTGCTTAGTTCGCGACGATAGCATTATAAGATGATCCCTCTCACAAAATTTCATTTTATAAAGTGTTCATCCTTAGTAAGCACCGTTGCTAAAGCTCGTTGTTTTGAAGCACCACGTGATGATTGGGTGTGTTAGATTCTGCGAGTGTATACAACGGGAGAAAGCCAGATTTTCTCATGCGGAAGCTAAGGTTTGATCTTGACGAGCCTAGCATGTACATACATGGTCTCGGAACACGGATCACCGAAAGGTAAAGCATGAGTCATATAGTAGATATGATGAACATGTTGATTGTTCGCCATTGAAGCTACATCAACTCTCATGATGATCATCTTTGACGTGGTGGATTTAGTTCGTGTGATCACTAAAACAATGTGAGGGATATTGTTTTGAGTGGGAGTTCACCTAGATTAATTTAACTATTAATTAGAACTCAATTTGTCATAAACTTAGTCTAAACTATTGCAAATATGTTGTATATCAATGGCGGCCCCTACCATCAATTTTAATGTGTTCCTAGAGAAAGAAAAGTTGAAAAAACAATGGAAGCAACTTCATGGATTGGCTCCGCAATTTGAGGATTGTCCTCAATGCTGGTAATTTGACCTATGTGCTGGATGCACCGCTGGGTGACCCACCTGCAGTTGATGCTACCGATGAGGTGAAGAATGTTTTCCTTACTTGGAAGAATCAGTACTCCATAGTTCAGTGTGCTATCTTGTATGGTTTGGAATCGGAATTTCAAAAAAGGTTTGAGAACCATGACCCACATGATATTGTCCGTGAACTCAAAATGATATTTGAGGCTCATGCGGCAGTTGAGAGTTATGAGGCTTTTGAAAAGTTCTTTAACTGCAAGATGGAAGAGGCAGTTCTGTTAGTGAGCACGTGCTTTAGATGTCTGGGCATGCAAGCAAGCTTCAAAGGTTGGGTATAGTGATTCCTAATGCTTTGGGGATTCACCGTGTCCTCCAATCACTACCACCAAGTTACAAGAACTTTGTGATGAACTACAATATGCAAAACATGGACAAGTCGTTGCCCGAACTCTTCTCCATGTTGAAATCTACAGAAGTGGATATCAAGAAAGAGCACCAAGTGTTGATGGTAAATAAGACCACCAAATTCAAAAAGCTAGGCAAGTCTAAGAAAAAGGGAAACTTCAAGAAGGGCGCTAAGAAAGTTACCGCGCCGGCGAAGAAGACCAAGGCTGGGCCTAAGCCTGATACTGAGTGCTTTTACTGCAAGGGAGAAGGTCACTGGAAGCGGCATTGCCCTAAGTACTTGGCGGATTTGAAGAACAGAAACATCAAGAAGAAAGGTATATCTGATATACATGTTATTGACGTGTATATCACTAGTACTCGTAATAGTGCCTGGGTATTTGATACTGGTTCGATTGCTCATATATGTAACTCAAAACAGTGCTGGAGAATAGATGGAAACTAGCGGAGAACAAGGTGACGATGCGCGTTGGAAATGGATCAAAGGTTGATGTGATCGCGGTCGGCATGCTACCTCTTCATCTACCATCGGGATTAGTTTTATACTTAAATAATTGTTATTTGGTGCCTGCAATGAGCATGAACTTTATATTAGGATCATGTTTATTGCGAGATGGTTATTTGTTTAAGTCCGAGAATAATGGTTGTTCGATTTATATGAGTAATATGTTTTATGCACAACACCTTTGGTAGATGGTCTATTCTTGTTGAATCTCGATTGTAGTAATACACATATTAATAACATTGAAGCTAAACGTTTGAAATTGAGCGATAACTCGACCTATATGTGGCACTTTTCGTCTTGGTCATATTGGAGTGAAGCGTATGAAGAAACTCCGATCCATTCTGATGGACTTCTTGAATCACTTGATTTCGAATCACTTGAAAGATGCGAAGCATGTCTGATGGGAAAAATGACTAAGACTCCATTTTCTGGTATGATGGAGCGAGCTACGGACTTACTAGAAATCATACATACCGATGTGTGTGGCCCAATGAGTGTAGCATCGCGCGGTTGTTATCTTTATGTTCTTACCTTCACGGATGACTTGAGTAGATATGGGTATATCTATTTCATGAAACATAAGTCTGAAACTTTCGAGAAGTTTAAGCAATTTCAAAGTGTTCGTACCATCCCCAAAATAATAATTATCCATGACATGATTAGCAATACTGGCAGGTATCTTAAAAGAATCTATCTCAACAGGTGGTGGTCTATCTACTACCCTTTCAGTGGTAGTAGTTTTCCCAAATAGAAAACCAAGTGGGTTATCCATATTGGAAACAAAGAAACAAACAGTAACAAAAGGAAATACTCACAGTAAAATTCCCCTTACCAGTTCCACTCTTCAATAGCGCTTCACTTCCCGGCAACGGCGCCAGAAAATATTCTTGATGGCCCACAAGTATAGGGGGTGTATCGCAGTACTTTCGATAAATAGGAGTGTCGATTCCAACAAGGAGAAGAAGGTGCTGAATAGTGGTATGGAGAAGGAAATCCCTGCGAATACTTAGCAAACGAATTTTTAGTGGTTTTCTGACAAAGTAACAAAAGAAAGAGAAAGTAACAGAAGTAACGAATCAAACGGAGCAAGTGGCCCAATCCTTTCTTAGCAAAGGATAAGCCGGTGGAAATACTTATAAGGACTAAACGTTCTCGAGGACACATGGGAATTCTATCAAGTGATTTAGCTTCAAATAGCTGAGTACTCTTCTCTGGTGTTTGTAAGTGTTGTGTGGGTGAACCTGTGCTAACATACTGCCCTTCGTAGGACTAATACATACTTGTGATTAAACCCCCGGCCCTGCAAACATCCGTAACAATAGGAAAGTAATTAAGATATAAGTCTAACCACAACCTTAAACTCTAAGATCCTACACTCCCTTGTGCAAAGGTGTCCTAACGGGGGTTCAGGTTTCTGTCACTCCGGCAACCCCACAATTAGTAGCCTAATACACAATGCATTCCCCTACGCCCATAAATGGTGAAGTGTCATGTAGTCGACGTTCACATGACACCACTAGAAGAATAGTACCACAACTTAAATACTAAACCATTGAATAATAACTCACCACAGATTCACTACTAACAACATGACTTCTCCCATGTCCTCAAGAACTAAACGAACTACTCACGAGACATCATATGGATCAAGATCAAAGATGATATGATAATGGATAACAATCTGAACATAAACAAAAATACAATGGTTCCACTCAAAATCATCAACTACAATAGTAACACTACTGGAAAAACCATCTTTGGTTCGATCAGAGCAACGTCACCAGTCCCGGCCCATCACGAACCGCTACTAGTGCTAGCACTAGTCCCGGTCCATGAGGCCTCCAACGGCTAGAAATGGCCATAAGCATTAGTCCCGGGCCGGACCAGAGCATTAGTCCCAGTCCGTAATACGGCCCGGGACTAATAAGCTGGAGCGGGGCAACAGCTCTTTTCGGGGACTATTAGTCCCGGGTCGTATCACGGCCCGGGACTAATTGTCCATCACTATATATACAGCTCCCTGGCCAGCTGCCCTAAAGCATATGGTGGCCATTTTTCTCAAAGAAGCAAGAGAGTTCATGCCATTTTTTTCTCAAGATTTGTCAAGATTTAGTTTGCAACACCTAAATCCAAAGCTTTAAAAGGTTAGAACTTCATTCTTTCATCTCTTATTGATACTTTAGCTCTATAATGCTCTAGAAGTATAGAGATATGGATCAAATGCATGCATGCTGTAGAAGTAGCTAGAAGGATTTTGATATATATGTGTAACAAATTTTGATTAGGCACATAGTTACTGAAAACTAAAATGTGTAATTTTAGAGTTTCAGAGCTTAGAATGGAATGAGGTTTTCACTGATAGAACAATAATAAAAAACTCCACATTTATCATGTTGATTGTTTTCTCCAATTCACAAATTGGTGCATGTAAATTTTTCAAAATTCAAAATTAATGCTCTAGAAGCTCTCAATATAACTTGTAATAATTTTATCATGTTGTGTAATGGTTTTTGATATACTTTTACTATAATGCAGATGGTCTGACAATGGATGTACGGTACTGACCGACGCTCTGGCGAGTTCATTAATGGCGTGCATGAATTCATCCGTGTTGCTGATGCAAACAAGCACAATGGTTTGTATTCTGTCCATGTAATGGATGTAGGAATCAGAAGGATTACTCTGACTCAAAAACCCTTCACAACCACCTGTTGAAGTCCGGCTTCATGCCCAGTTATAATTGTTGGACCAAGCACGGAGAGAGAGGGGTTATAATGGAAGACAATGAAGAAGAGGAGGAGGATGACAACTATCATGGTTTCCCTGAGTACGGAGATACTTCCATGGGGGATGCTAAAGGGGAGGATGAAGAAGATTGTGAAACTGAAAAGGATAGGGAGAAGTTCAATCACATGCTAGAGGATCACAAAAAGTTGTTGTACCCAAATTGCGAAAATGGTCTGAAAAAGCTGGGCAGCACACTAGAATTGCTGCGATGGAAGGCTGAGTGTGCTATACCTGACTCCTCATTTGAAAAGTTGTTGAAAATGATGAAGAATATGCTTCCAAAAGATCATGTATTTCCCGCCAGTACATACGAAGCAAAGAAGGTTGTCTGCCTTCTAGGTTTAGAGGTTCAGAAGTTACATGCATGCCCTAATGACTGCATCCTCTACCGCGGTGAGGAGTATGGGAATTTAGATGCATGCCCGGTATGCACTTCACTTCGGTATAAGATTAGACGAGATGACCCTGGTGACGTTGAGGGCGAGCCCCCCGGAAGAGGGTTCCTGCGAAGGTGATGTGGTATGCTCCTATAATACCACGGTTGAAACGCTTATTCAGAAACAAAGAGCACGCCAAGTTGTTGCGATGGCATAAAGAGGAACGTAAGTCAGACGGGATGTTGAGACACCCCGCTGATGGGTCGCAATGGAGAAAATCGATAGAAAGTACCCGGACTTTGCAGATGACACAAGGAGTTTAAGGTTTGGTCTAAGTACAGATGGCATGAATCCCTTTGGGGAGCAGAGCTCCAGTCACAGCACCTGGCCCGTGACTCTATGCATCTATAACCTTCCTCCTTGGTTGTGCATAAAGCGGAAGTTCATTATGATGCCAGTGTTGATCCAAGGTCCGAAGCAACCCGGCAACGACATTGATGTGTACCTAAGGCCATTAGTGGAAGAACTTTTATAGTTGTGGCACGAACCCGGGATACTCGTGTGGGATGAGCACAAGTAGGAAGAATTTAACCTCCTAGCATTGCTTTTAGTAACAATCAATGATTGGCCTGCTCTTAGTAACCTTTCAGGACAGTCAAACAAGGGATACAATGCATGCACACACTGTTTAGATGAGACTAAAAGTATATATTTGGAACATTGTAAGAAGAATGTATACAATGAGTATCGTCGATATATTTGATATGGTCAAAGATTTGGATCAACCGGTAACCTTTGGAAAGGGTCCTGGAGGAAAATCTGTTCCGAAAGACGCTGAAGGACACGCACCCATGTGGAAGAAGAAATCTATATTTTGGGAGCTACCATATTGGCAATTCTTAGAGGTCCGCTCTGCAATCGATGTGATGCATGTGACGAAGAATCTTTGCATGAACCTGCTAGGCTTCTTGGGCGTGTGTGGGAAGACAAAAGATACACCGGAAGCACGAAAGGACCATCAACGTATGAAAGACCCAGATGGCCTGCATCCAGAATGGTTTCAAGGTAATGCCAGCTACGCTCTTACCAAACAAGAGAAGGAAATATTTTTTGAATGCCTAAGCAGTATTAAGGTCCCGTCTGGCTTCTCGTCGAATATAAAGGGGATAATAAATATGGCAGAAAAAAGTTCGAAAACCTAAAGTCTCATGACTGCCACGTGATTATGACGCAAATGCTTCCGATTGCATTGAGGGGGCTTCTACCAGATAATGTTCGAGTACCCATTGTGAAGCTATGTGCATTTCTCAATGCAATCTCTCAAAAGATAATCAATCCTGAAGATCTACCACGGTTACAGAATGATGTGGTCCAATGTCGTGTCAGTTTTGAGTTGGTGTTCCCACCATCCTTCTTCAATATTATGACGCACCTGCTGGTTCACCTAGTCGAAGAGATTTCCATTCTCGGTCCTATATTTCTACACAATATGTTTCCCTTTGAGAGGTTCATGGTAATCTTAAAGTAATATGTTTGTAACCATGCTAGGCCAGAAGGAAGCATCTCCAAGGGCTATGGAATAGAGGAGGTCATTGAATTTTGTGTTAACTTCGTTCCTGACCTGAAGCCGATTGGTCTTCCTCAATCACGGTATGAGGGGAGACTGAATGGAAAGGGTACTCTAGGAAGGAAATTGATAATATGTAGAGACGGACATTCTTACACCGAAGCACATTACACTGTTCTATAGAATTCTATCTTGGAAGCCCCATATATCGAGGAACACAAGAAAATCTTACGCTCCAACAACCCTGGAAAACATGACTCTTGGATTAGAGATGAACACATGAAGAGTTTCGGCGGTTGGTTGCAACATCTCATAAAAAACAACACTCTTGGAGATCAGCTATACTTGTTGTCTAGGTCACCATCTTCGACTATATCTACTTTCCAAGGGTACGAGATAAATGGGTATACATTTTACACGATAGCCCAAGATTTAACCCTTTTATTTTTATTAAATAAAGTGACTAGAATTGCCTATGAGGCATTCTTTTATTGCTTGTCCATTATTTCTGCAAGTAAACCTAGATATTTTTATATATTCCAAAAGGTCTTGTTAAATGTGATTTTTGAGAGTTGGAATCAACTCAAAAGATTTTGTGGTTGAATTTTGACAAATGTTTGAATGCAGAAAAGCTTCTGCCTTGTTATTTTTACTATAGGTGATCTGCAATTCTAAATGGTTTGAATCCAACGGGCTTGAATTGAGAATTCCAGTACCTTTCTAGAAAAATTAGTTTCATGCAATTTTGTTCACTGAATCAACCTGGTTTGATTTTTGAATCTAGGTACAGAACTAAGTTTGAAACTAAATGGAAAAACCTAAATTCAAACTACTGGGTCACGTGGGAAGTTAACTGGGCCGGCCCACGGCGCACAGCGCGTGCGCGGGTGAGTTTAAGTGGTTGTCCCCACCAGTCAGTGAGACAGGGGGTGCGAAGCGGTACAGGGCAATCTAAACCACACGATCAGCTTATAATCAAACGGCTGTGACTTATCGTCTCCGTCGGGCAACTCTGGCGAGACAGAACCCTAGCGCGGCCAGTGGGGGTCTACGGTGGCTCACCGGGGCTCAAGCGAGGGTCAACGATGGGGGCGAACGACGAAGCTCAACGGCATGGTCACGAGGCGTGGGGAGGTGCTGTGCTCCCTAGCGAAGCTCAACGGCATGGTCACAAGGCGTGGGGAGGTGCAAGATGGTCGGAGCGCTGAGGTGCTCTAGGCGGGTCCGACGGGAAGTTTAATGGCGCATGGGCTCTCCTGGTCGCGGGGCGATGAACGAGCATGTCCTAGCGGTTCCTGGGACGGTGGTGATCACGCACGCAAGCGGCGAGGGCGGCGCGTGGTCTGTGGTCACGTGTCGAGTGCGGCGCTCTAGCGCGCTCTCGGCATGGCATAGAGGCATAGGGAATGATGGTTCTAGAGTGGTACAGGGGTTGGCAGTGCGTTAGCGTTGGACAGGGGGTGGCGGTGGACGGTGGTCAATGTCCCAGACAAGGTTGGCGAGGCTAGAGCTTCTCCTAGCTTGCTGTCCACCATGGGGTCGCAAGGTGAGGCTCGGCATGCTCACCATTGATGGCAATGGCGAGCTCACTGTGAGCTAAAACTTGTTAAGTGAGCTAGATGATCTACTAAGAGGGTGTTGTGAGCTATTGAGGGAACAAGGTTGGCCAAATCACTGCTCACTATAGTCTTTTGTGTATGTTTGATTTCTGTTTGCAAGGTGTTTGATGAAATGGCCCAAAGAGATTTGAATTTGAAATTTTGGTTCAAACTTGTTGGGTGTACTAGTTACATACTGGGTAGTCTCTGGTTAGTTGGAAAGGTCAAGGTGAATTGGTTTGGTTGGTTTTTGAGAATTGGTGATCTTCACATACGTTAAAGATTCAATTTTGAATTGTCATTTGGATCAAGTTGCCAAATGTTTCTGTGAGTTTGAAAGGTGTGCTTTGGTTCATTTTTACTTGGTCTCGCAAGGGGTGAAAAGAATTGGATTGTTTCTGTTTGAAATCTTGGACTAGAAACAGTCAAAGTGAGCAAGATTGGCAAAAATGACCATTTGCTTATTTTGTTTGTTTTTGAATTTATCTTGATTTGTTTTGGCTTGGAAATGTTTTAGATTAGGTTGTTTTCATATTTAAACCATTCCTTGCTATTTATAACAATCATGCAATCCCATTCATGCATTCATACAATCATCACATACACACATGCATTCATATGATGTTAATTAACAAAAGTTTTTGTTAACCCTAATTTTGGTGATTGGAGGAACTTGATAATCCTTGATCAATATTTTTGGGATGTTACAAACCTTGTCTCCTAAAAAAATCTCGTCCCGAGATTTGAGAAAGAATAAAAAGAAAACTAGGATTTAAAGAGATCAGGAAACTTCATCTTGATGTAGTCTTCTTGTTCCCAGGTAGCTTCCTCTTCAGTGTGGTTACTCCACTGAATCTTGAGAAACTTGATGCTCCGGGTCCTGGTGGTTCTGAAAGCTTCCTCCAAAATATGGATGGGTACCTCGGGATACGTCAGGTCATCGTTGATCTCTATGGTTCGGTGATAAATGTTCTTGAAAGCTTCAGCCTTTTCCGGGACTTCTAGGCATCTGCGAAGTAACGAGATATGGAACACATTATGCACTGCTGACATCTCCTCCGTCAGTTCGTTGATCTCTATGGTTCGGTGACATCTCACTCCAGAATGGTTTCAAGGTCATGCCAGCTACGCTCTTACCAAACAAGAGAAGGAAATATTTTTTGAATGCCTAAGCAGTATTAAGGTCCCGTCTGGCTTCTCGTCGAATATAAAGGGGATAATAAATATGGCAGAAAAAAGTTCCAAAACCTGAAGTCTCATGACTGCCACGTGATTATGACGCAAATGCTTCCGATTGCATTGAGGGGGCTTCTACCAGATAATGTTCGAGTACCCATTGTGAAGCTATGTGCATTTCTCAATGCAATCTCTCAAAAGATAATCAATCCTGAAGATCTACCACGGTTACATAATGATGTGGTCCAATGTCTTGTCAGTTTTGAGTTGGTGTTCCCACCATCCTTCTTCAATATTATGACGCACCTGCTGGTTCACCTAGTCGAAGAGATTTCCATTCTCGGTCCTGTATTTCTACACAATATGTTTCCCTTTGAGAGGTTCATGGTAATCTTAAAGTAATATGTTCGTAACCATGCTAGGCCAGAAGGAAGCATCTCCAAGGGCTATGGAATAGAGGAGGTCATTGAATTTTGTGTTGACTTTGTTCCTGACCTTAAGCCGATTGGTCTTCCTCAATCGCGGTATGAGGGGAGACTGAATGGAAAGGGTAGTCTAGGAAGGAAATCGATAATATGTAGAGACGGACATTCTTACATTGAAGCACATTACACTGTTCTACAGAATTCTATCTTGGCAGCCCCATATATCGAGGAACACAAGAAAATCTTACGCTCCAACAACCGTGGAAAACATGACTCTTGGATTAGAGATGAACACATGAAGAGTTTCGGCGGTTGGTTGCAACATCTCATAAAAAACAACACTCTTGGAGATCAGCTATACTTGTTGTCTAGGTCACCATCTTCGACTATATCGACTTTCCAAGGGTACGAGATAAATGGGTATACATTTTACATGATAGCCCAAGATTTAACCCTTTTATTTTTATTAAATAAAGTGACTAGAATTGCCTATGAGGCATTCTTTTATTGCTTGTCCATTATTTCTGCAAGTAAACCTAGATATTTTTATATATTCCAAAAGGTCTTGTTAAATGTGATTTTTGAGAGTTGGAATCAACTCAAAATATTTTGTGGTTGAATTTTGACAAATGTTTGAATGCAGAAAAGCGTCTGCCTTGTTATTTTTACTATAGGTGATCTGCAATTCTAAATGGTTTGAATCCAACGGGCTTGAATTAAGAATTCCAGTACCTTTCTAGAAAAATTAGTTTCATGCAATTTTGTTCACTGAATCGACCTGGTTTGATTTTTGAATCTAGGTACAGAACTAAGTTTGAAACTAAATGGAAAAACCTAAATTCAAACTACTGGGTCACGTGGGAAGTTAACTGGGCTGGCCCACGGCGCACAGCGCGTGCGCGGGTGAGTTTAAGTGGTTGTCCCCACCAGTCAGTGAGACAGGGGGTGCGAAGCGGTACAGGGCAATCTAAACCACACGATCAGCTTATAATCAAACGGCTGTGACTTATCGTCTCCGTCGGGCAACTCCGGCGAGACAGAACCCTAGCGCGGCCAGTGGGGGTCTACGGTGGCTCACCGGGGCTCAAGCGAGGGTCAACGATGGGGGCGAACGACGAAGCTCAACGGCATGGTCATGAGGCGTGGGGAGGTGCTGTGCTCCCTAGCGAAGCTCAACGACATGGTCACGAGGCGTGGGGAGGTGCAAGATGGTCGGAGCGCTGAGGTGCTCTAGGCAGGTCCGACGGGAAGTTTAATGGCGCATGGGCTCTCCTGGTCGCGGGGCGACGAACGAGCATGTCCTAGCGGTTCCTGGGACGGTGGTGATCACGCACGCAAGCGGCGAGGGCGGCGCGTGGTCTGTGGTCGCGTGTCGAGTGCGGCGCTCTAGCGCGCTCTCGGCATGGCATAGAGGCATAGGGAACGATGGTTCTAGAGTGGTACAGGGGTTGGCAGTGCGTTAGCGTTGGACAGGGGGTGGCGGTGGACGATGGTCAATGTCCCAGACAAGGTTGGCGAGGCTAGAGCTTCTCCTAGCTTGCTGTCCACCATGGGGTCGCAAGGTGAGGCTCGGCATGCTCACCATTGATGGCAATGGCGAGCTCACTGTGAGCTAAAACTTGTTGAATGAGCTAGATGATCTACTAAGAGGGTGCTGTGAGCTATTGAGGGAACAAGGTTGGCCAATTCACTGCTCACTATAGTCTTTTGTGTATGTTTGATTTCTGTTTGCACGGTGTTTGATGAAATGGCCCAAAGAGATTTGAATTTGAATTTTTGGTTCAAACTTGTTGGGTGTACTAGTTACATACTGGGTAGTCTCTGGTTAGTTGGAAAGGTCAAGGTGAATTGGTTTGGTTGGTTTTTGAGAATTGGTGATCTTCACATACGTTAAAGATTCAATTTTGAATTGTCATTTGGATCAAGTTGCCAAATGTTTCGGTGCAAATGATATGGGAACTTGACTATGGACCTACTTTTAAGGTCCCCTTTTTTCGGTGCAAATGGGTCAAGCTGACAGGAGGAGGGGTTGAGGTAGACAAGAAATACGGAATGACATCATTGGATCTCAACAATCTTGGGTACTTAGACGAACCATTTTTCCTAGCCAATGATGTGGCCCAGGTTTTCTATGTGAAGGACATGTCTACCAAACCTAGAAAACGAAAAAATAAGAAAAATAATACATCAGACGATCAGCCAAAGCGCCACATAGTTCTTTCAGGAAAAAGAAACATCGTGGGAATGGTGCACAAGACAGACATGTCAGAACATTGTCATAAGTTTCATGAAATTCCGCCCTTCGCGGTGAAGGATGACCCAAGCATCATGTTAATGAATGAAGATGCTCCATGGATACGACGGGATCAGAAAGGAACACACGCGAAGAAATGATGTGTAATAATTGTAACATTTTATGAGTGAAGATTTTCCATGCATGTGTCCATTTTTATAGTGCTGTCTACAAACAATCTTGAGTGTGTTAGTCCCGTTTTGTGGCTGGACCGGGACTAAAGGAGGGCCTTTAGTACCGATTCATACTTACCATTAAGATCTGATCTCCAAACGCGTGATGTCACATATTAGGGAGTGCCTCTATGACCAGTTTCTCGGAGATGCCGGAGGACTGGGCTCCGTCGGCATCTCCCTGAAACTAGCCGTAGTGGTGTCCCTACTCTCG
The DNA here is from genome assembly GCA_916181665.1 of Avena sativa. Classification (NCBI taxonomy): domain Eukaryota; kingdom Viridiplantae; phylum Streptophyta; class Magnoliopsida; order Poales; family Poaceae; genus Avena; species Avena sativa. Next base: position 1,323,888 of record OV702292.1, on the reverse strand, counting down.
AAAATCATCTTGCAGCTTGTAACTTCTCTAACTAGATCAATACGCCTGGGAGCTAACTAATTTCACATATTAGGGAGTGCCTCTATGACCAGTTTCTCGGAGATGCCGGAGGACTAGGCTCCGTCGGCATCTCCTTGAAACTGGCCGTAGTGGTGTCCCTGCTCTCGAAAACCATCTTGGAGATGCCTCAAACTGGCTGGAGGACTGGACTCACAAGGATGCCTATTTATAGTACAAGCAGCTCGGCATAATGTTGACACTCACGACATAATGTCGACACTCACCCCTATTATTAGTGCTGACTCTATCTTTAGTCCCGGTTGGTGTCTCCAACCGGGACTAAAGGTTCATCTTTAGTCCCGGTTGGTGACACCATCCGGGACAAGGTACAAGCCGCACGACATAATGTCGACACTCACCCCTATTATTAGTGTTGCCTGGCCCAGTCTGCCGCAATCCCTTCAGTCGCGGTTAGTTTCTCCAACCGGGACTAAAGATCAACCCTCTCTTTATATAGGCATTTCCCTCTATTTATTAGGTAACACTCAAGATATTTATTAATATTAAAAATCAGGACAAACCGGGACTAGCTAACACTCAGGACTAAAGCCACCCCCTTCAGTCATAATCATGCCTAGTCCTATAGTACGCAGCTTCAGGGTCATCATCGTCATCGTCACCTGCCACTCCGGGGATCCTCAGCCCATCCATGGCATATACCAGGGGCCATTCCAGCCTCGGATTCACGGCGGGCGGGAGAGGGGTCTCCTAGAAGACGATGCCGCTACCGCCGGGACGGTGTGGGGCCTGTGGCGGGTGGACTCGTGGGCACCGTAGGTGAGGATGGTCTCCCCCGGCGATGTAGCGCATCACTCTGATGATAGTACGGTTCGCCCACCACAGACGACGGCCGGCTTCGTTGTGGTTCACCGGTGGCGGGCCATCACCCTCGTACCTGGCGAGCTCCCTTTCCCGCCTATTAGCGAAGAAGGCATTCCAGGTGTCGTATTTGTCGGGATCCCACTGGGGATCCATCCGCTGCTCCGGCGTGAGCTTGTGGTAGAAGTGGTTTGTGATGGCCGCCTGGCGTGCAGAACCTTGAGGGACAGGAGGGATAGGAACCCCTCCAGCGCTCATCATCCAGCCAGCGGGCGGCCGGTAGCCCGGCGGACAAGGGTAGTTGGAGGCGCACAGCGCCTCGGTCTCCTCGAGGGTCAGAATGGCCCAGTAGGCGTTGTCCATTGTTCTAAGAGAGGAAGGTGTGGATGTGTGGATAGCCATGGCACGATCGCCCTAAATATAGAGAGAAAGGGCGGGAAAACTTGGCGTGAAGCTTTGGGAAATGGCAGGAAATATTTTTAGTCCCGGTTAGTGACTACATCCAGGACTAAAAGCTCTCGTAGAAAGGAAAGGGCGGGAAAACTTGGCGGGAAGAGGTGGGAAATGGCGGAAAATATCTTTAGTCCCGGTTTGTGACTACAATCGGGACTAAATGGATATTATATTAAGATTCATTATATTTTTCTGATAATAATAGACATATTATTTGTGTTATTTGGATTATTACAATAAAAGATATGATTTTCCAAAGTTTTTATATTTGATTTGAATTAAAAAACGAAAATTTACAAATGAAATAATTTATAAATGATGCAAACAGATAAATGGATATTATATTAAGATTCATTATATTTTTTTGATAATAATAGACATATTATTTGTGTTATTTGGATTATTACAATAAAAGATATGATTTTCCAAAGTTTTTATATTTGATTTGAATTAAAAAAAGAAAATTTACAAATGAAATAATTTATAAATGATGCAAATAGATAAATGGATATTATATTAAGATTCATTATATTTTTCTGATAATAATAGACATATTATTTGTGTTATTTGGATTATTACAATAAAATATATGATTTTCCAAAGTTTTTATATTTGATTTGAATTAAAAAAAGAAAATTTACAAATGAAATAATTTATAAATGATGCAAACAGATAAATGGATATTATATTAAGATTCATTATATTTTTCTAATAATAATAGACATATTATTTGTGTTATTTGGATTATTACAATAAAAGATATGATTTTCCAAAGTTTTTGAATTAAAAAAAGGAAATTTACAAAAAAACAATTAGTCGCGGGTCGTGGCTGGACCCGGGACTAAAGGGTGCCTGCGCGCGTGAAAACGAAGCGGCCGAAAAAACCTTTAGTCCCGGGCTATGGCTTAACCCGCGACTAAAGAGGGGTCTTTAGTCGCGGGCTAAGCCACAGCCCGGGACTAAAGGGGTGGCCACTATATATTTCGCGCGCCAGGGCACGTGCTGCCTGTTGGAGATATGCCCTAGAGGCAATAATAAATATGGTTATGATTATATCTTTGTGTTTATGATAAATGTTTACATTCATGCTATAATAGTATTAACAAGGAAACATTAATACTTGTGTGATTTGTAAACTTAATATGAAGTCCCTAGTAAAGCCTCTTTATAATACTAGCTTGTTGGTTAATGAATGATTGTGGTTTCCCTATCATGAACATTGAGATGTTATTAACAATAAGATCATATCGTTGGGAGAATGATATGGTGGACATACTCCTATAGATAAGCGTAGCATAAAGATCAAGTCATTTTAATAGTTCAATTGCTATATGCTTTCTGATACATAGTAACCTAATTCCTTCGACCATGAGATCATGCATATCACCTTTACCAGATGGATGCTTTGATGACATCAAACACCACACCGTAACTGGGTGGCTATAAAGGTGGCATTGAGTGTTCGGAAAGTATTGGTTGAAACACATGGATCAAGAGTGGGAGTTGTCCATCCATATGACGGATAGATAGACTCTGGGCCCTCTCGGTGGAATGTCATCCAATTAGCTTGCAAGCATGTGACTGGCTCACAAGGGATCACATATCACGGGAACGAGAAAAGAGTACTTATCGGTAACGAGGTTGAACTAGGTATGTAGAGATACCGACGATCATAACCTCGGATAAGTAAACTATCGTGAGACAAAGGGAAATTGGTATCGTATGTAAGTGGTTCATTCGATCGCAAAGTAATCATAAAAATATGTGGGAGCCATATGAATTTCCAGATTCCTCTATTGGTTATTGTTCGGAGAAGTGTCTCGATCATGTCCGCATAATTCACGAACCGTAGGGAGACACACTTAAGGATTCGACGTTGTTTGAGTAGTTATGGAATGATGAGAAAGAGACCGAATGTTGTTCGGAGTCTCAGATGGGATCCGGGATATCACGAGGATATCCGGAATGGTCCGGAGAATAAGATTTGTATTAGGAAAGTCTTGTTTCGGAGTTGGAGAATGGTTCCGGTGTTTTCATCGGGAATGTTCTAGAAGGTTCCGGAATGTCCGGCACTCCGGGGGGGAAGGGTACATGAATGTGTCATATCAAGTTGGTATGATTGCATCATGTACTCGGTGTCATCGCTGAACAAAATAGAGGGTTTATTCAAATCCTAGTTTGAAAAGTCAAACGCCAAGTTTGAAAGTCAAACGACTATTTTGGGAAGTGGAGGGGAGGTGGAATCCGAGTTGGGGAGGAGTCCCACCTCCACCGCCGGCCCACCTTGGGTCCGAGTTGGGGAGGGACTACATCACCCACGAGAATCCGCTCTCGTTAAACACTTTGGAATCTTCGAGGGTGAGTTATTCCATCGACTCGTTGCTACAATCTAGTAGATAGATCTTGGCTTGTTTGTTTGTATGCGGTAGAAATTTTTTGTTTTCCATGCTACGAAACCCTACACTGCCCAGCACTTGGCATTCTCGACGCAGCGAAGACGAAGCAGCACACCCGCATCGAAGATGACGCAGGGGAGGTGCTGTCCACCGCCGCCGTGCCACTCCGCTCCGCTCCACCGCCGCCGTGCCGTGTCGTGCCGTGACGTGTCGCCGCACCGACGCATCCTCGCGCCGCCGCGCGACGCCAGCCGCCTCTCCGCGCGCGTGCGCCGCCTCGCCGCCGCGCGCCGCCGCCTCGCTGCTGCCGCCGTCCCGCCTCGCCGCCTCGTTGCTGCCACTGTCCTGCCTAGCCGCGCCTCGTTGGTGAGGCCACGCGCGCGGGTGGTTTTTTAATACTTTTTTTGGTAGTTTTTGTTATAGTTTTTTGTTATAGTTTTTTTTATAGTTAGGTTTATTATAATTAGGATTACAATTAAAATTATTAGGATTGTTATAATTAGGTTTATAATTAGGATTATTAGGTTTATTATAATTAGGATTATTAGGTTTCTTATAATTAGGATTATAATTAGGATTATTATAATTAAGATTTAGTTATTAGGATTAATATTATGATTATTATAATTAGGATTATTATAATTAGGTTTATTAGGGTTTTTTGTTATAGTTTGTTTCTATAGTTTTTCTATATTAGGGTTTTTTGTTTTAGTATTAGGATTATTGTTTTAATTAAAATATTAGAATTAGGATTAGGATTATTGTTTTAGTTATTTTTTGTTTTATTTATTAGGATTATATTTTTTTATTTATTGTTTTATTAGGGGTTTTTTAGTTATTATGATTATTGTTTTAGCACAAATAATATTAGGATTATTATAATTAGGATTATATTGTTTTAGTTATTAGGATTATTGTTTTTTTAACCTGTTTAACTCTCTTTTTGTTATAAATAATTAAGTCATGGATCCATCCGAAGATCCTGGTCGCATCGGTGAAGGTTTTATTCAGGGAATGATAAGAGGTGAAATTCCTCTTAATATTACTACCGGCGCCGAAGATATTTTGCTCGAGGAAGAGATATCCTCATATCTGAATCCATCCGGTGATGGACTAGAGGAAAACTAAATTTACCAAGGGGAAGACCAGATGGACGAAGGGCAAACAAATAACAACAATAATGATGGCCCCTCGACAGGATCCGGCGAGGTACATATATATATATATATATAGTCTCGTGTTACCTCTATTCATTAACTGATCTAGATATATATTAATCACTCTCTCTTCTTCTTTTAGCCCACCGGATCGATGCAATCGACAGCTCGAACGAAACGAGGGCCGAACAAAAAGTTCGATGGTAATCAGAGGTTCACCATCGAAGAAATAGATGATTATGGTGAACCGATTGCTCTAGAGAAGCACCGGAGGATGTTTATAAATCAATGCGGGGTGCTTGTTAGGGACAACCTGCCGATCACCATCGAAGAATGGAATAAGTCAAAGAAAGCCGGTGAAGAATCCAACAGCTATGTCACCGATGATGCCAAAGATGACCTTTGGCAGAAGCTCATAGCGCATTTCATACTACCTCCAGAGTATGAGGAATTTGAGGTAGATGGTATTACCCCAAGGCTGGGTGGGCTTGAAAATAGAGCGAAAGTCAAGGAGTGGGCACTAAGCAAGATGGCTGAACTGTACCGGAACCACAAGAAAAATTTATACGCGAAATATGTCGCGAAAAAGAAAACTCCAGACTTCAAAGGAGTAAACGAGAAGTTGAGAGAACAGTGGCCCGATTTTGTACAGTACAAGAAATCTGATAAAGCAAAGGCAAAGTCGGCAAAGAACGCGTTAAATGCTGCCAACAAGAAATACCATCATAAAATGGGGACAGGTGGCTACAAGAGTGCCATCCCTAAGTGGGAAACTATGGAGAAGGATATGAGGGCTAGAGGCGTCACTCCTGGTACAGATGGATGGCCCGAGAGGTCAAAGCACTGGTGGTACGGGCACGGGGGATCCTTGGACCCAGAAACAGGGAAGACATTATTTCATGATAAAATTCTAAAACCCTCCCAAGACCTTCTTCAAGCAATGAACGATGCTCAATTGGGATTGTTCCGTCCCGAGAGAGAGAACGACGAGCTGACACGTGCCCTAGGGAATCCTGAAAAGGGAGGACGAACACGAGGCAAAGGCGCCGGTGTCTCGTGGAAGAGAGGGTTTCCTCAGTACGATGCCAGTTACAGAAGCCATTAGAGAAAGAAGGACCGGGTGGCAGACCGGATCTCCAGGGTAGAGTAGGACCTAGCTGATCTAAAGAACCTCATGCATGAAATTAGCCAAAGGCCGCCGTCGTCAACTCACCCGCGGTCTGATGATCCTGCATTGGATCTTAGCCAACAGAGAAGCAGCGTGGCTTCCACGGAGGTACATGCTGATGATCAAGCACTGCTGGATGATGCACCGGCTCCTCACTACCCCGTGGATGATGTCAGAGAGATGGCACAATGTGAGCTACATCAGCCAATGAACAACCTGTCCTTCAAGGTGGCGATCGGCACTGCTTTACCTTGTCTACCTAGAGCACTCCACCATTCACTTCCGATTCCACCAGGCTATGCTCGTGTCACGGTGGATGACATAGTGGAGGATTTTGCGGACCTAGAGATTGAAATCGCTACGCCTGAAGGCCTTACGAAACTAGGAGATGTCAAGCGCAACATCATTCTATGGAATAAGAAGTACATCAAGTTTCCAGGCTCGGCGCCAAGGCCACCGACTCCAAGGAATCCAAATCCACCCCGCATCGAATATCGCCAACCTCCAAGTCCACCCCAACCCGATTATCGCCAACCTCCAAGTCCACCCCAACCTGATTATCGCCAACCTCCAAGTCCACCCCGCCCCGCTGACGATCGCCGCAGCAGGAGTACATCAACTCGATCTCCGCCTCCGCCTCCGTGCAATCCTACTACCTCGTCGAAGAAACGGAAGTTCGACGGTCCCCCGCACCCCACATCGAAGAAAGGTCAAACGCCGAAGATAGTCGATATCCCGCCGGCTCTTCCAAAGAGTCCTTATGACAAGACCGATGAGGAAACTAACGCGGATGTGGCTGCCCAAGTTAAGGCGCATTTTGCACCCAAAAAGCCTGAGCCAAAGCCGGTATATAACAAAAAACCAAAAAGTGGGCTAAGTCCTTTCTTGAGCAACCATCCCAGATATCGATGAATCTGGAATCAGACTATGACCGGGAGATTATTAAGCAAGCACAGAAGAAAAAAATCACAAGTGCAAAAAGCGGGAAGCAAGTTGTCCAGCTCGAAGCACAGAAGAATCAATCGATCGCCCCGCTCAAAGTCATTTCATACCTCGACAAGGCCTTCAGAGCTGAAATGGATATGGACATGCAAATAATGGACCATAGAGCCCGTAATACTGCTGCACTTATGGGAATCACTGTATCGCAGGCCAAAGCACTTGCTAACGAAGCAAATATGTCTCTTGGTCAATATTTAGGTTATGAAGATACTCCAGTGGGTCAGATAGTACGACAGTATGTCCAAGGGGCGCCTCTAGTCAGTAATGAGGAGCTCACGCGTCTATCCACACATATGCGATATCTGCACGAATGGTACATGTCGCAAGCACAAAAAAAGCATTAGAAAGATTGGTTTCCAACGGAATTGACCGGTGGTAGTTGGTCGAAGCTCCAATGGGTAGCCACTCCCTTCTCAGGGAACCGTACGTGAGACTTCCGCATCATACGGCTCCGTCCCGAGCTTCCGTCGTCGGCCCTTGTCATTAGACCACTATGCTTGTCTTTTCCGCCTTGACTCTCTAATCTTTTGCTTCTCGGGTGGTGGCAAACAATGCTGCTTGCGTAGCAGGAGATGCCCGCCCGTCGGGCCCGGCCTGCTTCCTACCCGAAAGAAGGCTAGCCGGACTAGTGGTAGGGGACCCGACCGTAAAAAGGGATAATTTTTTTCGCTATCTTTTTCCGAGAACCTCCTAAGGTTCCACCAACTCCAACTAAAAGAATAAAATAATTTCATTGAAGTAAGAAGTCTACCCATCTGGTAGACTTCTTACTTCAATTAGTCCCCGTGTTCTTTGAATGGATCTCTTAATTGTTGAGAGGGTTGCCCAAACGCGGTATATAAGGCATACCCAGTAAAGCTTACAAGTAAACCAGATATGGTGGACGTTAGAACGAAGGATCACTTCAAACCATACTTGATACAGGTTCAAATGACCAAACTGTTTCAGTTATATAACCAGCGGGCCCTCGACAAATATATCATTGGTTGCTACTGTCTGTAAGTTATTTATTTCTATAATTAAGTTTGTAGCTTTAGCTCGTTCATTGCATTTAATATATTATCCTAACTATATATATCCTTTTGTATGATGATATTATATTCTGCAGAATGAAGATGCTTGAATGCAAAAGAGCTAGAAGATACGACGTTGGGTTCATTGACCCATATATAATTAATGAATATACGTTAAATAATCACCCCAAAGACGTGGAGGAAGACCTGTCCAGGTTCTTAACCGAGAATAATTTTGTTAAGGAAATACTATTTCCTTACAACTTCAAGTGAGTGTTTATATCTTGTACACATTTTATTTTTGCTTACTCGATGAGCTATATATGCATGTATGCTTATGTAAACGTCAGCAGATTCCACTGGATCTTGCTAAACATTCAAGTTGACAACTCCCTAGTTGAAGTCCATGACTCATTAAGTTGGGACCAAGAGAAGTGGAGCGACATGAAAGCAATGCTCCATAAGTAATTTCAATCATTATCGCATTATATCGTCCTCTTTTATTCATTTCCTGATATCAAGTAACTAATAACTCCTTTGTTCATTTTCTTTGCCGAGCAGGTGTTGGACACGGTTCAGACAGAAAATACCAGGTCCATTCAAAGAGGAGCAAACTTATAAAATGGCGAAGAGTTTACAGCAGCCACCGGGAACTCATTTATGTGGATACTACATTTGCGAGTACATCCGAGAGTTGACCAGTGAACGGAAAGTTGACTCACATTATATTTATGATTTGCGGGAGAAACTAGAGCCAGACCAGCGCATAAGAGCAATTCAAGAGGAGCTGGCGGGATTTATGATGAAGGAAGTCCTTGATGTACATGGAGAGCATCATGCGGATGACGTGGAACTCGATTTGCCTTAGTCATCTCCATGTAGCTCATATGATATATATATATATTCATCAATGACCATGTAATTTCAAAACATTTCTTCCTTTTGATATGATTGATTATATGTATGCTTGCAAGGGATCGATTAATTATATAAATGCATCGACGTGTAGTGTGTATGTAGTAGCGTATAATATGTATACTGAAATATATGTTTGTTATAGTGAAACACAAAACAAAAAAGGAACAAAATGGCAAAAAAAAGGAAATACACAATCTCTGCCGCGGCAGAGAAATGTGGTGTTTCTCTGCCGCGGTAGGAAACCTTTTAGTCCCGGGTGGTGTTACAGCCCGGTACTAGAGTGTTTTCGCCCCCCGCGGCGCTGAAACAGCCATGTGGCTATTATCAGTCGCGGGCCATTGCGAGCCGGGACAAGAGGGGGGGGGCTCTAGTCCCGTTTTCGCAGTCCCGGGCCCAAAACCGGGACTAGATCCCGTTGCGGCCCGGGACTGGAGGCCCTTTTTCCACCAGTGTAATTAACACCGGGAAACTTTCCCCTAACGAACTAAAGCAATATCCAACACAATTGTTACAGCGGGACAGAGTGGTGATGATGGTGCTGGTGGAGATGATGGTGTGGATGATGATGATGATCCCGATGAAGCCTAGCTTGATGACGGTGTTGATGGCGACGGTCTCCCCTCTCCGGGAAGGAATTCCACCGGCAGAAATCTGTCTGCCGGAGAGATCTTTCTCTCTTGGTGTTTTCCGCCTCCCAGAGGCGGCGAAAATCTATTTGTGGTCGCTCTCCTGGTGTTAGGGTTCTGTGGGGAAGATATATGCGAAGGGGCGGTGTCGGAGGCCGAGCAGGTGGGCCAAACCCACCCTAGGTGTGGGGTCAGGTGGGCCCACGCCTAGGGGTTGTGGGTCCCCTATGGCCCCTTTCGATCCTCCTTCTGGCTTCCTTCATCTTTCGGTAAAATAATATGTTTCCATATTTTTCTGGTATTTTTCTGATCTTCGCGAAAAAATTGCACCGAAACGCCGTATTTTCCATCAGAATCTAGACTCCGGCAGTCCATCCTCCATGAATCATCCAACTTGCATAAATAGATGAAAAGCCATAAGTAATACCTCATAACAAGACAAATATCAATGAATAGAGGTACATTATGATATAGGTGATGCAACTTGGGCGTATCAACTCCCCCAAGCTTAGACTTCGCTTGTCCCCAGGCGAATACTGAGCTCAGTAAACATGTCCACAGGTTTATGGAGTGAAGTGTCGATAAAAGAATACGAACAAGAAGCATCACACTTACCATTGCACAACTCATAGAAGAAAGCAACTCACCATTATATAACTTAGCTTGCAACCAAGTACAGAAGTCATAATAGAGATACATAAAGATAAATCATAATTGGAATTGGAAAACTTGTTCTTGGTCAGAGAACACCTGATAAACAGTTTCACAAAAGCTTTTTGTAGACGTTTCAAAACAGGAGCACTCTTTGCTCAAAAAGGCTTTTCACAAGTGAAGGCTTTCAAAGTAATACTCAATAGATAAGAGTTTTGTGCAATCAAGGAAGATGAAGAACATGATTGAATAAATCACCATATGAATTCTTGAAACACAACAACTCAAAAGCTTGCTGGAGATAGAGAGGAAGTGGGTTGACTGACTCAACTGGTAACTGGAGAAAGGTCCCTTTATAGAGGGTAGCAGGAATTACAAGTCATAAAGAGCTTTCAAAAGATTATGGTACTTACTAGCTTTGAGCCCTCATTGCCCCTATCATAAGCATATTGAGATGGTTAAGGTTAAAGTGAACAGAGATGGAGTATATGCTTGATGAAATATAAGTTGGCAATCCCATGTCTCTTGAATATGAGGGCCACTCCTCATGCATACTCAACTTTGGATCCAGGTAAGTTCTAAGTATTTGCATATCATTGAGAACCGCCAACGGGGTACCCCTTGCACACAGTACATGAGCTTTCCCATAACCAAAATCACAAGGCAAGCAGACAATGAGCATCTCAGCAATCTTTTTATTTACTATGCACATAGATTTTTATTGAGGATGCTTCATAGATGACTCACTATGGTGATGCTGCAAGTTTCCACCATGATTAAGCATGGCTTAGGCTAGCGGCCCAGGCGTTTCTCTAACACAGAATACAAACTCCATGGACTTAAAGTTCCCTCTTTATTTCACACCGTGTTGACATCCATAGAAAAAATAGCACGATATCAACTATGTACGATAAGGTACAAGTGCAATGTTGCAAGCATATACAACTTCGATGTCCACAATGGTTCAAGTTTATTAGGGGCAAGTAAATAAGTGTGCCATCAAGTTCGTGAGAGCTTTACTAACTAGTTTTCACATAACAAAATACTTTTTAATTCGAAAGGTAGATGAAGATTGAGAATTTGCTAGGTATAGCAAAAGCTACTAGGTAGATATGGTGGACACGAGTGGCAAAGGTTTTTGGTTCAAAGGGTTTTGGAAACATGAGAAGTATACCATCTCAAAACCGGTTTTTGGCTAGGAAGGCTGGGTAGCAAGCGAGAGAGTTGAAAGAAACAAGCAAAAATACAAGTAATAAAGCCAAACATGCAATCTTTCCTTGAAGAAACAAAAGAATCTTAAATAAAGAATACTAAGCCTATGAGCCAACAAGAAAGAAAACAAAAGATACCAAATACCTGCAAGCTTTTTCTTTCTTTCTTTTTCTTTCAAATTAATGCCACTGACCAGAAATCAGTTTGCCAAAACCAATTTAGATCCTCTTGATGATCCCAAAGTAGTGCCAATACTGAACAACAAGATCCATCATATAATAGAGATTGCAAACTAAAAGTAAGAAGTGCAAAAAGTAAAAGATGAGACTTCTCATTAATATTCCAATAAAGGCACTCACACCAAGGGATACATAGATAATCAACTAAAGGAGAGATACTTCCACATGCAAACCAAACTATAAGATAACTCCTCTACCACATATATGAATCTACTAAAAAGGTAAAATATGAAAGATAATGGTGGTGATACCGTGACACTCCCCCAAGCTTGGAACAAGCCAAGGGGATGCCAAACCTGATGACGATTCACTCCTTCTATGGTGGTGTTCTTCCAACTCTATCTCCATGGGCTTCTTGCCTTTGTCGTTGGCGCAGGCCATGGTGCTCTAAACTTGAGAAGATTTCCTGACAGAAATAGATTGGAACGAAAACACGATGAGAACATGATGCACGAACCTCGGGGAATCCGGGGGGGTTATATATTACGAAGAATCAATACAGGAATGTTTTGACACGGGAACGAAGCGGAGACGGAGTCTGGGAGTGGAACACCCCCCTCAGGCGCGGCTAGGCTGGGCCCGCGCCTGGGGTGGGTTTGTCCACCCCGGGCTTCGTTTCCTCTTCAGTTTCGTCTCATAACTTCCCGTATGTATTTAAAACATCAATAATATAAAAATATTGGAGATTCACAAACCTTCTGTTTTAACCACCCCGAAGAAGGCTTCCCAAGTCGGGAAATAGTCGGGATGCTAGTTGGGATTCCTCCGCTGCTCTGGCGTGAGCTTGAAGTAGTAGTGGTTCGTGATGGCCATCTGGCGCGCCACACCTAGAGGGACAGGAGGAACCGGCATGCCTCCGGCGCTCAGCATCCAGCCGACAGGGACGCAGTAGCCCGGCGGGCAGGGGTAGTTCAAGGTCGAAAGCGCCTCCGCCTCCCTAGGTGTTAGTCGTATGGTGAAAGCCATGGGAAAGAGTGATGAGGTTGCAGATATGAGTGTAGAGATGTGCAATGACAATGGAGGCCAATCCTCCATATATGTACTAAGAAATGGCAGGAAGAAAACTGTGGGAAGAAATGGCGGGAAAAAACTGCAGGAAGACATCGCGGGAAAAAATGGCGGGAAGACACTTAGGTTTATGGTTTAGGGTTTAGGGTTTTGTGAAGGTTTTTTTGAGCATCGTTAGAACTTCCATTGGATCTCTGAAGAAACCACATATTGCGAGTCTAAAAATGATTTTTTTTCAAAAAAACACGTGCGTTAGATCATGTACCTGTAGTGCAAACCGGACCCACTTCCTACCGATTCGCTAGACATTTGTCCTTTTTATCCGGGATGGACGAAAAGGTTTGAGATGTCCCGGTTGTGAGATAGTCCATGTAAGGTGGTCTAGTATTTTAGAAAAATGGGACGGTAGCATTCTGAAATAGCATTTTGGTGGTTACTTCACAAAACAACCCGTTTTTTGCGTTCGGAAAATGAAAAATGGCTTTTCCGTGCGATGAAAAGGAAAACTTCCTCCTGCAACATTGTTCTCCATACCAATGTCCACATGCATGCATATCACAAACTATGCCGTGATTCAGCACATAACATCGGTCATTTGGACCGAAAGCCATGAAACCTCGAACATGATAGCTTATTTTGTGAAGGTTTTTTCGACACATGATAAATATACCAAGTCTGGTATTTTTCCTTGCAACTATGTCACATAATATGACACCACGTGAACGATTTACATTGTTCGGATTTTTTTGAATTTCTTATACCCGTTTTGAATTATTTGAATTTCTAACTATGGTCGAACCGGCGTGCATGAAGATAGGGGACGAGCATCGTTAGAACTTGCATTGGATCTCTGAAGAAACCACATATTGTGAGTCTAAAAATGGTTTTTTTCAAAAAATCACGGGCGTTAGATCATATACCTGTAGTACAAATCAGACCCACTTCCTACCGATTCGGTAGACATTTGTCCTTTTTACCCGGGATGGACCAAAAGGTCTGAGATGTCCTGGTTGAGAGATAGTCCATGTAAGATGGTCTAGTATTTTAGAAAAATGGGACGGTAGCATTCTGAAACAGTATTTTGGTGGTTACTTCACAAAACGACCCGTTTTTGCGCTCGGAAAATGGAAAATGGCTTTTCCGTGGGACGAAAAGGAAAACTTCCTCCTGCAACATTGTTCTCCATACCAATGTCCACATGCATGCATAATATGGTCACATCATCACAAACTATGTCGTGATTCAGCACATAACATCGTCATTTGGACCGAAAGCCATGAAACCTCGAACATGATAGGTCATTTTGTGAAGGTTTTTTCGAGACATGGTCAATAAACCAAGTCTGTTATTTTTCCTTGCAACTATATCACATAATATGACACCACTAGAAGGATTTACATTGTTCTTTTTTTGAATTTCTTATGCCTGTTTTGAATTTTTTATATTTCTAACTATGGTCGAACCGGCGTGTATGAAGATAGGGGACGAGCATCGTTAGAACTTGCATTGGATCTCTGAAGAAACCACATATTGCGAGTCTAAAAATGATTTTTTCAAAAAATCACGGGCGTTAGATCATGTACCTGTAGTACAAACCGGACCCACTTCCTGCCGATTCGGCAAACATTTGTCCTTTTTACCCGGGATGGATGAAAAGGTTTGAGATGTCCCGGTTGGGATATAGTCCATGTAAGATGGTCTAGTATTTTAGAAAAATGGGACGGTAGCATTCTGAAACAGCATTTTGGTGGTTACTTCACAAAACGACCCTTTTTTGCGCTCGGAAAATGAAAAATGGCTTTTCCGTACGATGAAAAGGAAAACTTCCTCCTACAACATTGTTCTCCATACCAATGTCCACATGCATGCATAATATGGGCACAGCATCACAAACTATGCCGTGATTCAGCACATAACATCGGTCATTTGGACCGAAAGCCATGAAACCTCGAACATGATAGGTCATTTTGTGAAGTTTTTTCGAGACATGATCAATATACCAAGTCTGGTATTTTTTCTTGCAACTATGTCACATAATATGACACCACGCGAAGGATTTACATTGTTTACATGGATCAAAAATTTCTAACTATGGTCGAACCGGCGTGCATGAAGATAGGGGACGAGCACCGTTACAACTTGCATTGCATCTCTGAAGAAACCACATATTGTGAGTCTAAAAATGACTTTTTCAAAAAATCACGGGCGTTAGATCATGTACCTGTAGTACAAACCGGACCCACTTTCTACCGATTTGGCAGACATTTGTCCTTTTTACCCGGGATGGACGAAAAGGTTTGAGATGTCCTGGTTGGGAGATAGTCCATGTAAGGTGGTCTAGTATTTTAGAAAAATGGGACGGTAGCATTCTAAAACAGCATTTTGGTGGTTACTTCACAAAACGACCATTTTTTGCGCTCGGAAAATGGAAATTGCTTAATCATTTGGATCGAAAGCCATGAAACCTCGAACATGTTAGGTTCATATTTACTCCCGATTGGAGGGTTTCAGTAGGCTGGGCCCGGCAACATTATTAATAGGGGTGAGTATCGACATTATGTCGTGCGGCGTGTACCTTGTCCCGGATGGTGTCACCAACCAGGACTAAAGATGAACCCTTAGTCCCGGTTGGAGACACCAACCGGGAAAAACACGAGTCATCACTAATAATAGGGGTGAGTGTCGACATTATGTCGTAAGTATCGACACTATGCCGAGCTGCTTGTACTATAAATAGGCATCCTTGTGAGTCCAGTCCTCCAGCCAGATTTAGGCATCTCCAATATGTTTTAGAGAGCAGGGACACCACTACGACCAGTTTCAGGGAGATGCCGCCGGATCCCAGTCCTCCGGTATCTCCAAGAAACTGGTCATAGAGGCACCCTCTAATATGTGAAATTAGTTAGCTCCCAGGTGTATTGATCTAGTTAGAGAAGTTACAAGCTGCAAGATGGTGTGCGAGAGCAGGGACACCACTACGACCAGTTTTAGGGAGATGCCGCTGGATCCCAGTCCTCCGGCATCTCCAAGGAACTGGTCATAGAGGCACTCCCTAATATGTGAAATTAGTTAGCTCCCAGGTGTATTGATCTAGTTAGATAAGTTATAAGATGCAAGATGGTGTGCGAGAGAAGGGACACCACTATGACCAGTTTCAGGGAGATGCCGCCGGATCCCAGTCCTCCGGCATCTCCAAGAAACTGGTCATAGAGGCACTCCCTAATATGTGACCACACGCGTTTGGAGATCAGATCTTAATGGTAAGTACGAATCGGGACAACTTCTTCATAGTTCGGGAAAGTCGTTCTACGAATCGGGACTAAAGGCCCCCTTTAGTCCCGGTCCAGCCACAAAACGGGACTAACACTCAAGACATTTATTAATATTAAAAACCGAGTCTATATATAGTCCCGGTCAAGCTACAAACCGGGACTAACACTCAATACATTTATTAAACTTGGAAAATTGCAAACATCATAAGATATCCTTCACAAAATGAGCTATCATGTCTCATGAAATTTAGGTTCACAATATGCAGCCGACCGGCCAGACATGAACTAGAGGTACACAATATGAGCATGAACTTCTTGGCATATGTCCTTCCTTATGATCGCTTCAGACGTAACCATGGAGCATCTTCTTTACTTAACGGAATGCTTGGGTCAGTTTTCACTATGAAGGGCGGAATTTCATCAAACTTATTATAATCTTCTGACATGTCTGTCTTGTCCTCGATTCCCACGATGTTTCTTTTCCCTAAAAGAACTATGTGACGCTTTGGCTCATCATATGATGTATTCGTTTGCATATTTTTTTCTTTTCTTCGGTCTGGAGGACAAGTCCTTCACATAGAAAACCTGAGACACATCATTGGCTAGGACGAATGGTTCATCTCTATAACCAAGATTGTTGAGATCCACTGTTGTCATTGCGTACAACTGGTCTATCTTTACCCCTTCCCCATTCAGGTTGACCCATTTGCTGCGAAACAAAGGGACCTTAAAAGAGACTCCATAGTGTAGTTCCCATATCTCCTCTATGTAAACATAGTATGTGTCCTTTTGCCCATTCTCGTCTGTTGCATCAAAGCGGACACCACTATTTTGGTTGGTGCTCTTTTTATCTTGGGCGATCATGTAGAATGTATTCCCATCTATTTTGTACCCTTGGAAATTCAATATAGTAGAAGATGGTGACGCGGCCAACAAGTATAGCTGATCTCCAACAGTGGTGTCATTCAAGAGATGTGTCCACATCCAACCACCGAAAGACTTCATGTGTTCATCTGTAATCCATGAGTCAGGCTTCCCTTGGTTTTTGGAGCGTACAATATTCTTGTGTTCCTCGATATACGGAGCTGCCAAGGTGGAATTATGTAGAACTGTGCAGTGTGCCTTTTCCACTTAGTGAAAGAATCCCTGTCCCTACATATCATTGCTCTCTTTCCCAGAGTGCCTTTTCCACTTAGTCTTCCCTCATGTCGCGAGTCAAAAACACCAATCGGCTTAAGGCCAGGAATAAAGTCAACACAAAACTCAATGACCTCCTCTATTCCATATCCCTTGGATATGCTTCCTTCTGGTCTAGCACGGTTATGAACATATTTCTTTAAGACTCCCAAGAACCTCTCAAAGGGGAACATATTGTGCAGAAATACAGGACCGAGAATGGCAATCTCTTCCACTAGGTGAACCAGAAGATGCATCATAATATTGAAGAAGGATGGTGGGAACACCAACTCAAAACTAGCAAGACATTATACCACATCCTTGTGTAGCCTTGGCAGAATATCTGGATTGATTACCTTCTGAGATATTACATTGAGGAATGCACACAGCTTCACAATGGGTACTCGAACATTTTCCGGTAGAAGCCCCCTCAATGCAATCGGAAGCAACTGCGTCATAATCACGTGACAGTCATGAGACTTCAGGTTTTGGAACTTTTTCTCTGCCATATTTATTATCCCCTTTATATTAGATGAGAAGCCAGACAGCACCTTGATACTGTAAAGGACTTCAAAAAAGATTTCCTTCTCTGCTTTGGTAAGAGCATAGCTGGCATGACTTAAGTGACGCTCTTTATCCCTCTTGTTCTGTGTATGCATGTTCTTTGGTTCTTTCATAATTTGTTGGTCCTCCCGTGTTTTTGGTGTATCTTTTGTCTTCCCATACACGCCTAGGAATCCTAGCAGGTTCACGCAAAGATTCTTCGTCACGTGCATCACATCGATTGAAGAGTGTACACGTAGGACTTTCCAATATGGCAGCTCCCAAAATATAGATTTCTTCTTCCACATGGGTGCGTGTCCGGTAGCGACGTTGTTCGAAATTGATTGCCCACCGGGACCCTTTCCAAAGATTACTTCTATGTCCTTGACCATACCAAATACATCATCACCAACAGCGACTTCAGGCTTCTTCCTGTGATCTGCCTCACCTTTGAAATGCTTGCCTTTCTTTCTTATGGGATAATTGGTTGGAAGAAATCATCGATTCGCCAGGTACACAACCTTCTTGCATTTATGAAAATATGTACCTTCAGTCTTATCTAAACAGTGCGTGCATGCCTTATATCCCTTGTTTGTCTGTCCTAAAAGGTTACTAAGAGCAGGCCAATCATTGATGGTTACGAAAAGCAACCCTCGTAGATCAGATGGCTCCTGTTTGTTCTCATCCCACGCATGTACACCTGGTTTGCCCCACAGCTATAAGAGTTATTCAACTAATGGCCTAAGGTACACATCAATGTCGTTGCCCGGTTGCTTGGGGCCTTGGATGAGCACTGACATCATAATGAACTTACGCTTCATGCACAACCAAGGAGGAAGGTTGTAGATACATAGAGTCACGGGCCAGGTGCTGTGACTGCAGCTCTGCTCCCCAAAAGGATTCATGTCATCCGTACTTAGACCAAACCATAAGTTCCTTGTGTCACCTGCAAAGTCCGGGAAGTCTCTCTCGATTTTTCTCCACAATGACCCATCAGCAGGGTGTCTCAACTTCCCGTCTTTCTTACGGTCTTCTTTGTGCCATCGCAACAACCTGGCATGCTCTTTGTTTCTGAACATGCGTTTCAACCTTGGTATTATAGGAGATTACCACATAACCTTAGCAGGAACCCTCTTCCGAAGGGGCTCTCCCTCAACATCACCAGGGTTATCTCGTCTGATCTTATACCGCAATGCATTGCATACCGGGCATTTATCTAAATTCTCATACTCCTTACCGCGGTAGAGGATGTAGTCATTAATGCATGCATGTATCTTCTGCACATCTAATCCTAGAGGACAGAGAGTCTTCTTTGCTTTGTAGGTACTCTCAGGAAGTTCGTTATGTTTTGGAAACTTCGGCTTCATTATTTTCAGCATCTTTTCAAATGAGGAGTCAGTTAGACCATACTCTGCCTTCCATCGCAGCAATTCCAGTATGGTACCGAGCTTTGTGCTGCCAACTTCACAATTTGGGTAAAAAAATTCTTGTGATCTTCTAACATGCCCTCTAACTTCAACTTCACATTTTCTGTTTCACAGTCTCGCTTTGCATCAGAAATGACCCTACCAAGTTCATCAGCGGGCTCATCTGATGCCCGTTCTTCACCTCCTTCCTCTTTATTGTCTTCCATTGCAGTATCACTGTATTCAGGAAACATATGATGATAGTTGTTATCATCATCTTCTTCTTCACCGTCTTCCATCATAACCCCTCTTTCCCCGTGCTTGATCCAGCAATTATAGTTGGGCATGAAACCTTTCATAACTAGGTGGCCGCGAATGATTTTCGAGGAAGAGTACTCCTTGTTGTTCCGACATTGAACACATGGACAACGTATAAAACCATTCTCTTTGTTTGTTGTAGCCACATCGATAAATTTATCCACGCCTTTAATGTACCTGGGTACACGCCGGTCACCGTACATCCATTCCTGACCGTTCATCTGCATCATATAAGTAAGTTTATCAAAAACAGGACATCATAAATAGTGAAATGACCAATTCACATCGACACATGCATTGTATCAATAACAGAGAAAAGATAAGATTGCTAACCTGGATCGAGGGAAATAAAGAGGAGAAAGCTCAAGTGCATCTCGGACACCTTCTATATTTTTGTTCTGTGAGAAATTGAACGAGATCATTCACTCAAACATTTTATCAAACACCTTGAATGCATGCATAGGAAAAAAATAAACTAGCACACCTCTCACACCTTCCACCAAGAAAAAACTGAGGGGAGGCAGAGGGCTGGGGCGTCGTATTTATAGAGGGCGGGATCATACGTCCCGGTTTGTAACACAAACCTGGACTAAAGGTGTGTACCACGCCATGTGGCTGACACCCAATATTTAGTCCCGGTTTGTGTTACAAACCTGGACTAAAGGTGTGTACCACGCCACGTGGCTGACGCCCAATATTTAGTCCCAGTTTGTGTTACAAATCGGGACGCATGACCCCTTACGAACCGGGACGCATTTCTCCGGCCACCGTGCCCGCTCGAACCGGGACGCGTGCTAGAATTAGTTTTGGTTCGTGGCGCAACCGGGACTAATGATGTTAGGGGGCGCGAACGGATAGCATGTTTTCTACTAGTGTAACCATGACGATGTTCTATGTAATAGGATCCTTCATTGCATGTCACTTACGTCAAAACTCTGCCTCCTCAACCGATCCTCCTACTACGGCGAACCCTACCCCCTCCCCCACCCCCAAAATAAATTCTGCTGCGGAATGCAAAAAAGTTCTGCCGCGGCAGAAATCGCCCTCAAAATTGTGCCGCAGCAACCGAATTTGTACAATCCTACCGCGGCAAAGAACGGCTAGTTCCGGCTCGTACTACGAATCAGGACTAAAGGTCCTCCACCCCGGTCCCCTGCGCGGCCACGTGCAGAGACTTTAGTCCCGGTTCGTTGGACTAAAGGTTGGGACCTCTAGTCCCGATTTCATAGTCCCGGTTGCAAAACCGGGACTAGAGCCTGTATGGAACCGGGACTAGAAGCCCGTTTTCCACTTGTGAAAATGACAATAGAAGGTATATATAAAGTATATTTCATTATGTAATCACAAAAGATAGAGACCCCGAGTGGTATTGGGCCTCGTGTTGTCCTATTTCTACTTAATAGAAAGGTTGTAGCAACATCCTTTTTTTTCCCTGGTTTTTTGGTGTTTAAATCGTTGCCTCTTAGAAAATCAGTGAGGCTGTCGGTTCAGGTTTTTTCGTGGTCAAACTAACAAAACGGTCTGGTTATTAAAACTAGGGAAAGGATTATAAGAGAAGGTCAAAAACAAGAAAGGATAACCAATAGCATGATCTGCAGTTTGATCAACCCTAATTGCATGCTCTTTTTCTTTGTGTAGATGGGTGCTCCCGCTTGAATGTTACATGTCAGGTCTCTGAAATAAACTTGAGACACCGTAGCAAAGCCCGGAGATTAAACTAGTACCGAATAAAAAGGGTGCTCCATCAGTTAACGTTACTGATTACCCCACATGCATGACAGATTACTGAATTCTACTAATCTCACCGGCCGACGATCATCCATTTCAAGAAAACAATCTCATTTGTTTCAAAATTTCGGCCGATAGAGGAGAAGTGTAATTACATGAGAGTTGAGCAGAAGAAAAAGAAAATTGGTATCAACAAACAGAAATAATATGGGCGATCGATCAGGCCGAGTTATTGCATCATGCGTCTGAAGAAAGAAAGAGCTCCAATCCATTATCCCCTAGAGGGATCGATCGCTCTGACGGCCGGCCGGGTCACCACTCAGTCGGCGCTGCTAGGCTCCGGCGCATCCGCCGCAGAAGGCTCGGGGGCCTCAGAGGGCGACTCGGACGGTGCTGGCACGTCGGCCTTCTTCTCGGCGGCCTTCTTTCCGCGGGCCTCGGCGCCCAACGGCGCCACCGCGACGGCGACCACGAGGAGCGCGAGGATGAAGAGAGCGGCGCCGCGAGCCATTTTGCTTGGTGGGGGCTTGTTGGCTTACTTGCGAGTTGCTGTGATGATGGATGCGTGCGTGTTTGCTGCTTGCGAGTTGCTTGCTGGGGTGCTTATATATATGCGCCGCTGGCTGGCTATTCTTAGCTACTAGGACGGATCGGATCGGATCGGAGTCGGAGGACGTCCCGCGGCGCGAGGCCAGCCGGTCGATTCTTGTGCATGTGGTGTGACTGCTTGCTGCACTCGGCCGGGCGATTTGACGCTTTTCCGACCACTCGCGCGCTAACCCCCAGATCGAGATACTAAATATAGCTTTGTTTTCTCTTCTCAATTATAATTTTTTTCGTTTTTCCTTTGTTTTAATCATGACGACGTATTTAATCTAATTAACTAATCAACAAAGTGAGATCACTAGCTAATAAACCGAGCCAGCATTATATTTCAGCAAAAATCCTTTTCATCCCATCACTAGCTAGCTATAATAAACCGAACCGTGAAAATGTGACCGATCGACAGTGGAGTACAAGCCAAGCATATCTTGGACTCGATACAGGCTCAAGCTAGTGGAGGTGCTTGCAATAAAATTGTCACATTTTCAGATGGCTTTCTTGAAATAGGCTTTCGCCCCGCTTTATAGATAAAGCAACATCCACATACAAGGTTCAGACAACATCCATGACGGCCGAGGCCGAACCAAAAAGAATATAGTACGAACAACCGCTGGGGCCACAGTACGAATGCCAAAGACAAAACGAAAAACCACAGCGCAGCGACGACCAGGACACTCAGGCCACCGACGGGGTCGACGTAGGAGCCGAGAGGGGGAGCGCTGCCGCCCTCAAAGCCCGAAGAGTATCATCGAAGACCGTCCTGTCACGCTGTCGCACCAGGGGGACCACTGCTGGAGGAAAGTAAGAAAGGAGAAAACAGGGTCAGTCACGCGGGAAGGGTAGACCTTCTCAATCACCATCTTGTTACGCACATTCCACAGGGTCCACGAGATGGCTGCAAACACAAGCCAGAAGAAGCGGCGCCCCCCTCTGGCTCGGTTTGCCTGGGTTTGCAAGAACTCCCCGAGCTCCTGTGCCTACCAGGCAGGCCCCAGCGCCTCTCGGACAAAGCTCCACAAAGCCCGAGCCGCCATACAAGAAAACATAATATGGGCACAGGACTCCGGAGTCCCACATAGGGGACACAAACCATCGCCCGGGCCATTCCGCTTGGCCACCTCAATCCCCAAGGGGAGCCTGTCCCGCAGGAGTTGCCAAACGAAGATGAGAATACTAAGCGGGACGGGGGCCTTCAACAGGGGGGAGTCCAGCTCAGCTCCAGGCCCTAGAATAGGGTGCGATAGGCCGAGCTCACCGAGAACTCCCCCGAGGGGTGGAGCTGCCACCTGGCCGAGTCCGGGCCCTCAGACAAGGACACCGGAAGCGAGTCGAGTAGCTGCTGGAAGTACGCCGCTTCCGCCTCGCTAAGGTACCGGCGGAACAATATGTTCCAGCGGCCATCGCGAAAAGCCTCAGTAACGAGCGCCGATGGCGAGGATGAGATGGCAAAGAGACCAGGGAATTGGACCCCCAGAGGGATGAGGAGCAACCAAGGGTCAAGCCAAAACCGCACCCCTGCCCAGCGCCCGCGGTGAAGGAGACGCCCAAATCAATGAAGTGCTTAATCTCCTTGATGGCTCTCCAGAATTGAGAGCCCTCCCGCCTCTCGCAGGCCAACAGGGGGCGGCCCG
Source organism: Avena sativa (assembly GCA_916181665.1). Classification (NCBI taxonomy): domain Eukaryota; kingdom Viridiplantae; phylum Streptophyta; class Magnoliopsida; order Poales; family Poaceae; genus Avena; species Avena sativa. Next base: position 1,300,489 of record OV702292.1, on the reverse strand, counting down.
GGAGATATTTGGCCTTGATAAGCTGCAGCCAGAGACCTCCATCATCTCTGATGATGCGCCAGACCCATTTCAGCATCAGCGTCACGTAAGCGGCGAGAGTCAAGGATCCCTATGCCCCCAAGGCTCTTGGGGGCGCACACATCCGCCCATTTGACCATATGATATTTCTGATGGCCGTCCCGTGCCGCCCAAAAGAACCTAGACAACTCCTTCGCGAAGTCGGCATGAGTCCCTTCTGGCAGGAGGTACAGGCCCATCTAGTACATGGGAAGGCTGGAGAGACACGAGTTAATCAAGACCGACTTGCTCCCCTTGAACATCAGGCGCGCTCGCCACAGCAACGCACGTGAGCGCACCGTAGACACTAAGGGGGCTAGGTCTCTGATCAACACCCCGGTGTCCCTGATGGGCATCCCCAGATACGTAATGGGGAAGTCAGCCAGCCTACAGTTCAAGTTATCCGCGATCCGATGCCACTCCTCCTCAGAGTACCCGAGGATCATAACCTTGCTCTTGTCGAAGTTGATCGTCAGCCCAGACAACGATTCGAAGCAAAGGAGCAGGAACTTTAAGTTAATAATGTCGAGGTCTGAACCCTGCACCATGATCATGGTGTCATTTGCATATTGGAGGTGGGAGACCCCACCTCCGGGGATCAGCTGGCCCACCACCCCCAAGATATGGCCAGCCACTTTGGCTCTGTCTAGAATCTCAGCCAGGGCATCCACCGCGGCGTTAAACGGGAGGGGAGAGATCGGGTCCCCTTGTCTAACCCCACAGGACGGACTAAAATATGGGCCAATATCCCCATTCATGTTGATCGTCGTCTGTCCATTCATCATGAACTGCATGATCCGGCAGATCAGGCGGTCATCGAACCCCCTCCTCTCCAGTACTAGTCTCAAGAAGGCCCAGTCCAAGCGGTCATAGGCCTTCTGGAAGTCTAGTTTGAGGAACACCCCTTTCTGACGATGTACCTTCACTTCATGGATAATTTCATGAAGCGCCAGGACATCGTCGTGAATGAGGTGTCACTTTAGGAAGGCGAACTGGGGGGATGGGTAAGTCGCTGCATGACCAGAGCGAGACGAAGGGCACAGACCTTGGCGAACAGACGTTGGATGACGTTGATCACTGTGATTGGGCGGAATTGGCGGATATCTGCGGCCCCACTACTTTGGGGATCGGGGTAATAACGCCAAGGTTCAGGCGGGACATCACCAAAGTCCACATGTAGATCTCCTGGAACATCTACATGATCACCGGCTGAAGCTGGTCCCAAAAAGTCTGCAAGAAACTCACGGGCAGCCCATCTGGGCCCGGAGCCGAACTAGACTTCGTGGCCTTCAGGGCCGCCAACACCTCCCCCCAAAGAAATGGGAGGGTGAGCAGCGCATTCTCCTCATGGGAGACAAGCGCCTCCCCAGACCAGAAGTCTGGGGCAAGCGAGATGCCCGAAGGCAGGGACGCCGAGAAAAGGGACTGGTAGAAGGCATAAATATGGGTGGAGAGGTCCTGTGGAGACTCCAACAGAACCCCGTCCGTCCAGAGGCAGGGGATCGAGCACTTCCTCCTCCTGCCATTGGCAATGGCATGGAAGTAGGCTGTGTTCGACTCCCCCTAGACAATCCAGTTCTGGCGACTCCGTTGTTGCCAGAACGCCTCCTCTCCCTTGTAGATCTCCATAATGGAGGTCTCAAGGGAGTACCTAAGGGACCAAGCCTCGGCCGAGAGGCCATGCTGGTCAGCCTCCCGGTCCAAAGCCTGAATTTCCCCCAGAATGGCTTCCTTCTGGTTCCGAAGGTCTGCCCCCAAGTTAGCCCCCAACCCCTCATGAACTGCCGAGATAATTTGGCACAATGGTGCCAGATATCCATAGCACGGTATACCCGAGGGGTTGAGGTAACCGATGACAACCACCTCGACCGGACCGCCTCCACAAATCCTCGTTTCTGTAGCCAGAAAGATTCAAAGTGGAATCGGTTCAGACGTGGTGGTTGTCCCCCTCCTGAGGAGAGGAGGACAGGGGTGCGATCAGACCAAATCCTAGTGACCGCCTTGAGGGAGCACAGGGGGAAGGCCACCTCCCACTCAACTGAGACAAAGACACGGCCGAGGACACTGCAGATGGGGTGAAGTTGTTTATTTGTCCAAGTATATCTAGCGCCCACACGCACAATCTTGTGTAGGGCCAGATCTATGATGCAGTCGTTAAACATACGCATCCTAGGGAGGTCCACATTCGCCGAGCTCTTGTCTTCAGCAAAGCAGATCAGATTGAAGTCACGGCGATAGCCACCAGGATCTCAGTCCGTTCCACTTTCGACTTAAGCTCCTGCAAGAAATCAGCGGACCTCCTATGGTCCGCGGGGCCATAGACAATCATCACCTCGCATTTGAAGCGAGATTGTCTATGTGTGAGGGCCATGCTCACAAAGAATTCCCCGCGGTCCATATCATCAATCTCAAAGGTATCCTCCTTTACCCCCAGGAGGATCCCCCAAGTGGCCCGAAGCAGGAAGCCAGGACCAGGAGAACTTGAAGCTGCTAAGGGCCTCCAATTAGGCGATGGATAAGTCTTGGCGAATCGTATCTTGAAGACCGACAATATCCGGTACTTCTCTGCAGATGTATTCCTTGATCTGGTGGCGCCTTCCCTCTTGCCCAAACCCCCGGATGTTCTAGATGAATAGCCGGAAGGCCCGGAGGATGTCCATCAAGAAACCTCAGGCCGGGGTGGTCCCCTTCGCGGGGACCGAGCGGGCACATGGAGTAAGGGGGAGGGACCCAGCTGTCCTAGGAGGTCTCCCACGAGGCCTACCTGGGGGGGTCGTCCTGTGAGTGATCTCCCGCGCATCAGGTGCAGGAGGGGGATCCCTGTCGGGGCCAGGTCCGTCGGACCTATCCTCAGCTAGGATACGAGAGCGCTCCCACTACCGGGCGTCTCGCGCTCGGGCAGCAGCGATTGCTCCCGCATACCCCTCCCGCACCTTAATGGCCGCGAGCTGCTCGATCTTTGTCCCTTTCTCGCCATAGAAGATAATCCCACAGTCATCAGCCACTCCTCCTAGGTGAGCCAGTGAAACCTCGGACAAAACACAGAACGGGGAACCAGGCAAACTAGAAGGACCAGGGTTTGGAGAGGAAGCTATAGGGCAGAGGTGGTACCTGAAAACTCATCACGTGCCGCCACTCGGCGAGATGCCCGCTCTGCCACTATCGGCTCGGGACCGGACAAGCATGTCCGGGAGTCAGCGAGGCGAACGCTATGGCGGGAGGGGGCGGGGGAGGCGGCCTGGGAGCCCTGGTCTGCGCATCTTGGAGGCTGCAGCAGGGGTAACGGGGTCCCCGATGGCGAGCGCTAGCACCAGTGGGTCCGAGGTCTCCGGGGCGAGGGAGTAGCACACAACTCCGGGAGACCGCGGGGACTGGTTGGCGCACACCACCAAACCCTCGCTCCCCGAGGTATCCAACTCCGGAGACAGGGGCGGGGGGCGTGCCAGGCCGAGGCGAGAGGGCCGGGGTCAGGTAGGAGCCGTACTGCGCGATGTCGAGGCCGATGGAGACCGGAGGGTCAGGACGGTAGCAACGAGGGAGGTCGACCGATGCCAACTTGGCCGGAGAGCTCAGCGAGAGGGGGCGCCTCCCAGGAAAGAAGGGGCCTCCTCCCGAGAGGCTAGCCATCGGGGGGGTGAGACGCCCCCGGGCGCTCCCGACAGTTGGGGAGGAGGTGGAGGAGACGCGTCGGTGACCAGCAGGGACTCAGGGTCTGACCCTAGGTCGCTGTCCGAGTGCTCGTCCCCCGAGCTGCCCCTCCCGCACCAGCACCGCCACCGGCCGGCGGGGGAGAGGTCGACGGGGGGCTGGCCTCAGGGGCGGCCACCTCCTCATCGAGTTCCACCAAGAGGTCGCGTCCCACCTGGTCGAAGAAGAAGCGTGGAAGGGAGACCGGGAACACCGAAGGGGCCGGGCAGAGGAGGCGCATCCGAACCGCTCCAAGGCTCGAGAGTGAGCCCATGTCGACCTCCGTCAGCTTGCCCACCGTCTGAGCCACGAGCACCACCACCTCGGGCCTCCGGGCCTCGAGCGGGAGCCTGTGTAGACTGACCCAGACCTCCGAGAGGGTAGCCACCATCTCTTGGGTGACCGAAGAGGGCTGGATGGATACCTTCATCTGGTGAAGCGGCAGAGTGAAGGAGGACCCGAGGGAGCACATGCGAAGGATCGCCACTAATGGGAACGAGACCACAAACTCAGAGGCGGAGGATCGGTGCACCGGCCAATCGAAGCCAGGCAGGGCCGCACTGAGCTCCTCCTGGAGAAGGGCCTCTGTCACCTCCACTGAGAGTGGTGGGTCCTGGTCTGGCAGAATCGACACCCGAGCTAGTGTCTCCGGGACGGTCATCGACACCTGTCAACACCCGGATATTTAATCCCAGATGCCTGTTATGCCATACATCGCAATCCCAGGATTACCATTTTTGCGAGACATAACAGAATTGGATACCACAGTACATCATCCATTACAAACCATACATAAGGTCTTACACAAATAAGGATCTCATGATCCAGTTCTTAATACAACTTCAAGCAGCGGAATACGTAATAATAATGGTAGCGTAGGCAAAGCTCCATCTTCGGGGTCATAGGCAATGCTGACGATGGGAGATGATCCTAGTTGTCGTAACCTTCCTGGGGTCCATCCTCCAGGTACTCCTCTTCATAGTCTGGCCACGGTAATAGCCAGGGACAAAGCCATGAGTACTCTTTAAGTACTCGCAAACTAATACTAACAAGAAAAAAGGGTTTTTGGATAATAGGACACTAGGCTCTAGGGTTGTTTTGCAAAGGCCAGATTTATCTCTACTAAGTTAAGAAGCAAGAGAGCTAGTTGAAGTTTATAACACCTAAATGGGAACTTGTATCTCATAGCACAACTCTGTGGTGATCAAGTCAAAGTATCAACTCATTTAACAAGTCATTTTGAAAACATCTGACGGGGGAATAGTATGGCCACTCCAACTGTCCATAACCGCGGACGCGCCTATTCGAATAGTTTGACACTCTGCAGAGATTGTACACTTTCACCACAACATTCGATACATCCGTCAGGAACAAATCCTGAATTCACCATACTCAGTATGCGGATAATCAATCCTAACCTTTCAATTATACGCCCTAGTATAAGCACCTCTCCTGTGAGTTTGGCCTCCCAACCATGACCAACTGTCATCTTGGGTACTGCACAGGTGGACAATCTTCACAAGGTAGCCTCAGCTCAGACCTTGGCCGTGAGGAAACTAATACTAAGGTATATAAGCTTATAGTCAAGCCCTACCCAATCTTCGGGTATTGTGGTTGTACGATAAAATTGGAATGGTATCGCATTCAGACAACCATCAGTTTTATAAAGGGCTAAGGCTCATGCCTCAACATTTTCATCACCAAAATCATCTGGTGTTCGGAAACACATGTCAAAACATCTCAGTAGAATGATCCATCATTCTAAGGTTTTCATAACCATTTTCACCAAGTATTCCCATCTAAAGTTGATCAAGTTTTATGCTTAGCACTAGCATCTAGAAGTGGGGGGTAGCACTAATGAGGGGTGGTATACTAGTGGAGTTTCAACTAAGTATAACCTTATATCTTAGGATGATATCAAGGTTTCTAACTTTGGCCAAATTTTATGCTCTTTATGCAACCTTCAAATATATCTTTCTAGGATCTATAAGTCACCGAAGTCAACTCTAAGTTAAAGCTTTGATAAAGAAATAAAGTAGAAGCTTGCAAATAACACTAGGATTGGGTTATCAAGTGGGTATGATCTCATATGCTTAAGGCATATAGTTGGCATGGTAACTAGAAAGTATTAGCTTGCATAGGTCAACTTGATTAGTAAGGCTTGCAAGTATGGGCTTGCACAATATCAGTATAAGCTTGCAAGTATTAGCTTGCCTTGTGCAGAGCAGTGGTTGAAGTTCTCCTCGGCTTCTTCTTCATAGAATCCTCCTTCCTCCTCGTATCCTTGGTCGGTACTAGCGTCTATAAATAAATATGATCTACACAATCACCAAACAATACTTAACTACTTGCAATCATCACACAAAAGGGTCCTATAGATGATCTAGTGTCGTGGGAATGACCACGGCAGATGCTGCAATCGGCAGCGAGTAGTAGAACATGGGGCAAGGGCGGCCAGCCATCTGCGGTGCGAGATGTGGGCGGAGACACAGGGATTTACCCAGGTTCGGCCCCCCGGAGGGTAAAGACCTACTCCTGCTATATTGTATTATGTTGAGAGTACAATGGGGCGAGCTCGGCGGCTAGGCAGCGAGTCGCTTGGGTGGATGATGGAACGTGTCCTCTATGCGTCCTCTAGGGAGGTTTATATAGACTCACCTCCCTAGGGTTTACATATCTCAACCGAATCAGTTACCAACTCGGTGATCCTATGACCTAATCCGACTGGGCCTGTCTACGCTTCTGGGCCTTCAGCTTCCAGTCGCTTCAATCCATGCCAGCTCTCGATCCAGTCGCCGTCCTGCAGGCCCACTCGCTGGTTCCTGGGCCAGTCGGAAACGTCCTGCTGGGTATACCCCGGTAGGCATATCCCCATCAGTAGTCCCCGAGGCCGTCGTTGATTGGTCGCAGGTGTTCGTTGGCAGTCGGAGTAAACGGGTCCAATGCGGACGCCCAGTCGAATCGGCGGCGGACTCCTGAATGAAGGAAAAACCAGTTATTCTAGTCGCAATGATAGCGGTTAGTCGGGTCGGCTAATATTCAGTCACTGTTGTAGTGATCGGGTCGGCGAGTGATCGAGTCGGTCGGAGCGACGAGTCGAATGGATGAAGTCGGACCGTCATATGGGGTCAAAACTAGCCGTTGGGGTAATCCAACGGTAACTTGGCGTAATTACCGCATAGTAACGGCTCCCGAATTTGGCGGGTAGAAACCACTATATAAGGAGAATGGCAGGCGATCGGGGAAACACTCCTTCGTATTTCCTCCGATTTCGCCCATCTCCGTTTCCCCCCGCATCGCGATCCAATCGATCCAGAGAGCCCCGACCTCCGCGAATCTTCCAACTAATGGCCCCCTCAACCGAACCATGGGGCAGGTCCAAGTGCACCAGGGCGCTACTGGCATCCTTCGAGGAGGCCGGGATCCTACGTGCCGGCAGATGGCGCATCCCCGCGGCCGGAGAGGTGACTCCGAACCCGCGCGAGGGAGAATTCATTTGCTTCACCAACCACCTAGAGCGGGGGCTGGGGTTTCCCACTTCTCTCTTCTTCCGGCGCTTCTGCGCCTTCTACGGGATCCAGCCATCGGACCTGGGCCCGCACAGCATCGAGCAGCTCGCCATTTTCATGGCGTTCTGCGAGTGCTACCTGGGCTGCAGGCCCTACTTCCCCTTGTGGCAAGATCTATTCCATGGGAGGATCAGTCGCGAAGAATCAGGCGGCCCGATGCTGGCTGCGGGTGGCCTGACATTTCAGCTGAAGTCGAAGGCCTCCTTCTTTGACCTGATGTTGCCCGCCAAGGCGGCAAGCGAGTGGAAGAAATCCTGGTTCTACGTCAACGAGGCGACTATAGACGGCGAGCTGGCGATCCCAAGGTACTCCGCCGACCGGCCCGAACCACGTCGGCTCAAGGTCGGCAAGCTCCCGCTAGACCAGCGGATGGTTGTTGATGAAATGCTTCAAACCATCCACGGCCTGAAAAAGAAGGGCCTCCAAACCATCAACTTGTACAACTGCTGGTTCGGGCGGCGTCTCGTGCCCCTGGCCCGCCGCGACCATTATATGTACGAGTATACGGGCAGGGAAGACTCGACGAAATCCTGCCTCGCCGAGTGGAAGCTCGAAGACTACATCCTGGCGTTGACGAAGATCACCCAGGCAGCGTATCTGGACGCGAAGGCTGGGGTCGCCCCCTACACCGCGAAGTGCCTAGCTCCGACGGTAAGTCGCTGTTTTCGCTACCATTCGCAGTCGCAGTTGATGCTTTCGCGGTTATACTGACGTTGTCTCATGCCTGCTGTAGTTGTTCCAAGTGGTGGAAGGGTGGCTCCCACCCGCAGACGACGAGAACTCGAGCTCGTCCGTCCAGGACGGGAGCGAGTCGCCTCCTGCCAAAGGCGACGTCGGGAGAGACGAGAGTGATGACGGCGATGACGACGAGGACCAGCCCGCAGGAGAAGCCGTACCGACAGTTCGCAAGACTCGCGGGCAACATCAGCGCGAGCTCAAGGCGAGCAAAAGCCTCGAACCTCATGATGATGATGGCGACGAGCTCCCCGAGCATACCTCACGCCGTGAAGCCACGCCGTCAAAGAGGAAGAAGAAGAAGGAGGTGAAGGCTCCACCGAGGAGGAAGACGAAGTTGGCGAAACCAACGTCTCCGCCCCGATCTGCGACTAGTTCTGACGCCACCAGCTCGGCTAAGGGCGAGGCAGCGCGCATGACCGTAGCGTCGGATGCTGCCGCTCCCCTGGACGAGGTGCCTCTAGCATCGCTTCCGCCCCCATTCTCCCCGGTCTTCGGGTTGGGGGCTGCTCCAGCCGCAGCAGCTTCGCCTCCCAGGAGGGCTCCCGCAGCCGTTATCACGGAGGCTCCTGTCGCGGCCTCGTCTTCGAAGAAGCCCTCTGTGTCTTGGGCACACGGTGTGTTCGAGACGGGCCTCAGTCGGAAATTGGGGTCCGAGCTGGAAAAACCAGCCAACATCCACACCGGTCTGCGGTTCATTCCAGTCGCCAAGTAAGTCTTGTTCGTATGTTTTTCTTCCGTTGCGATCGGACAGTTTTACTCATATTGTTGTTCATAGGACTGGAGTTAAAAAGATCGGTCACCCTTCCGTGGCCAAGGTTCCGCCAGTCGTCACCGAGGAGGACTCCTCACGGAAAAGGAAGACCGACGAAGTCGCCGCTCCCGCTGACAGCGCCAAGAGGCTAAAGGTCGACGATGTCATCACGGTCTCCGACGACACAACGATTGCCCCGAGCGAACCTCCGACTACGGCGGAAGTGGCCTCGAAGACCAAGGAGGCTATTTCCTCACCCGGAGTGGCCGAGCCAGCTCCCAGTGGTGCAGGGGCATCCGCTTCGACCTTCCCCCGCTTCATGGCGAAAGCGGCCACAGCGGGTGGCACAGTGCCAATGAGCCAAACGCCTCGAGTCACCGAGACGGAGGTCGAGCAGCATCGCGGACACACTCCAGCCCTGCTTGCGTCTGTGGACGCGCTACAACTCCACGGCATGCTGGGCGCAGCCATCCAGGTACGTCCAGTCCCCGAGGATCGGGCCACTGAACTTCAGTGGGTCGATTCTTTTAGTGTTTTTTGCAGCATCCAGTCCCCGAGTGCCTAGTCGCTGAATTTCAGCGGGTGGGCACTTAGGATTTTCCAATGTCCAGTCCCCGAGTGCCTAGTCGCTGAATTTCAGCGGGTGGTATTACACGGCAGATGCTACTGGGAGTAGCTTACGTAGAGGGAGCAAGGCGACGTAGGAGAATCCGGGAGCGAGATTGGCACACGATGTACCCAGGTTCACGTCCCCTCGGTGGAGGATCGCTACGTCTAGCTGCCAATCCAGTATATGATCATAGGTTGGTTTACATGGGAGACGCCGTAGGCGGAGGGAGACTAGATATAATCTATTATGGGAAAGCCTACCCCGTGGGGGTGCCCCTGGTGGCTTTATATATGCAGCCACCTAGGGTTTACAAGTGCACTAATGGGCTTTGTATTGGAGTCGTCGTCTTGGGCCTCCAGTCGGCGCCACTCGTCTGGGTCCAGCATGCGCCAGTCGCCGAATTGGGCGAGTCGACCTGCTCAGGGCTAGGTTTCAGTCGGCTCGATCCAGTTGGCGAATCCGCTTCGTGGGTATACCCTGATTGGTATTCCCCCATCAGTAGCCCCCGAGCGCATTGTCGATTCGACACGGGCTTGAGGTAGGGCACAGAGAGTCTTGACGATGGGTCGTGGCAAATCGGCGATGAGCTCCTGAACAGAGAAAAGAACCGAGAAGCGGGAGGCGGACGACGTGAGCCAGTCGGTGATGGCCAGTTGGCAAAAGACGCAGGGTGTTGGTGAAGCCGTCAGTTGTGGCGAGTCCCCGAACGTGGAGCATGCCGAGTCGCCTAGCGTGGCGAGTGGCGAGGTCGAGCGTCTGGCGAGTGCCGAGTCCCCGAGCATGCTGAGTGGCGAGGTTGGGCGACCGGCGAGTGGCGCTGTCTGTAGCGCGCCGAGTCCCCGAGCGTGTTGAGTACGCGAGGGCGAGTCCGCGGTGGCGAGTCTCCGAGCGTGTTGAGTACGCGAGGGAGAGTCCGTGGCGGCGAGTCCCCGAGCGTGAGTACGCGAGGGCGAGTTCGCGGTGGAGAGTCCCCGAGCGTGTTGAGTACGCGAGGGAGAGTCCGCGGTGGCGAGTCCCCGAACGTGAGTACGCGAGGGCGAGTTCGCGGTGGAGAGTCCCCGAGCGTGTTGAGTACGCGAGGGAGAGTCCGCGGTGGCGAGTCCCCGAACGTGAGTACGCGAGGGCGAGTTCGCGGTGGAGAGTCCCCAAGCGTGTTGAGTACGTGAGGGAGAGTCCGCGATGGCGAGTCCCCGAGCGTTTTGAGTATGCGAGGGAGTCCGCGGTGGCGAGTCCCCAAGCATGTTGAGTACGCGAGGGCGAATCCACGGTGGTGAGTCGACGAGGGCGAGCCGCGGTCGTGGAACCATGCGTACACACTGCATGCCTAGGAGTAGTCCCCGAGGCTCGAGTTGGCTTGTAGAGGCGACTTGAGGCTCTTTAGAGATGCATATTCTGAAAATATTAGTGGTTGCTGCCGAGCGCGGGGAGTAGCGCGGTCGAGCGATGCTGTCTGTAGCGTGTCGAGTGGCGAGGTCGAGTTACCGGCGATTGCCGAGTCTCCGAGCGCGGCGAGTGGCACAGTCGAGCGACCGGCGAGCGCCGAGTCCCCGACACGGAAAGGGATGAGGTCGAGCGACCGGCGAGCGCCGAGTCCCCGAGTGCGGCGAGTGGCGAGAAAGACACTGTTTTGCTGCGAAGGAGGAAAAAGTACGACTGCAATAAGGTGTATTTATGGAATATATTAAACATTTGTAAGACGTGTGAATTGTATATGTTGAAGAAAATGCACTTTTGTATGTGGATCGATCGGCAGTATGTAAGGTTTATGCGTGTTTTTTCATGAGTAGGCAGACCTCCAGCATCAAACGCTTGCCGGGTAACAGGGACGCGATGCCAGACTGTTGAACCCGGAGACAAGATCGGCCTTTTGGTACCCAGACTCACTACTTCAACGGACGCGAATAAAAAGCAGACAAAACTGAAACCGATCCCAAGTATGATTTTGGGCTTTGAAAGGGTCGTATGCGACGGCATGGTCGGCTTTGGAGAATAAATGGATGCATATATATTTTAAACTTATAGTATGTACGAGTTTAATGAAACTTAGCTGTTCCACGATGGCGAGTCTACGAGTATGGTGAGTTGGTAGAAGATAATTGCAGAACCACGGACAGATGATTCCGAGACGAATGCGTCTCGCCAATTGACGTCATGCGGCACATGTATTTTAGAACAACGAGTAAAAGTTAGATCTAAATAAAATAATTTATTTACGTATCAAAGATTAGATTGAAAAGGAAAAACCACCATGTCTTTCAGGTGAGAACTGGAACTGATTGATTTTATGTCTTGATTCATAGCGTGAGGATTTTGACCCCTTTGTCGCTAGTAGATGGACCATGGAGTCATGTCACTTGGACATTTGGACATGTGGCGATTAATTCTGCAGCACACGAATCGATCTGGCTTCCGGTGCAGAACACACGTCCGACGGCGAGTTGGCCGCACGCCGGTGTCGCCGACTTGCGGTATTTTTTGGTTTAGTCAGATCGGGACTGCACTTTCTCAGAATTTGATGCAACAATTCTTTTTTTTCTCCAAGATTGCCTTGAGCGTCGCAATCTGGCTGATCCGTGTCAAGCCAGGTTTGGATCTTTTGGGGCTAAGGAAGATGCCGCAGCTTGTACTTGACGAAGAAACAGCATATACCGGCGCGTTGAATCCGGTGACGATTGTGTTGACGAAGATGAGGGATCCCGCCCGGATTATCACCCTCCAAGAACCGCTTGTCCCTCGGTCGACGTCAACTGTCGTGGTATTACACGGCAGATGCTACTGGGAGTAGTTTACGTAGAAGGAGCAAGGCGACGTAGGAGAATCCGGGAGCGAGATTGGCACACGATGTACCCAGGTTCACGTCCCCTCGGTGGAGGATCGTTACGTCCTGCTGTTAATCCAGTATATGATCATAGATTGGTTTACATGGGAGCCGCCGTAGGCGGAGGGAGCCTAGATATAATCTATTGTGGGAAAGCCTACCCCGTGGGGTGCCCCTGGTGGCTTTATATATGCAGCCACCTAGGGTTTACAAGTGCACTAATGGGCTTTGTATTGGAGTCACCGTCTTGGGCCTCCAGTCGGCGCCACTCGTCTGGGTCCAGCATGCGCCAGTCGCCGAATTGGGCGAGTCGACCCGCTCAGGGCTAGGTTTCAGTCGGCTCGATCCAGCTGGCGAATCCGCTTCGTGGGTATACCCCGATTGGTATTCTCCCATCACCTAGCATCATCACTAACGTAACAAGATTAAGGCTTGGTTTAATTTCTTTTATTTTTAGAAAAGTAATTTCTACTCATTGAAAAACTATTTAAGATTTACTATTCTCCAAACCAAACATGGGATCATGTTGACACATGTCATCACCACATATTTTAGTCCATGGGAATGTGATTTAAAGTGGTGTCACAATTTAATAAGGTTTTACCCTTTTATTTTAATTAATTAAAGTGGCTAGAAATGCCTATGTGGCATTCTTTTATTACTTGAACATTATTTCTGTAAGTAAACCTATATATTTTTATATATTCTGAAAGATATGGTCAAAAGTGATTTTTGAGAGTTGGAATCAACTCAAAAGCTATTATGGTTTAAATTTGAAAAATGTTTGAATGCAGAAAAGCTTCTGCCTTGTTATTTTTACCAAAGATGATCTACAAATCCAAATGACTTGAATCCAACGGGCTTGGATTCAGCATTCCCAGACCTTTCTAACAAAATTGGTTTCATTCAATTTGGTGCACTGAATCGACCTGGATTGATTTTTGAAACTGGGTACAGAAGTGTGTTTGAAATAAAATGGAAAAGGTTTAATTCAAATAACTGGGCTGCACGTGAAAGGTTAACGGGCCGGCCTGCTAAGCATAGCGCTTCCGCGGGCTGCTTAAGTGGCTATCCCCACGCGTCAGTGAGACAGGGGGGTGCGAAGCGGTATGGGGAGATGTGGTGCGTTCGATCTGGTTCTAATCCAACGGCTGAGGGTCATCGTCGACGTTGGGCAATGCCGGCGAGACAGAAACCTAGCGCGACCAGTGGGGGTCATTGGGGGCTCACCGGGGTTCAGGCGAGGGTCGGCGAGGCGAGCGAACGTCGAAGTTGACGACGGCATGGTGAGCTTCGGCTGTTCACCATTGATGGCATTGCCTAGCTTTAAGGGATGCTAAGGGTGTGCAATTGAGCTAGATGATCTACTAAAACCTAGTTGCAACCAGAGAGGGAACAAGTTAGGCTTCAATCACTGCTCACAATAGTGTTTAGATTTTGTTTGATTTGTGTCTGCAACCTGTTTGATGAAATGGCCGCAAGAACTCAAGTTTTGAATTTTGAAAAGATTTTTGGTGGGTGTGCTAGGTTGGTGCTGGTGAGTCTGCAGATGCTTAGATTTTGAAAGTTGAGCTTGTTTGCGTGGTTTTTGAAAAAGTGGGATATTCCCATATGATAAAGATTCAATTTTGAATTGTCATTAAACTATGCATTTGAAAGTTTTTGGATGATCACAAAGTGGGCCTTGCTACTTTGTTATGAGTACAATCAAGGGGTGCAAAGATCCAGAAAAGTTTCTGTTAGGTTCTGAAAGTTTGAGACAGCCAAAGTAGGCATGGGAGTTAAATTGGTCAAAATGACCATTCCCTTATTTTATTTGTTTTGATTTACTTGTCTTTGGGAAAAGTGTGGGAAATGTTTAGATGATGTTTATTTCACCTAATCATCCATTTACAAGCAATGGAACACACAAACAAGGTGGTCCAAAAGAATTCAAAATGAAATGCATACTCACGTGCATGCTTCCATAATTTTATTTAGAAATTTTTTTGTTAACCCTAATTTTGATGATTAGAGTTTGATGATCCAAGTTTAGTATTTTTGGGATGTTACAAACCTTCCCCACTTAAACAAAATATCGTCCCGAGATTTGAGAAAGGACAAAAAAGAATACCTAGGATTTGAAGAGATCGGGAAACTCCGTCCTGATGTGATCTTCGCGCTCCCAGGTAGCTTCCTCTTTTGTGTGGTTGCTCTACTGAATCTTGAGAAACTTGATGCTTCGGGTTTGGGTAGTTCTGAAGGCTTCTTCCAAAATATGGATGGGTACTTCGGGATAGGTTAGGTCATCGTTGATCTCTATGGTCCGGTGATCGATATTCTTGAACACTTCCGTCTTCTCTAGAACTTCGAGACACTTGCGAAGTAACGAGATATGGAACACGTTGTGCACTGCTGACATCTCTTCAGGTAGTTCCAATTGATACGATACTTCTCCGCGACGGTTCAAAATCTTGAAAGGTCCGATATATCTGGGGGCTAAGTTTCCTTTGAGTTGGAAACGCTGCATTCCCTTCAATGGCGACACCTTCAGATAAACAAAATCTCCTATGTTGAAGGCTAGGTCTCGACGTCTCTTGTCGGCGTAACTCTTCTGTTTGGATTGGGCGGTCTTGAGGTGCTCACGAATCATGTGAACCTTCTCTTCTGCTTCTCGTAGGATGTCGGGTCCGAAAATCTGACTCTCTCCTATTTCCGACCAGTTCAAAGGGGTGCGACACTTCCTTCTGGACATAAATTCAAATGGGGCCATTTGCAAACTGGCTTGATAACTGTTATTGTATGAAAATTCTGCAAACGGCAGACAGTCTTCCCACTTGGATCCATATTCTAACACACATGCTCTCAGCATATCTTCGAGTATTTGATTTACTCGCTCCGTTTGTCCATCTGTCTGAGGGTGATACGCGGTACTGAAATCTAGGCGGGTTCCTAAACCTTCTGGGACTTTCTTCCAGAATCTCGATGTAAACTGAGTTCCTCGATCCGATACGATGTTCTTGGGGACTCCATGCAAACTAACTATTCTAGCGATGTATAACTCCGCTAGCTTCAAGCTCTGATATGTGGTCTTGACGGGCAAGAAATGGGCGACTTTGGACAATCGGTCCACTGTGACCCAGATAGAGTCATTTCCCCTACTAGAAGTAGGCAGTTCGCTGATAAAGTCCATTCCAACGGAATCCCATTTCCATTCCGGAATCTGCAAGGGTTGCAACAATCCAGCGGGTCTTTGATGTCTTGCCTTGACTCGCTGACATATACACACTTGGCGATATAGCTTCCGATTTCTCTCTTCATCTTATGCCACCAAAATTTCTCTTTCAAATCTTGATACATCTTAGTTCCTCCGGGATGGATAGAATAAAGAGTATAATGAGCTTCCTTTAGAATAACTTCTTTCAACTTAGAATCTGTCGGTACACAAAGGCGTCCTTTGTACCACAGAACTCATTCTTCGTCTTCGGTGAATCCGGGTACCTTGCCTGTACCGATACGACGCTTGATTCCGTCGATACTAGCATTTCCCTTCTGCGCCTCTTTAATCTGACTAATCAAAGTGGGCTGGAGTTCTATGCTAGCCAAAAATCCTTCACTTACTAATTCCATTCAAAAATCTTCCATCTCCTTGTGCAAACTTTGTTGCTCCTTAAAGATCATGGAGTTCAAGCGGCACGACAATCTGCTAAGGGCATCTGCTACCACATTGGCTTTACCAGGGTGATAGTGAATGTCCAGATCGTAATCCTTGATTAGCTCAATCCATCTTCTCTGTCTCATATTCAGATCCTTCTGAGTGAATATATACTTCAGACTCTTGTGATCCGAATAAATCTCACAACGGTTTCCCATGAGGTAATGCCTCCATGTCTTCAGGGCTAGAACTACGGCTGCGAGTTCGAGGTCATGGGTTGGGTAATTTTGCTCATGTTGCTTCAATTGTCGATATAGATAAGATATAACTTTGCCTTCTTGCATTAGCACACATCCGAGACCGATCTTGGATGCGTCACAATACACATCGAAGGTCTTCGTGATATCCGGCTTGATCAAGATTGGGGCTGAAATCAATCTCCTCTTGAGTTCTTGAAAACTCGCTTCACATTTTTCTGTCCATTCAAAATTCGTGTCCTTCTTCAGTAATTGGGTCATGGGTCTGGTGATACATGAGAATCCTTCTACGAATTTGCGGCAGTATCCCGCCAATCCAAGAAAAGCACGGACTTGGGTTTGAGTGGTTGGGGCTTGCCAATCTTCTACATCATTCACTTTGGCAGGGTCAACGGCAATTCCTCCGGCGGATACAATGTGACCGAGGAATCCTACCTCCTGTAACCAGAATTCACATTTGCTAAACTTGGCATACAACTGATGCTCTCTAAGGGTTCCAAGAATGGTCCTTAGGTGTAGCTCATGTTCTTCTTCTGATTTGGAGTAAATCAGAATGTCGTCGATGAAAACAACGACAAACTTATCCAGGAAGTCCATAAAAATCTTATTCATGAGGTTCATGAAATAAGCGGGGGCGATGGTTAATCCAAAAGACATGACTGTATACTCGTATAATCCATATCTGGTGGTAAAGGCAGTTTTTGGGATATCCTCTGCACGAATTTTGAGTTGATGATAGCCAGTCCTAAGATCAATCTTAGAAAACACTTTGGCACCGGTCAACTGATCAAACAAATCTTCTATCTTGGGCAAGGGGTACTTGTTCTTGATGGTGACGTCATTCAACTTCCGATAATCTGTACACAAACGGTTACCTCCATCCTTCTTGTCTACAAACAAGACAGGTGATCTCCATGGTGACGCACTTGGTTGAATCAATCCAATTTCCAACATGGCATCCAGTTGCTTCTTCAGTTCTGCTAGCTCTGGTGGGTTCATACTATAGGGTCTCTGGGCTATGGGTCCAGTTCCGGGGATTAGTTCGACTATAAACTCGATATCCCGATCTGGGGGCATACCGGGCAAAACATCTGGAAATACATCGGGGTATTCACAGACTATCCGGACTTGGTCAATGGTAGGTTGGGCTATACTCTTGTTTCATATGAATTGGCGGGGTAAGGTTTCAAATATATGCTCGACTGATATTCCGGTGGTACTGGTCATGGTGATGGCTTTCTTGGCACAATCAATCAATCCTTTATGTTTGGACATCCAATCCATTCCTAGTACTACTTCCAAACCTTTAGTTCCGAGTACTATCAGATTAGCATAAAAATCTATGCCATGGATTCGGATAGGGACGGCTTTGCAAATTTGCCTAGCCTTGGTGGTTGATCCAGGAATTTGAACAATCATTACATGCTTCAGTTTGGTTGGTTGAATTTTACTAGTGCATGCAAATTCTTCGGTGCCAAATGAATGCTATGCACCAAAATCAAACAACACTCTTGCAAGTACTGAATTAACAGAAAACATACCCAGCACGACGTCTGGCGCTTCCTGAGCTTCTTCAGCATGCATGAGAAAAAGACGGCCCTTGCAATTGAGCGAATTCCCTAGGGCAAACCTTCTTCCGGGCTGAACACGACGCTGCTGCTGAGCTGGGACATTGGTATTGAGTGATGTGGCATTCTTCTTGTTGGGGCACTCGTTGGAGTAGTGACCTTTATTTCCATAGTCATAACAAGTCACTTGCGACTTCTCCTTTGCTGCTACAGGCACAACATTGCTTCCAGTCCTCGGGGCAGTGTTGGTGTTGGTGGCAGCATTGTTGGTGTTGAACTTGGGTGGGGCACGGTTGAAATTTCTAGAGTTGTCGGGGTTGTTGTGATTTCCTCCGGGCCTAGGGTTTCCATGGTTTGGATAGGTGGGACGGTTCATCGAGGGTCGGTTGGTTCTTGGGGCAAATCCTGGAGATGGGTTAGGGCGATATTTTGGGGTCTGATGGGTTCCTGGCTGATGCATCATGCGACGCTTGCGGTTCTCATTGGCTTGGTTGATCTTTCCTTCCATCTGGATAGCAGAGTCGACAAGGGCTTCAATATCAGCAAAGGGTATATTGACTAACACAGTCTGCATCTCATCATGCAGACCATTCAGGAATCTTTCTTTCTTCTTGGCTTTGGTGTCGATCTCATCCGGGGCATACCTAGCTAATGACAAGAATTTGTCACGGTATTCCACTACAGTCATCCTTCCTTGCTTCAGCTCTCTGAACTCGTCTCTCATCCTCTTGATCAAACCCGGTGGCACATGGGTTCTGCTGAACTTGACCTTGAATTCCTCCCAGGTCATCATCTAGCCTCTGGTCATTGCGCGAACACTGTTCCACCATGCCCTGGCATCTCCGTCTAGATAGTGGGTGGCGAATAGAACTTTCTCGTTGGCTTCCACTCCGGCGACTTCTCAGTTATTTTCCATGGTTTGCAACCAATCATCGGCGTCTAGGGGCTTCAATATTAGCAAAGGGGATATTGACTAACACAGTCTGCATCTCATCATGCAGACCATTCAGGAATCTTTCTTTCTTCTTGGCTTTGGTGTCGATCTTATCCGGGGCATACCTAGCTAATGACAAGAATTTGTCACGGTATTCCACTACAGTCATCCTTCCTTGCTTCAGCTCTCTGAACTCGTCTCTCATCCTCTTGATCAAACCCGGTGGCACATGGGTTCTGCTGAACTTGACCTTGAATTCCTCCCAGGTCATCATCTAGCCTCCGGTCATTGCGCAAACACTGTTCCACCATGCCCTGGCATCTCCGTCTAGATAGTGGGTGGCGAACAGAACTTTCTCGTTGGCTTCCACTCCGGCGTCTTCTAAGTTATTTTCCAATTCCTTTTATTTTTAGAAAAGTAATTTCTACTCATTGAAAAACTATTTAATATTTACTATTCTCCAAACCAAACATGGGATCGTGTTGACACATGTCATCACCACATATTTTAGTCCATGGGAATGTGATTTAAAGTGGTGTCACAATTTAATAAGGTTTTACCCTTTTATTTTAATTAATTAAAGTGGCTAGAAATGCCTATGTGGTATTCTTTTATTACTTGAACATTATTTCTATAAGTAAACCTATATATTTTTATATATTCTGAATGGTATGGCCAAAAGTGATTTTTGAGAGTTGGAATCAACTCAAAAGCTATTATGGTTTAGATTTGAAAAATGTTTGAATGCATAAAAGCTTCTGCCTTGTTATTTTTACCAAAGATGATCTACAGATCCAAATGACTTGAATCCAATGGGCTTGGATTCAGCATTCCCAGACCTTTCTAACAAAATTGGTTTCATTCAATTTGGTGCACTGAATCGACCTGGATTGATTTTTGAAACTGGGTATAGAAGTGTGTTTGAAATAAAATGGAAAAGGTTTAATTCAAATAACTGGGCTGCACGGGAAAGGTTAACGGGCCGGCCTGCTAAGCATAGCACTTCCGCGGGCTGCTTAAGTGGCCGTCCCCACGCGTCAGTGAGACAGGGGGTGCGAAGCGGTATGGGGCGATGTGGTGCGTTCGATCTGGTTCTAATCCAACGGCTGAGGGTCATCGTCGATGTTGGGCAATGCCGACGATACAGAAACCTAGCGCGACCAGTGGGGGTCGTTGGGGGCTCACCGGGGTTCAGGCGAGGGTCGGCGAGGCGGGCGAACGACGAAGTCGACGACGGCGAACCTCCTGGTACCGGCAACTTCTCCTGAGGCGGCTCCAATCGCTGGCTCCCTTCTTCTCCAGCTTCGGCGGGCTCCAGTGAAATTCCGGCGCTGCGCTGCTCGTCTTGCTCTGGGAACAGGGTGGAATAATCAGTGAGGAGAGGGGAGTGAGATGGTGTGCTTAGTTCGGCTGGGGGTGGACTCTATTTATAGTCGCGACGATGAGACCGAACGGGATGGGCAGGCGATGGTGGCGACATGGCTACGGGCGGCTAGAGGCATGGCCGGCGGTGGCGATCGCTTGGTGGTCTCCTGGCGATGCTCTACGGCTTTAATGCGCGTGTAGGGGCGGTGCGGTTTGGTCTGGAACGCACGATGCTCTACGCGGCAGAGGCGCCGTCTTCGATGGCGAGCGGTGGCTGTGGGGCATGGGGCGGCGAACGGGGATGTCTGGCGGTCTCCTAGGTCGGTGGCGATCATGTATGCACGCGGCGAGGGCGGCGCATGGTCTGTGGGCTTCGGTCAAGCGTGGCGCTCTGGCGCATGCTCGGCATGGTTGACAGAGGCACGGGCGCGGCGTTCCTGGGTGTTGTGTTCGACTTCTTCGAGGCAGGGCTGGTCGAGAGGGGGCGGTGAGGCATGGGTGATCTCCCAGACAAGGTTGGCACGGCTAGTTTCCTTCCTAGCTTGCTGTCTCCACTGGGGTGGCATGGTGAGCTTCGGCTGTTCACCATTGATGGCATTGCCTAGCTTACAGGGATGCTAAGGGTGTGCAATTGAGCTAGATGATCTACTAAAACCTAGTTGCAACCAGAGAGGGAACAAGTTAGGCTTCAATCACTGCTCACAATAGTGTCCAGATTTTGTTTGATTTGTGTCTGCAACCTGTTTGATGAAATGGCCGCAAGAACTCAAGTTTTGAATTATGAAAAGATTTTTGGTGGGTGTGCTAGGTTGGTGCTGGTGAGTCTGCAGATGCTTGGGTTTTGAAAGTTGAGCTTGTTTGAGTGGTTTTTGAAAAAGTGGGATATTCCCATATGATAAAGATTCAGTTTTGAATTGTCATTAAATTATGCATTTGAAAGTTTCTGGATGATCACAAAGTGGGCCTTGCTACTTTGTTACGAGTACAATCAAGGGGTGCAAAGATCCAGAAAAGTTTCTGTTAGGTTCTGAAAGTTTGAGACAGCCAAAGTAGGCATGGGAGTTAAATTGGTCAAAATGACCATTCCCTTATTTTATTTGTTTTGATTTACTTGTCTTTGGGAAAAGTGTGGGAAATGTTTAGATGATGTTTATTTCACCTAAGCATCCATTTACAAGCAATGGAACACACAAACAAGGTGGTCCAAAAGAATTCAAAATGAAATGCATACTCACATGCATGCTTCCATAATTTTATTTAGAAAAGTTTTTGTTAACCCTAATTTTGATGATTAGAGTTTGATGATCCAAGTTTAGTATTTTTTGGATGTTACAAACCTTCCCCCCTTAAACAAAATCTCGTCCCGAGATTTGAGAAAGGACGAAAAAGATTACCTAGGATTTGAAGAGATCGGGAAACTCTATCCTGATGTGATCTTCGCGCTCCCAGGTAGCTTCCTCTTCTGTGTGGTTGCTCTACTGAATCTTGAGAAACTTGATGCTTCGGGTTTGGATGGTTCTCAAGGCTTCTTCCAAAATACGGATGGGTACTTCGGGATAGGTTAGGTCATCGTTGATCTCTATGGTCCGGTGATCGATATTCTTGAACACATCCGTCTTCTCTAGAACTTCGAGACACTTGCGAAGTAACGAGATATGGAACACGTTGTGCACTGCTGACATCTCTTTGGGTAGTTCCAATTGATACGATACTTCTCCGCGATGGTTCAAAATCTTGAAAGGTCCGATATATCTGGGGGCTAACTTTCCTTTGAGTTGGAAACGCTGCATTCCCTTCAATGGCGACACCTTCAGATAAACAAAATCTCCTATGTTGAAGGCTAGGTCTCGACGTCTCTTGTCGGCGTAACTCTTCTGTCTGGATTAGGCGGTCTTGAGGTGCTCACGAATCATGTGAACTTTCTCTTCTGCTTCTCGTAGGATGTCGGGTCCAAAAATCTGACTCTCTCCTACTTCCGACCAGTTCAAAGGGGTGCGACACTTCCTTCCGTACATAAATTCAAATGGGGACATTTGCAAACTGGCTTGATAACTGTTATTGTATGAAAATTCTGCAAACGGCAGACAGTCTTCCCACTTGGATCCATATTCTAACACACATGCTCTTAGCATATCTTCGAGTATTTGACTTACTCGCTCCGTTTGTCCATCTGTCTGAGGGTGATAAGCGGTACTGAAATCTCGGCGGGTTCCTAAACCTTCTGGGACTTTCTTCGAGAATCTCGATGTAAACTGAGTTCCTCGATCCGATACGATGTTCTTGGGGACTCCATGCAAACTAACTATTCTAGCGATGTATAACTCCGCTAGCTTCGAGCTCTGATATGTGGTCTTGACGGGCAAGAAATGGGCGACTTTGGACAATCGGTCCACTATGGCCCCCTTCTTTTCAGCTTCTTGGCCAGCTTCTCCCAGAATCTAACCTCGACCAGCTTCTCCTAGAATCTCATATTCAAAATTCGTTCAAACTTCTTAACTAGAAGTTTCAATGTCAATTTAAAAGTATAAACGATTTTGGTAGATGAGATTCTGGGAGAAGCTGGTCGAGGGTAGCTTCTGGGAGAAGCTGGCCGAGAATCTGAAAAGAAGGGGGCCTATGACCTAGATAGAGTCATTTCCCCTACTAGAAGTAGGCAGTTCGGTGATAAAGTCCATTCCAACGGAATCCCATTTCCATTCCGGAATCTGCAAGGGTTGCAACAATCCAGCGGGTCTTTGATGTCCTGCCTTGACTCGCTGACATATATCACACTTGGAGATATAGCTTCCGATTTCTCTCTTCATCTTATGCCACAAAAATTGCTCTTTCAAATCTTGATACATCTTAGTTCCTCCGGGATGGATAGAAAAAGAGTATCATGAGCTTCCTTTAGAATAACTTCTTTCAACTCAGAATCTGTCGGTACACAAAGGCGTCCTTTGTACCACAGAACTCATTCTTCGTCTTCGGTGAATCCGGGTACCTTGCCTGTACCGATACGGCGCTTGATTCCATCGATACTAGCATTCCCTTCTGCGCCTCTTTAATCTGACTGATCAAAGTGGGCTGGAGTTCTATGCTAGCCAAAAATCCTTCACTTACTAATTCCATTCGAAAATCTCCCATCTCCTTGTGCAAACTTGGTTGCTCCTTAAAGATCATGGAGTTCAAGCGGCACGACAATCTGCTAAGGGCATCTGCTACCAAATTGGCTTTACCAGGGTGATAGTGAATGTCCAGATCGTAATCCTTGATTAGCTCAATCCATCTTCTCTGTCTCATATTCAGATCCTTCTGAGTGAATATATATTTCAGACTCTTGTGATCCGAATAAATCTCACAACGGTTTCCCATGAGGTAATGCCTCCATGTCTTCAGGGCTAGAACTACGGCTGCGAGTTCGAGGTCATGGGTTGGGTAATTTTGCTCATGTTGCTTCAATTGTCGATATAGATAAGATATAACTTTGCCTTCTTGCATTAGCACACATCCGAGACCGATCTTGGATGCGTCACAATACACATCGAAGGTCTTCGTAATATCCGGCTTGATCAAGATTGGGGCTGAAATCAATCTCCTCTTGAGTTCTTGAAAACTCGCTTCACATTTGTCTGTCCATTCAAACTTCTTGTCCTTCTTCAGTAATTGGGTCATGGGTCTGGTGATACTTGAGAATCCTTCTATGAATTTGCGGTAGTATCCCGCCAATCCGAGAAAAGCACGGACTTGGGTTTGAGTGGTTGGGGCTTGCCAATCTTCTACATCTTTCACTTTGGCAGGGTCAACGGCAATTCCTCTGGCGGATACAATGTGAACGAGGAATCCTACCTCCTGTAACCAGAATTCACATTTGCTAAACTTGGCATACAACTGATGCTCTCTAAGGGTTCCAAGAATGGTCCTTAGGTGTAGCTCATGTTCTTCTTCTGATTTGGAGTAAATCAGAATGTCGTCGATGAAAACAACGACAAACTTATCCAGGAAGTCCATAAAAATCTTATTCATGAGGTTCATGAAATAAGCGGGGGCATTGGTTAATCCAAAAGACATGACTGTATACTCGTATAATCCATATCTGGTGGTAAAGGCAGTCTTTGGGATATCCTCTGCACGAATTTTGAGTTGATGATAGCCAGTCCTAAGATCAATCTTAGAAAACACTTTGGCACCGGTCAACTGATCAAAAAAATCTTCTATCTTGGGCAAGGGGTACATGTTCTTGATGGTGACATCATTCAACTTCCGATAATCTGTACACAAACAGTTACCTCCATCCTTCTTGTCTACAAACAAGACAGGTGATCTCCATGGTGACGCACTTGGTTGAATCAATCCAATTTCCAACATGGCATCCAGTTGCTTCTTCAGTTCTGCTAGCTCTGATGGGTTCATACTATAGGGTCTCTGGGCTATGGGTCCAGTTCTGGGGATTAGTTCGATGATAAACTCGATATCCCGATCTGGGGGCATACCGGGCAAAACATCTGGAAATACATCGGGGTATTCACAGACTATCCGGACTTGGTCAATGGTAGGTTGGGCTATACTCTTGTTTCATATGAATTGGCGGGGTAAGGTTTCAGATATATGCTCGACTGATATTCCGGTGGTACTGGTCATGGTGATGGCTTTCTTGGCACAATCAATCAATCCTTTATGTTTGGACATCCAATCCATTCCTAGTACTACTTCCAAACCTTTAGTTCCGAGTACTATCAGATTAGCATGAAAATCTATGCCATGGATTCGGATAGGGACGGCTTTGCAAATTTTCCTAGCCTTGGTGGTTGATCCGGGAATTTGAACAATCATTACATGCTTCAGTTTGGTTGGTTGAATTTTACTAGTGCATGCAAATTCTTCGGTGCCAAATGAATGCGATGCACCGGAATCAAACAACACTCTTGCAAGTACTGAATTAACAGAAAACATACCCAGCACGACGTCTGGCGCTTCCTGAGCTTCTTCAGCATGCATGAGAAAAAGACGGCCCTTGCAATTGAGCGAATTCCCTAGGGCAAACCTTCTTCCGGGCTGAACACGACGCTGCTGCTGAGCTGGGACATTGGTATTGAGTGTTGCGGCATTCTTCTTGTTGGGGCACTCGTTGGAGTAGTGACCTTTATTTCCACAGTCATAACAAGTCACTTGCGACTTGTCCTTTGCTGCTACAGGCACAGCATTGCTTCCAGTACTCGGGGCAGTGTTGTTGTTGGTGGCAGCATTGTTGGTGTTGAAGTTGGGTGGGGCACGGTTGAAATTGCTAGAGTTGTCGGGGTTGTTGTGATTTCCTCCGGGCCTAGGGTTTCCACGGTTTGGATAGGTGGGACGGTTCATCGAGGGTCTGTTGGTTCTTGGGGCAAATCCTGGAGATGGGTTAGGGCGATATTTTGGGGTCTGATGGGTTCCTGGCTGATGCATCATGCGACGCTTGCGGTTCTCATTGGCTTGGTTGATCTTTCCTTCCATCTGGATAGAAGAGTCGACATGGGCTTCAATATCAGCAAAGGGGATATTGACTAACACTCTGCATCTCATCATGCAGACCATTCAGGAATCTTTCTTTCTTCTTGGCTTTGGTGTCGATCTCATCCGGGGCATACCTAGCTAATGACAAGAATTTGTCACGGTATTCCACTACAGTCATCCTTCCTTGCTTCAGCTCTCTGAACTCATCTCTCATCCTCTTGATCAAACCCGGTGGCAGATGGGTTCTGCTGAACTTGACCTTGAATTCCTCTCAGGTCATCATCTAGCCTCCGGTCATTGCACGAACACTGTTCCACCATGCCCTGGCATCTCCGTCTAGATAGTGGGTGGCGAACAGAACTTTCTCGTTGGCTTCCACTCCGGCGACTTCTAAGTTATTTTCCATGGTTTGCAACCAATCATCAGCGTCTAGGGGCTCTTCTGACTTAGTGAAAACAGGTGGGTTGGTATTCTGGAAATTCTTGAACTTAGATCCATGGTTATCTTGATTTCCGTGGCCTTGGTTGTTGTGGGCTAGTTGAGCTATCTGTTGCAGGGTGGCTAGGTTGGCTTGACGTTCCGCTCTTTCAGCTTCACGGTCAGAAGTCAACATTTGCAGGATCTGCAACATCGGGTTCGGGGATGAACCACTTCCTCCGCGTGGCATCTGAAGATTGAGATAGATCATGAGAAAAGAGGGAAATTTCTAAGGTTCTGGGATTTTGAAAAGTTTTTAAAGTTTGACTCAGATTTTTCTAGCAACTTGCTTTTCATTCATTCACTCATAGCACACGATACAACAGACACCACAACAAAGAAAAACAGATGGTTTTAAGAACTATTCTGAAAACTACGATACAGTGGGACCGAATACTACTCACTACACTAATGCTCAAGTGCTACTAATCCTCGGAATCTGTGGCTTCATCATCTTCATCATCATCTATGAAGGCGAAATCATCCTTATCGGTGAAGAAGTCCATAGCCTGATCCTCCAGAAAATCATCATCATCGCTGAGATAAGAGTAGGGGTCTCCACGAAGATCCTCTCCGGCATTCTCCCTTTCCTCCAACTGCATGTCTCTCTCGTGGATGGTCTCCTCCAAAGATGAGATGCGGTGACGAAGACGGGCAATGATGCGCTCCTTCTTGTCGAGTTGACGGCGGCGAGACTTGCGATCCTTCGCTAGCATGGCGATGGTCTGATCCTTCGTCTTGATGATGGCAGACTTGTGGTTGGAGTAGTCACGGCAGTTATCCAATTCCTGCTGACGATCATACATCATGAAGCTAAGGTGGTCCAATTGAGTCTTCAGCTCGGGGTGGTATGGGGCTTCGAGTGGTTGTCCATTTGCATCACGCCTTGGGCAAAACTCAAAGCGGGTTCCCTTGATCTGATTGATGCTCTGCCCACACAGACGGGAAAGAGCTTCCTGCATGGCCCTGGCAAGTCCATCGAGCCAGTTGTTCTCTCACAAGGTAAACTGAATTCCCTCAGCAGTGGGAGGTTCAATCTTTCCTCGGAGACTTGCAACAATTAGCCACTGCAGATCTTCTCCTCCTTGATCATTGAGCTGAGCTCCGAAGAACTCGGGGTGCGGACGCTCCAGAAGTTCCGAAAGCTGTTCCAAATCCCTCTCAAATATAAGATCTCCTCCATTCCCCAATTGGTAAAACTTATTGTACTTCACATCCATCTATAAGAATATAGGATAAGTAAGTTAATAGAGTGATCAAGTGTGTCAAAATTTTATGTATTTGGCAAGGGTTCTTGAGGAACATGAATTTTCATGAAAGAATCACAGGGATAAGAATAAGAATAAGTTTTTGTAAATATTTGCTTCCTTTGGTTTTGAAACTAAGTTTTTGATTCAAACGTCCAGTCTAACTAGGGTCTCCTATGGTCAGAATGGCTCTGATACCAACTTGTCAACACCCGGGTATTTAATCCTAGATGCCTGTTATGCCATACATCGCAATCCCAGGATTATCATTTTTGCGAGACATAACAGAATTGGATACCACAGTACATCATCCATTACAAACCATACATAAGGTCTTACACAAATAAGGATCTCATGATCCAGTTCTTAATACAACTTCAAGCAGCGGAATACGTAATAATAACGGTAGCGTAGGCGAAGCTCCATCTTCGGGGTCACAGGCAATGCTGACGATGGGAGATGATCCTAGTTTTCGTAACCTTCCTGGGGTCCATTCTCCAGGTACTCCTCTTCATAGTCTGGCCACAGGAATAGCCAGGGACAAAGCCATGAGTACTCTTTAAGTACTCGCAAACTAATACTAACAAGAAAAAAGGGTTTTTGGATAATAGGACACTAGGCTCTAGGGTTGTTTTGCAAAGGCCAGATTTATATCTACTAAGTTAAGAAGCAAGAGAGCTAGTTGAAGTTTATAACACCTAAATGGGAACTTGTATCTCATAGCACAACTCTGTTGTGTTCAAGTCAAAGTATCAACTCATTTCACAAGTCATTTTGAAAACATCTGACGGGGGAATAGTATGGCCACTCCAACTGTCCATAACCGCGGACGCGGCTATTCGAATAGTTTGACACTCTGCAGAGATTGTACACTTTCACCACAACATTCGATACATCCGTCAGGAACAAATCCTGAATTCACCATACTCAGTATGCGGATAATCAATCCTAACCTTTCAATTACACGCCCTAGTATAAGCACCTCTCCTGTGAGTTTGGCCTCCCAACCATGACCAACTGTCATCTTGGGTACTACACAGGTGGACAATCTTCACAAGGTAGCCTCAGCTCAGACCTTGGCCGTGAGGGAACTAATATTAAGGTATATAAGCTTCCAGTCAAGCCCTACCCAATCTTCGGGTATTGTGGTTGTACGATAAAATTGGAATGGTATCGCATCCAGACAACCATCAGTTTTATAAAGGGCTAAGGCTCATGCCTCAACATATTCATCACCAAAATCATATGGTGTTCAGAAACACATGTCAAAACATCTCAGTAGAATGATCCATCATTCTAAGGTTTTCATAACCATTTTCACCAAGTATTCCCATCTAAAGTTGATCAAGTTTTATGCTTAGCACTAGCATCTAGAAGTGGGGGTAGCACTAATGAGGCGTGGTAAACTAGTGGAGTTTCAACTAAGTACAACCTTATATCTTAGGATGATATCAAGGTTTCTAACTTTGGCCAAATTTTATGCTCTTTATGCAACCTTCAAATATATCTTTCTAGGATCTATAAGTCACTTAAGTCAACTCTAAGTTAAAGCTTTGATAAAGAAATAAAGTAGAAGCTTGCAAATAACACTAGGATTGGGTTATCAAGTGGGTATGATCTCATATGCTTAAGGCATATAGTTGGCATGGTAACAAGCAAGTATTAGCTTGCATAGGTCAACTTGATTAGTAAGGCTTGCAAGTATAGGCTTGCACAATATCAGTATAAGCTTGCAAGTGTTAGCTTGCCTTGTGCAGAGTAGTGGTTGAGGTTCTCCTCGGCTTCTTCTTCGTAGAATCCTCCTTCCTCCTCGTATCCTTGGTCGGTACTAGCGTCTATAAATAAATATGATGTACACAATCACCAAACAATACTTAACTACTTGCAATCATCACACAAAAGGGTCCTATAGATGAACTAGCATCATCACTAACATTACAAGATTAAGGCTTGGTTTAATTCCTTTTATTTTTAGAAAAGTAATTTCTACTCATTGAAAAACTACTTAAGATTTACTATTCTCCAAACCAAACATGGGATCATGTTGACACATGTCATCACCACATATTTTAAGTCCATGGGAATGTGATTTAAAGTGGTGTCACAATTTAATAAGGTTTTACCCTTTTATTTTAATTAATTAAAGTGGCTAGAAATGCCTATGTGGCATTCTTTTATTACTTGAACATTATTTCTGTAAGTAAACCTATATATTTTTATATATTCTGAAAGGTATGGCCATGGCGAGGGCGGCGCGCGGTCTGTGGGCTTCGGTCGAGCGTGGCGCTCTGGCGCATGCTCGGCATGGTTGACAGAGGCACGGGCGCGGCGTTCCTGGGTGTTGTGTTCGACTTCTTCGAGGCAGGGATGGTCGAGAGGGGGCGGTGAGGCATGGGTGATCTCCCAGACAAGGTTGGCACGGCTAGTTTCCTTCCTAGCTTGCTGTCTCCACTGGGGTGGCATGGTGAGCTTCGGCTGTTCACCATTGATGGCATTGCCTAGCTTTAAGGGATGCTAAGGGTGTGCAATTGAGCTAGATGATCTACTAAAACCTAGTTGCAACCAGAGAGGGAACAAGTTAGGCTTCAATCACTGCTCACAATAGTGTTTAGATTTTGTTTGATTTGTGTTTGCAACCTGTTTGATGAAATGGCCGCAAGAACTCAAGTTTTTAAATTTGAAAAGATTTTTGGTGGGTGTGCTAGGTTGGTGCTGGTGAGTCTGCAGATGCTTGGGTTTTGAAAGTTGAGCTTGTTTGAGTGGTTTTTGAAAAAGTGGGATCTTCCCATATGATAAAGATTCAATTTTGAATTGTCATTTAAACTATGCATTTGAA
The DNA here is from genome assembly GCA_916181665.1 of Avena sativa. Classification (NCBI taxonomy): domain Eukaryota; kingdom Viridiplantae; phylum Streptophyta; class Magnoliopsida; order Poales; family Poaceae; genus Avena; species Avena sativa. The sequence continues at coordinate 1,270,472 of OV702292.1, read as the reverse complement.
AGTTTCTGGATGATCACAAAGTGGGCCTTGCTACTTTGTTATGAGTACAATCAAGGGGTGCAAAGATCCAGAAAAGTTTCTGTTAGGTTCTGAAAGTTTGAGGCAACCAAAGTAGGCATGGGAGTTAAATTGGTCAAAATGACCATTCCCTTATTTTATTTGTTTTGATTTACTTGTCTTTGGGAAAAGTGTGGGAAATTTTTAGATGATGTTTATTTCACCTAAGCATCCATTTACAAGCAATGGAACACACAAACAAGGTGGTCCAAAAGAATTCAAAATGAAATGCATACTCACATGCATGCTTCCATAATTTTATTTAGAAAAGTTTTTGTTAACCCTAATTTTGATGATTAGAGTTTGATGATCCAAGTTTAGTATTTTTGGGATGTTACAACACCCCTCCCAGGTCGATGAAGTACAAACCACCGTCAACTCCATGGCCATAATACTCCAGCGTCTCCCGAGAGCGGGGAATAGCCGTCGCCAGAACCCTGCCGTTCCCGACTCCCGAGCCCGCCCCCGGGGCCGAGCCCGACGCACCTGGGGAGGGAGCCAATGCCACACCCTCCGACAAAGAGACCTTGCGCTTCTTCTTACTCTTCTTCTTTTTCTTCTTGGAAACCGCCGGCGTGCCAAGATCGGACTCGGTCAGCGCCGAAGTCGCTGCCATAGCCGGGGCCGGGGGGCCGCCTCACGCCAGGGGCCAGCGTCCACGCGCCCCATCCGGGGGTCCGTCGGGCCTGCAGCGGCCTGGGCCTGCAGCGCAGCCTCCCGCAAGCGGCGCTCCCGCTCCCTGTCATCTGCAGAAGGACGCGGGGAGGCCCTCCTCTACTCCTCCACCCGACGACGGGCGCGGGGAGGGGACCAGGAGGGGCGCCGCCGGCTTGGTGACATGGAAGCGGAGGCGAACGGCGACAGAGGGTGACGGGGGGACGCATGGTGCCACACTAGGACAGAGGGCGACGGGGGGACACATGGTGCGGCGGGGGGGGGGGGACTCGCGGCAGGGGGGTCACGGCGAGGCTCCAGCAGCGGGCTACGGGGGTGAGGAGCCATGAGGGCTTGTAGGAACGAGCGAGGGGGGGCTTGGGGACGGCGGCGGCAGGACAGGATCTCTAGGGGCAGGGTCGGACACAGGGGCCGGAACCCTAGCGGACTGGGTGTCAACGGGTCAGACCTGGGCTCCATGGCAGGCTGGGCCGTCGTAGGCCTGGTGGGCCGCAACAAAGCACTGCCCGCGTGGGATGAAACCGGCAGTCTCGGCCAGACCTGGGCGTGGCTTAGCCAGCCACTCGCGGTCCGTGGCCCACATGCAGCCCGACATGCCAGCCCAGTGGTGGCCTCGCCCACAGCAGCCCGATGTGGCCCCCTCCCCAATCCTCCCCAACCTTGCTGGGGCGCCACCATGGCCGCCCGCACCAGGGGTCTTCCCCGCCGGCGAGGCCGCCGCGAGGCAGCGTAGGCCAGCAAGACGAAGTCCCCCAGGGAGGGAAGGGAAAGGTTGGAGGCACATCGGGGCCGGGAAACGACGTTCTCCTCGTCGGAGACCTCGCCGTCTATCCGCACGCCAAGAATCACCTCCGGCGGGTCCTCTTGGGCGCCCACCATCGCCCTCTCGTCCTCGACGTCCCCCCAAGCCTGGTCGTGGAGGTCAGCGAGGTCCGCAACCTTCTTCGGGGACAGAGGCCGAGGTGGCGGCAGGTCCGGCGAGCTCGGCGGCGAGATGATGCGGGCCCCCACCTTGACTGTGTGCGCCGGGAAGGAGGGGGAGGCTCCCTGCCAGACGAATTCACCGCGGCGGCGGTCACGCATGTCGACAACGACGCCGGCGCCGTTGAGCAGGACCAGGCGACCTGCTTCAGGGCGGAGGAGGACGGACGCCGACGACCAACCCGGGCGGCAGCCTTCGAATACCGACGCCGACGAGGCCCTCCAGCGCAGCGGCGGCGGCGCTGGCCCAGAGAGGGCGCACGTCACCGACGCCGGCTAGGCCGAGCAGATCTCGGCGGCGACGAGTTCAAAATTTGAAACTCATCCCCGGCCACCACCAGTCGCTTTCAGGTCCGCGAAGTGCACTCCTGTTTTTGCAAGCCCTGTTATTTGCCTTTGTTAATTTCAGCCCGCTCGATTCAGCATGTAGTACGTTAATTAAGGTGGCAATGGACGTGTCATTGTCGTGTATACATTGAAAGCCTATGAACTTGCTATAGTGCACGTCAGCATCAAGGAAAAAAAAATACATCCACTCTTGTCACGTGTCAATCTTTTTTTAATTACTTGGTGTCGTGTCCAAGGTTTTCACAGCACGGATAGGAGTTCCCCTTTCGATTTCCGCCAGAAGCGCAGAGCTCAACCGGCAGAAGAAGGAGAACACACAGAGATACTACAAGTTTTTTACCCGCGGGTTCAGGCCGCTTTGTGCGAAATCGTACACTCTAGCTGCAACTATATATGATCTTTCTGGTGGCTGATAAACTGGTTATAGAGATTGTTCCGGGATGTTCTTACTAGCAGTTCTACCTTCTCTAAATTAACCCTTCCCCTCCTAGCTTATGCCTCCTTTTATAAGACAAATTAAGGGACACAGCGACACAGGGCTGATGGGTGGACATATGTTGCTCCATATGCCAGCTGCATGCATGGAGGCAACAATGGGATCGATTAATTCCTATTGCCTGCGATGCTTCATGGAGTGGAGGAAGAGGAGATGTCCGACCTGTTCCTACTAGTGCCAGGGTTCTAGGGCTTGGCCTTTTGCCATTACGTAGTTTGGAGCAGGGCAAAATATCTATACAGCCAGATTCGGGTTTCTTCCTGCTAGTGTTGTTGTGCTCTTCGACCGGCAATGGAGGCGAGGGGAGATCTAGGGGAGGAACACCATCTCCATTCCACTAATAAAGGTTTCGCGGTTAACCACTTCTTGTGCTAGAGTGGATGTGTTATGCAGCGCCCTTCGGACGGCCATGGAGGCGAGGGGAGGTTGTGCTGCTGGGCGGCATCGGCTCCTTCCTCATGGCACTACGAGAATAACTAAATAGGCCGACGGCCTTTTTATACGCCGACGGCAAAATGTCGGAGCCGTCGGCGTAGCTTGACGGGCCGTCGGACCAGTTTTGCCGTCGGCGTAGAATAAATAGGCCTTCGGCCGCTGTCGGCGTAAACATGACCGTCGGCGTAGCCCATTGGGCTAACGGCAGAGCAACGGCGTCAAGTTTACGCCGACGGCAAAGCCGTCGGCGTAGGTATCAGACCTATGCCGACGGCTTTGCCGTCGGCGTAGCTATTTTTCTTTTTTTGCCACATTAATCTTAGAAAAATCATAACTAAATCATTTAAATTCAGAAAAATACATATAATATATCATAATTTGCAGAAAAAATACATAAAAAATACAAATACTTTCGTATAACATATTTTTCATTTTCCAAGTGCAAAAAACGGGGTGTTTTGTGAAGCAACCACCAAAAGAAAGTTTCAAAATGATAATACCATATTTTTCAAAAATACTAGACCATATTTAATGGACAATTTCCCAACATAGGAATCTCAAACCATTCCGTTCACCTCTCGTGAAAAAGACAAATTCCTGCTGAATCGGTAGGAAATTAGTTAGATTTCAACTACAGGTACATGATATATTGCTCATGATTTTTTGTAAAAATCATTTTTAGGTTCACAATATGCTATTTCATCAGAGATCTAATGCAAGTTTAGTGAGACTCGTCCCCGAGCTAAGAATCATCATGCCCCTCGATTTAGGAAGTTTGATGATAGTTTGAAATGTGCATAAAAAATTCAAAAACGATCGAAACAATGCAAAACCTTCGCGTGGTGTCATATTATATGACATAGTTCCATGGAAAAATACCAGACTGGGTATATTCATTGAGTTTTAAAAAAATCTTCACAAAATGGCCTATCTCAATCGAGGTTTTCTGGATTTCAGGTCAAATGACCAATGTTATTGCTATAATCGCGGTATAGTTTGCGATAATGTGTCCATATTGTGCACACATGTGTATCATGGGATGGTAGACAATGTTGCAGGAGGAAGTTTTCCTTTTCGTCGCACCGAAAAGCCATTTTTCATTTTCTGAGTGCAAAAAACGGGGTGTTTTTGTGAAGCAACCACCAAATGAAAGTTTCAAAATGATAATACCACATTTTTAAAAAATACTAGACCATATTGAATGGACAATTTCCCAACCTAGGAATCTCAAACCTTTCCGTTCACCTCTCGTGAAAAAGACAAATTCCTGCTGAATCGGTAGGAAATGAGTTAGATTTAAACTACATGTAGATGATATGATGCTCATGATTTTTTGCAAAAATCATTTTTAGGTTCAAAATATGCTATTTCATCAGATATCTAATGCAAGTTTAGTGAGGCTCAGCCCCGAGCTAAGAATTTTCATGCCCCTCGATTTAAAAAGTTTGACGATAGTTTGAAACGGGCATAAAAAATTCAAAAATGATCGAAACAATGCAAAACCTTCGCGTGGTGTCATATTATGTGACATAGTTGCATGGAAAAATATAAAACTTGATATATTGATCGTGTCTCAAAAAATCCTTCACAAAATGGCCTATCTCAATCGAGGTTTTCTGGATTTCAGGTCAAATGACCAATGTTATTGCTAGAATCGCGATATAGTTTGCGCTAATGTGCCCATATTATGCACTCGTGTATATCATGGGATGGCGAACAATGTTGCAGGAGGAAGTTTTCCTTTTCTCGCACCAAAAAGCCATTTTTTTATTTTTCGAGTGCCAAAAACGGGGTGTTTCATGAATCTTGACATAGTTTCAGTTGTTCTAATATTTAAAATTTATGATATATAAATAAATAGATGATAGGGATGTCATATTTGGATTCCTCTCATTTTTCTGATCGATTTGGATATATTATTTGTCGAATTGTGATTTACGGATTTGTAGATATGAATTATTCAAATTTAAATAAAAAAAGCAAAATAAATAAAATTTATTTTATTTTTATTTGAATTCAAGATTATCATTACTTATTTATTGTTGTTTACTCAAAAAATTGTATGAAATGTAAAAAAACAAATATGTCTAACATTATAGTGTAATGGTTAATAGGTTTGATATGATAATATTCATAACAAGTTCTAGTTTGTTTGTCGGAAGCTCATGTGGAAGGAACGAAGAAGTTAAGCGTCCTGGGGCTGGAGTAGTATTAGGATGGGTGACCGATTGGGAAGTTTGACTAATTGTGGAATTTTACTTGAGACTAAGTATACTTAGAATTAAAAATGTCCATGTGAGATTAACAAGTTAAACAATACAAAAATGTTAAAAAAATTTGAAAAAAAAATTTGAAAAAAAAATTGAAAAAGAAAATTGGAATTTTTTTTTGAAAAAATCGAGGCCGACGGTAAAGCCGTCGGCGTAGCCAAACGGCCGTTAGTCATCCAGGTGGGTCCCATATGGTCTACGCCGACGGCTTTTCTACGCCGACGGGAGAAGAGGCTATGTCTACGGGGCTGTACGCCGACGGCCATACGCCGACGGCAACCGTCGGGCTAGCCTACGCCGACGGCATTTAGGGCCTACGCCGACGGGACCCGGCCGTCGGCGTATTCAGCTTCTCCTGTAGTGTGGGTGGAGAGAGTTCCTATTGCTGCAACGAGCGAATCACACGGTCGACATGCTCACCGCCGTGACCTTTGGCTAGAATGGCAACCCTTGTAGACGCCATGGCGACGTCTCTTCAACCTCAAGAGTGGAGGCCCTCCATGGAGCTTTGCGCTGGAGCTAGGGATATAAATGGATCGGATCAGATATTCTTATTTTCATATCCTTTACCATATTTTTCCGATGGATTCGGATCAGAGTAGATAATAGGCAGACGCAGATTTAGATGCAGATTATATTAGATCACAGATTCAGAGCAGACTCAGACCGCAACCAGATAATCAAACAAATACATACATATAAAAAATAAAGTTTATTTTTTTGTGCAAAGAAACATGACCAAAAAGCGTGCAACACTAGAGGCATGTTTGGTTGGTCGGGCCGGAATTTCTTGTTTTTCCCACTTGGCCCATCGGATGCTGCATGGGGGAGATTTCCCTTAGGCCAGGATGGGCAATTTATTTGGTTGCCTGTATTTTTGTTTCCCCATTAGGAGAGCACATATGGACACTTTGTTTGGTTTTCCAGATTGGTCTCGGCTGGTGCAAAGCTGCACGTTTGGGAGCCCGCATCTGGCCCAATGTGGTTACCTCCCATGGAAAATGGTGATCTTACCAACTAGTCACCATGGTTTAAGATATTACATGATCTTACATGAATCAGAACAACTGATAGTAGATAATCCACATGATCAGTCTGACGATGATTTCTTTGATCATACTTGCACCCCCTATAGGTGGAAACTTCTCATGTGGATGAACTTGTTGATGAACTTATGGCGGTGTTGTTCATATCTTGCGACAGCTGTGCCTTTTGTGGACGCTCTGCTAAGAACTCGGAGTAGTTTTTTTGTTCCTGCTCTAGAGTCTTGACACATATATAAGGACCCCTTATGGAGGTTGTGCTGGTAACCTGTCACTTGTTGGATGCACTCCTCTCATGTCCTATAGATTTCTGGATTCTTGGCGTAGTACATCACATACCAGTTGTATTTCTATGAGACATAACCCATATATAAGGATCACAACTAAAGTAGGCAGATCAAGTTCACAAAAAACACAAGGCAATAAACATAAACTAGTTAAGCATGCATGATCATATGGGCACAAGGATCAGCAGTTCCAACCTACCAAGTTTGTGTGATCCAACCAATCACCACTAATATCTATGGTGTCATCCTACCACCACATTAAAAGGGGTGCAATCCTACCACCGCATAAGTTCTCCATCATGTGAGGGGTTAGTATATACCACCTCAAAGTAAACACGCATAAGTTTTCATCAAGTCCCTAGCTACTTCAAAATATACAACTTCTTCATCATCATGCATGCACTACCACCACTATATCCATGATTAGGGAGCAAGCACTACACGTAGTAGTGCTTGGCTAGGAAGGTCCTGAGCCAGATATCCATGTGGTCCTCCGCCATCTAAACAAAGTCGTTGCCCATAGCCCTATTGTTGAACAGGTGGCTGAGCGCCACCATTAGAGCCTCGGGATTGTAGCCTTTGGAGGCCATGATGGCGTCGTATAGAGATGGGTGCACATCAGGAGGGGAAGAAATGGTTGTAGGGTTCGCAGCATAGAAAACAAAAAATTTCCTACGATGGGAACTACGTACCAAGATCTATCTACTAGATACAAACAACGGGCGGATGTATATCTGTAGAGAACATACCCTTGAAGACCGACAAAGCTTAACGAGTTCAACTCGTGGTTGATGTAGACGATCTCTTGCCGATCTCAAGATCGAAAGGAAGTCCTAGCGCCGCAAATCAGCAGCGCATCCGTGCTCGCACACACGTTCGAGGCACCGAGCAACCTCCGCCTCCTCGCTCCAGTGATGCAGCGGAAGCACAACTCTTTCTTGCCGAATAGCCACCGGGAACATGTATCTCGCTAGTCCGAGACCATGGGGGATAAATTCTAGAGGGGGAGAGAGATCCTTCACGAGGAGGTGTGAGAGACAAGTGAGGAGGGGGGCTCCTTTTATAGGAGGAGGGGGGCACCCAAGGGGGTGGCCGCCGGCCATGGGGGCTGCCCCCTCCCCTCCTTCATTCATGTGGGTGGACACTCCACTCACAAAATGCCCTTTAAATTTCCTCCACTCAAAAGTCCACTCAAATTCCCATTAAATTTCCACCAAATTTAATGCAAACTCTCATTAAATAAAACTCTTTTATTTTATTCAGAATTTTGTCAATTACTTTAATGACAAACATTCACAAATAACCCCTTGCTAGAATTCCATTTCACATGCATAACCACTTTATGCAATTTCACCCGAAAACCTGTTTCGGTATCTAGTGAAATAAATTCCTACGCTTGTTCATTCTTTCGGCATGAAACTTTTGTTCCAATTGTATGTCGGTGTCTCTTAAGTGTGTCACCCTACGGTTCGTGAATAATGCGGACATGATCGAGACCCCTCTCGGATCAATAATCAGAAGCGGGATCTGGAGACCCATACTGACTCCCACACATTCAACGATGACTTTCTTGTGATCGTCGGAACCTTTTACGCTAGTATCTTAATCCCTTTGTTTCACGATATATTACATGTCCGAGATTCGATCATCGGTATCTCCATACCTAGTTTGATCTTGTTACCGACATGCACTCTTTTCTCGTTCCCGTGATATAACATTCTAGTGATCAAATCACTTGCTTGCAAGCTAATCAATGTGATATCACCGAGAGGGCCCAGAGTATATCTATCCGTCATCGGGATGAACAAATTCCACTCTCGATCCATGAGCCTCAACATAACACTTTATTAGTTCTGAATCCATCTTTATAATCACCCTGTTACGGTGTGTCGTTTGATGTTATCAAGAAACTCTTCCGGTGTTAGTGATTGACATGATCTCATGGTCTAAGGATTAGGATCACTTCGTAAGTTGTTATAGCAATATAAACTCAATGACTTTTATCGTAATGCTATACTTCGGATGAATGTTCATCACATCATTACACTAATGTTGTGATCCCGTTATTAACAACATCCAATGTCCATGATCAGGAAACCTTGATCATCTTGTTAATCAACGAGCTAGTTTATGAGAGAGGCATAACTAGGAACTTTCTGTTTGTTTATTAAACACACATGTATTAACGTTTCCGTATTAATACAATTATAGAATGCAAAATAAACATCTATCATATACTTGGAATACACATAATAAACACTTTATTATTGCCTCTCAGGGCATATTCCCTTCAGTCTCCCACTTGCACTAGAGACAATAATCTAGTTACATAGTGATAAATCTAACACCCATTGAGTTCTGGTGTTGATCATGTTTTGCTCTAGGGAGATTTTTAGTCAATGGATCTGCTACATTGAGATCTGTATGTACTTTACAAATCTTTATATCTCCATCCTTGACATGCTCGCGGATGGAGTGAAACCGGCGCTTAATATGCTTGGAATGCTTGTGAGACCTTGGCTCTTTGGCATTGGCAATGGCACCATTGTTGTCACAATAGATCACCATTGGGTCCAACGCGTTTGCCACCACTCCTAGTTCGGATATGAACTCCTTCATCCAAACTGCTTCCTGAGCCGCTTCTGAAGCAGCAACATATTTGGCCTCCGTTGTTGATCCCGCTACCACAGGTTGTTTGGAGCTCCTCCAACTAACCGCTCCGCCATTCATGAGAAAAACGTATCCGGATTGAGACTTAGAGTCATCCGGATCGGTGTCAAAGCTAGCGTCAACATAACACTTAGTGATGAGCTCTTCTTCACCTCCGTATACAAGAAACATAACCTTAGTTCTTCGTAAGTACTTAAGGATATTCTTGACCGCTATCTAGTGTTCCGAACCTAGATCCGATTGGTACCTACTAGTCAAACTAATAGCATGTGCCACATCCGGTCTTGTACATAGCATGGCGTACATTATAGAGCCTCTGGCTGAAGCATAGGGGACTTTGTCCATTATCTCTCTTTCTTCCGCCGAAGCCGGACTTTGAGTCTTACTCAATGTCTTGCCTTGCAACATAGGTAAGAACCCCTTCTTACTTCCGTCCATTTTAAACTTCTTTAAAATCTTATCAAGGTATGTACTTTGCGATAGCCCTATTAGGCGCCTAGATCTATCTCTATAGATCTTTATGCCTAATATGTATGACGCTTCACCTAGGTCCTTCATTGAAAATTTGCTGTTTAGATAACTTTTAACATTGTTTAAAAGATCTATATCATTTCTGATCAATAATATGTCATCCACATATAATATCAGAAATGCCACATTGCTCCCACTCACTTTCTTGTAAATACAAGCTTCTCCATAAGTTTGGACAAATCCAAACTCTTTGATCACCTCATCAATGTAAGATCCCTCCTTTGTAAAGGAAAAGGATCCCTGTGATTGCAATGCTAGTCCCTGGATCATTGCTAGCATCCACAGTTTAAGATGAAGTACACAGATACAAAGGTCGTTTATTACATCCATTCCAGAGATAAAACTTAGTCTTTACATCTCAAGGCCACAGGCCTAATACAAGAGTTTGGAATAAGTAAATAAACATAAGTCTTCATCTTCATGTGCCACAGGCAAACATGTTTAGTGTAGACTCATGACACCTAATCATCATCGGAGTAACCTACAACATCACAAGTTACAGCCACAGTGGGTCAATACTTTGGAATAGCTTTGCTCCAAATAGGTTTTTCCTATTAGTTGAAATCACTAAGTTTTTCTTTGTCAAAACTTTTCCCAAGAAACCACCAATAGACATTGGGGTCCTTCACCCTTGTTCACCCACAAGTTTTTACTTAGAAGTTGGAGTGATGAGATTCTTGATAGCTTCCATGTCTTGATGCTCAAGTTGTCCATTGCCATGGACTTGGCTAAGTACTTAGATTTTTCCATCTGCAGAGGTTGTGCACTTTCCCCACCAGACTTGGTTTCCCAAGACAGGACCTTTCAGAAGCCTTCCCTTAGCCAAATGGACGCGTTCCAACCTATCATCCCACTACCACCAACTGTCCAAATGACTAAGTTCTAGCAACTTATGTGGTCCAGGCAGAGCCCATATTGCCAAGTGGCTGCACTATAAGCTTCTCAACACTTGGCCTCTAAAATCCCTTTGTTCCTGGGTGGCATACCACAAGTGAGATACACAAGGTAAACCATGTCCATGGGCCTTGTGTAACCACTCAACCAAAACCACCATTCAAGTACCATTCCACCCAGGTGATTCATTGACTTAGTTGTTTTATTAAGAAAAACATAAGTCCAAAGACTTAGAAATATTTTCATCATAGCATGTATATACTTTACCACCCTTGTTTGCTACTAGCTAGGCTAAGCATGGCATAGTAACTTAACTTAGGAATTTCCTAGCAATTCTATATCTACTTAGGATTTCCCAACATGGCATTTGGCAAAATAGTAACATGCAAGACTTAGCAAAATATTTCTAATGCTTGTAGAAAATATAGGGATGGAAATATTCATGAAGTACCACTTGCCTTGGTAGTGGGGAGAGTAGCACTCTTCACAATCACAATCACTAGCACCAAAGTCTACACAAAGAATATAACCACAATCAAATACAAGTCATATACAAACAAAAATATATATGCATGCATGCAAAAATGCTAAGTGATGATTTTTAAAACTCCACCAAGCAAGTGCATAGTACTGAACCATAACCAAGTTAAAATCTTGCTAAATCAAGTTTATTTTACACTAAAACAATTTTCTAAACAATTTCTATACTCAAAATAGTCCTACACAACTTTCTGCAAAAGAAACCATTTTAACAGAACCTAAACATTAAACACATTGCATAAACAGAAAGGGCTTGTCTCCCTGATTCCAACGGTATAAAATTTGCAAAAATCTAACGTGGGAATCAAAAGTTATAGCCAAATCAAATTTGAATCTAAATCTGTTTTAAATTCTGTTTTAAACTCAAACCCTAGCCACGCGTCCTATTCTTACTAGCGCGTACCGGTTCGTGTCGGATCACGCACGCGAGCCGTAGGATCTAAGTGGCGATGCACGGTTCAGATCAAAACATAATGCTTCGCTAAGTGGTTCTATCGCACGCGTTGGATCTAGATCCAACGGCTCTCGATCAAGCGACCACGTTCTAGCGGCGCGCGGCGACGGCGAGCGGCGGAGCGCTCTGTCAGTGGCGGCGCTGGCATTCTAGGTCGCTCGGGGAGGGAAGGGTATGCTTACCAGAACCGCAAGGTCGAGGCGAAGCTCAACGTGGAGGTGGCTTGGCAAGGGGCGCACGGCAGGGGCTGCTGGAGCTCGTCGGAGTTGTGCACGGCGTCGGGCGGGTGCTGTCGAAGTGGTTGCCGAGGTATCACGTTGCCCTAGCACGAACCAGATGGATTAGAGGACGCGCAACACCGTGGCGAACAATCTCGTATGCAAGAGGGGGCAAGGGGCGCGCTCTGCTTACCGTAATTGGTCGCCAGAGTTGAGCGGCGGCTCGGTCAGTTGCGGGCACGAACGGGGACGGCGTCCTGGGTCACGAGAACGCAAACGAAAGGTGTCAGGAGATGCACGAGATCACTCTGGGCACGATAGGTTGAACCAGAGAAAGGGGGGCGGTCGAAGCTCACCGGAATCAGTCGCTGGAGTTCATCGGTGCTGCAGGGTCTCGAGGTCAAATGTGCGCAGCCTGGTGGCGGAGTGAGCGAGGAGAGTGGGGGAAAATGACCGCGGCGGCGAGGGGTTCTTATAGCCAGAGCTGGGGCGGAGATTACGCACGCATTCATCGCCTATTAAGAGGATTAAAATTGCGGCAGAGGCGGGGAAGAAACGGGCGGCGACGTGTTCCTGCGCGGGATTTGGGGAAGACGACGGTGACGTGGACGGGGCCCGCTTGTCAGCGAAATAAGCAGAGAGGGAGTGGGGTCCAGGCGTCATTGACTGTGTGGGTGCGTCTGCGCGTGCGAGAGAGAAAGAGGTGGCCCGGGTGGGCTAGCTGGGCCGTGTCTGTTGCTGGGCCAAATTCCTGGCGCCAGCTTTTTTCCATTTCTTTATTCCTTTTCTTTTTCTGATTTGATTTTCTGGATTGGTTTTCAAATGAATTCAAAGTCCATTTGAATTCAAATCTATTTGGGATTTTTGCAGTGTGCAACATACTCAAATCTAGGTATAAAACCATGTGGTTACTCTGAAAAGGCTTGGTCATTTTTGGAGAAACAAAATAACAGGGACATTGCACTAGGTTTGCAAATGTTTGAAAATGGTTTTTGAAACCATTTCTATTTTTTAAAATTTTGTTCTAACTCCACACTCAAACCAATCAACAAGGAAGGCAAACAATCTAGGTTTAAAACATTCAAACTCTCAAATGGGGATAGCCATTTGATTTAAGTTTGCTCACATAAAATGATAGCACTATGTGCTTCTGTTTTCTTGAAATGAGTTTGAAATTGATCTCAATTCTATATGCATGCATGAATGATATGCAATCTTTGAAATCATGATTTTAGGGATGTTACAAATCTAACCCCCTTAAGGTGAATCTCGCCCTCGAGATTCGGATTGGCTAGAAAATAGGTGAGGGTGGTCTTTCCGAAGATCATCTTCTCTTTCCCATGTTGCTTCCTCTTCGGAATGATGATTCCACTGCACTTTGCAAAACTTGATAGTCTTAGTCCTTGTGACTCTTTCTGCAGTTTCAAGAATCTTGATGGGTTTCTCTTCATAAGTGAGATCACTTTCTAGTTGAACCTCCTCCAAAGGTATAGTATCCTTCAAAGAAGTTTCTTCCATTTCTGGGTGACATTTCTTAAGCTGACTCACATGAAACACATTATGAACTGCTGACAAAGATTCTGGCAATTCTATTTCATAGGCAACTTCTCCTTTGCGACTCAAAACCTTGAATGGCCCAACATATCTTGGTGCCAATTTTCCTTTGACTCTGAATCTTTTCACTCCACGAAGTGGTGATACTCTAAGATAGGCTCTATCACCAACTTCGTAGGTGACTTCTCTACGCTTAGGATCTGCGTAGATTTTCTATCGGGACTATGCTATCTTCAACCTGTCCTTAACCAATTTGACCTTCTCTTCGGCTTCTTTGATAAGATCTGGCCCGAATAAACTTCTTTCTCCCACACCATTCCATAACAATGGGGTGGTACACTTTCTTCCGTAGAGAAACTCAAACGGTGCCATCTCAATGCTGGCTTGATAACTGTTGTTATAAGAAAATTCTGCGTAAGGCAGACTTTCATCCCAACTTGCTCCATAGTCTAAGGCACATGCCCTCAACATGTCTTTAAGAATCTGATTAGTCCTTTCTGTTTGTCCATCGGTTTAAGGATGAAAAGCAGTACTGAATTCCAACCTCGTTCCCAATGACTCATGTAGCTGTCTCCAAAAATGGGAAGTGAATTGAGTTCCCCTATCAGACACAATACTCTTGGGCACACCATGTAGACATACAATTCTACTCATGTAGATTTTGGCTAACTTGGCACTTGTATAAGTTGTCTTCACGGGTATGAAATGAGCCACTTTAGTTAGGCGATCCACTACTACCCATATGGAATCATACCCTGACCTGGTCCTTGGTAGTCCGGTAATGAAATCCATACCAATCTTGTCCCACTTCCAATCACGAATAGGTAGTGGTTGAAGCAACCTTGCTGGTTTCTGATGCTCCTCTTTCACTCTACTACACACATCACACAAAGCAATATGTTCGGTGATGTCCCTCTTGAGATTGTTCCACCAAAATCTTTCTTTCATGTCCATGTACATTTTGGTGTTACCCGGGTGAATAGAATACGGAGAGTTGTGTGCTTCCTGCAAAATCAGTTTCTGCAACTCCGGATCTTGTGGAACACAGATACGTTTCCCATGCCATAAAGTACCTTGTTCGTCTTCATGGAAACTTTTAGCTTTCCCTTGGCCAATCTTTTCCTTAATCTCATCAATTTCCTTATCAGTCTTCTGGGCTTCTCTGATCTTGTCCAACAAAGTGGGTTGAACATCTAATGACATGAGATGTCCTTCCGGCATAATCTCCAATCTGAGTTTTCTGAATTGGGTACACAAATCATCTGGCAATTCTCCTTTGGTAAGGCCATTCACAAATACCTTACGACTTAGAGCATCTGCTACAACATTTGCTTTACCGGGGTGGTATTGTAAACTTAAGTCATAGTCTTTGATAAGTTCTAGCCATCTTCTTTGTCTCATATTAATTTCCTTCTGGGTGAAGATATACTTCAAACTTTTGTGATCCGTGAACACTTTACAACGCTTTCCCAAAAGATAATGTCTCCATGTTTTGAGTGCATGGACAACAGAGGCTAACTCTAAATCATGAGTAGGATAGTTCACCTCATGAGTTTTGAGTTGTCTCGAGGCATAAGCTACAACTTTACCGTCTTGCATAAGTACCGCACCCAAACCTTGATGAGATGCATCACAATATACGTGGAAATCCTTTTCCAAGTCTGGCAGACACAAAACTGGTGCTGTCACAAGTCTCTTCTTCAACTCCTGAAAGCTGACTTCACAACCTTCAGACCAAGCAAACTTCTTGTCTTTCTTTAACAATTCAGTCATTGGCTTAGCAACCTTTGAGAAATTTTCAATGAACCTTTTGTAGTAACCTGCTAAGCCAAGGAAACTACGAACTTCTTTCACGGACTTGGGAGATTCCCATTCCGTCACAGCTGAAACCTTAGCAGGATCAACTGCTACACCATCCTTTGTCATAACATGACCAAGAAAACCAACTTCCTCTAACCAGAACTCGCACTTGATGAATTTGGCATAAAGTTTATGCTCCCTCAATTTATCAAGTATCAAACGTAAGTGTCCTTCGTGCTCCTCTTTGCTCTTGGAGTAGACTAAGATGTCATCGATGAAAACGACAACAAACTTGTCAAGGAATTCCATGAACACTTTGTTCATCATATTCATGAAGTATGCTGGAGCATTTGTCAAGCCAAAAGGCATTACGGTATACTCATATAATCCATACCTTGTGGTGAACGCTGTTTTAGGTATGTCTTGTTCTCTTATCTTGAGTTGAAAATAGCCTGACCGGAGATCAATCTTTGAGAACACACATGCTCCTTCTAGCTGATCAAACAAGTCATTGATTCTAGGCAAAGGATATTTGTTCTTGATAGTTACCTCGTTGAGTGAACGGTAATCTATGCATATCCTTTGGCTTCTATCTTTCTTCTCCATGAACAAAACTGGGGCTCCCCAAGATGAAGAACTTGGTTGAATAAATCCTTTCTGCAACTGTTCTCCTAGTTGCTTCTTGAGTTCTTTCAGTTCATCAACTGACATTTTATATGGTCTCTTTGCTATTGGTCCCGAACCTGGTACCAAATCTATCAGAAACTCCACATCTCTATTTGGTGGCATTCCCGGCAATTCTTCCGGAAACACATCCGGATACTCACTTACAATTGGCACACTGTCCATGCTAACCCCCTTAAGAGAATTAAGCATACTCCTTTTTGCTTCAAAGCTGGTCTTGAATCTGATCCTTTTATTTTCTGGAGTTGTGAGTGAGACAGTATGGCTGGCACAATCTATCACTCCTTTGTACTTGGTCATCCAGTCCATTCCTAGAATGACATCCAATCCTTGGGAGTTTAGAATTATCAAGTTAACGGGAAACTTATACTTCCCAAATTCTATGACTAGATCATGGCATCCTGAATTCACTATCATTTCTCCACCAGGAGAACTTACTTTTATGGGACACCCAATAGTTTCTACCGGTAGTTCATTTCTTTCAACAAATGCTCTTGATATGAATGAATGAGATGCACCAGTATCAAAGAGTACAAATGCTGGAATGGAATTGAGTCTGAACTTACCAGCAACAGCATCAGGTTCCTCATAGACCTCCTCCACATTGATGTGGTTTACCTGTCCCTTCTGGAAAGGGTTGGGCTTGACAGGTCCTTCAACTTTCTTTTCAGGGCACTCATTTGCATAGTGCCCCATCTTCTTGCATTTGAAGCATTCAACCTGACTGATGTCTCTCTTAGCAGGCTGACTTCCACTTCCATTACCACTGTGGTGGCTCTTATGTCCACTCTTGTGGTTCTTGTACTTGTCATTGTCATGACTGCGATGATGCTTGTTGTCATGATGGTTGTGGTTGTGGTGCTTGTTGAATTTCCCATGCTTGTGGGATCCTGAGCTTCCGTTGTCATCATAGTGAGATCGTTTGTGAGACGATCCCGATCTGTGCTTGTCGGAGTGCTTCCTCTTTCTGCTTTCCACTTGTTTTATTTTGTTCTCCAATATTGCAGCCTTGTCACAGAGCGACTGATAAGTGGGAACATACGCCACATCCAGCTGCAGATTCAGCTCATCATTCAAGCCTTCCAGAAATTTTTCCTTTCTCTTGGCATCTGTGTCAACCTCATCCGGTGCATAACGCGCCAGATTGTTGAACTCTTCAATGTATTCAGCCACGTTGCGGTGGTGCTGCTTCAGATTGTGGAACTCTTTCTTTTTCAGGCTCATTATTCCTGATGAGATATGAGCAGTGCGAAAGCCATCCTCAAAGATAGCCCAAGTCACCTCATCTATAGGAGTGGTGATTTGGAAGTTGTCCCACCAAGTGGCGGCTGGCCCTTCTAGCAGATGTGCTACAAATCTGACCTTTTCAGCATCCGTGCATCCCACGGTTACTAAGTCCTTGTTTACAGAACATAGACAATCATTGGCCACCATGGGATCAGTCGTCCCCGAAAACTTAGCTGGCCTCAACCTCAGGAACCTGGTGAGCATATCAAAGCCCGGAAGGTTGTTGTTGTTGTTATTATTGTTGTTATTGGGGTTGTTGTTGTTGTTATTGTTTTGGTTCTGGATGAATGTTGTCATCATCTGCATCAGCTGTGTTTGAGCAGTCATCATTTGTTGCATTTCTGGAGTGATGTTGTTGTTGTTGTTGTTGGGGTTGGGGTTTGCACGGCGGGGAGGCATCTGTGGTTTGTTTAAATAGAGATAAGAATGAGATACCCATAGATGCTTTCATGCACATTACATCACATAAGCAATCACAAGCATGCAACAAAGATAAAAGTTCAACAACAAGATAACAAGTTCACAAAGTAAAACACACAAGTAGCAAGCCATCCACATGTCGGATGGTCCAATAACAAGTTCTCAAATAACAAGTACGATAAATAAAGATAAACGAGTAGTCAAACCTACTCATCAGCATCAATCTCCTCCTCGACAAAGGTAAGACCTGCGTTCTCCATGGCGGTCTTGTTCTCCTCAATGGTAGTGGTCAAGGACTCTATCTTGGCCTTGAGAGCCCTCTTCTGGGAACGAAGCCTCTCTATCACCGTCTGCTGCTGCTCCAGCTCGAAGTCCTTGGACTGCAGTTCTTCAGTCATGTCCCGGATCTTCTTGTTCCTATCCTGGACACGTTTCTCCTGACTCTTGAACTTCCTGTCCTGGGTCTCGAACTTCACCTCCATTTCCTTGACTATCTCGTCCTGCTGCGCGAAGAGCTGGTCCTTCTCGCGAAGCTGCACCTGGAGCTCGTCATTACTGAGCATGACATTGGTCATGTCCGTGTCCACGTGCCTAATGAGAGACTCTAAGTCCTGGAGATACAGACGTATCGGCTCTGCTGCGTCCCTCGAGTCGTCCTCGAAGTCGATGGACTCTCCGTCCTCATCACGTCTTCCGAAGACGTGGAAGTGGGTGCCTCTAACCTGTCGGGAGTGTCGACCTAGCAGACGTCCTATCAGGTCCTGCATAACTACCTCCATGCCTCTCTCCATGTCATCGTGCATAAGCTTGAAGAAGATGGCCTCCGTAGTAGGCTCTGTCTGGCGTCCGGGCTGGTTCACCTTGAAGCCCCAGAGGTCCTTCCTATCGAACTTGGTGAGTGGATGCACCATGATGGTGGGAAGAGGGAGATTGAGCAAAGTGGTAAGCTCAACGATACGAGGACCAAAGAGGGTAACCTGGAACTCCTCAACAGTGCTGATGGTAATAGGCATCTATTTATAAGATAGAAAAGTTAGAACAACACAATTCAAAATAAAACAAAAGACAAAACACACATACATATCCTTGGGAAGCAAAACACACAAGTCATGCATACATGAAACCATTACAATAACCAAGGTTCCATCTTATTCTAAAGCAACATTTTGGAAAATAGGGTGATAGGTGGTGGTCCAACTAACGAAGTACATTTACAATCCTATCTCACTGGATCTGTTAGCTAACACAATATTTCTAGAAGCAATCAGCCTATCCTGCTCACATGATTCCATCACTAAGTCTATAATATCTCCTCTTAAGGTTTGGTTGGTAGCTTCCAACTCTTGGGTATGTTCCTTCTCTTTCTCCAAGTCTTTTTGGAGGTTGAGCATTCTGCACTTGACTCTAGCACTAAGTTCTTTGATAGTCCTCCAAGCTGCTTCTCTTGCTGACTCAAAGAATGTGGTGTGCACCATAGTGTTGGTGTACATGCAGAATCATGTTTCTTTGTGGTTGTCTTCCTTGTTTTTGTACAAGTGAAGTTGCACCCACCAGTACTCAACTCCTTCATCCATCACTGGAAAGCCTTTGTACACAGCTGCACCATGTATTTCCATTGCCACCATGAGGTCCTTGAGAATTTTGGGGAACTCAGTCTCACACTCCAAGGTCATGGTCATGAGTGGTTCTTTCCTTACGGCTTCGTTGATGGAGTTCATCTACAAATAGAGAGGATAAGAGAAGATTAGAAAAGTTTACAAGAAGAATAGACAAGTGTAGAAGTAGTTGAAAATTTTTCCTTAGTGGTTTCCATTCCTAGGGTCATAATCCTACAGGCAACACAGTGCTCTGATACCACCTATAAGATCCCTCCTTTGTAAAGGAAAAGGATCCCTGTGATTGCAATGCTAGTCCCTGGATCATTGCTAGCATCCACAGTTTAAGATGAAGTACACAGATAAAAAGGTCGTTTATTACATCCATTCCAGAGATAAAACTTAGTCTTTACATCTCAAGGCCACAGGCCTAATACAAGAGTTTGGAATAAGTAAATAAACATAAGTCTTCATCTTCATGTGCCACATGCAAACATGTTGAGTGTAGACTCATGACACCTAATCATCATCGGAGTAACCTGCAACATCACAAGTTACAGCCACAGTGGGTCAATACTTTGGAATAGTATTGGCAAGTTATACCTTTGTAAATTTTAAGTAGACTAGATTACTATATGCAGTTTGGCTAAGTGTAGCTTGGATTACTTTGCTCAAAATAGGTTTTTCCTATTAGTTGAAATCACTAAGTTTTTCTTTGTCAAAACTTTTCCCAAGAAACCACCAATAGACATTGGGGTCCTTCACCCTTGTTCACCCACAAGTTTTTACTTAGAAGTTGGAGTGATGAGATTCTTGATAGCTTCCATGTCTTGATGCTCAAGTTGTCCATTGCCATGGACTTGGCTAAGTACTTAGATTTTTCCATCTGTAGAGGTTGTGCACTTTCCCCACCAGACTTGGTTTCCCAAGACAGGACCTTTCAGAAGCCTTCCCTTAGCCAAATGGACGCGTTCCAACCTATCATCCCACTACCACCAACTGTCCAAATGACTAAGTTCTAGCAACTTATGTGGTCCAGGCAGAGCCCATATTGCCAAGTGGTTGCACTATAAGCTTCTCAACACTTGGCCTCTAAAATCCCTTTGTTCCTGGTGGCATACCACAAGTGAGATACACAAGGTAAACCATGTCCATGGGCCTTGTGTAACCACTCAACCAAAACCACCATTCAAGTCCCATTCCACCCAGGTGATTCATTGACTTAGTTGTTTTATTAAGAAAAACATAAGTCCAAAGACTTAGAAATATTTTCATCATAGCATGTATATACTTTACCACCCTTGTTTGCTACTAGCTAGGCTAAGCATGGCATAGTAACTTAACTTAGGAATTTCCTAGCAATTCTATATCTACTTAGGATTTCCCAACATGGCATTTGGCAAAATAGTAACATGCAAGACTTAGCAAAATATTTCTAATGCTTGTAGAAAATATAGGGATGGAAATATTCATGAAGTACCACTTGCCTTGGTAGTGGGGAGAGTAGCACTCTTCACAATCACAATCACTAGCAACAAAGTCTACACAGAGAATATAACCACAATCACATACAAGTCATATACAAACAAAAATATATATGCATGCATGCAAAAATGCTAAGTGATGATTTTGAAAACTCCACCAAGCAAGTGCATAGTACTGAACCATAACCAAGTTAAAAACTTGCTAAATCAAGTTTATTTTACACTAAAACAATTTTCTAAACAATTTCTATACTCAAAATAGTCCTACACAACTTTCTGCAAAAGAAACCATTTTAACAGAACCTAAACTTTAAACACATTTCATAAACAGAAAGGGCTTGTCTCCCTGATTCCAACGGTATAAAATTTGCAAAAATCTAACGTGGGAATCAAAAGTTATAGCCTAATCAAATTTGAATCTAAATCTGTTTTAAATTCTGTTTTAAACTCAAACCCTAGCCACGCGTCCTATTCTTACTGGCGCGTACCGGTTCGCGTCGGATCACGCACGCGAGCCGTAGGATCTAAGTGGCGATGCACGGTTCAGATCAAAACATAATGCTTCGCTAAGTGGTTCTATCACACGCGTTGGATCTAGATCCAACGGCTCTCGATCAAGCGACCATGTTCTGGCGGCGCGCGGCGACGGCAAGCGGCGGAGTGCTCTGTCAGTGGCGGCGCTGGCGTTCTAGGTCGCTCGGGGAGGGAAGGGTGTGCTTACCAGAACCACAAGGTCGAGGCGAAGCTCAACGTGGAGGTGGCTTGGCAAGGGGCGCACGGCAGGGGCTGCTGGAGCTCGTCGGAGTTGTGCACGGCGTCGGGCGGGTGCTGTCGAAGTGGTTGCCGAGGTATCACGTCGCCCTAGCACGAACCAGATGGATTAGAGGACGCGTAACACCATGGCGAACAATCTCGTATGCAAGAGGGGGCAAGGGGCGCGCTCTGCTTACCGTAATTGGTCGCCGGAGTTGAGCGGCGGCTCGGTCAGTTGCGGGCACGAACGGGGACGGTGTCCTGGGTCACGAGAACGCAAACGAAAGGTGTCAGGAGATGCACGAGATCACTCTGGGCACGATAGGTTGAACCAGAGAAAGGGGGGCGGTCGAAGCTCACCGAAATCAGTCGCTGGAGTTCGTCGGTGCTGCAGGGTCTCGAGGTCAAATGCGCGCAGCCTGGTGGCGGAGTGAGCGAGGAGAGTGGGGGAAAATGACCGCGGCGGCGAGGGGTTCTTATAGCCAGAGCTGGGGCGGATATTACGCACGCATTCATCGCCTATTAAGAGGATTAAAATCGCGGCAGAGGCGGGGAAGAAACGGGCGGCGACGTGTTCCTGCGCGGGATTTGGGGAAGACGACGGTGACGTGGACGGGGCCCGCTTGTCTGCGAAATAAGCAGAGAGGGAGTGGGGTCCAGGCGTCATTGACTGCATGGGTGCATCTGCGCGTGCGAGAGAGAAAGAGGTGGCCCGGGTGGGCTAGCTGGGCCGCGTCTGTTGCTGGGCCAAATTCCTGGCGCCGACTTTTTTCCATTTCTTTATTCCTTTTCTTTTTCTGATTTGATTTTCTAGATTGGTTTTCAAATGAATTCAAAGTCCATTTAAATTCAAATCTATTTGGGATTTTTGCAGTGTGCAACATACTCAAATCTAGGTATAAAACCATGTGGTTACTCTGAAAAGGCTTGGTCATTTTTGGAGAAACAAAATAACAGGGACATTGCACTAGGTTTGCAAATGTTTGAAAATGGTTTTCGAAACCATGTCTATTTTGTAAAAGTTTGTTCTAACTCCACACTCAAACCAATCAACAAGGAAGGCAAACAATCTAGGTTTAAAACATTCAAACTCTCAAATGGGGATAGCCATTTGATTTAAGTTTGCTCACATAAAATGATAGCACTATGTGCTTCTGTTTTCTTGAAATGAGTTTGAAATTGATCTCAATTCTATATGCATGCATGAATGATATGCAATCTTTGAAATCATGATTTTAGGGATGTTACAAATCTAACCCCCTTAAGGTGAATCTCGCCCTCGAGATTCGGATTGGCTAGAAAATAGGTGAGGGTGGTCTTTCCGAAGATCATCTTCTCTTTCCCATGTTGCTTCCTCTTCGGAATGATGATTCCACTGCACTTTGCAAAACTTGATAGTCTTAGTCCTTGTGACTCTTTCTGCAGTTTCAAGAATCTTGATGGGTTTCTCTTCATAAGTGAGATCACTTTCTAGTTGAACCTCCTCCAAAGGTATAGTATCCTTCAAAGAAGTTTCTTCCATTTCTGGGTGACATTTCTTAAGCTGACTCACATGAAACACATTATGAACTGCTGACAAAGATTCTGGCAATTCTATTTCATAGGCAACTTCTCCTTTGCGACTCAAAACCTTGAATGGCCCAACATATCTTGGTGCCAATTTTCCTTTGACTCCGAATCTTTTCACTCCATGAAGTGGTGATACTCTAAGATAGGCTCTATCACCAACTTCGTAGGTGACTTCTCTACGCTTAGGATCTGCGTAGCTTTTCTGTCGGGACTATGCTATCTTCAACCTGTCCTTAACCAATTTGACCTTCTCTTCGGCTTCTTTGATAAGATCTGGCCCGAATAAACTTCTTTCTCCCACACCATTCCATAACAATGGGGTGGTACACTTTCTTCCGTAGAGAAACTCAAACGGTGCCATCTCAATGCTGGCTTGATAACTGTTGTTATAAGAAAATTGTGCGTAAGGCAGACTTTCATCCCAACTTGCTCCATAGTCTAAGGCACATGCCCTCAACATGTCTTCAAGAATTTGATTAGTCCTTTCTGTTTGTCCATCGGTTTGAGGATGAAAAGCAGTACTGAATTCCAACCTCACTCCCAATGACTCATGTAGCTGTCTCCAAAAATGGGAAGTGAATTGAGTTCCCCTATCAGACACAATACTCTTGGGCACACCATGTAGACATACAATTCTACTCATGTAGATTTTGGCTAACTTGGCACTTGTATAAGTTGTCTTCACGGGTATGAAATGAGCCACTTTAGTTAGGCGATCCACTACTACCCATATGGAATCATACCCTGACCTGGTCCTTGGTAGTCCGGTAATGAAATCCATACCAATCTTGTCCCACTTCCAATCAGGAATAGGTAGTGGTTGAAGCAACCCTGCTGGTTTCTGATGCTCCTCTTTCACTCTACTACACACATCACACAAAGCAATATGTTCGGCGATGTCCCTCTTGAGATTGTTCCACCAAAATCTTTCTTTCATGTCCATGTACATTTTGGTGTTACCCGGGTGAATAGAATACGGAGAGTTGTGTGCTTCCTGCAAAATCAGTTTCCGCAACTCCAGATCTTGTGGAACACAGATACGTTTCCCATGCCATAAAGTACCTTGTTCGTCTTCATGGAAACTTTTAGCTTTCCCTTGGCCAATCTTTTCCTTAATCTCATCAATTTCCTTATCAGTCTTCTGGGCTTCTCTGATCTTGTCCAACAAAGTGGGTTGAACATCTAATGACATGAGATGTCCTTCCGGCATAATCTCCAATCTGAGTTTTCTGAATTGGGTACACAAATCATCTGGCAATTCTCCTTTGGTAAGGCCATTCACAAATACCTTACGACTTAGAGCATCTGCTACAACATTTGCTTTACCGGGGTGGTATTGCAAACTTAAGTCATAGTCTTTGATAAGTTCTAGCCATCTTCTTTGTCTCATATTAATTTCCTTCTGGGTGAAGATATACTTCAAACTTTTGTGATCCGTGAACACTTTACAACGCTTTCCCAAAAGATAATGTCTCCATGTTTTGAGTGCATGGACAACAGAGGCTAACTCTAAATCATGAGTAGGATAGTTCACCTCATGAGTTTTGAGTTGTCTCGAGGCATAAGCTACAACTTTACCGTCTTGCATAAGTACCGCACCCAAACCTTGATGAGATGCATCACAATATACGTGGAAATCCTTTTCCAAGTCTAGCAGACACAAAACTGGTGCTGTCACAAGTCTCTTCTTCAACTCCTGAAAGCTGACTTCACAACCTTCAGACCAAGCAAACTTCTTGTCTTTCTTTAACAATTCAGTCATTGGCTTAGCAACCTTTGAGAAATTTTCAATGAACCTTTTGTAGTAACCTGCTAAGCCAAGGAAACTACAAACTTCTTTCACGGACTTGGGAGATTCCCATTCCGTCACAGCTGAAACCTTAGCAGGATCAACTGCTACACCATCCTTTGTCATAACATGACCAAGAAAACCAACTTCCTCTAACCAGAACTCACACTTGCTGAATTTGGCATAAAGTTTATGCTCCCTCAATTTCTCAAGTATCAAATGTAAGTGTCCTTCATGCTCCTATTTGCTCTTGGAGTAGACTAAGATGTCATCGATGAAAACGACAACAAACTTGTCAAGGAATTCCATGAACACTTTGTTCATCATATTCATGAAGTATGCTGGAGCATTTGTCAAGCCAAAAGGCATTACGGTATACTCATATAATCCATACCTTGTGGTGAACACTGTTTTAGGTATGTCTTGTTCTCTTATCTTGAGTTGAAAATAGCCTGACCGGAGATCAATCTTTGAGAACACACATGCTCCTTCTAGCTGATCAAACAAGTCATTGATTCTAGGCAAAGGATATTTGTTCTTGATAGTTACCTCGTTGAGTGAACGGTAATCTATGCATAACCTTTGGCTTCTATCTTTCTTCTCCACGAACAAAACTGGGGCTCCCCAAGATGAAGAACTTGGTTGAATAAATACTTTCTGCAACTGTTCTCCTAGTTGCTTCTTGAGTTCTTTCAGTTCATCAACTGACATTTTATATGGTCTCTTTGCTATTGTTCCCGAACCTGGTACCAAATCTATCAGAAACTCCACATCTCTATCTGGTGGCATTCCCGGCAATTCTTCCGGAAACACATCCGGATACTCACTTACAATTGGCACATTGTCCATGCTAACCCCCTTAAGAGAATTAAGCATACTCCTTTTTGCTTCAAAGCTGGTCTTGAATCTGATCCTTTTATTTTCTGGAGGTGTGAGTGAGACAGTATGGCTGGCACAATCTATCACTCCTTTGTACTTGGTCATCCAGTCCATTCCTAGAATGACATCCAATCCTTGGGAGTTTAGAATTATCAAGTTAACGGGAAACTTATACTTCCCAAATTCTATGACTAGATCATGACATCCTGAATTCACTATCATTTCTCCACCAGGAGAACTTACTTTTATGGGACACCCAATAGTTTCTACCGGTAGTTCATTTCTTTCAACAAATGCTCTTGATATGAATGAATGAGATGCACCAGTATCAAAGAGTACAAATGCTGGAATGGAATTGAGTCTGAACTTACCAGCAACAGCATCAAGTTCCTCATAGACCTCCTCCACATTTATGTGGTTTACCTGTCCCTTCTGGAAAGGGTTGGGCTTGATAGGTCCTTCAACTTTCTTTTCAGGGCACTCATTTGCATAGTGCCCCATCTTCTTGCATTTGAAGCATTCAACCTGACTGATGTCTCTCTTAGCAGGCTGACTTCCACTTCCATTACCACTGTGGTGGCTCTTATGTCCACTCTTGTGGTTCTTGTACTTGTCATTGTCATGACTGCGATGATGCTTGTTGTCATGACGGTTGTGGTTGTGGTGCTTGTTGAATTTCCCATGCTTGTGGGATCCTGGGCTTCCGCTGTCATCATAGTGAGATCGTTTGTGAGACGATCCCGATCTGTGCTTGTCGGAGTGCTTCCTCTTTCTGCTTTCCACTTGTTTTATTTTGTTCTCCAATATTGCAGCCTTGTCACAGAGCGACTGATAAGTGGGAACATACGCCACATCCAGCTGCAGATTCAGCTCATCATTCAAGCCTTCCAGAAATTTTTCCTTTCTCTTGGCATCTGTGTCAACCTCATCCGGTGCATAACGCGCCAGATTGTTGAACTCTTCAATGTATTCAGCCACGTTGCGGTGGTGCTGCTTCAGATTGTGGAACTCTTTCTTTTTCAGGCTCATTATTCCTGATGAGATATGAGCAGTGCGAAAGCCATCCTCAAAGATAGCCCAAGTCACCTCATCTATAGGAGTGGTGATTTGGAAGTTGTCCCACCAAGTGGCGGCTGGCCCTTCTAGCAGATGTGCTACAAATCTGACCTTTTCAGCATCCGTGCATCCCACGGTTACTAAGTCCTTGTTTACAGAACATAGACAATCATTGGCCACCATGGGATCAGTCGTCCCCGAAAACTTAGCTGGCCTCAACCTCAGGAACCTGGTGAGCATATCAAAGCCCGGAAGGTTGTTGTTGTTGTTATTATTGTTGTTATTGGGGTTGTTGTTGTTGTTATTGTTTTGGTTCTGGATGAATGTTGTCATCATCTGCATCAGCTGTGTTTGAGCAGTCATCATTTGTTGCATTTCTGGAGTGATGTTGTTGTTGTTGTTGTTGGGGTTGGGGTTTGCACGGCGGGGAGGCATCTGTGGTTTGTTTAAATAGAGATAAGAATGAGATACCCATAGATGCTTTCATGCACATTACATCACATAAGCAATCACAAGCATGCAACAAAGATAAAAGTTCAACAACAAGATAACAAGTTCACAAAGTAAAACACACAAGTAGCAAGCCATCCACATGTCGGATGGTCCAATAACAAGTTCTCAAATAACAAGTACGATAAATAAAGATAAACGAGTAGTCAAACCTACTCATCAGCATCAATCTCCTCCTCGACAAAGGTAAGACCTGCGTTCTCCATGGCGGTCTTGTTCTCCTCAATGGTAGTGGTCAAGGACTCTATCTTGGCCTTGAGAGCCCTCTTCTGGGAACGAAGCCTCTCTATCACCGTCTGCTGCTGCTCCAGCTCGAAGTCCTTGGACTGCAGTTCTTCAGTCATGTCCCGGATCTTCTTGTTCCTATCCTGGACACGTTTCTCCTGACTCTTGAACTTCCTGTCCTGGGTCTCGAACTTCACCTCCATTTCCTTGACTATCTCGTCCTGCTGCGCGAAGAGCTGGTCCTTCTCGCGAAGCTGCACCTGGAGCTCGTCATTACTGAGCATGACATTGGTCATGTCCGTGTCCACGTGCCTAATGAGAGACTCTAAGTCCTGGAGATACAGACGTATCGGCTCTGCTGCGTCCCTCGAGTCGTCCTCGAAGTCGATGGACTCTCCGTCCTCATCACGTCTTCCGAAGACGTGGAAGTGGGTGCCTCTAACCTGTCGGGAGTGTCGACCTAGCAGACGTCCTATCAGGTCCTGCATAACTACCTCCATGCCTCTCTCCATGTCATCGTGCATAAGCTTGAAGAAGATGGCCTCCGTAGTAGGCTCTGTCTGGCGTCCGGGCTGGTTCACCTTGAAGCCCCAGAGGTCCTTCCTATCGAACTTGGTGAGTGGATGCACCATGATGGTGGGAAGAGGGAGATTGAGCAAAGTGGTAAGCTCAACGATACGAGGACCAAAGAGGGTAACCTGGAACTCCTCAACAGTGCTGATGGTAATAGGCATCTATTTATAAGATAGAAAAGTTAGAACAACACAATTCAAAATAAAACAAAAGACAAAACACACATACATATCCTTGGGAAGCAAAACACACAAGTCATGCATACATGAAACCATTACAATAACCAAGGTTCCATCTTATTCTAAAGCAACATTTTGGAAAATAGGGTGATAGGTGGTGGTCCAACTAACGAAGTACATTTACAATCCTATCTCACTGGATCTGTTAGCTAACACAATATTTCTAGAAGCAATCAGCCTATCCTGCTCACATGATTCCATCACTAAGTCTATAATATCTCCTCTTAAGGTTTGGTTGGTAGCTTCCAACTCTTGGGTATGTTCCTTCTCTTTCTCCAAGTCTTTTTGGAGGTTGAGCATTCTGCACTTGACTCTAGCACTAAGTTCTTTGATAGTCCTCCAAGCTGCTTCTCTTGCTGACTCAAAGAATGTGGTGTGCACCATAGTGTTGGTGTACATGCAGAATCATGTTTCTTTGTGGTTGTCTTCCTTGTTTTTGTACAAGTGAAGTTGCACCCACCAGTACTCAACTCCTTCATCCATCACTGGAAAGCCTTTGTACACAGCTGCACCATGTATTTCCATTGCCACCATGAGGTCCTTGAGAATTTTGGGGAACTCAGTCTCACACTCCAAGGTCATGGTCATGAGTGGTTCTTTCCTTACGGCTTCGTTGATGGAGTTCATCTACAAATAGAGAGGATAAGAGAAGATTAGAAAAGTTTACAAGAAGAATAGACAAGTGTAGAAGTAGTTGAAAATTTTTCCTTAGTGGTTTCCATTCCTAGGGTCATAATCCTACAGGAAACACAGTGCTCTGATACCATCTATAAGATCCCTCCTTTGTAAAGGAAAAGGATCCCTGTGATTGCAATGCTAGTCCCTGGATCATTGCTAGCATCCACAGTTTAAGATGAAGTACACAGATAAAAAGGTCGTTTATTACATCCATTCCAGAGATAAAACTTAGTCTTTACATCTCAAGGCCACAGGCCTAATACAAGAGTTTGGAATAAGTAAATAAACATAAGTCTTCATCTTCATGTGCCACATGCAAACATGTTGAGTGTAGACTCATGACACCTAATCATCATCGGAGTAACCTGCAACATCACAAGTTACAGCCACAGTGGGTCAATACTTTGGAATAGTATTGGCAAGTTATACCTTTGTAAATTTTAAGTAGACTAGATTACTATATGCAGTTTGGCTAAGTGTAGCTTGGATTACTTTGCTCAAAATAGGTTTTTCCTATTAGTTGAAATCACTAAGTTTTTCTTTGTCAAAACTTTTCCCAAGAAACCACCAATAGACATTGGGGTCCTTCACCCTTGTTCACCCACAAGTTTTTACTTAGAAGTTGGAGTGATGAGATTCTTGATAGCTTCCATGTCTTGATGCTCAAGTTGTCCATTGCCATGGACTTGGCTAAGTACTTAGATTTTTCCATCTGTAGAGGTTGTGCACTTTCCCCACCAGACTTGGTTTCCCAAGACAGGACCTTTCAGAAGCCTTCCCTTAGCCAAATGGACGCGTTCCAACCTATCATCCCACTACCACCAACTGTCCAAATGACTAAGTTCTAGCAACTTATGTGGTCCAGGCAGAGCCCATATTGCCAAGTGGTTGCACTATAAGCTTCTCAACACTTGGCCTCTAAAATCCCTTTGTTCCTGGTGGCATACCACAAGTGAGATACACAAGGTAAACCATGTCCATGGGCCTTGTGTAACCACTCAACCAAAACCACCATTCAAGTCCCATTCCACCCAGGTGATTCATTGACTTAGTTGTTTTATTAAGAAAAACATAAGTCCAAAGACTTAGAAATATTTTCATCATAGCATGTATATACTTTACCACCCTTGTTTGCTACTAGCTAGGCTAAGCATGGCATAGTAACTTAACTTAGGAATTTCCTAGCAATTCTATATCTACTTAGGATTTCCCAACATGGCATTTGGCAAAATAGTAACATGCAAGACTTAGCAAAATATTTCTAATGCTTGTAGAAAATATAGGGATGGAAATATTCATGAAGTACCACTTGCCTTGGTAGTGGGGAGAGTAGCACTCTTCACAATCACAATCACTAGCAACAAAGTCTACACAGAGAATATAACCACAATCACATACAAGTCATATACAAACAAAAATATATATGCATGCATGCAAAAATGCTAAGTGATGATTTTGAAAACTCCACCAAGCAAGTGCATAGTACTGAACCATAACCAAGTTAAAAACTTGCTAAATCAAGTTTATTTTACACTAAAACAATTTTCTAAACAATTTCTATACTCAAAATAGTCCTACACAACTTTCTGCAAAAGAAACCATTTTAACATAACCTAAACTTTAAACACATTTCATAAACAGAAAGGGCTTGTCTCCCTGATTCCAACGGTATAAAATTTGCAAAAATCTAACGTGGGAATCAAAAGTTATAGCCTAATCAAATTTGAATCTAAATCTGTTTTAAATTCTGTTTTAAACTCAAACCCTAGCCACGCGTCCTATTCTTACTGGCGCGTACCGGTTCGCGTCGGATCACGCACGCGAGCCGTAGGATCTAAGTGGCGATGCACGGTTCAGATCAAAACATAATGCTTCGCTAAGTGGTTCTATCACACGCGTTGGATCTAGATCCAACGGCTCTCGATCAAGCGACCATGTTCTGGCGGCGCGCGGCGACGGCAAGCGGCGGAGTGCTCTGTCAGTGGCGGCGCTGGCGTTCTAGGTCGCTCGGGGAGGGAAGGGTGTGCTTACCAGAACCACAAGGTCGAGGCGAAGCTCAACGTGGAGGTGGCTTGGCAAGGGGCGCACGGCAGGGGCTGCTGGAGCTCGTCGGAGTTGTGCACGGCGTCGGGCGGGTGCTGTCGAAGTGGTTGCCGAGGTATCACGTCGCCCTAGCACGAACCAGATGGATTAGAGGACGCGTAACACCATGGCGAACAATCTCGTATGCAAGAGGGGGCAAGGGGCGCGCTCTGCTTACCGTAATTGGTCGCCGGAGTTGAGCGGCGGCTCGGTCAGTTGCGGGCACGAACGGGGACGGTGTCCTGGGTCACGAGAACGCAAACGAAAGGTGTCAGGAGATGCACGAGATCACTCTGGGCACGATAGGTTGAACCAGAGAAAGGGGGGCGGTCGAAGCTCACCGGAATCAGTCGCTGGAGTTCGTCGGTGCTGCAGGGTCTCGAGGTCAAATGCGCGCAGCCTGGTGGCGGAGTGAGCGAGGAGAGTGGGGGAAAATGACCGCGGCGGCGAGGGGTTCTTATAGCCAGAGCTGGGGCGGATATTACGCACGCATTCATCGCCTATTAAGAGGATTAAAATCGCGGCAGAGGCGGGGAAGAAACGGGCGGCGACGTGTTCCTGCGCGGGATTTGGGGAAGACGACGGTGACGTGGACGGGGCCCGCTTGTCTGCGAAATAAGCAGAGAGGGAGTGGGGTCCAGGCGTCATTGACTGCATGGGTGCATCTGCGCGTGCGAGAGAGAAAGAGGTGGCCCGGGTGGGCTAGCTGGGCCGCGTCTGTTGCTGGGCCAAATTCCTGGCGCCGGCTTTTTTCCATTTCTTTATTCCTTTTCTTTTTCTGATTTGATTTTCTAGATTGGTTTTCAAATGAATTCAAAGTCCATTTGAATTCAAATCTATTTGGGATTTTTGCAGTGTGCAGCATACTCAAATCTAGGTATAAAACCATGTGGTTACTCTGAAAAGGCTTGGTCATTTTTGGAGAAACAAAATAACAGGGACATTGCACTAGGTTTGCAAATGTTTGAAAATGGTTTTCGAAACCATGTCTATTTTGTAAAATTTTGTTCTAACTCCACACTCAAACCAATCAACAAGGAAGGCAAACAATCTAGGTTTAAAACATTCAAACTCTCAAATGGGGATAGCCATTTGATTTAAGTTTGCTCACATAAAATGATAGCACTATGTGCTTCTGTTTTCTTGAAATGAGTTTGAAATTGATCTCAATTCTATATGCATGCATGAATGATATGCAATCTTTGAAATCATGATTTTAGGGATGTTACAAATCTAACCCCCTTAAGGTGAATCTCGCCCTCGAGATTCGGATTGGCTAGAAAATAGGTGAGGGTGGTCTTTCCGAAGATCATCTTCTCTTTCCCATGTTGCTTCCTCTTCGGAATGATGATTCCACTGCACTTTGCAAAACTTGATAGTCTTAGTCCTTGTGACTCTTTCTGCAGTTTCAAGAATCTTGATGGGTTTCTCTTCATAAGTGAGATCACTTTCTAGTTGAACCTCCTCCAAAGGTATAGTATCCTTCAAAGAAGTTTCTTCCATTTCTGGGTGACATTTCTTAAGCTGACTCACATGAAACACATTATGAACTGCTGACAAAGATTCTGGCAATTCTATTTCATAGGCAACTTCTCCTTTGCGACTCAAAACCTTGAATGGCCCAACATATCTTGGTGCCAATTTTTCCTTTGACTCCGAATCTTTTCACTCCATGAAGTGGTGATACTCTAAGATAGGCTCTATCACCAACTTCGTAGGTGACTTCTCTACGCTTAGGATCTGCGTAGCTTTTCTGTCGGGACTATGCTATCTTCAACCTGTCCTTAACCAATTTGACCTTCTCTTCGGCTTCTTTGATAAGATCTGGCCCGAATAAACTTCTTTCTCCCACACCATTCCATAACAATGGGGTGGTACACTTTCTTCCGTAGAGAAACTCAAACGGTGCCATCTCAATGCTGGCTTGATAACTGTTGTTATAAGAAAATTCTGCGTAAGGCAGACTTTCATCCCAACTTGCTCCATAGTCTAAGGCACATGCCCTCAACATGTCTTCAAGAATTTGATTAGTCCTTTCTGTTTGTCCATCGGTTTGAGGATGAAAAGCAGTACTGAATTCCAACCTCACTCCCAATGACTCATGTAGCTGTCTCCAAAAATGGGAAGTGAATTGAGTTCCCCTATCAGACACAATACTCTTGGGCACACCATGTAGACATACAATTCTACTCATGTAGATTTTGGCTAACTTGGCACTTGTATAAGTTGTCTTCACGGGTATGAAATGAGCCACTTTAGTTAGGCGATCCACTACTACCCATATGGAATCATACCCTGACCTGGTCCTTGGTAGTCCGGTAATGAAATCCATACCAATCTTGTCCCACTTCCAATCAGGAATAGGTAGTGGTTGAAGCAACCCTGCTGGTTTCTGATGCTCCTCTTTCACTCTACTACACACATCACACAAAGCAATATGTTCGGCGATGTCCCTCTTGAGATTGTTCCACCAAAATCTTTCTTTCATGTCCATGTACATTTTGGTGTTACCCGGGTGAATAGAATACGGAGAGTTGTGTGCTTCCTGCAAAATCAGTTTCCGCAACTCCGGATCTTGTGGAACACAGATACGTTTCCCATGCCATAAAGTACCTTGTTCGTCTTCATGGAAACTTTTAGCTTTCCCTTGGCCAATCTTTTCCTTAATCTCATCAATTTCCTTATCAGTCTTCTGGGCTTCTCTGATCTTGTCCAACAAAGTGGGTTGAACATCTAATGACATGAGATGTCCTTCCGGCATAATCTCCAATCTGAGTTTTCTGAATTGGGTACACAAATCATCTGGCAATTCTCCTTTGGTAAGGCCATTCACAAATACCTTACGACTTAGAGCATCTGCTACAACATTTGCTTTACCGGGGTGGTATTGCAAACTTAAGTCATAGTCTTTGATAAGTTCTAGCCATCTTCTTTGTCTCATATTAATTTCCTTCTGGGTGAAGATATACTTCAAACTTTTGTGATCCGTGAACACTTTACAACGCTTTCCCAAAAGATAATGTCTCCATGTTTTGAGTGCATGGACAACAGAGGCTAACTCTAAATCATGAGTAGGATAGTTCACCTCATGAGTTTTGAGTTGTCTCGAGGCATAAGCTACAACTTTACCGTCTTGCATAAGTACCGCACCCAAACCTTGATGAGATGCATCACAATATACGTGGAAATCCTTTTCCAAGTCTGGCAGACACAAAACTGGTGCTGTCACAAGTCTCTTCTTCAACTCCTGAAAGCTGACTTCACAACCTTCAGACCAAGCAAACTTCTTGTCTTTCTTTAACAATTCAGTCATTGGCTTAGCAACCTTTGAGAAATTTTCAATGAACCTTTTGTAGTAACCTGCTAAGCCAAGGAAACTACAAACTTCTTTCACGGACTTGGGAGATTCCCATTCCGTCACAGCTGAAACCTTAGCAGGATCAACTGCTACACCATCCTTTGTCATAACATGACCAAGAAAACCAACTTCCTCTAACCAGAACTCACACTTGCTGAATTTGGCATAAAGTTTATGCTCCCTCAATTTCTCAAGTATCAAATGTAAGTGTCCTTCATGCTCCTATTTGCTCTTGGAGTAGACTAAGATGTCATCGATGAAAACGACAACAAACTTGTCAAGGAATTCCATGAACACTTTGTTCATCATATTCATGAAGTATGCTGGAGCATTTGTCAAGCCAAAAGGCATTACGGTATACTCATATAATCCATACCTTGTGGTGAACACTGTTTTAGGTATGTCTTGTTCTCTTATCTTGAGTTGAAAATAGCCTGACCGGAGATCAATCTTTGAGAACACACATGCTCCTTCTAGCTGATCAAACAAGTCATTGATTCTAGGCAAAGGATATTTGTTCTTGATAGTTACCTCGTTGAGTGAACGGTAATCTATGCATAACCTTTGGCTTCTATCTTTCTTCTCCACGAACAAAACTGGGGCTCCCCAAGATGAAGAACTTGGTTGAATAAATACTTTCTGCAACTGTTCTCCTAGTTGCTTCTTGAGTTCTTTCAGTTCATCAACTGACATTTTATATGGTCTCTTTGCTATTGTTCCCGAACCTGGTACCAAATCTATCAGAAACTCCACATCTCTATCTGGTGGCATTCCCGGCAATTCTTCCGGAAACACATCCGGATACTCACTTACAATTGGCACATTGTCCATGCTAACCCCCTTAAGAGAATTAAGCATACTCCTTTTTGCTTCAAAGCTGGTCTTGAATCTGATCCTTTTATTTTCTGGAGGTGTGAGTGAGACAGTATGGCTGGCACAATCTATCACTCCTTTGTACTTGGTCATCCAGTCCATTCCTAGAATGACATCCAATCCTTGGGAGTTTAGAATTATCAAGTTAACGGGAAACTTATACTTCCCAAATTCTATGACTAGATCATGACATCCTGAATTCACTATCATTTCTCCACCAGGAGAACTTACTTTTATGGGACACCCAATAGTTTCTACCGGTAGTTCATTTCTTTCAACAAATGCTCTTGATATGAATGAATGAGATGCACCAGTATCAAAGAGTACAAATGCTGGAATGGAATTGAGTCTGAACTTACCAGCAACAGCATCAAGTTCCTCATAGACCTCCTCCACATTTATGTGGTTTACCTGTCCCTTCTGGAAAGGGTTGGGCTTGATAGGTCCTTCAACTTTCTTTTCAGGGCACTCATTTGCATAGTGCCCCATCTTCTTGCATTTGAAGCATTCAACCTGACTGATGTCTCTCTTAGCAGGCTGACTTCCACTTCCATTACCACTGTGGTGGCTCTTATGTCCACTCTTGTGGTTCTTGTACTTGTCATTGTCATGACTGCGATGATGCTTGTTGTCATGACGGTTGTGGTTGTGGTGCTTGTTGAATTTCCCATGCTTGTGGGATCCTGGGCTTCCGCTGTCATCATAGTGAGATCGTTTGTGAGACGATCCCGAGCTGTGCTTGTCGGAGTGCTTCCTCTTTCTGCTTTCCACTTGTTTTATTTTGTTCTCCAATATTGCAGCCTTGTCACAGAGCGACTGATAAGTGGGAACATACGCCACATCCAGCTGCAGATTCAGCTCATCATTCAAGCCTTCCAGAAATTTTTCCTTTCTCTTGGCATCTGTGTCAACCTCATCCGGTGCATAACGCGCCAGATTGTTGAACTCTTCAATGTATTCAGCCACGTTGCGGTGGCGCTGCTTCAGATTGTGGAACTCTTTCTTTTTCAGGCTCATTATTCCTGATGAGATATGAGCAGTGCGAAAGCCATCCTCAAAGATAGCCCAAGTCACCTCATCTATAGGAGTGGTGATTTGGAAGTTGTCCCACCAAGTGGCGGCTGGCCCTTCTAGCAGATGTGCTACAAATCTGACCTTTTCAGCATCCGTGCATCCCACGGTTACTAAGTCCTTGTTTACAGAACATAGACAATCATTGGCCACCATGGGATCAGTCGTCCCCGAAAACTTAGCTGGCCTCAACCTCAGGAACCTGGTGAGCATATCAAAGCCCGGAAGGTTGTTGTTGTTGTTATTATTGTTGTTATTGGGGTTGTTGTTGTTATTGTTTTGGTTCTGGATGAATGTTGTCATCATCTGCATCAGCTGTGTTTGAGCAGTCATCATTTGTTGCATTTCTGGAGTGATGTTGTTGTTGTTGTTGGGGTTGGGGTTTGCACGGCGGGGAGGCATCTGTGGTTTGTTTAAATAGAGATAAGAATGAGATACCCATAGATGCTTTCATGCACATTACATCACATAAGCAATCACAAGCATGCAACAAAGATAAAAGTTCAACAACAAGATAACAAGTTCACAAAGTAAAACACACAAGTAGCAAGCCATCCACATGTCGGATGGTCCAATAACAAGTTCTCAAATAACAAGTACGATAAATAAAGATAAACGAGTAGTCAAACCTACTCATCAGCATCAATCTCCTCCTCGACAAAGGTAAGACCTGCGTTCTCCATGGCGGTCTTGTTCTCCTCAATGGTAGTGGTCAAGGACTCTATCTTGGCCTTGAGAGCCCTCTTCTGGGAACGAAGCCTCTCTATCACCGTCTGCTGCTGCTCCAGCTCGAAGTCCTTGGACTGCAGTTCTTCAGTCATGTCCCGGATCTTCTTGTTCCTATCCTGGACACGTTTCTCCTGACTCTTGAACTTCCTGTCCTGGGTCTCGAACTTCACCTCCATTTCCTTGACTATCTCGTCCTGCTGCGCGAAGAGCTGGTCCTTCTCGCGAAGCTGCACCTGGAGCTCGTCATTACTGAGCATGACATTGGTCATGTCCGTGTCCACGTGCCTAATGAGAGACTCTAAGTCCTGGAGATACAGACGTATCGGCTCTGCTGCGTCCCTCGAGTCGTCCTCGAAGTCGATGGACTCTCCGTCCTCATCACGTCTTCCGAAGACGTGGAAGTGGGTGCCTCTAACCTGTCGGGAGTGTCGACCTAGCAGACGTCCTATCAGGTCCTGCATAACTACCTCCATGCCTCTCTCCATGTCATCGTGCATAAGCTTGAAGAAGATGGCCTCCGTAGTAGGCTCTGTCTGGCGTCCGGGCTGGTTCACCTTGAAGCCCCAGAGGTCCTTCCTCTCGAACTTGGTGAGTGGATGCACCATGATGGTGGGAAGAGGGAGATTGAGCAAAGTGGTAAGCTCAACGATACGAGGACCAAAGAGGGTAACCTGGAACTCCTCAACAGTGCTGATGGTAATAGGCATCTATTTATAAGATAGAAAAGTTAGAACAACACAATTCAAAATAAAACAAAAGACAAAACACACATACATATCCTTGGGAAGCAAAACACACAAGTCATGCATACATGAAACCATTACAATAACCAAGGTTCCATCTTATTCTAAAGCAACATTTTGGAAAATAGGGTGATAGGTGGTGGTCCAACTAACGAAGTACATTTACAATCCTATCTCACTGGATAGCTAACACAATATTTCTAGAAGCAATCAGCCTATCCTGCTCACATGATTCCATCACTAAGTCTATAATATCTCCTCTTAAGGTTTGGTTGGTAGCTTCCAACTCTTGGGTATGTTCCTTCTCTTTCTCCAAGTCATTTTGGAGGTTGAGCATTCTGCACTTGACTCTAGCACTAAGTTCTTTGATAGTCCTCCAAGCTGCTTCTCTTGCTGACTCAAAGAATGTGGTGTGCACCATAGTGTTGGTGTACATGCAGAATCATGTTTCTTTGTGGTTGTCTTCCTTGTTTTTGTACAAGTGAAGTTGCACCCACCAGTACTCAACTCCTTCATCCATCACTGGAAAGCCTTTGTACACAGCTGCACCATGTATTTCCATTGCCACCATGAGGTCCTTGAGAATTTTGGGGAACTCAGTCTCACACTCCAAGGTCATGGTCATGAGTGGTTCTTTCCTTACGGCTTCGTTGATGGAGTTCATCTACAAATAGAGAGGATAAGAGAAGATTAGAAAAGTTTACAAGAAGAATAGACAAGTGTAGAAGTAGTTGAAAATTTTTCCTTAGTGGTTTCCATTCCTAGGGTCATAATCCTACAGGCAACACAGTGCTCTGATACCATCTATAAGATCCCTCCTTTGTAAAGGAAAAGGATCCCTGTGATTGCAATGCTAGTCCCTGGATCATTGCTAGCATCCACAGTTTAAGATGAAGTACACAGATAAAAAGGTCGTTTATTACATCCATTCCAGAGATAAAACTTAGTCTTTACATCTCAAGGCCACAGGCCTAATACAAGAGTTTGGAATAAGTAAATAAACATAAGTCTTCATCTTCATGTGCCACATGCAAACATGTTGAGTGTAGACTCATGACACCTAATCATCATCGGAGTAACCTGCAACATCACAAGTTACAGCCACAGTGGGTCAATACTTTGGAATAGTATTGGCAAGTTATACCTTTGTAAATTTTAAGTAGACTATATTACTATATGCAGTTTGGCTAAGTGTAGCTTGGATTACTTTGCTCAAAATAGGTTTTTCCTATTAGTTGAAATCACTAAGTTTTTCTTTGTCAAAACTTTTCCCAAGAAACCACCAATAGACATTGGGGTCCTTCACCCTTGTTCACCCACAAGTTTTTACTTAGAAGTTGGAGTGATGAGATTCTTGATAGCTTCCATGTCTTGATGCTCAAGTTGTCCATTGCCATGGACTTGGCTAAGTACTTAGATTTTTCCATCTGTAGAGGTTGTGCACTTTCCCCACCAGACTTGGTTTCCCAAGACAGGACCTTTCAGAAACCTTCCCTTAGCCAAATGGACGCGTTCCAACCTATCATCCCACTACCACCAACTGTCCAAATGACTAAGTTCTAGCAACTTATGTGGTCCAGGCAGAGCCCATATTGCCAAGTGGCTGCACTATAAGCTTCTCAACACTTGGCCTCTAAAATCCCTTTGTTCCTGGTGGCATACCACAAGTGAGATACACAAGGTAAACCATGTCCATGGGCCTTGTGTAACCACTCAACCAAAACCACCATTCAAGTCCCATTCCACCCAGGTGATTCATTGACTTAGTTGTTTTATTAAGAAAAACATAAGTCCAAAGACTTAGAAATATTTTCATCATAGCATGTATATACTTTACCACCCTTGTTTGCTACTAGCTAGGCTAAGCATGGCATAGTAACTTAACTTAGGAATTTCCTAGCAATTCTATATCTACTTAGGATTTCCCAACATGGCATTTGGCAAAATAGTAACATGCAAGACTTAGCAAAATATTTCTAATGCTTGTAGAAAATATAGGGATGGAAATATTCATGAAGTACCACTTGCCTTGGTAGTGGGGAGAGTAGCACTCTTCACAATCACAATCACTAGCAACAAAGTCTACACAGAGAATATAACCACAATCACATACAAGTCATATACAAACAAAAATATATATGCATGCATGCAAAAATGCTAAGTGATGATTTTGAAAACTCCACCAAGCAAGTTCATAGTACTGAACCATAACCAAGTTAAAAACTTGCTAAATCAAGTTTATTTTACACTAAAACAATTTTCTAAACAATTTCTATACTCAAAATAGTCCTACACAACTTTCTGCAAAAGAAACCATTTTAACAGAACCTAAACTTTAAACACATTTCATAAACAGAAAGGGCTTGTCTCCCTGATTCCAACGGTATAAAATTTGCAAAAATCTAACGTGGGAATCAAAAGTTATAGCCTAATCAAATTTGAATCTAAATCTGTTTTAAATTCTGTTTTAAACTCAAACCCTAGCCACGCGTCCTATTCTTACTGGCGCGTACCGGTTCGCGTCGGATCACGCACGCGAGCCGTAGGATCTAAGTGGCGATGCACGGTTCAGATCAAAACATAATGCTTCGCTAAGTGGTTCTATCGCACGCGTTGGATCTAGATCCAACGGCTCTCGATCAAGCGACCATGTTCTGGCGGCGCGCGGCGACGGCAAGCGGCGGAGTGCTCTGTCAGTGGCGGCGCTGGCGTTCTAGGTCGCTCGGGGAGGGAAGGGTGTGCTTACCAGAACCACAAGGTCGAGGCGAAGCCCAACGTGGAGGTGGCTTGGCAAGGGGCGCACGGCAGGGGCTGCTGGAGCTCGTCGGAGTTGTGCACGGCGTCGGGCGGGTGCTGTCGAAGTGGTTGCCGAGGTATCACGTCGCCCTAGCACGAACCAGATGGATTAGAGGACGCGTAACACCATGGCGAACAATCTCGTATGCAAGAGGGGGCAAGGGGCGCGCTCTGCTTACCGTAATTGGTCGCCGGAGTTGAGCGGCGGCTCGGTCAGTTGCGGGCACGAACGGGGACGGTGTCCTGGGTCACGAGAACGCAAACGAAAGGTGTCAGGAGATGCACGAGATCACTCTGGGCACGATAGGTTGAACCAGAGAAAGGGGGGCGGTCGAAGCTCACCGGAATCAGTCGCTGGAGTTCGTCGGTGCTGCAGGGTCTCGAGGTCAAATGCGCGCAGCCTGGTGGCGGAGTGAGCGAGGAGAGTGGGGGAAAATGACCGCGGCGGCGAGGGGTTCTTATAGCCAGAGCTGGGGCGGATATTACGCACGCATTCATCGCCTATTAAGAGGATTAAAATCGCGGCAGAGGCGGGGAAGAAACGGGCGGCGACGTGTTCCTGCGCGGGATTTGGGGAAGACGACGGTGACGTGGACGGGGCCCGCTTGTCTGCGAAATAAGCAGAGAGGGAGTGGGGTCCAGGCGTCATTGACTGCATGGGTGCATCTGCGCGTGCGAGAGAGAAAGAGGTGGCCCGGGTGGGCTAGCTGGGCCGCGTCTGTTGCTGGGCCAAATTCCTGGCGCCGGCTTTTTTCCATTTCTTTATTCCTTTTCTTTTTCTGATTTGATTTTCTAGATTGGTTTTCAAATGAATTCAAAGTCCATTTGAATTCAAATCTTTTTGGGATTTTTGCAGTGTGCAACATACTCAAATCTAGGTATAAAACCATGTGGTTACTCTGAAAAGGCTTGGTCATTTTTGGAGAAACAAAATAACAGGGACATTGCACTAGGTTTGCAAATGTTTGAAAATGGTTTTCGAAACCATGTCTATTTTGTAAAATTTTGTTCTAACTCCACACTCAAACCAATCAACAAGGAAGGCAAACAATCTAGGTTTAAAACATTCAAACTCTCAAATGGGGATAGCCATTTGATTTAAGTTTGCTCACATAAAATGATAGCACTATGTGCTTCTGTTTTCTTGAAATGAGTTTGAAATTGATCTCAATTCTATATGCATGCATGAATGATATGCAATTTTTGAAATCATGATTTTAGGGATGTTACAAATCTAACCCCCTTAAGGTGAATCTCGCCCTCGAGATTCGGATTGGCTAGAAAATAGGTGAGGGTGGTCTTTCCGAAGATCATCTTCTCTTTCCCATGTTGCTTCCTCTTCGGAATGATGATTCCACTGCACTTTGCAAAACTTGATAGTCTTAGTCCTTGTGACTCTTTCTGCAGTTTCAAGAATCTTGATGGGTTTCTCTTCATAAGTGAGATCACTTTCTAGTTGAACCTCCTCCAAAGGTATAGTATCCTTCAAAGAAGTTTCTTCCATTTCTGGGTGACATTTCTTAAGCTGGCTCACATGAAACACATTATGAACTGCTGACAAAGATTCTGGCAATTCTATTTCATAGGCAACTTCTCCTTTGCGA
Organism: Avena sativa; assembly: GCA_916181665.1. Taxonomy (NCBI): domain Eukaryota; kingdom Viridiplantae; phylum Streptophyta; class Magnoliopsida; order Poales; family Poaceae; genus Avena; species Avena sativa. Next base: position 1,228,222 of record OV702292.1, on the reverse strand, counting down.
CTCAAAACCTTGAATGGCCCAACATATCTTGGTGCCAATTTTCCTTTGACTCCGAATCTTTTCACTCCATGAAGTGGTGATACTCTAAGATAGGCTCTATCACCAACTTCGTAGGTGACTTCTCTACGCTTAGGATCTACGTAGCTTTTCTGTCGGGACTATGCTATCTTCAACCTGTCCTTAACCAATTTGACCTTCTCTTCGGCTTCTTTGATAAGATCTGGCCCGAATAAACTTCTTTCTCCCACACCATTCCATAACAATGGGGTGGTACACTTTCTTCCGTAGAGAAACTCAAACGGTGCCATCTCAATGCTGGCTTGATAACTGTTGTTATAAGAAAATTCTGCGTAAGGCAGACTTTCATCCCAACTTGCTCCATAGTCTAAGGCACATGCCCTCAACATGTCTTCAAGAATTTGATTAGTCCTTTCTGTTTGTCCATCGGTTTGAGGATGAAAAGCAGTACTGAATTCCAACCTCACTCCCAATGACTCATGTAGCTGTCTCCAAAAATGGGAAGTGAATTGAGTTCCTCTATCAGACACAATACTCTTGGGCACACCATGTAGACATACAATTCTACTCATGTAGATTTTGGCTAACTTGGCACTTGTATAAGTTGTCTTCACGGGTATGAAATGAGCCACTTTAGTTAGGCGATCCACTACTACCCATATGGAATCATACCCTGACCTGGTCCTTGGTAGTCCGGTAATGAAATCCATACCAATCTTGTCCCACTTCCAATCAGGAATAGGTAGTGGTTGAAGCAACCCTGCTGGTTTCTGATGCTCCTCTTTCACTCTACTACACACATCACACAAAGCAATATGTTCGGCGATGTCCCTCTTGAGATTGTTCCACCAAAATCTTTCTTTCATGTCCATGTACATTTTGGTGTTACCCGGGTGAATAGAATACGGAGAGTTGTGTGCTTCCTGCAAAATCAGTTTCCGCAACTCCGGATCTTGTGGAACACAGATACGTTTCCCATGCCATAAAGTACCTTGTTCGTCTTCATGGAAACTTTTAGCTTTCCCTTGGCCAATCTTTTCCTTAATCTCATCAATTTCCTTATCAGTCTTCTGGGCTTCTCTGATCTTGTCCAACAAAGTGGGTTGAACATCTAATGACATGAGATGTCCTTCCGGCATAATCTCCAATCTGAGTTTTCTGAATTGGGTACACAAATCATCTGGCAATTCTCCTTTGGTAAGGCCATTCACAAATACCTTACGACTTAGAGCATCTGCTACAACATTTGCTTTACCGGGGTGGTATTGCAAACTTAAGTCATAGTCTTTGATAAGTTCTAGCCATCTTCTTTGTCTCATATTAATTTCCTTCTGGGTGAAGATATACTTCAAACTTTTGTGATCCGTGAACACTTTACAACGCTTTCCCAAAAGATAATGTCTCCATGTTTTGAGTGCATGGACAACAGAGGCTAACTCTAAATCATGAGTAGGATAGTTCACCTCATGAGTTTTGAGTTGTCTCGAGGCATAAGCTACAACTTTACCGTCTTGCATAAGTACCGCACCCAAACCTTGATGAGATGCATCACAATATACGTGGAAATCCTTTTCCAAGTCTGGCAGACACAAAACTGGTGCTGTCACAAGTCTCTTCTTCAACTCCTGAAAGCTGACTTCACAACCTTCAGACCAAGCAAACTTCTTGTCTTTCTTTAACAATTCAGTCATTGGCTTAGCAACCTTTGAGAAATTTTCAATGAACCTTTTGTAGTAACCTTCTAAGCCAAGGAAACTACAAACTTCTTTCACGGACTTGGGAGATTCCCATTCCGTCACAGCTGAAACCTTAGCAGGATCAACTGCTACACCATCCTTTGTCATAACATGACCAAGAAAACCAACTTCCTCTAACCAGAACTCACACTTGCTGAATTTGGCATAAAGTTTATGCTCCCTCAATTTCTCAAGTATCAAATGTAAGTGTCCTTCATGCTCCTATTTGCTCTTGGAGTAGACTAAGATGTCATCGATGAAAACGACAACAAACTTGTCAAGGAATTCCATGAACACTTTGTTCATCATATTCATGAAGTATGCTGGAGCATTTGTCAAGCCAAAAGGCATTACGGTATACTCATATAATCCATACCTTGTGGTGAACACTGTTTTAGGTATGTCTTGTTCTCTTATCTTGAGTTGAAAATAGCCTGACCGGAGATCAATCTTTGAGAACACACATGCTCCTTCTAGCTGATCAAACAAGTCATTGATTCTAGGCAAAGGATATTTGTTCTTGATAGTTACCTCGTTGAGTGAACGGTAATCTATGCATAACCTTTGGCTTCTATCTTTCTTCTCCACGAACAAAACTGGGGCTCCCCAAGATGAAGAACTTGGTTGAATAAATACTTTCTGCAACTGTTCTCCTAGTTGCTTCTTGAGTTCTTTCAGTTCATCAACTGACATTTTATATGGTCTCTTTGCTATTGTTCCCGAACCTGGTACCAAATCTATCAGAAACTCCACATCTCTATCTGGTGGCATTCCCGGCAATTCTTCCGGAAACACATCCGGATACTCACTTACAATTGGCACATTGTCCATGCTAACCCCCTTAAGAGAATTAAGCATAGTCCTTTTTGCTTCAAAGCTGGTCTTGAATCTGATCCTTTTATTTTCTGGAGGTGTGAGTGAGACAGTATGGCTGGCACAATCTATCACTCCTTTGTACTTGGTCATCCAGTCCATTCCTAGAATGACATCCAATCCTTGGGAGTTTAGAATTATCAAGTTAACGGGAAACTTATACTTCCCAAATTCTATGACTAGATCATGACATCCTGAATTCACTATCATTTCTCCACCAGGAGAACTTACTTTTATGGGACACCCAATAGTTTCTACCGGTAGTTCATTTCTTTCAACAAATGCTCTTGATATGAATGAATGAGATGCACCAGTATCAAAGAGTACAAATGCTGGAATGGAATTGAGTCTGAACTTACCAGCAACAGCATCAAGTTCCTCATAGACCTCCTCCACATTTATGTGGTTTACCTGTCCCTTCTGGAAAGGGTTGGGCTTGATAGGTCCTTCAACTTTCTTTTCAGGGCACTCATTTGCATAGTGCCCCATCTTCTTGCATTTGAAGCATTCAACCTGACTGATGTCTCTCTTAGCAGGCTGACTTCCACTTCCATTACCACTGTGGTGGCTCTTATGTCCACTCTTGTGGTTCTTGTACTTGTCATTGTCATGACTGCGATGATGCTTGTTGTCATGACGGTTGTGGTTGTGGTGCTTGTTGAATTTCCCATGCTTGTGGGATCCTGGGCTTCCGCTGTCATCATAGTGAGATCGTTTGTGAGACGATCCCGAGCTGTGCTTGTCGGAGTGCTTCCTCTTTCTGCTTTCCACTTGTTTTATTTTGTTCTCCAATATTGCAGCCTTGTCACAGAGCGACTGATAAGTGGGAACATACGCCACATCCAGCTGCAGATTCAGCTCATCATTCAAGCCTTCCAGAAATTTTTCCTTTCTCTTGGCATCTGTGTCAACCTCATCCGGTGCATAACGCGCCAGATTGTTGAACTCTTCAATGTATTCAGCCACGTTGCGGTGGCGCTGCTTCAGATTGTGGAACTCTTTCTTTTTCAGGCTCATTATTCCTGATGAGATATGAGCAGTGCGAAAGCCATCCTCAAAGATATCCCAAGTCACCTCATCTATAGGAGTGGTGATTTGGAAGTTGTCCCACCAAGTGGCGGCTGGCCCTTCTAGCAGATGTGCTACAAATCTGACCTTTTCAGCATCCGTGCAGCCCACGGTTACTAAGTCCTTGTTTACAGAACATAGACAATCATTGGCCACCATGGGATCAGTCGTCCCCGAAAACTTAGCTGGCCTCAACCTCAGGAACCTGGTGAGCATATCAAAGCCCGGAAGGTTGTTGTTGTTGTTATTATTGTTGTTATTGGGGTTGTTGTTGTTGTTATTGTTTTGGTTCTGGATGAATGTTGTCATCATCTGCATCAGCTGTGTTTGAGCAGTCATCATTTGTTGCATTTCTGGAGTGATGTTGTTGTTGTTGTTGGGGTTGGGGTTTGCACGGCGGGGAGGCATCCGTGGTTTGTTTAAATAGAGATAAGAATGAGATACCCATAGATGCTTTCATGCACATTACATCACATAAGCAATCACAAGCATGCAACAAAGATAAAAGTTCAACAACAAGATAACAAGTTCACAAAGTAAAACACACAAGTAGCAAGCCATCCACATGTCGGATGGTCCAATAACAAGTTCTCAAATAACAAGTACGATAAATAAAGATAAACGAGTAGTCAAACCTACTCATCAGCATCAATCTCCTCCTCGACAAAGGTAAGACCTGCGTTCTCCATGGCGGTCTTGTTCTCCTCAATGGTAGTGGTCAAGGACTCTATCTTGGCCTTGAGAGCCCTCTTCTGGGAACGAAGCCTCTCTATCACCGTCTGCTGCTGCTCCAGCTCGAAGTCCTTGGACTGCAGTTCTTCAGTCATGTCCCGGATCTTCTTGTTCCTATCCTGGACACGTTTCTCCTGACTCTTGAACTTCCTGTCCTGGGTCTCGAACTTCACCTCCATTTCCTTGACTATCTCGTCCTGCTGCGCGAAGAGCTGGTCCTTCTCGCGAAGCTGCACCTGGAGCTCGTCATTACTGAGCATGACATTGGTCATGTCCGTGTCCACGTGCCTAATGAGAGACTCTAAGTCCTGGAGATACAGACGTATTGGCTCTGCTGCGTCCCTCGATTCGTCCTCGAAGCCGATGGACTCTCCGTCCTCATCACGTCTTCCGAAGACGTGGAAGTGGGTGCCTCTAACCTGTCGGGAGTGTCGACCTAGCAGACGTCCTATCAGGTCCTGCATAACTACCTCCATGCCTCTCTCCATGTCATCGTGCATAAGCTTGAAGACGATGGCCTCCGTAGTAGGCTCTGTCTGACGTCCGGGCTGGTTCACCTTGAAGCCCCAGAGGTCCTTCCTCTCGAACTTGGTGAGTGGATGCACCATGATGGTGGGAAGAGGGAGATTGAGCAAAGTGGTAAGCTCAACGATACGAGGACCAAAGAGGGTAACCTGGAACTCCTCAACAGTGCTGATGGTAATAGGCATCTATTTATAAGATAGAAAAGTTAGAACAACACAATTCAAAATAAAACAAAAGACAAAACACAGATACATATCCTTGGGAAGCAAAACACACAAGTCATGCATACATGAAACCATTACAATAACCAAGGTTCCATCTTATTCTAAAGCAACATTTTGGAAAATAGGGTGATAGGTGGTGGTCCAATTAACGAAGTACATTTACAATCCTATCTCACTGGATCTGTTAGCTAACACAATATTTCTAGAAGCAATCAGCCTATCATGCTCACATGATTCCATCACTAAGTCTATAATATCTCCTCTTAAGGTTTGGTTGGTAGCTTCCAACTCTTGGGTATGTTCCTTCTCTTTCTCCAAGTCTTTTTGGAGGTTGAGCATTCTGCACTTGACTCTAGCACTAAGTTCTTTGATAGTCCTCCAAGCTGCTTCTCTTGCTGACTCAAAGAATGTGGTGTGCACCACAGTGTTGGTGTACATGCAGAATCATGTTTCTTTGTGGTTGTCTTCCTTGTTTTTGTACAAGTGCAGTTGCACCCACCAGTACTCAACTCCTTCATCCATCACTGGAAAGCCTTTGTACACAGCTGCACCATGTATTTCCATTGCCACCATGAGGTCCTTGAGAATTTTGGGGAACTCAGTCTCACACTCCAAGGTCATGGTCATGAGTGGTTCTTTCCTTATGGCTTCGTTGATGGAGTTCATCTACAAATAGAGATGAGAAGAGAAGATTAGAAAAGTTTACGAGAAGAATAGACAAGTGTAGAAGTAGTTGAAAAATTTTCCTTAGTGCTTTCCATTCCTAGGGTCATAATCCTACAGGAAACACAGTGCTCTGATACCATCTGTAAGATCCCTCCTTTGTAAAGGAAAAGGATCCCTGTGATTGCAATGCTAGTCCCTGGATCATTGCTAGCATCCACAGTTTAAGATGAAGTACACAGATACAAAGGTCGTTTATTACATCCATTCCAGAGATAAAACTTAGTCTTTCATCTCAAGGCCACAGGCCTAATACAAGAGTTTGGAATAAGTAAATAAACATAAGTCTTCATCTTCATGTGCCACATGCAAACATGTTGAGTGTAGACTCATGACACCTAATCATCATCGGAGTAACCTGCAACATCACAAGTTACAGCCACAGTGGGTCAATACTTTGGAATAGTATTGGCAAGTTATACCTTAGTAAAATTTAAGTAGACTATATTACTATATGCAGTTTGGCTAAGTGTAGCTTGGCTTACTTTGCTCAAAATAGGTTTTTCCTATTAGTTGAAATCACTAAGTTTTTCTTTGTCAAAACTTTTCCCAAGAAACCACCAATAGACATTGGGGTCCTTCACCCTTGTTCACCCACAAGTTTTTACTTAGAAGTTGGAGTGATGAGATTCTTGATAGCTTCCATGTCTTGATGCTCAAGTTGTCCATTGCCATGGACTTGGCTAAGTACTTAGATTTTTCCATCTGTAGAGATTGTGCACTTTCCCTACCAGACTTGGTTTCCCAAGACAGGACCTTTCAGAAGCCTTCCCTTAGCCAAATGGACGCGTTCCAACCTATCATCCCACTACCACCAACTGTCCAAATGACTAAGTTCTAGCAACTTATGTTGTCCAGGCAGAGCCCATATTGCCAAGTGGCTGCACTATAAGCTTCTCAACACTTGGCCTCTAAAATCCCTTTGTTCCTGGTGGCATACCACAAGTGAGATACACAAGGTAAACCATGTCCATGGGCCTTGTGTAACCACTCAACCAAAACCACCATTCAAGTCCCATTCCACCCAGGTGATTCATTGACTTAGTTGTTTTATTAAGAAAAACATAAGTCCAAAGACTTAGAAATATTTTCATCATAGCATGTATATACTTTACCACCCTTGTTTGCTACTAGCTAGGCTAAGCATGGCATAGTAACTTAACTTAGGAATTTCCTAGCAATTCTATATCTACTTAGGATTTCCCAACATGGCATTTGCCAAAATAGTAACATGCAAGACTTAGCAAAATATTTCTAATGCTTGTAGAAAATATAGGGATGGAAATATTCATGAAGTACCACTTGCCTTGGTAGTGGGGAAGGTAGCACTCTTCACAATCACAATCACTAGCACCAAAGTCTACACAGAGAATATAACCACAATCACATACAAGTCATATACAAACAAAAATATATATGCATGCATGCAAAAATGCTAAGTGATGATTTTTAAAACTCCACCAAGCAAGTGCATAGTACTGAACCATAACCAAGTTAAAAACTTGCTAAATCAAGTTTATTTTACACTAAAACAATTTTCTAAACAATTTCTATACTCAAAATAGTCCTACACAACTTTCTGCAAAAGAAACCATTTTAACAGAACCTAAACTTTAAACACATTGCATAAACAGAAAGGGCTTGTCTCCCTGATTCCAACGGTATAAAATTTGCAAAAATCTAACGTGGGAATCAAAAGTTATAGCCTAATCAAATTTGAATCTAAATCTGTTTTAAATTCTGTTTTAAACTCAAACCCTAGCCACGCGTCCTATTCTTACTGGCGCGTACCGGTTCGCGTCGGATCACGCACGCGAGCCGTAGGATCTAAGTGGCGATGCACGGTTCAGATCAAAACATAATGCTTCGCTAAGTGGTTCTATCGCACGCGTTGGATCTAGATCCAACGGCTCTCGATCAAGCGACCACGTTCTGGCGGCGCGCGGCGACGACGAGCGGCGGAGCGCTCTGTCAGTGGCGGCGCTGGCGTTCTAGCTCGCTCGGGGAGGGAAGGGTGTGCTTACCAGAACCACAAGGTCGAGGCGAAGCTCAACGTGGAGGTGGCTTGGCAAGGGGCGCACGGCAGGGGCTGCTGGAGCTCGTCGGAGTTGTGCACGGCGTCAGGCGGGTGCTGTCGAAGTGGTTGCCGAGGTATCACGTCGCCCTAGCACGAACCAGATGGATTAGAGGACGCGCAACACCGTGGCGAACAATCTCGTATGCAAGAGGGGGCAAGGGGCGCGCTCTGCTTACCGTAATTGGTCGTCGGAGTTGAGCGGCGGCTCGGTCAGTTGCGGGCACGAACAGGGACGGCGTCCTGGGTCACGAGAACGCAAACGAAAGGTGTCAGGAGATGCACGAGATCACTCTGGGCACGATAGGTTGAACCAGAGAAAGGGGGGCGGTCGAAGCTCACCGGAATCAGTCGCTGGAGTTTGTCGGTGCTGCAGGGTCTCGAGGTCAAATGCGCGCAGCCTAGTGGCGGAGTGAGCGAGAAGAGTGGGGGAAAATGACCGCGGCAGCGAGGGGTTCTTATAGCCAGAGCTGGGGCGGAGATTACGCACGCATTCATCGCCTATTAAGAGGATTAAAATCACGGCAGAGGCGGGGAAGAAACGGGCGGTGACGTGTTCCTGCGCGGGATTTGGGGAAGACGACGGTGACGTGGACGGGGCCCGCTTGTCAGCGAAATAAGCAGAGAGGGAGTGGGGTCCAGGCGTCATTGACTGCGTGGGTGCGTCTGCGTGTCCGAGAGAGAAAGAGGTGGCCCGGGTGGGCTAGCTGGGCCGCGTCTGTTGCTGGGCCAAATTCCTGGCGCCGGCTTTTTTCCATTTCTTTATTTCTTTTCTTTTTCTGATTTGATTTTTTGGATTGGTTTTCAAATGAATTCGAAGTCCATTTGCATTCAAATCTATTTGGGATTTTTGCAGTGTGCAACATACTCAAATCTAGGTATAAAACCATGTGGTTACTCTGAAAAGGCTTGGTCATTTTTGGAGAAACAAAATAACAGGGACATTGCACTAGGTTTGCAAATGTTTGAAAATGGTTTTCAAAACCATGTCTATTTTGTAAAATTTTGTTCTAACTCCACACTCAAACCAAACAACAAGGAAGGCAAACAATCTAGGTTTAAAACATTCAAACTCTCAAATGGGGATAGCCATTTGATTTAAGTTTGCTCACATAAAATGATAGCATTATGTGTTTCTGTTTTCTTGAAATGAGTTTGAAATTGATCTCAATTCTATATGCATGCATGAATGATATGCAATCTTTGAAATCATGATTTTAGGGATGTTACAAATCTAACCCCCTTAAGGTGAATCTCGCCCTCGAGATTCGGATTGGCTAGAAAATAGGTGAGGGTGGTCTTTCCGAAGATCATCTTCTCTTTCCCATGTTGCTTCCTCTTCGGAATGATGATTCCACTGCACTTTGCAAAACTTGATAGTCTTAGTCCTTGTGACTCTTTCTGCAGTTTCAAGAATCTTGATGGGTTTCTCTTCATAAGTGAGATCACTTTCTAGTTGAACCTCCTCCAAAGGTATAGTATCCTTCAAAGAAGTTTCTTCCATTTCTGGGTGACATTTCTTAAGCTGACTCACATGAAACACATTATGAACTGCTGACAAATATTCTGGCAATTCTATTTCATAGGCAACTTCTCCTTTGCGACTCAAAACCTTGAATGGCCCAACATATCTTGGTGCCAATTTTCCTTTGACTCTGAATCTTTTCACTCCACGAAGTGGTGATACTCTAAGATAGGCTCTATCACCAACTTCGTAGGTGACTTCTCTACGCTTAGGATCTGCGTAGCTTTTCTGTCGGGACTATGCTATCTTCAACCTGTCCTTAACCAATTTGACCTTCTCTTCGGCTTCTTTGATAAGATCTGGCCCGAATAAACTTCTTTCTCCCACACCATTCCATAACAATGGGATGGTACACTTTCTTCCGTAGAGAAACTCAAACGGTGCCATCTCAATGCTGGCTTGATAACTGTTGTTATAAGAAAATTCTGCGTAAGGCAGACTTTCATCCCAACTTGCTCCATAGTCTAAGGCACATGCCCTCAACATGTCTTCAAGAATTTGATTAGTCCTTTCTGTTTGTCCATCGGTTTGAGGATGAAAAGCAGTACTGAATTCCAACCTCACTCCCAATGACTCATGTAGCTGTCTCCAAAAATGGGAAGTGAATTGAGTTCCCCTATCAGACACAATACTCTTGGGCACACCATGTAGACATACAATTCTACTCATGTAGATTTTGGCTAACTTGGCACTTGTATAAGTTGTCTTCACGGGTATGAAATGAGCCACTTTAGTTAGGCGATCCACTACTACCCATATGGAATCATACCCTGACCTGGTCCTTGGTAGTCCGGTAATGAAATCCATACCAATCTTGTCCCACTTCCAATCAGGAATAGGTAGTGGTTGAAGCAACCCTGCTGGTTTCTGATGCTCCTCTTTCACTCTACTACACACATCACACAAACCAATAAGTTCGGCGATGTCCCTCTTGAGATTGTTCCACCAAAATCTTTCTTTCATGTCCATGTACATTTTGGTGTTACCCGGGTGAATAGAATACGGAGAGTTGTGTGCTTCCTGCAAAATCAGTTTCCGCAACTCCGGATCTTGTGGAACACAGATACGTTTCCCATGCCATAAAGTACCTTGTTCGTCTTCATGGAAACTTTTAGCTTTCCCTTGGCCAATCTTTTCCTTAATCTCATCAATTTCCTTATCAGTCTTCTGGGCTTCTCTGATCTTGTCCAACAAAGTGGGTTGAACATCTAATGACATGAGATGTCCTTCCGGCACAATCTCCAATCTGAGTTTTCTGAATTGGGTACACAAATCATCTGACAATTCTCCTTTGGTAAGGCCATTCACAAATACCTTACGACTTAGAGCATCTGCTACAACATTTGCTTTACCGGGGTGGTATTGCAAACTTAAGTCATAGTCTTTGATAAGTTCTAGCCATCTTCTTTGTCTCATATTAATTTCCTTCTGGGTGAAGATATACTTCAAACTTTTGTGATCCGTGAACACTTTACAACGCTTTCCCAAAAGATTATGTCTCCATGTTTTGAGTGCATGGAAAACAGAGGCTAACTCTAAATCATGAGTAGGATAGTTCACCTCATGAGTTTTGAGTTGTCTCGAGGCATAAGCTACAACTTTACCGTCTTGCATAAGTACCACACCCAAACCTTGATGAGATGCATCACAATATACTTGGAAATCCTTTTCCAAGTCTGGCAGACACAAAACTGGTGCTGTCACAAGTCTCTTCTTCAACTCCTGAAAGCTGACTTCACAACCTTCAGACCAAGCAAACTTCTTGTCTTTCTTTAACAATTCAGTCATTGGCTTAGCAACCTTTGAGAAATTTTCAATGAACCTTTTGTAGTAACCTGCTAAGCCAAGGAAACTACGAACTTCTTTCACGGACTTGGGAGATTCCCATTCCGTCACAGCTGAAACCTTAGCAGGATCAACTGCTACACCATCCTTTGTCATAACATGACCAAGAAAACCAACTTCCTCTAACCAGAACTCACACTTGCTGAATTTGGCATAAAGTTTATGCTCCCTCAATTTCTCAAGTATCAAACGTAAGTGTCCTTCATGCTCCTCTTTGCTCTTGGAGTAGACTAAGATGTCATCGATGAAAACGACAACAAACTTGTCAAGGAATTCCATGAACACTTTGTTCATCATATTCATGAAGTATGCTGGAGCATTTGTCAAGCCAAAAGGCATTACGGTATACTCATATAATCCATACCTTGTGGTGAACGCTGTTTTAGGTATGTCTTGTTCTCTTATCTTGAGTTGAAAATAGCCTGACCGGAGATCAATCTTTGAGAACACACATGCTCCTTCTAGCTGATCAAACAAGTCATTGATTCTAGGCAAAGGATATTTGTTCTTGATAGTTACCTCGTTGAGTGAACGGTAATCTATGCATAACCTTTGGCTTCTATCTGTCTTCTCCACGAACAAAACCGGGGCTCCCCAAGATGAAGAACTTGGTTGAATAAATCCTTTCTGCAACTGTTCTCCTAGTTGCTTCTTGAGTTCTTTCAGTTCATCAACTGACATTTTATATGGTCTCTTTGCTATTGGTCCCGAACCTGGTACCAAATCTATCAGAAACTCCATATCTCTATCTGGTGGCATTCACGGCAATTCTTCCGGAAACACATCCGGATACTCACTTACAATTGGCACATTGTCCATGCTAACCCCCTTAAGAGAATTAAGCATACTCCTTTTTGCTTCAAAGCTGGTCTTGAATCTGATCCTTTTATTTTCTGGAGTTGTGAGTGAGACAGTATGGCTGGCACAATCTATCACTCCTTTGTACTTGGTCATCCAGTCCATTCCTAGAATGACATCCAATCCTTGGGAGTTTAGAATTATCAAGTTAACAGGAAACTTATACTTCCCAAATTCTATGACTAGATCATGACATCCTGAATTCACTATCATTTCTCCACCAGGAGAACTTACTTTTATGGGACACCCAATAGTTTCTACCGGTAGTTCATTTCTTTCAACAAATGCTCTTGATATGAATGAATGAGATGCACCAGTATCAAAGAGTACAAATGCTGGAATGGAATTGAGTCTGAACTTACCAGCAACAGCATCAGGTTCCTCATAGACCTCCTCCACATTGATGTGGTTTACCTGTCCCTTCTGGAAAGGGTTGGGCTTGATAGGTCCTTCAACTTTCTTTTCAGGGCACTCATTTGCATAGTGCCCCATCTTCTTGCATTTGAAGCATTCAACCTGACTTATGTCTCTCTTAGCAGGCTGACTTCCACTTCCATTACCACTGTGGTGGCTCTTATGTCCACTCTTGTGGTTCTTGTACTTGTCATTGTCATGACTGCGATGATGCTTGTTGTCATGACGGTTGTGGTTGTGGTGCTTGTTGAATTTCCCATGCTTGTGGGATCCTGAGCTTCCGCTGTCATCATAGTGAGATCGTTTGTGAGACGATCCCGAGTTGTGCTTGTCGGAGTGCTTCCTCTTTCTGCTTTCCACTTGTTTTATTTTGTTCTCCAATATTGCAGCCTTGTCACAGAGCGACTGATAAGTGGGAACATACGCCACATCCAGCTGCAGATTCAGCTCATCATTCAAGCCTTCCAGAAATTTTTCCTTTCTCTTGGCATCTGTGTCAACCTCATCCGGTGCATAACGCGCCAGATTGTTGAACTCTTCAATGTATTCAGCCATGCTGCGGTGGCGCTGCTTCAGATTGTGGAACTCTTTCTTTTTCAGGCTCATTATTCCTGATGAGATATGAGCAGTGCGAAAGCCATCCTCAAAGATAGCCCAAGTCACCTCATCTATAGGAGTGGTGATTTGGAAGTTGTCCCACCAAGTGGCGGCTGGCCCTTCTAGCAGATGTGCTGCAAATCTGACCTTTTCAGCATACGTGCAGCCCACGGTTACTAAGTCCTTGTTTACAGAACGTAGCCAATCATTGGCCACCATGGGATCAGTCGTCCCCGAAAACTTAGCTGGCCTCAACCTTAGGAACCTGGTGAGCATATCAAAGCCCGGAAGGTTGTTGTTGTTGTTATTATTGTTGTTATTGGGGTTGTTGTTGTTATTGTTTTGGTTCTGGATGAATGTTGTCATCATCTGCATCGCTGTGTTTAAGAAGTCATCATTTGTTGCATTTCTGGAGTGATGTTGTTGTTGTTGTTGTTGGAGTTGGGGTTTGCACGGCGGGGAGGCATCTGTGGTTTGTTTAAATAGAGATAAGAATGAGATACCCATAGATGCTTTCATGCACATTACATCACATAAGCAATCACAAGCATGCAACAAAGATAAAAGTTCAACAACAAGATAACAAGTTCACAAAGTAAAACACACAAGTAGCAAGCCATCCACATGTCGGATGGTCCAATAACAAGTTCTCAAATAACAAGTATGATAAATAAAGATAAACGAGTAGTCAAACCTACTCATCAGCATCAATCTCCTCCTCGACAAAGGTAAGACCTGCGTTCTCCATGGCGGTCTTGTTCTCCTCAATGGTAGTGGTCAAGGACTCTATCTTGGCCTTGAGAGCCCTCTTCTGGGAACGAAGCCTCTCTATCACCGTCTGCTGCTGCTCCAGCTCGAAGTCCTTGGACTGCAGTTCTTCAGTCATGTCCCGGATCTTCTTGTTCCTATCCTGGACACGTTTCTCCTGACTCTTGAACTTCCTGTCCTGGGTCTCGAACTTCGCCTCCATTTCCTTGACTATCTCGTCCTGCTGCGCGAAGAGCTGGTCCTTCTCGCGAAGCTGCACCTGGAGCTCGTCATAACTGAGCATGACATTGGTCATGTCTGTGTCCACGTGCCTAATGAGAGACTCTAAGTCCAGGAGATACAGACATATCGGCTCTGCTGCGTCCCTCGAGTCGTCCTCGAAGTCGATGGACCCTCCGTCCTCATCACGTCTTCCGAAGACGTGGAAGTGGGTGCCTCTAACCTGTCGGGAGTGTCGACCTAGCAGACGTCCTATCAGGTCCTGCATAACTACCTCCATGCCTCTCTCCCTGTCATCGTGCATAAGCTTGAAGACGATGGCCTCCGTAGTAGGCTCTGTCTGGCGTCTGGGCTGGTTCACCTTGAAGCCCCAGAGGTCCTTCCTCTCGAACTTGGTGAGTGGATGCACCATGATGGTGTGAAGAGGGAGATTGAGCAAAGTGGTAAGCTCAACGATACGAGGACCAAAGAGGGTAACCTGGAACTCCTCAACAGTGCTGATGGTAATAGGCATCTATTTATAAGATATAAAAGTTAGAACAACACAATTCAAAATAAAACAAAAGACAAAACACACATACATATCCTTGGGAAGCAAAACACACAAGTCATGCATACATGAAACCATTACAATAACCAAGGTTCCATCTTATTCTAAAGCAACATTTTGGAAAATAGGGTGATAGGTGGTGGTCCAACTAACGAAGTACGTTTACAATCCTATCTCACTGGATCTGTTAGCTAACACAATATTTCTAGAAGCAATCAGCCTATCCTGCTCACATGATTCCATCACTAAGTCTATAATATCTCCTCTTAAGGTTTGGTTGGTAGCTTCCAACTCTTGGGTATGTTCCTTCTCTTTCTCCAAGTCTTTTTGGAGGTTGAGCATTCTGCACTTGACTCTAGCACTAAGTTCTTTGATAGTCCTCCAAGCTGCTTCTCTTGCTGACTCAAAGAATGTGGTGTGCACCACAGTGTTGGTGTACATGTAGAATCATGTTTCTTTGTGGTTGTCTTCCTTGTTTTTGTACAAGTGAAGTTGCACCCACCAGTACTCAACTCCTTCATCCATCACTGGAAAGCCTTTGTACACAGCTGCACCATGTATTTCCATTGCCACCATGAGGTCCTTGAGAATTTTGGGGAACTCAGTCTCACACTCCAAGGTCATGGTCATGAGTGGTCCTTTCCTTACGGCTTCGTTGATGGAGTTCATCTACAAGTAGAGATGAGAAGAGAAGATTAGAAAAGTTTACGAGAAGAATAGACAAGTGTAGAAGTAGTTGAAAATTTTTCCTTAGTGGTTTCCATTCCTAGGGTCATAATCCTACAGGCAACACAGTGCTCTGATACCATCTGTAAGATCCCTCCTTTGTAAAGGAAAAGGATCCCTGTGATTGCAATGCTAGTCCCTGGATCATTGCTAGCATCCACAGTTTAAGATGAAGTACACAGATACAAAGGTCGTTTATTACATCCATTCCAGAGATAAAACTTAGTCTTTACATCTCAAGGCCACAGGCCTAATACAAGAGTTTGGAATAAGTAAATAAACATAAGTCTTCATCTTCATGTGCCACATGCAAACATGTTGAGTGTAGACTCATGACACATAATCATCATCGGAGTAACCTGCAACATCACAAGTTACAGCCACAGTGGGTCAATACTTTGGAATAGTATTGGCAAGTTATACCTTAGTAAATTTTAAGTAGACTATATTACTATATGCAGTTTGGCTAAGTGTAGCTTGGCTTACTTTGCTCAAAATAGGTTTTTCCTATTAGTTGAAATCACTCAGTTTTTCTTTGTCAAAACTTTTCCCAAGAAACCACCAATAGACATTGGGGTCCTTCACCCTTGTTCACCCACAAGTTTTTACTTAGAAGTTGGAGTGATGAGATTCTTGATAGCTTCCATGTCTTGATGCTCAAGTTGTCCATTGCCATGGACTTGGCTAAGTACTTAGATTTTTCCATCTGTAGAGGTTGTGCACTTTCCCCACCAGACTTGGTTTCCCAAGACAGGACCTTTCAGAAGCCTTCCCTTAGCCAAATGGACGCGTTCCAACCTATCATCCCACTACCACCAACTGTCCAAATGACTAAGTTCTAGCAACTTATGTGGTCTAGGCAGAGCCCATATTGCCAAGTGGCTGCACTATAAGCTTCTCAACACTTGGCCTCTAAAATCCCTTTGTTCCTGGTGGCATACCACAAGTGAGATACACAAGGTAAACCATGTCCATGGGCCTTGTGTAACCACTCAACCAAAACCACCATTCAAGTCCCATTCCACCCAGGTGATTCATTGACTTAGTTGTTTTATTAAGAAAAACATAAGTCCAAAGACTTAGAAATATTTTCATCATAGCATGTATATACTTTACCACCCTTGTTTGCTACTAGCTAGGCTAAGCATGGCATAGTAACTTAACTTAGGAATTTCCTAGCAATTCTATATCTACTTAGGAATTCCCAACATGGCATTTGGCAAAATAGTAACATGCAAGACTTAGCAAAATATTTCTAATGCTTGTAGAAAATATAGGGATGGAAATATTCATGAAGTACCACTTGCCTTGGTAGTGGGGAAGGTAGCACTCTTCACAATCACAATCACTAGCACCAAAGTCTACACAGAGAATATAACCACAATCACATACAAGTCATATACAAACAAAAATATATATGCATGCATGCAAAAATGCTAAGTGATGATTTTTAAAACTCCACCAAGCAAGTGCATAGTACTGAACCATAACCAAGTTAAAAACTTGCTAAATCAAGTTTATTTTACACTAAAACAATTTTCTCAACAATTTCTATACTCAAAATAGTCCTACAGAACTTTCTGCAAAAGAAACCATTTTAACAGAACCTAAACTTTAAACACATTGCATAAACAGAAAGGGCTTGTCTCCCTGATTCCAACGGTATAAAATTTGCAAAAATCTAACGTGGGAATCAAAAGTTATAGCCTAATCAAATTTGAATCTAAATCTGTTTTAAATTCTGTTTTAAACTCAAACCCTAGCCACGCGTCCTATTCTTACTGGCGCGTACCGGTTCGCGTCGGATCACGCACGCGAGCCGTAGGATCTAAGTGGCGATGCACGGTTCAGATCAAAACATAACGCTTCACTAAGTGGTTCTATCGCACGCGTTGGATCTAGATCCAACGGCTCTCGATCAAGCGACCACGTTCTGGCGGCGCGCGGCGACGGCGAGCGGCGGAGCGCTCTGTCAGTGGCGGCGCTGGCGTTCTAGCTCGCTCGGGGAGGGAAGGGTGTGCTTACCAGAACCACAAGGTCGAGGCGAAGCTCAACGTGGAGGTGGCTTGGCAAGGGGCGCACGGCAGGGGCTGCTGGAGCTCGTCGGAGTTGTGCACGGCGTCGGGCGGGTGCTGTCGAAGTGGTTGCCGAGGTATCACGTCGCCCTAGCACGAACCAGATGGATTAGAGGACGCGCAACACCGTGGCGAACAATCTCGTATGCAAGAGGGGGCAAGGGGCGCGCTCTGCTTACCGTAATTGGTCGTCGGAGTTGAGCGGCGGCTCGGTCAGTTGCGGGCACGAACGGGGACGGCGTCCTGGGTCACGAGAACGCAAACGAAAGGTGTCAGGAGATGCACGAGATCACTCTGGGCACGATAGGTTGAACCAGAGAAAGGGGGGCGGTCGAAGCTCACCGGAATCAGTCGCTGGAGTTTGTCGGTGCTGCAGGGTCTCGAGGTCAAATGCGCGCAGCCTAGTCCAGGCGTCATTGACTGCGTGGGTGCGTTTGTGCGTGCGAGAGAGAAAGAGGTGGCCCGGGTGGGCTAGCTGGGCCGCGTTTGTTGCTAGGCCAAATTCCTGGCGCCGGCTTTTTTCCATTTCTTTATTCCTTCTCTTTTTCTGATTTGATTTCTGGATTGGTTTTCAAATGAATTCAAAGTCCATTTGAATTCAAATCTATTTGGGATTTTTGCAGTGTGCAACATACTCATATCTAGGTATAAAACCATGTGGTTACTGTGAAAAGGCTTGGTCATTTTTGGAGAAACAAAATAACAGGGACATTGCACTAGGTTTGCAAATGTTTGAAAATGGTTTTTGAAACCATTTCTATTTTGTAAAATTTTGTTCTAACTCCACACTCAAACCAATCAACAAGGAAGGCAAACAATCTAGGTTTAAAACATTCAAACTCTCAAATGGGGATAGCCATTTGATTTAAGTTTGCTCACATAAAATGATAGCACTATGTGCTTCTGTTTTCCTTAAATGAGTTTGAAATTGATCTCAATTCTATATGCATGCATGAATGATATGCAATCTTTGAAATCATGATTTTAGGGATGTTATAATCAAAGCGGAGATTCCAACTTCGTGATGCTTGCTTCAATCCATAGATGGATCGCTGAAGCTTGCACACCTTGTTAGCATCCTTAGGATCGACAAAACCCTTTGGTTGTATCATATACAACTCTTCCTCAATATTACCATTGAGAAACGCGGTTTTTACATCCATCTGCCATATCTCATAATCGAAATATGCAGCAATTGCTAACATAATCCTAACTGACTTTAGCATCGCTACGGGAGAGAATGTCTCATCGTAGTCAACTCCTTGAATTTGTCGAAACCCCTTTGCGACAAGTCGAGCTTTATAGACGGTCACATTACCATCAGCATCAGTTTTCCTTTTGAAAATCCATTTGTTCGGTCGTGAGGTAATTCCACCAAGTTCCAAACTTGATTTTCATACATGGATTCCATCTCGGATTTCATGGCTTCTAACCATTTGTTGGAATCCGGGCTCATCATCGCTTCTTCATACGTCGCAGGGTCATCATTTTCATCAACCATGAAATTCATGACAGGATTTCCGTACAGCTCGGGAGTTGCACGCGTCCTGTTTGACCTGCGAGGTTCGGTAGTACTCTCTTTCGGAGTTTCATGATCATTATCATTAGTTCCCTCTTCAACAGGTGGAGCCAACTCCGGAACAACTTCCGGCGCTGCGCTACTCGCCATACTTTGAAGAGAAGGTTCAATAACCTCTTCGAGTTCTACCTTCCGACTACTCACACCTTTTGCGAGAAACTCTTTCTCTAGAAAGGATCCATTCTTGGCAACAAAAACCTTGCCCTCGGATCTGTGATAGAAGGAATACCCAATAGTTTCCTTAGGGTATCCTATGAAGACGCATTTTTCCGCTTTGGGTTCGAGTTTATCCGATTGAAGTTTCTTCACATAAACATCGCATCCCCAAACTTTAAGAAATGTCAGCTTAGGTTTGTTTCCAAACCACAATTCATACGGTGTCTTTTCAACGGATTTAGATGGTGCCCGATTTAAAGTGAATGTAGCAGTTTCTAGTGCATAACCCAAAAATGACAACGGCAAGTCCGTCAGAGACATCATAGATCGAACCATATCTAATAAAGTACGATTACGATGTTCCGACACACCATTTCGCTGTGGTGTTCCGGCAGGTGTAAGTTGTGAAACAATTCCACACTCTTTCATGTGAGTGCTAAACTCGTAACTTAGATACTCACCTCCACGGTCGGACCGTAGAAATTTGATCTTTCTATTACGATGATTTTCCACTTCATTCTGAAATTCCTTGAACTTTTCAAAGGTTTTAGACTTGTGTTTCATCAAGTAGATATAACCGTATCTACTCAAATCATCCGTGAAAGTAACAAAATAACAATATCCACCTCGCGCCGACACACTCATTGGACCACATACATCAGAATGTATGATTTCCAATAAATCTGTCGCCCGTTCAATTGAGCCGGAAAACGGCGTTCTAGTCATCTTGCCCATAAGGCATGGCTCACATGTATCAAATGATTCAAAATCACTGATTCCAAAAGTCCATCCGAATGGAGCTTCTTCATGCGTTTAACGCCAATATGACCTAGACGGCAGTGCCACATATATGCGGATATATCATCATTTAGTTTAATCCTTTTAGCATCAACATTATGAATATGTGTAACATTATCATCGAGATCTAATAGAAATAAACCATTCATCATCGGTGCATGACCATAAAAGATTTCATTCATATAAATGGAACAACCATTGTTCTCGGATTTAAATGAATAACCACTTCGCATCAAACACGATCCAGATACAATGTTCATGCTTAGTGCAGGCACCAGATAACAATTATTCAAGTTTATAACTAATCGCGACGGCAAGTGGAGAGGCAGTGTTCCGACGGCGATCACATCAACGCTTGATCCATTGCCGACACGCATCTTGACCTCACCCCTTGCTAGTGGTCGCTTGTTCCGCAGCCCCTGATTCGAGTTACAAATATTAGCAACTGAACCGGTATCAAATACCCAGGTGCTACTGCGAGCACTAGTCAAGAACACATCAATAACATGTATATCATATATACCTTTGTTTGCCTTGCCGGCCTTCTTGTCTGCCAGATACTTGGGGCAGTTGCGCTTCCAGTGGTCAGTCCCCTTACAATAGTAGCACTCGGAATCAGACTTAGGTCCAACTCGGGGTTTCTTTTCAGGCGCGGCAACAGGCTTGCCACCCTTACTTCCCTTCCGTTTTCCCTTCTTCTCTTTCTTGAAACCAGTGTTCCTATTGATCATCAACACTTGATGTTCCTTTTTGATCTCCACTTCTGTAGTTTTAAGAATTGACAGAAGCTCGGGGAGATACTTCTTCATGCCTTGCATGTTATAGTTCATCACGAAGCTCTTATAGCTAGGTGGCAGAGACTGTAGAACACGATGGATGCCTAAGTCAATGGGAATCGATATTCCCAAGGACACAAGCTTATCGGCATAACCCGACATCTTGAGTACATGCTCACTAACGGAGTTGTGCTCTTCCATCATGCAGCTAAAGAACTTTTCTGAAGTGTTGTAGCTCTCTACAGCAGCATGTGTGTCGAAAATCATTTTCAACTCACCCATTGTATCAAAAGCATTGCCATTTTCGAAACGCTTTCGAAGTTCTGGCTCTAGCCCATACAATATGCCGCAATGAACTAAGTTGTGGTCCTCCTGACGAGTCAGATAGACATTCTTCTCCTCGTCAGGGGCATCATCTAAAGGTGGGGGGCCTAACGGCGCTTCTAGCACATATTGCTTTTGTGCAGCAGAGAGGAGAATCCTCAAATTCACGGCCCATTCCGTAAAGTTGCTACCGTTCGTTGCTAGTTTCTCTTTCTCCATGAACACATTGAAATTAAAAGCAGGTGGTGCCATCTACAACAGAATTTGTAAAGTTTAGACTAAGTGTATGATACATTGAGTTCAACTAATCCATATTATGAATGAACTCCCACTCAAAAACGACATCCCTCGTGCCTTTTTGGTGATTACATGAACCAAATCCACTATACCAAGTCCGATCATCACGTGAGTCGGTATAGCTTCAAAGGCGAGCATCAAATGGGCATCATATCAACTATATGACTCATGCTTAACCTTTCGGTCCGTGTTCCGAGGCCATGTCTGTACATTCTAGGCTCGCCAAGTTAGAACCTTAGTATTCGCGTGTGTAACTGTTTTACACCCGAAATATGGTCGTGGATCCAAGAACACCCGATCATCACGTGATGTCTTGGAGCGACGTAACATAATCGGTGCATACTAAAGGAAGAACACATTCTTATCTTGATATTTAAAAGAGGGATCATCTTATTATGCTAACAAAGCGCTAAACAAGCAATATAAGATGCTATCAAACATCATGTGTTTATTAGTAAAATGATATGGTTCCCACAGATGATCTCTATCATGTGCACTGTGGTATGATCACTATCATACCTATATGTGTAAATCCAAGGTCTATGGAGTTTACACGCTATGTGTGTTGTAAGAGTATCATCTCATACTTCTACTTACAACACTACCATATCATAACACTAGCCCAGCAACAATCTAAACTAGACGCCTCTAATTTATTCATTGCAAGTTTTACGTGGCTTAGGGCTTTCGAGATACAACCGTTCTTACGTACGAACATGAACCACAACGAGGATATCAAATTGTTGACAACTCGCTTGCAAAATAGATATTAACTATAGTAGGAGAGACAGACACCCGCTAGCCACTTATGCAAACTAGTTGCATGTCAAGCGTGGAACAGGTCTCATGTGCGAGGACATGTAAAGTTTGTCCAGGCCGCTTCATCCCACTATGCCACCAATATCCAAAATTACAACAAAGGAGCAACAACATGATCATCATCGCCCACATACTCATATGTGTACTACCCGTGTAAAGTATCTACGCATAGATCCGGCTCTGATACCACTGTAGGGTTCGCAGCATAGAAAACAAAAAATTTCCTACGATGGGAACTACGTACCAAGATCTATCTACTAGATACAAACAACGGGTGGATGTATATCCGTAGAGAACATACCCTTGAAGACCGACAAAGCTTAACGAGTTCAACTCGTGGTTGATGTAGACGATCTCTTGCCGATCTCAAGATCGAGAGGAAGTCCTAGCGCCGCAAATCAGCAGCGCATCCGTGCTCGCACACACGTTCGAGGCACCGAGCAACCTCCGCCTCCTCGCTCCAGCGATGCAGCGGAAGCACAACTCTTTCTTGCCGAATAGCCACCGGGAACATGTATCTCGCTAGTCCGAGACCATGGGGGATAAATTCTAGAGGGGGAGAGAGATCCTTCACGAGGAGGTGTGAGAGACAAGTGTGGAGGGGGGCTCCTTTTATAGGAGGAGGGGGGCACCCAAGGGGGTGGCCGCCGGCCATGGGGGCTGCCCCCTCCCCTCCTTCATTCATGTGGGTGGACACTCCACTCACAAAATGCCCTTTAAATTTCCTCCACTCAAAAGTCCACTCAAATTCCCATTAAATTTCCACCAAATTTAATGCAAACTCTCATTAAATAAAACTCTTTTATTTTATTCAGAATTTTGTCAATTACTTTAATGACAAACATTCACAAATAACCCCTTGCTAGAATTCCATTTCACATGCATAACCACTTTATGTAATTTCACCCGAAAACCTGTTTCGGTATCTAGTGAAATAAATTCCTGCGCTTGTTCATTCTTTCGGCATGAAACTTTTGTTCCAATTGGATGTCAGTGTCTCTTAAGTGTGTCACCCTACGGTTCGTGAATAATGCGTACATGATCGAGACCCCTCTCGGATCAATAATCAGAAGTGGGATCTGGAGACCCATACTGACTCCCACACATTCAACGATGACTTTCTTGTGATCGTCGGAACCTTTTACGCTAGTATATTAATCCCTTTGTTTCACGATATATTACATGTCCGAGATTCGATCATCGGTATCTCCATACCTAGTTTGATCTCGTTACCGGCATGCACTCTTTTCTCGTTCCCGTGATATAACATTCTAGTGATCAAATCACTTGCTTGCAAGCTAATCAATGTGATATCACCGAGAGGGCCCAGAGTATATCTATCCGTCATCGGGATGAACAAATTCCACTCTCGATCCATGAGCCTCAACATAACACTTTATTAGTTCTGAATCCATCTTTATAATCATCCTGTTACGGTGTGACGTTTGATGTTATCAAGAAACTCTTCCGGTGTTAGTGATTGACATGATCTCATGGTCTAAGGATTAGGATCACTTCGTAAGTTGTTATAGCAATATAAACTCAATGACTTTGATCGTAATGCTATACTTCGGATGAATGTTCATCACATCATTACACTAATGTTGTGATCCCGTTATTAACAACATCCAATGTCCATGATCAGGAAACCTTGATCATCTTGTTAATCAACGAGCTAGTTTATGAGAGAGGCATAACTAGGAACTTTCTGTTTGTTTATTAAACACACATGTATTAACGTTTCCGTATTAATACAATTATAGCATGCAAAATAAACATCTATCATATACTTGGAATACACATAATAAACACTTTATTATTGCCTCTCAGGGCATATTCCCTTCAATGGTGATGGCGGTCGCAATCACTTTCACGGCCTCGGTCATTCCCGTGATGGCGATGACATCCTCATCTCCCAACATCGACATCTTCCTCTTCTTGCAAGGATTGAAGACAACAACAACGTAGGCATTTGTGCTGCCACGTTCACTAATGTTGGTAGAAGGAGAACCTGCGGCGACATTGGTCTCGGCCTCGTCATCAAGAACCACTGTCTCCGACTCGTGGGTCTTCATGTATTCAGGCCTTGGCTCGCCCAGAGGCTCACTGGAGCCCATTGCAAACCTGCCAGTGGCAAGGACGTAGGAGAAGATGGCCTCCATATGCCTATAGTTTGTGACAGGCTTGTTCAAATACTTGGCATCAATGGGGTGATCCTAGGACATGGAATTGCAGGGAGGTTAGCGAGGTTACACAAGGGAATTATAGGGATGTTACTAAAATTAGTTAATACCGAGATGTGTCCCCTGTAGTGGGTGTCTTCCAAGATAATGGTACATGTCTTCTCATCCCAGCTAGCTCCTCTTAGGTCTCTAAGCTTGGAGACATGGATCCACCTTGTCCTCCACTTATTAGGCATGTGGTTGTACACCTGCTGTGAGGACATCTCAATGCCACAGAACTCAAACACCTTGCAGACAACAGTGTTCAGGTGCACCTGTTTGAACCCCTTCTCTGTCCTGACGCCACTCTTGATGATCTCGCACATCTCGTTGAGCACGAACACCGAGAGGAACGGTTCCCACTTCATGGTGCCCTTCACCCCCTTTCACTTGCCTATGCTGTGGGATTTGCCATCCTTCATGGCTTTCTTCTTGGCCAAGATCTTGACAACTTGCTCTGCAATCTGCTCCACCATATACCTGGTCATCCAAGGAGTAGACAACATCTCCGTGCGCTGAGGATAGGTGAGCCTCAGAGGCGGGAGCTGGGATTGGATCTCAGCGACAAAGGTCTCCTGAGAATCCATGAGGGCCTGGCTGAACTCATCAGCGTTCATGTCCTACAGATCTCACAGTCGCAGATATTAGGATCTAGACTAGGCATGAACACAAGCTCAAATATGCAACAAGTCCACAAAGACACCGATCTATGACTATACCTAGCAGATCATTGGGCATACTAACATAGATCTACCGCAAACTACAATCAGATCTACGAGGTGCTAACAGATCAAATCGACTACACCTGAGGTTAGATGGAAGAACTCACCAGCATCATAGGAGCGGAGCATGTCGCCGCTGAAGATCTTGGAGAAGAATGCCTACAGCGGCCGATCTAGAACCACCACCTCCACTACCGCCGCTTACCTGCTTGCTGATGAAGAACCTCGCCGTCTTGAGAGCTTGAAGAATGGGGGAAATGGTGGCGAGGGACGTTGGTGTGGCGGGTGGTGATATATACCGTCACGCTGCAGCGGGCATGATAAAATTTCTCCCGCCAGCATTTGTGGGAAACCCGTGGCTCGCGCCATCGCCGAGCTCGCACGGGCGGCACAACTTTTCCTCCCCTTTTGCACGAGCGGGGTCTGTCCCCGTAGAAACACCCAAAAATGGGTGTTCCCAGCGGGCCAACTTTTGGGCTGCTTTAAAGTTCATATGATGCAACAAACATATGCGACCTAATACACCAAATATCTTTATTTTTTCCTGGCCCATACGAGAATCAAGAAAACGGTCTACCAAACACGTCCTAGATAGCCAAAGATGCATGCTTGTTCGTACAACAAATAGTTTTCTATGCTAGCACAACATCACCGTAATCCAAAGGTAGTACGATACATTAATAATGAGCGATAATAATAGTGCAAATTTGTGCAATATCGGTAATAGTATGACATAATTTTAGGATGTAACATGCATAACTAGCCCTTCGACTAACAAAATTGTCTAGATATTTGAGTTCGGGCTAAAATTATCCGATAAATCCTAGAGGTGAGCACCAGCCAAAATTCTCCAGAATCTAAGTACTAAGCAGACAAAACTAACTAGCGAAAGTCCCCATGCCATTACGGGCCGAGCCCACTTTCTGCCCGCGGTGCGCGGCAACTCCCTGATATACACCGCTAAAGGCGGCATGTAGCCACTAGGATCAGGGTCTCTTTACTTATTTAAATAAAAAAAACAATTTTTTAAAATATGGATGCCAATAAAAATAATCTTTCTAATCGAATTAATTAATTTGGATTTGTTTAGATTCAGATATATCTAAACATTTTCTAATGTTGACTCAGCTGCATCTCTAGTTGCGGTATCAAACCGAGGGACGTGGCCAAAGTGCCTGGAGGGTAAATCCACCTCTGACAACTAGTTGCAGTATCGAAATGATTTTGTATTTGAGAACAAAAGCTATTTCCACTTGCATCTTGTTACCTGCGACATTCGAGGAGACGGCAATAGATAAATTCAAGTCAATTCCAGAAGATCCAGACGACCCTGCGGCCGAGGTTCTTGTCGTCCGTGAGTTTGACGGTGGATTCAACCCCAATATGGTCTTTCCCCACTGCCCAACACCTCGTGGTCCGCCCGCCTTCAACGTCTACATGGCCATGACGAATCACTAGAGGTCGTGCAACAAGCATATAGCAAATGACATGGGATCCTAAAGGAAATCAAGCATCACCCAATAATCGGCGCAACCATAGATAGCAAGGTAATGCAATTCGTTGAGCCTATGCTGAGTTCATGTTGTTTTTGACTTGCAGCTAACCCGTGTTCTCGGCATATACCGTGATGACACCAAGAGCGAGTTCAAGTTTTCACCATGTGTTCCACATAATCGAGAAGTGCCAGAAGTGGCTGGACACTCACGTGTCCCTCGCCAAGGCCAAGGACGACGTCTACAACCCTGAGGAGCCACCCCCAAGTGCCAGTGAAGCAAGGCCCGATCTCGGCCAGAAGAAGGCCAAGGCGATGAAGGCCATGGGATAGCCTGCCGAACAGCTTCACGCATCGATCGAGAAGTGCATTGCCGATTCGAAGGCCCATGCCGACAAGAGTGAGAAGAAACCGAAGAGAGGTGGAGCTAGCTGTTGCAGAACCAAGGCAAGAAGCTCGACCCGCTCAAGGTCAACTTCGCCGTGAAGAAGAGCAACACGTACCTGGCATTCCTCATGACATCGGCGATGGGCGAAGAGGTACGCTGACAACGCGTACCAGGTCAAGGCGTGGCACATGGGGAGCCGCAATGCCTTTCTGGAGGAGGATCTCCCGCCTCGGGCACGCTGACGATGACGCTGAGCTCTGTGCCAACGCTCTCTGCCACCACCGCATCGCCAAGATCTTCCTCCACCTCTTCGAACCCGTCACCGAGCTTTGCTACAGCAGCTAGGACAGAGGGTTGGCCTGCTGCGGAGGAGCTCATCCCTGTCGACGAGTGGTAGCCGAATTTTATGACTTGTTAATAATCTGACGGTCGAACCTGGGTTGCTGGCGATCGCCGAACTATTTTGGCCAAGCTTTTGTCGAACTCGTGTTGTTTATTGCCGGCGGGAAGAAAAACTTTCAAATTTATCGACGGATTCTGGGTTTCGTTTGAAACGCAGTGGAAAACTTGTCAGTTCACATGCCAAAAAAATTATCCATCCGGTAACAAATAGCGCCAGATTTCGACCTAAAACGTCCAACGCGTGCAAATGCTCTTATCGAAAGTTGTACATGTTCTATCTACTATCTTGATGCGGACATGCATCGTTGGGATTATGTCCCTAGCCGGGGATGGCATGACTAGGGAGCTCGTGCAGGGGAAGGCTGTGTGGGCCGCCAATGAACTGGTCCACCTTGCCGTTACTATTGCAGGCAAGGATAGAGTTGTTCAGGTCGGAGAGGATACCGTACGTCGATGCAGAGAAGAAGGCCGCTATCACGAGGAGGATAGAGTGGTGTGACACCAGCACACGTGCCCACTTTCGCTGCCCTTACGATCACATACCCGACGAGCGAGGCATGCAGCTCATAGTGAGCAGCAGTTATGGCTTAGAGCCGGCGGCCTCGAGGCCAAAGCCCAAGGGCGCGCCGAACTCGACGTACCTGTCCTGGTTGCACTTCACAGGGTAAGGCTGTTTTGAGGGTCTCGATGCTCTGGT